>CM069080.1:31422794-32622794 GCA_035578085.1 Solanum pinnatisectum | reverse complement strand
GTGAAACATGGAGTCTGATGTATACGCCCCATCAAAAGGACCCAATATACCTTGACAGGGGTATAAGGCATGGCTATGGCGTGATCACTATAAATTGATGCCCAACAAAGGCGACTTCTGAACCTATGTTGGCCCGTAGTTCTGGGACTTCGAGGGTATGTTGAACCCTAGTCCAACTCGGTCCTAAGTCTACTCCCAACTAAATGTAAAGCTAAAATGCAACTGAAATACTAAGTAGCTCAAAATACTGATATACTATCTTGTAATGCAACATAATCTACCGAAAGATATGGCATTCAAATTCTAAAGCATGATTTTCTGACTGATCTATCTAGCAAGTATAATTCATGAGTATTGACAATTGATATGAGCTAGGGTTCTGAATTATCCTCATGGAACTATGCTAATTTTTTTATGAAACATGTTATGTAGATCATGGAAACTATAGGAACTAAAATCACAATGAATCTTCAAGGTTTAGGAAACACTAGGTCTAAACAATTTATGTAAAACTGAAGAACTGACTAACTAGGGAGCTATTAGGTGAAAGGAACCCACTAGTGAAATCACACATACCTGGTGACGAATACTACAGAGAAATCATTTGGATTTCGAGGCTGAACTTGAAGAAAACCTCTACTTGTTATTGGGAGAAACTTTCGCCTTTTTATATTCTTTTCTTTTTAAGTTAAATGATTTTTAGAGAATGAGGGTTCTAGGTAGTTTCTGACTAGATTATTAGGCTTAGACTAAGTAAAATGACGTAATTTAAGTGTCCAATGCATAGGGGAAAAACAAAAATGACCGTGACTTAAAATTGACGAAGTGATCTTCACGAGGGGACAAACAGGCCATCTAAAGCACCACGTTCCATCTAGTGGATTGTGGTACCTGCATTTCCTGACAAAGTTCTACTAACGCTTGGTAAGCCTCCTTCACGAACCCTTTCACAGCTTGTTTGAAGCTACATGGGTCGTTTAGGCAACCGTGGTTCTTCACAGTGGCCTGGGGTTTGTGTTCCATTTTCACGGGCCACTTCATGGCCCGTGTGAAGCTCCACGGACTGTCTAGTGGTCCGTGGTCCTTCACAGTTGCTTGGATGATCAAGTGCCCTTTTCATGGGCCACTCCACGGACCCTCTAGTGGTCCGTGGTTTACCAACTTTTGTTGGGTGCAAACCGCGAGCAAGGTGACGGGTCATGGTCCTCTTCACGGTCCATGGACACCTCCGTGGTTTACCCTTTTTTTTCTTTTTCAATCTTAGTTCTAATTTTTGAGGTGTTACAGAATGAATATACCAAATTGTCATAGTCCGAAAATAAAGAAAAAATCTTAAAATTGATGAAATGTTGAACAATTGAAAGTTCAAAACTTTCACTTGATATTATTAATTGCAAAATATAATATAAAATTGCTATCAGAACTGAGAATTGAGAAATTGAGAAAGAATTAGAAGATCTGATGTAGGAAAAATAAAGATATGTGTAGCTATTTATAGAATTTTTATTTGTGAATTTTTTTTAAAAAAAAATACCATTTTGGCCACTTTTTCAAAAGTGGTCGTTGGCCCAATGGCCACTTTTTATAGTCATTGACCCAATGGCCACTTACTGAAAAAGTGACCCAACGTATATCACACACAAATTTTTTTTTATCACAGGGTCGGTGCAGTGGGCAGTGTACCTGTCTCTTACCAAGTAGGCCTTACCGGCCTACTGGTGAAAATAATCCGGACCGTCCCACCCGACAAATATTGGGGGTTGGCTGTCACTCTGGACCTTACCGGACTCGGGCTCTTATCGGGCCGACCTTAATGGGCCGAAACCCGATGAGCCATCCCAATTGACAAGTTTAGTATTAACATAAGAAGCTAGAATTTTGTCATTCTCATAATTAAGATCGAATTATATTTAATTTTGTGGAACAATCATCAAGATATTTGTCCAACTTCATCGTTGATGTGAAAAATTAATTTATAACTTATATGAACTGACAATTTAAATCATCCATGTATGAGTTATACACAAAATTTATCGAATATATAAGTAATGGACACAGATATAAATACAATGATCTATTCATGCAAAGACTTTATTATAATAATTCACATAAAATACAAAGTCTTTGCAAATGATTAAAATTAATACTATAACTCAACCATATGGTTAATAGTATATCCCAACAATCTCTCAATTAGACTTATAACCATGCATGTACAATTTTAACATCCATTTCTTCCACATGCTTATCAAAGGCCTTCTGAGGTAAGCATTTCGTCAATGGGTCTGCCAAATTGTTCTTTGATTAACCCGTCAAAACTCTCACATCAGTACCCCTTTGAGTTATATCACGAATCAAGTGATATTTCCTCTCAATGTGCTTACTCCTTTTATGGCTTTCTGGTTCTTTATTATCACAATAGAGTGTGATTGGTACTTCAACCGAAGGAGCCACTCCAAGATATTTTAGAAACTTTCTGAGCCTAACAGCCTCTTGAAGTGCCTCAGAGGCAGCTACATATTCAGCTTCCATGGTGGAATTAGCAACATATGATTGCTTGATGCTCCTTCAAACTATCTCTCCACTTCTTAGAGTAAATATATATCCTGAAGTAGATTTTCTAAAATCTCTATCTTACTAGAAATATAATTTATATATCCAACAGGTAGAAGATTACTAGGGTGGAAAAAAAGCATATAATCCCTAGTCCTTTTCATGTACTTGATAATATGTTTGATTACAGTCCAATGTTCTTGACCAAGATTATATTTAAAATTTCTAACCATGCCTATCGTAAAGCAGCTATCCGATCTAGTGCATAACTTAGGATACATGAGACTCCTTACAATAGAAGCGTAAAGGACCACCTTCATCCTCTCTATTTCATCATTCATTTTAGGCGACTGGTCTTTTCATAAAATAATTTCATGTCTAAAAGGAAGAAATCCCTTTACGGAACTGTGCATGATCAACCTCGCAAGAATATTATCTATATAAAGCGTTTGAGTCAAGCCTAACCTTTGTATGTGGTCTCACATAGGCTTAATCTCGAGGATATGAGTTGTTTCTCCCAAGTCTTTCATATCAAAATATGGTGACAACCAGTCCTTTATAGAATTCAACATGCTCATATTATCTCATATGAGCAAGATGTCACTACGCACAGAATAAAAAATGCTACTCTGTCTCCCTTCCATTTCTTGTAGATGTATGATTCATTTTCAAATTAATCAAAACCAAAAGTTTTTATCAAACTGTCAAAACAAATGTTCCATGCTCGAGATGCCTATTTCAATCCATAAAAGGATCTCTTAAATTTACGAATAATGTGTTCATTTCCACTTTCCATGAAACTTTCTGGTTGTGCAATATAAATGCACTCATCAAGACTTCCATTTAGAAAAGTTGTCTTGACATCCATTTGCCAAATCTCATAATTTTAATGAGAAACAACGGATAAGACAATATTAACGGATTTAAGCATGGCTACCGGCGAAAAAGTTTCCTCATAATCGATTCCTTCTTTTTGAATAAACCGGTTCGCAATAAGCCGAGCCTTAAAAGTTTTCACTTTTCCATTCACACCTCTCTTTTTCTTGTAGATCCACTTTACAACCAATAGGTTTAACACCAATAGGTTGTTTACAAGATCCAAGACTTGGTTTGAGTTTATAGACTCCATTTTAGATTTCATAGCAACAACCCACATTCCAACATCTTTATCAAGTAGTACTTCAGCATAATTTAATGGTTCTGTATTAGTCTCTTCAGAGATTCTATCATATGATTCCCCCAAGAGCATAAACTATTTTGGTTTTCTAGTAACTCACCCACTACAATGTAGGAATTACATATTCGCTACATTTTGACTAAATTATGAATATCCTGAACTACTTCCTCTATAATTGCACACTGTGCGACATTACTCCCATTACTTTGTGGTAGTGTGATGTCTAGAGTCTGCTCTTGAGCAACCTCTGGAGAAACCACTTGAGCAACCTCTTGCCTATCGACATTCCTCCCACTATGTGGATGCAATGGTATGCCAACAATTGTTTTAGGAAGTTGTGCTTATGTTTCATTAGTAGTTATTCCTTTGCTTAGTTCTTGTAATACATGTTTACTTATAGGAACATGGTTAATTAAATAGTCATGTTCTAGAAACTGGAAGTTTGTTGAAATAATTACCATTTGTTTCTTAGGACAATAAAGTAAACCTCTTTTAGTTCTTTTCTAATATCCAACCAAAATGCACAGTTTTGTTCAAGATTCCAACTTATTTGTTTTTCCTTTTAGCACATGTGTTGGACACCCCAAAGTAAAATATGTTGTAGACTAGGCTTGTGCCCATTCCATAATTAAAAGAACAAATTTGGAAGAAACCAAATTTAGAATGTAATTTGCAGTTTCTAAGGTATATCCCCAAAAGCTAAAAGAAAATTTTGAATAATTTAACATTGATATAACCATTTCCAAAAGAGTTCTATTTCTTTGCTATTCCACACCATTTTGTTGTGGTGTTTCTAGGCAGAATATTGAGATGTAATTCCCAATTCTGATAAGTACTTATTGAATTCACAGAAAAGTATTCACCACCATGATTAGATCATAGTGTTTGGATATGTTTATCATGTTGCTTTTCTGTTTCTATCTTAAATTCTTTGAATTTTTGTAAGCATTTTATGGTGCAACAAATAAATGTATCCATATTTAGAGTAATCATCTGTGAAAGTCTCAAAATACTCAAAACCCGCTCTTGCTCATACATTCATAGGACCGCACAAATAAGAATGAATTAATTTTAACTTATTACTAGATCTATTTCCTTTGGAAGGGAAAGGTCTATTTGTCATTTTACCTTCTAAACAAGATTCACAGGTTGGTAATGCCTCCACTTTCAATGAACTCAAAGGTCCATCTGAAACCAACCTTGAAGTCATATTTATATTAATATGATATAGACATAGGTTGCATAATTAAGTTTGACTCAATTCAGAAATACGTTTTCTTTTATTTCAAATATCAATAGTGTTTAATTCGATATGTTGTAGCATGTTACGGGAAACTTCAAATACAAACAGATGATGTATTTTAGGATCACTATGGATGAATTTCTTATTGTACTTAATAACGGCACAATTATTTGCAAAAAAAAACTTCATAACCAACATCCATTATATTGAAACTGAATGCAAATTCCTTGTTACCGAAGGTACATGAAGAACATCTTTTAAAAATAGAATTCTGGAACTATTGAACGAAAAAGAAATATTTCATATTGCTAGGACTGGTGTTGGTTCCACAATCGCCTGAAAGACGCAAACTTCATTCTTAGTTAGCCATCGCGTTTCCTAAAACCCCTACAAATAAGTGCAAGCATGGTTAGTGGCTCCCGAATACTACTTATAGTGGAAGCACTATCCCTTAGGCTTAGCCATACCACCTTTAGCACCTCTAGGTGCCACAAACTTGTGCCTCCTCTTCTTCTTTTGGGCTTTCACTGGCTTAGACGAAGAAGTGACATTTTGTCCACCATGTATGCAACAGAGAGAGGATCTTGCTGCTTGATAATGGATTCCGTCGTTGTTTGTTAGTTAATAATTTTGCAATAGATAAAATCATCTTGTTCATGTATAATTCAAGAGAAATTGTGGAAAAATTTCCGGCAGACTCTTAAAGACCATCTCCATACGAGATTCCTTATCAATGACATTGCCAAGTATCTACAACTCATTCGGATAACTCATCATGTTCACCATATATTCCCTGGCAGGTGATCCTTCAACCATTTTGGTTGTCAAAATAGTCTTCATGGTAGTCTACTTGGCAGCACGGTTCTAGTTTCTGGACATCTCTTTGAGCTATTCAAGCATATCATAAGCAGACATCATGGACTGACTGCAAGACATTCGCTTTTGAGACAAGAATGTAGCACCTTGTCATCTCATCAACCTTAAACCATTTATCATAGGCCTTAATCTCCTCATAAGTAGCATCCGTTGATTTTATGGGGATTTCTTCAACCAACACATATTTGAAACCCTCGGATGTTAGAACAATATCAAGGTTTCCTTTCAAGTCCACATAGTTAGGACCTTCCAGTTTGTTTTGGTTCAAGATAGAGGACGTGGGATTGGAGTGAGACATGGTTAATTTGGGAGATATTTAATAAATATCATTGGGACCACATTCTTTATTATTAAAAACAAAAAAAATACAAGACACATATAATCATGCTAATGAACAATAAGAATTGATAGGAAAACTTAACTATTCTAGCAAATTTATGAGAAAGTTATTATATAGTACCACTTAAACAAGACAAGTCCAACTTAGCTGAAGAGTAAATTGTGAAGTTTTTTCAGGTATATATACTGTCTCTTATACATTGATTCAACATGCAACTAAGTTGAAAAGTTAAAATAAGTCATCAAATCAAAAGACAAACATAACAATATCAAAATATACAAGTTTAACCGATTGGGAAGAGGACATATGTCAACATATAAACTCATATATTAACTGTAAAAATCATTTATAAAAAGTAGAGATGAACCCTTGCAACTCTGGAATAACAAAAATAATTTTTTTTCAAAATACTTAATTTTATCAAAAACACAAAACTGGACAAAACCCCATCAAACTAAATCTGAATTGAAAAAAAACCCTACATCACGGAAAATCCATGTGTATTGCTCGGTGGGTCATTTTCGATGAACCAACCAAAATTAAAGTCAGTCAAAGTTGATCAAAATTTGAAAAAATTCCAATACCGACAAAATTGACAAGCATCGATCAAGTTTGTTGCAAGGGTCAGCAAAGTTGTCCACACATCTCTCCCTTACCACTAAGCTGCTAAACAATTTTCTTTTAATCAACAAAAATTATTCATCAAAAGAACATCATGATATATACAGATTTAATCAAACATGTATCAAATCATGGACTCTTATTACATTATCAGTTATATGTAATGAGGCTCTGATACCATTTATTAAAATATGCATAGCGAAAACATCATTCAAGATCACGAACATACATAATAGCATAATAATGTAAATTGAAAAATTGTGAAACTCTAACCTTTTGAAGCTTTCACACAACTCTTCAGGATCAAGGACTCCAGAATTGAAGTCTTTTAATGATTCCTTACTAACTCTCTCATTCAAGTCTTGTGTGGACAAGAATGTTTTCAGAAAAATTATCTTCTTTCCTTGAAAACCACCACCCTTATATATACTTTTTAGCAGAGGGAAAAGAATTGAAAGATGAAACATTTGCAACCATATTTAATAGTCATTAAATACCATTAAGGGTATTCAACAACCATTAGACATTGTTAAGGTTATTCAACAACCATTAACAATCATTAAATATCATTAAAGGTATTCAACAACCATTAAACACCGTTAATGGTAATTTTAACAACCATTAAACACCATCAATAGTCATTAACAGTCATTAAATACCATTAAGGGCACTTAATAGCCATTAAACACCATTAATAGTTATTAAACACCATTAATTCTCATTAACATCAATATTTGCTTCTTTCTTCTTTTAAGGAAATAAAAAATTCTTTCCTCTTTTAAACCAATAAATAATTTAAAAGTCAAAAATAATTTATTCCTAAACTTAAAAAAATACTAAAAGTCCTTTTCTTTTCTGAACTCAATCAATCAATCAGGCATAGTAGGGACCACAAATTTATTAGCAGAGGCTTCCAATTATAATATTTAATTCGTAAAAGCATGAATTAACCATATCATAATAAATCACATATTGTGTCACAAAAAACCTGTAAGTACTCCTCTATTAATTTCAAATTTTACCATTATAACTTATTTAACTCCCTAAGTTAGAATTACCATCACCAATTAATTAAATCAAACTTCTAAAAAATTTAATCCATTAATTAATTTAATTCTTTATCTATGCTTATAAGTTGTCACGTGAAAACACTGTAGGTGGATTATATATATATATATATATATATATATATATATATATATATAATATATTAATTAATTAATATTTTACGAATGTAATTTGTCATTATTCAATACATTAGGAATATTTCTCACCTTTTAATAGATTGAAATAATAAAACAAACCACAAAGATCATAATAATTATATCAATAGTAAGAGTATAAACAACATGTAATGGACAAGGTATATTATTTATTAAAGGAATAAGACTTAAGTACCCCATAGAGTATGACTGAAATCCTAGAGACACACCTAAACTTTACCAAGGTCCTATTACCTCCCTGAACTCATTTTTTGTATTTTTATGCACATTTTGTGCTAACATGGCCTTCAACCACCCAAGTTGGTTTTGTTTGTACACACTTGCCTGTCATGTGTATAAATATTATTTTTTAATTTTTTTAAAAAATCTTATTTTCTTTATCTTGTATTTAAATTAAGTTAATACACATTTGTTAATCTTGTATCGAAACCTTTTTTTACCTACATTCATTGTTTTTTCTCTTTTATTTTTCTTTTTATTTTATTTTGGTTGTCTTTCATTTTGATTTTATTTCAAATTTAATTCAAAATATCTTGTATTTAAAATATGTTAATTTTGAACGGATATCAAAATAAGTGAAGAAAATTAAATAAAACAAAAATTAAAATGTTAAAATTAAAGGTCACTTTTAATTATTTTTTAAGAAAAAATACACATAATTTTTTAAAAATAATTAAAAGTCAAAAGACAATAAATTAATTAAAAAAAGTGTAAAGTGAAAAGAAATTAAAGTAAATATTTTGCAATGAAAGAAAAAAAATATATATATATATATATATAATGTGTGTGTATATGTGTGTACTGACTAATTATAAAGTTACCAATCAAAAAATAACATGTGTCCAAGTTGTGCAAGCATCACTTGCCTTCAAGATATTGTGCACACTCTCTATGACATGTCAGTGTTTGTGGTGAGGGTAATAGGACCCTTCTTAAGTTAAGGTGTGTCTCTGAAATTTCAATCATAGTCTTGGGGGGCGGGGATACTTGTGCCTTATCCCTTTACTAAAATAAGAACCTAAACTAATATCTCAATTTTGTCCGTTCAATATATACAAAATGTAATAACAAACGAAGTTGAAATTTTACCATTCCTATCATAAGATCGAATCATATTTAATCTTGTGCTACAATCATCAAGATGTTTTTTCCGACTTCATCTTTGATTGTGAGCATTTAATTTATAACTTAATTGAACCAACAATTTTAATCTTCTGCGTATGAGCTAAGCAACCGCATACACAAAAATCGTCTACTATATAAGTAATAGACATACATATAAACACAATGATCTATTCTAACAAAGATTTTATTATAATAATTAACATAAAATGCAAAGTCTTTAAAAAGAATTAAAATCAATACTATAACTCAACCACATGGTTACTAGTATATCCCAACAAAGACAGGGCATGTCTCCACTAGTTCTTGAGGCGCTACTCATGGTGTGTTGTTCACTTTGTAGGCTTCTTCTCCAACTTTTGATGGTAAGAAATCAGAAAATGTTTCTTTCCTCCTCCAAATCATCCATGCCAGTTGAATTCCATTGACAATCAAGATTAGAAAATTTGGGATAGACTTTTAGCGGATAGCAGAGGGAAATATATCTTTTTCTTGTGGAAACTGATTTCTCAACTTTAGGTGTATAATATATATTTATAGGTGGCTATATGTAGATCAAAATGACTTGTGATTAGAGAAATGTATATATTTTTGTGGACGCATGTACTTACTTAATCAATTTTATATAAGTAAGTGTCTACTTATACACCCAAATTTTGAGGGTATAGATACTGTCACGACCCATACCGTCGTGATTGGCACCCACAATAAACCTCCGCTGGGAGAACCATTACTACAACCCAAACTAACAAAACTAAGGCATTTAAAGATACGGAAGCAGATTTAAATGACAACAAAAATGGAGTCCCCACAAACTCCAAGGTTTTTAACAAACAAGTAACCAAACTAATGCGGAAGAACAACCCCTAGAACCTGAAAATTATTGTACCAAAACTTTACTAACGACAAGTCTAAGAACAAAGGGTACAACCCCGAAACTAAACAAACAACTTAAACAAATAGTCTAAGTCCTAAAAGAGTGGACTTAAACAAGAAAGATCCATGGCTACTTGAAAGAACTCGCTTACCCTTGAATCCGGTCACGCTCAACAATCACCTAGCTAAGGTCTATCAATAGCCACCTGAAGATGCCGTGTACTCAACAAAGAACAAGCAAGTGCAGTATCAGTACAGAACCACAGTGTACTGGTAGGATCACACGGCTATCCCAAAGGTGAAATATACATAAGCAGTCACAACAAAGTAAAACACGCATATACAATATTAGTCATCACTTACCAATTTCACAAGTCTCAAGAGATACAATTATCATTTTAGAGCAACATACAGTCTTCCAATATTAATTATCATTAGATATGAACATAATCATCACAAGTATATACACAGCATAATTTAATAGTCCTCTCAAGGAACCCAATTCAATGGTCCTCTCATGGAACCCAAACCCAAACTGTTAGCATACCGGTTCATGGTACCCGATCCAAGTTAGTGTGCCGGAACATGGCAGCCGATCCTATGTTTATGTTAGAACGTGGCAACCGATCCCATGATTATGCAGGACACAGCAACCGATCCCATTTTTATGCCGGAATGTGGCAACCGATCCATTCAACAAGACACAATCAGAATCACAATGTACAATCTCATAATCATACAATCAAGTGTTGATTCATGACATACAATCATTCGTTCATACTCAATTACATTAGGTGTGATCAATAGATTTCATTCACATACATACATGCATTACAATGACGAAATTACAAACATATATCACACCAATATGAAATTACAACCATCACCTGCCTCGAATCCAAGCTTGAATCCCCTAAGGCATTTGAATCTTCCCTTTCCGGATTCTTCCCACTTGTTCGTGGTCTAAAAATAACAATTTATACATAAGGATCAATAATAAAAGGTCTAATTATCCAGATTATAACAAACTCAATAACCCTAGACCAAACCCTTGGTCCCCATACCGAGATTAGGACTTTTTCCACCATAATTTTCATATCAAACCTTCCCCCAACGATAATTACCCATTAGATTACGTTCTACGGATCGAAAAATGGATTCGGGGAGTTAAAACCTTATTTTTAGCCTCAAGAATGGTGAAAACTGGTCAAGAGCTCGTCTGGGGTCGTTCCTTAGCTCTCAGAGTTGAAAAGTGCAGAATAAACTCATTTTGGGGTTTATTTACGACTTTAAGCCGCGTCTGGCCCGCCACAGCGACCCTCACCCCGCTACAGCGACACGCCAGCCAGACCAAAACCACCGCCAAAGCAGCTTGCACGAAACAGTGAGCTATTTTAATAATTCCAAGACCCCCATTTCACCACACACCTTTAACCAATGACTCTCAGAAAATAGCGTTCACGCTAAGATCGATTTCGGGATTTCTACTCACCCGAATTCAATTATGTAAAATCATACAGATTCCTTATCGACTTATTTATCTACTCATGTAATCAAAATCATAATTATATCTCTAATTTGTTACCATATTTTCCTAGACCTCACTGACTCCGATTTCGTCCAAATCTGGAGTAGGCTAGGAAATCCCAAGCTACTACAAAAAAGTTTTCTGACCCCAATTCTTTCTCCACTGGCTTTTCTCTAACGATGGAATCAAGTCATTACAATAGATACCAATTTACCCATCACTCGTCCCCGAGTGATCAACTAGGAAAGACTAACTAAAGTAAGGGTAGAGTAGTTACTGAATCGTCGAATTGCTGAGGATACTTGTCTAGCATGCCCTTCTTACCAAATCTCATTACCCCCTAAGGGTTTCACATCTCCAACCTCAAACCAACCAATTGAATACCTACACATCCTCCCTTACAATGCCTCAATGAAGTCATCTCAACACTCGAGTGATAAATATTGTTGTATGTAAACTTAACTAATCAACAAAATGATTCCCAACAACCACCAAAGTTGATCGTACATACGTCTGCCACATGTTATCAAAGATCTTGACACAATCATCTGGACTAATCCTTTCTCACATAAGCATGATAACATTCTAAATCAATACTTACTACAATTAGAAGTGAACCTAAACCAACCAACACATACTCGTAATACCCAACAATCACATTTCTCAACAACCTCTCCATCCCACAACATAAATTCCCATGAGCTTAAGTTATAACCAATTTGATCTTTAGAAATTAGATACTCATTGAGGGATATGTCCAAGCATACAACCCCTCCAACAACACAATCGAAATGCTAGATTTAGTAATTGTAGATTACTTCTTAAGAATAGTAGAATTGGACCCACTGATCCACACATTCAACCACACATAATCGATACATGACCTCGATGACTAGAGGAGTATTAAGATTGTCGGACAACCACAAATATGCATGGTAGCTCTTCTATAAATTATCATAAGCAAGGTGGTATATGTAGAACCACTAAAATACTTTAACAACTCCAAGACAACACCAATTATGTCATTCGAAATAACCAAATCTTTCCAATCTTCCCACTCAACCAAGAAAACATCACAGGATTTGGTATCCCTGATCCACCACTAGGGATCCATCCATAAAAGTGAAATCACACTAGAGTATAGCTAGTGAATTATACTCACAACACTAACAACCATCATAAATAGTCTGACCTTTTACCTTATTATAAACCAACACTTTTTAAAGATGAAACCTTTCTTAGATACTTATCAATCAATAGTAGTAAACTTACGATTCAACCCATGTGTAAGTTCTTTCAAATGCTCAATACCGGATACAATTGATCATTCCTCACCTTTCCAATTCATACCTTGACAAAATACATCACCACAAATGTAGACTGATAATGAAAAATTTGAATTGTAATTTCCACCATATAACACAATCCCTTTCTCTATCAGCATTAGCTTGTACCTTGAAGATTTTTTATGAATCCATGGATCTCCGTTTATCATTGATCACTTCTCCATCGATCTTACAATATATTTCACAAAAATTTCTATCATACTCATTACTAGACTCAAAAACAAAACAAAGCACTTGTCATCACAGTCAAGCTAATGTCCGTACACTCTTTTATCAAGTCATTTTCGATAGTTTTTTACCAACCTGATACATCCATGACACTATTACCATAGCCATATCAAAATGAATGAAATCAAGCGTCTCTGAATCCAATTATCTACCCTTCTAAAGATATATCTTTAGCCTTTGCAATCAAATAAAATATTCTTGCTCTAGCCTCTCTCTAAAGGTTGTACTACATCCCACTATATTTTCCTTTATTATAACTCTAGCTCTTTAACATTCTATTCGAGTGGTGTCCCACCATCTCTTAAAACTTTCCATACAACCACGTTACTCACCCAATATTAGAAAACCATGACCTTAGATACTCGCAAGTCGTACTTACTATACAAAATTCGCTTTACCAACAATCTTATTATATAGTTTCATCCCATCACAATCCATCACGAACTCATACCACTATTACACTCGGTTAGCCCTTGCTATCACTACGAAGTCTACATTTTCATCGACATGACACCTCAAACTTAGGTATACCCATCAAATTCAAAGGGCTAACCCAATTTTATACACATTTACTTACTAAACTACTTACTTACCTTCACCCAAGTATACTTAATGGGACTTTCTTTATCCATAAACTTGTCATTCCAGTTTCAATCCACTCATTTATGGCTTAAGATAAAATCACCAGTCCTCATACTACCCTCCTTCTTCTTAACAAACAAGATAGGAGCACCCCACGTGGAAACACTAGGATGATAAAACCTTTATCCAGAAGCTCTTGGATTTGAGCTTTAAGTTTTCTCAATTTTGCCAGAGCCATGTGATAAAAAGGAGTGCTAGTTTCCAAATCAATGCAGAAATCTATATCTCTATCCGGAGGCATACCAGACAAATCAGTAAAAAACACTCCTCTAAATTTAGACATTACAGTAATAGACTCAATAGAGGGAGACTTGACCTCAACATCCCAAATATGTGTCAAATAAGCCAAAAAACCCTGCCCCACCAGTTTCCTAGCCTGAATGGAGGAAATGATCTTAGCTAGCTTAGGCTTGTACACCCCTTCCCAATCTAATCTTTCCCTACCAGGGATCTCTAGAATTACTGACTTAGTATTACAATTAAGCCCGATATAGTAGGGGGACAACCAAGTCATGCTTAAGATTATATCAAGTCAGTCATATCCAACATAACCAAATCAACCCAATCTGAAAATCCATAACCACAACAAGACAACACGATGCACATGGGCGACTATGATTGACTCTTCAACTGGGGTAGAAACATGGATGGGGGCATCAAGTATATCACAAACCACATTAAATCCCAAGGTAATTGAACTAACACATACGAATAAGTACAACCCGGATCAAACAAAACAATAGCCATCAGGGCACAGACAAGAGTAGCATATATAACCACTACATCACACCCTCAAACTCAATCTTGCCCGAAAAAACATAAAACTAAGCCCTGTCACCTTGACGGGCAACCTCCTTGCCTGGCTGCACTACTTCTCAAAAAGTTTGTGACCCTAATTCTTTCCCCATTGGCTTTTTCTAACGACGGAATTAGGTCGTTACAGATACACTTGAAGCCAAGTTAAAGGGCATAGTTAAGTAATATCTCTAAAAATATACACACAAAAATGTGTGTATATTTATATTAAAAAATAATATTTTATTTTTAAAATTTATATATAAAAAAATAATGTGTCTAATCATACGTGCCAACAAGTATTCTCGCTTGAGTCTTATTTCTCCATCATTGTTTTCAAGAATTCATTCCTCTATATATTCTTCTTACTATGTTTTTTAAAACAAAGAAGTAATGTGTTCTTTGCTACAAACTTCCTTATTTTCCATGGTCATATCATTGGCTCCTGTTCTGATTCCTGCGATTGTTGATAAGGTAGAGGCACTAGACTATCAGTCATTTGTCCTCCCCGATAAGCCTAGGAAATTCCCTATAGTGACTTTCATCTCTACAACCTCAATAGAGATGAAGTTATGTTTTATGGTAGAAGTGGATCCAAACCTTCTCCTATTTCTTCAAATTTGTGGGTTTAAGTGGACCACAGTGTGCAAATTTTTGGGCTTTAAGTTATCATTATATCCCTTATACCTGGAAGACTTTCCTTATTGAAATATAAGTAGTTTGTTTTTGTATTATGTAAAAAATTTTAACCTTTTGTTTTACCTTTCTTAAGTCATCAATGAAGCACAAAATTTTTTTGTATAAGTGATCCATTTTCAGACATTTAATGAAGAGAACTATGCATCAACATTTCACATTACTTAAAAAAACAAACTTTTAATCATCAATAATTAACAAAAGATAGGATCACCTAATAAATTCTATAACAAACACACACACACATACCATGAAAAAAAGAAGAAGATAACATAGGTAAAACCTAAAATATCAACAAAAAAAAAAAAAAAAAATCTAAGTATTGGATATTTCATTTTGATACTCTAGTTAAGCCTTCTTTTAATTGAATATCTTAACTCCTAATAAAGTATTCAAATTAGATACTTTCAATTTAATTATTAAAAATTTGTTTGTGTGTGTATTCTCATATAAAAGATAATTAAAATAACATTAAGATGTCATTTTAAGCATTAAAAGAATCTAAAGGCTAAAATTGTAACATCTTTATAGTTTTCGCCACATTTTAACATGTAGAGTCCTTAATGGTTAACTTTAGTCTTTTTTCATAAAAAATTATACACTTGAAGTTTATGTAATTTTTGTTAGGGCTCCATTAAATGATAAATTTTTACGACAGTGAAAGGTGAATGGTTAGGATTTTACATGTAGTTATTGAACTTTAATGCAATAAGTTACAAGCCTATTGTTTGTTATATTAAGTTTGGTGAACTATATGTGAAATGCCAATAAATAAAATTACTAGAAAGTCAAATTTTTGGCTTTGGTTTATAACATATCACTAAATACACCAATGTTTTGCCATTTTGTATTTTTTTTTTACGTAGAAAAATAAAAGAAAGCCACTACAAAAAAGTTTTGACCACCACCACAGAAGTTAATTAAAATAACATTTAGATGCCATTTAAAGCATTTAAAAACTTGAGATATGAAATTTTGACAACTTTTTAGTATTTGCACTTCATATTTTAACACATGGAGCCCTTGATGGTTAACTTTGCACATTTTCCTTAAATGACTAGACATACGAGTTCATCTATTGCTAATTGGAGTTCCATTAAATGGTATCATTTGAAGGTAGATTGTGATGGATGATTTATGTGTGGATATGAAGTATTTTATAGGTAATGGTAAGTCACAAAATTATTTTTTGGTATATTAACTTTACATAATTATGTGTTAATTTTCCTGTATACAAATGACCAAAAGGCCTAATTTTTGGCGCCGGTTTATAACATGACACTCACTACATCTTTGTCATTCTTAAAGTTTTATGTAGAAAAATAAAAGAAAATCACTATATAAAAGTTTTGATTACCAACATAAAAGCTAATAAAAATAACATCCAAGTGTCATTTTATGCATTAAAAAAACTCGAGGGCTGAAATTTTGACTACTTTTAAGGTGTTTCCCCCATATTTTAACACGTGGAGCCCCGGATGGTTACCTTTGCACATTTTTGTTTAAAAATGTACACATGGAGTTCATCTCCATGAAACAGTATCATTAAATGGTAGATTATTAAGGATAATTCTAAGAATGGTTATGAATTTTATATGTAACGGTAAGTCACAAAATTCTTTTTCTTGTTGTATTAAGTTTACTGTATTATATGTTAAATTTTCAATAAATATAAAATATCATAAGGTCAATTTTTTGGCGTCAGTTTATGAAATGTCACTCACTACACCAATGCTTTGTCATTCTGTATATTTTCACGTAGAAAAATAAATAGAAAAGAACATCAATTAAAAAATTTGACAACCCACATAAAAGATTAATAAAATAACATCTGAATGCCATTTTAAGCATTTTAGAAACTTGGGTGATAAAAGTTTAATACATTTTTTAAAAAACATATTTTAACACATGGGGACCTTGACGGTTATTTTATTTTATTTTTTTAAATTGAACTTCTTGACGGTTAACTTAACCTATGTTTTACTTAAAAAGTTATACATGTGGACTCCATCCATTTTTAACTGGTCTTCGTTATATGTAAGATTATTACGACATCAGAATGTATAATTATTAGTGAGTTTAATTTATACACTTTAAATTATGATTCATTCCGCTTGCACACATGATAAATTATTTCTATTTGATATTTTCAGCACGTGAGAAATTTCAGCCCTCGAGTTTTTTTAATGCTTGATGCTTGGATGTTATTTTGACTAGCTTCTATGTTCGTAATCAAAACTTTTATATAGTAACTTTCTTTTATTTTTCTACATAAAATTTATGAGAATACACACACAAACTTTAACAATTTGATGCACAAAATAGAAAAGTCATCATTGTTAAGATTCCATAACCAAACACTTCCACCTTCCACCTTCATACTTCTTAGGGACATTCTCCTCACTTACATTCCACACAACAACACACACCCTGCAGCTGTTCTCCAAATTTTTGCTCGTGTCCAAAGTCCAGTATTGAAAAATGTACTCAAACATCTGGATATATGTAATCATCAACATTACTACATTAATCTCATCATTGGGTTATCTTTTTCTTGACTTGACATGGGTTTTCCAGATCAATTTTTCGGGGAGGGTATAAGTCCCTTATCTCCACTAGTTCTCGAGTCACTACACGTGGAGTGTTCTTAACTTTGCAAGCTTCTTCTTCAGCTTTTGATGGAAACGAATCATAAAACAATGTCTTCTTCATGCTAAGAAAAGACCTCTGATCAAACATTGAAGAAAGTGAGGAAGGATATAATTCTCAAGAAAATAAAACACTAAAAAAGAGAGAGGCAGTAACGCGTTATAAAAACACAAATTAGGTTTTCTACTCCAACTTTGAGCGGGAATCAGAGAAAATTATTATTATTTTTAAATTTTAATCTTGCGTCTTAAGGGACTTTTGGAGAAGAGTTATAAAATAGGATAAATGAGTCATTTTTTTATTTAAATTCGGGATAATAACTCCAAGATTGTTATCTTACCTGAAGTGTGGACAAAAATAGGAGTTTTACTAATATACATCAATGGTGTGGAAATTTTTACACGGCCAAGTAACTAAATGGGCAAATCTAATTTTTTGGTCGTAATTCTTAAATCATTTACACAACCTTCGGCCAATATTTTCTTGCAAATACAAGTATAGAAAAGTATACAAAATTTGAGAATCCAGATATTCCAATAAAAAGTACAAATGGAAAAAATATTGGTATAATTCTTGAATCACTAACCTTAGAATATAATTTGAAAATTAACCTTGATAAATCGACATACCAATATTGCCCAATTTCATCATCAACATTATTCTGTGGCATTTTTGGGACAGGTGGTGTCCATGGAGGGTATTTGGGTAGATCAGGCAAAGATTGAGGTAGTAAGGGTTGGACAAGACCTACATCAGTTACTGAGATGAAGAGTTTTGTGGGACTTCTGGGCTATTACTGACATTTTGTTTAGAGCTTATCTACCATTGTATCTCCTTTGACTAGATTAACTCGGAAGAGTATGAATTTTCAATTATCTGATAAGTGTGAGGGGAGCTTTCAAAAGCTCAAGACCTTGTTGACTTTGTCTCCTGCTTTAACTTTACCCAAGGAGGGTGTGGACTTCACTGTTTATTACAATGCTTCCAGAGTCGGGTTAGCTAGTGTTCTAATGCATAAGGGTAAAGTGATTGCCTATGCTTCAATCTTCTCCGAAAGTCCCTTAAGAAACAAGTTTAAATTTTAAAAATATTAATAATTTTCTCTAATTCCCGCCCAAAGTTGGAATAGAAAACCTAATTTCTATCTTTATAATGTGATATTGCCTCTCTATTTTTCAGTGATTTATTTTCTTGAGAATTATATCTTTCCTCGATTTCTTCGATATCTGGTCAGAGGCCTTTGCTTAGCATGAAGAAGACCTTTATTTACAATATGTTTCCATCAAAAGCTGAACAAGAATCTTGCAATGTTAACAACACTGTTTTCTGCCAAACTTTTGTTCATTCTTCGATGAAGATGTAAGTTTGGAAGATGCACTAACTCATTATTAGTTTGCTATGAATGTATTATGAAACTATGCCTGTTATTTAAGTTTTTTTGTTAACCAAATATTGAAATTAACGTCATGGGATGTTAACCAATTTATTGTAATCAATTGCACTGTTATCTCTATCTCCTACCCCCTTTCACTATATGATCTTTTTGTATCCATATTTTTACTAGTAATTAATTTGGTATTTGTTGATGAATTTAGATTCTCATGATATTAATGACTCTAGGATTAATGGTGGTCAGTTACAGACCACAATTACTGATCGTCTCTAATGGTCAATCTAGGGCCAAAATTGTTGCTCGTCTCTAATGTATAAGATAAGACTAGAAATAATACTCGTCTTAAAAGATATTTTCGGACCAGATTGTTGTTCATCTTTAAAACTACTCTAGGACCAATTTGTTAAGGTCGTTATAGCTGTTCTAGGAGCAGATTTTTAATGTTCTGTTATGCTATTCTAGGCTCGTCTCTAAAACTCTACTAGGACCACGTTGCTTACAGTCACAAAAGAGGTTTAACGACATGAATACCAAGATATAAATGGTCTATTTGAGACCAGGTATATAGTCACTAAAAGGATTGTCACGACCAGATTTTTTTCCCCATCTCAAAACCATTTAGGGACAAGATTTTTGAACTCGTCCTTACTTACCACTAGCGACGGTAGTTTCTAGGATAAGTGACAACTAGGTTTCTCTGGTCTCAGTTGCTCATTTGAGACCAGATTTGAACTTTAAGGGACTAGATTTCCTTTCCTTAGAGACTGTTTTTCTTGTAGTGCTACTCTAGCTTAAGGTATTTGTAGGAAGAAGATCTAACAGGCCAATATGAATGCAATCTCATAAATGTACATATCCGAGGAGGAAACATCAACTCCAAGCTAAAACATATTCAAAATATCATTTCATGAGGTCTATATACAAATCCTACTCAAATGCACATAAACATGAAGAATTCAATCAAGTTAACTCATTTCCTCAAGAATGTAAGCTTTTCATGAATATGCATAAATGAGGACACATGGGAATAATTAAGACATATGAAACCCAAAGAGTAAACCATGAGGAATAAACCATGAGGAACTTGAATACAAGACTTACTTCGGCTAGGTTCTTTTATCAATCTCCTGGTCCTTACTTAACTCCTTGTTCCGTAAATTGGTCGCTGGTAGATCTGATCCGAAGAGATCCTATTGAATGAATTGACTTCGGTTTGATTTCCTGAAACACAGGCGGATTCTTGAAGTTCCAAATTCATTCTGCACAATTCCCTTTTTGTACTTGTGTTTTCATTCCCTATTATTATAGTGTTCTTTTAAGTTCATATAATAGTTTAGATAGTTTTGATGTTCTTTCCAACCTAGAAATGAGCTTAATCTAAGAAATAAGTTGATATACTCACAGAAAAGGCCTGGGAATAAGAACCTAAAATAACCTAATTAAGGAGTTAATGGTAGAAGAATACCCCCTTAATCATCAGAGCTTAATCTTTAATCTGATGGATTTTACAATAGAGTGCAGTAAATAAGATATCTATAGAAAATAAGAGTACAAAGTATTACGGAATGTTTGAATAGAAGAATGTGATTTCTAAATTGAACAGAGATGTATTAACTTAAGACAACTAATTTTGTAACACCCAAGGGTCTAAACACTTTAAATCATCCTACTGAAAGCTTTTGCATTAGCACAAGAATAGTGCTACATTCATCTATCATCAAAGCACCTTATTGTTATGTATTCATCGCTGAAATAGGTTTCCACACTAGTGTACTTGACAGGCTCCTTAGGGAGAACAAACACGAGACCCGCTGCATACGGCTTATGTGTGTCCCCCTCACAGGTTATTAATGTCCTGAGATCCAATTCAACAAAATCTTTTGCTTCAGAGCTTCAGATGCCAACCAGTCGGTCGCGATCTTACCATCTCTCTTCTCTATGAGTATGATTAAAAAGCACTGCCAATCCTTTTGAACAAGATTTCTGCATGCTTGGATCAGTTGTACTTGAGGGTGACAGTAATGTTGCAGCAGAGTACAAAATTTCAAAACAAAATTTATGTCGTTATGTAGATGTGTAGAAAATAAAAAACAGAACTAACATAAAAGATTGGTACAATTGCGGTTAATTTAAAAATTAATGTACTATGTTCTAAATGTTGCGCCTTTTTATTTTTATTAGAAGGAAAAAATTAAAATAATTTAGTAGAATTTGTTATTTTTAGTACATAATTAAGTTAGAAAATAAAATAAAGTTGAGCAGAATGCTCACCTTCGTGGCTCATAGTTCTGGGACTATTTGGGTATGCTGAACCCTAGCCCAACTCGATATTATTCTACTCCCAATAGATTAAGTTATTTACACACTATGACTGGATTTCTATATTATACTGGATAGCTAAAACTGACATGCAAACTGAGAATGTGTAATAATATACTGATATGACACATTAAAAAACTGAGGCATGTATATCTGAAATATCTGACTGCACATGTGTAATTTAAGAACTGAAGAAATACATAGCTAGGGTTCTAAAATTCATGCAATAAACGAAGTGATAACATGATAATCTGATTTGGAACATGTAACTAACTAATTCATGATAATCTGTTGAAGTTCTAGAAACTGTAGAAGACTGAATTCTAGGGACCTAATGGGCAAAAGGAACAAAATAGTGAACTCCCACATAGCTGGTGACGAATTCCACGGAGAAATCTTTCGATTTTGGGGCTGGAACTGATGGAATATTTTTGCGTTCTTGAACTAGGGTTCTTGACTTTTTTTTCCCTCTCAAGCTCTAATTTTCTAAGTTTTGATTAATAATTTTGACTAAGGTAACTTCTAGTTATGTTTCTAGGATTAAACTGACTAAAACCTCATAATTTAGGGTCTAAACGATGTAGTGTAGGGTTCCAATGCATAGGGAAAAGACCAAAACGACTCTGACTTAAAAGTTGTTGGGACCAACCGATGGACCTGGTCCATGGACCGTGGTCCACCCTACAGTCCGTCCTCGTTCGGTTCAGATGATGGGTTCTACAGGTCGCATTTCACAGACCTGGTCCATGGACCGTGGTTTAACATATGGTTCGTAGGTTGTGGCCATGGGTTGGGGGATTTTTCTATGACCACGTTCAACGGACCTGGTTCACAGGTCGTGGTCCTACCTTTGGTCGAGGTTTTCTAGGATTTTTTTCTATGGATCAGATTCCACGGACCATGGTCCAACCTACGATCCGTATGTGGCACCTGCACTTATGGAAATATGCATTCTGGTCTATCTGGGATATGAGGTGTTACATATCCTGTGAAGAAGAATGTATAGGAAATTCTGCCAACACAGTCTTTATGTTTAAAAAACCAAGAATCAACCTAGATGAGATGGCAGCGTATCCACCAGAAGTATTCACACAAGTTGGGGCCCCTTTGATCCATCAATTATGATAGAATGAAGGACATATTATGAACTCTAGGCATTCAAGAAGTATGGAGGATCAATCCTCAAGCCTTTTAGACCCCACCCGGAGTATCCATAGTGCCATGTGTTCATTTTATTGACAGATGAGTTCCCCCAAGAACTCCTATGGTTATTCTGGTACTTATGTCACCAGTATTACATTTTTATGGAGTTCAAGTTGCAACTTGTTTAGGGATTTTGATAGAATCCAACCAGCCCAACAAAAATTTCTACTGTGGTTCCGACCACGAAGTTGGTGGGTTACTTCAAAAATTCCTACGAGGTTAAGATATTCATGTTGCACCGTGAGGTGAAGATTATCAACAATCAAGTCTAAGCTAGACTAGAAATTTCCTTCTATTGGAAGTTTCCGGTCTCTATTTTGTCCTTGGAAGATGAATATCATGAAGCTCAACGAATTATCTTCTAGAAAAATTGGTGTATCCTAAAAGAAATATGGCCTTAAGAATGGGCTCGATTGAACTACACGAACTACCACCCCCACTGGGAGAAAGTCTGACAAGCTGCGAAAAATATTAAGTCCTATGTGTTATAACAAGGGATGAAATTACTCAAGCCATTACTAGTATAAGACTGAATGTTCCTTCACAACAATGAGATCACAATGGGCAGGACCATCCAACGGAAATAGGTACTTAACCAGATCGACTAAACGAAGCCTCTAAAAGAAGGAGTTGTACCAGAAGAAACATAGTTTTGATTGGTGGATGGAAGAAGGATATTCAAACCCTCCTTCTACACCTTCAACCTCTGCATAATCAAATGATGCCCGATGACATGTGCAAGAAATTACCACTTACCCGCCAAGGTTTACTGTTAAACTTCCTAGCAAAGTTCGTCGAAAGACTTCCAAGAAAAGTTTGGCAATAAGCTAATTATCCACTTGTTTGCATGCTTCCTACAAGTAGCTTATCCACCTACTTTGATGTTGCATACAAATAGCTTATCCACCTGCTTGATAGATGTCTACAAGTAGCGTACACACCTGCTTGGAGTCTTCTACAAGTTGCTTATCCACCAGCTTGCATGTGCTATCATATGCCAACAATTTAGTTTGTTTTATTTGTTTTGTTTTAGTAGGCTCATTCACATGTTAAGTGGGGCCTAGTTTGAATAAAGCTTGTTGTCTTTTACTATATTAGATAAAGATAGTAAGTCTGGAAAATAGTTTACTATTTTTACATAGGTTAAGGGATATCTATTGCTAGAATAGTGTGCCATTTAAGATAATGTTTTTAATTTCGATTTGGTTGTATTAGGCCACCTTCTCCTATAAATGGGAGGCCAAGACTTAGTTGTAGGGGAATAGACTAGAGAGAGAACAAGAGTCATAGCTTAGAGTCTTAAGAGTTTTTCTTAGAAAATCTATTTAGTTTTACTACACTTTTGTATATTTTCCAGAATGAATAAAAAGATTGTTGGCTGAACCTCTCTCTTGTTCTTCTCTCTTGGGGGGGATGGAAAGTTCAGTTAGGTAGGTAGTTGACAGAACGGGGTAAGAGAAAACACTCGGCAAGTATGCTTGTTTGTTATCTCAATGGTTTCAATATCCAGTAAGTTTGACTGTAAGTGATTTCCATGGCTTTCTGAGTTTATCAAATACCTCTTCACACAACTACATAGTAAGTTTACCATTCCATCGCTTGTTGAAATTACAATAGCCTTCTGTAAATAATTAAGTATGTAAGACGGTAACGGAAGAATAAAACTTGTTCCTAGACTGTTGAAGGGCACTATAGGCTAGGAGAGTCACAAAAGGCCCATGTTTTGTCGGGAAAAGTTGTATTATCTATTGTACGTTTACTGCTTAAGAGTAAGGTAGCTATTGTGGTTGGAATCTCGCTGAGTTTTGGATGGCTGTGTAGCCTCAAACTTGTGATAGTTGTCTCTTGAGGATGTTGCATGGCATGCTGCCTATATGGACTTGAACTCCTAAAGTTTACATAGAAAGCTATTGAGTTACGAGCTAGTCATAAATATTTTCCAGTGCCATTTGACGTCTCAAGCTTGACATGAATATTGCACCGTGTGTTGCTTCTCGTGCCCTCGGCCTATCTACATCCTTAATTGGTATCAGAGCCAGACCGTCCTGTTTGGATAGAGGGGCAAGGTGTCCCATAAGGTCTATTTCTCGTGTTGTTACCGCCAAATTTTATTTATTAAGTTTTTTACTTTTATTAGAGTCTTTAATTATAAAAGTGTGTGTAGTCATAAACTTTGTTCATACTCTCTTTCTTATAGTTTAGAACCTTGTATATTTTGTTGTAGTCTTTTAAACGTTCATAGTTACAAGGTCTGTTTGTAGTCTTTTCTGTACATATTAGTGGTAGTGTGTTTCCTTAGACTTTAGAACAAATAATATGTGTTTTTTTTTTTTAGATTTTAGAGAAAATATATACCTCAGTTTTTATTGTCCAAAAATAACACAAATATGTCTATTTCATAGTCTATACCATCGTCTTCCACTTCTTGTAAATCTGCATCTTCTTCATTTATGTCTAGTTTATGTAAATCCTTAGCAAAGATCCACATGTCTCCTACTCTGAGTAAAATGTTATCGTGTAAATACAACTACCTTTATGAAGTTGATGTGTTACCCTAGAAAAAAAATATCTTCCACATATCTACCACTGTTAAACCCATAGTCTGCCTTTTTAAAAAAGTCCTACAATCCTTTGATGTAAACCTGCTCCTTGGTCCAACAAAAGCCCAAAGGAGTCAAGGAATATGTGGCTGCGTCAAAACATGACCAGTACCCTATTCTTGCAAATCAAGAAGAATAGTTCATTAATTTGCAGATGCCAGAGGATTTTCCCCAATAGTGGAAAAGCCTAGGTTTTACCCATATCCATTTTGGTGTTGTTAGAGTTGCATTGACATATCATGGAAGAAAAGGCCAGGCCATCGTTGAACGTCTTCCCTTCTAAATACTAGATACTATGAATATCAACATGTAAATTTGGGTACATCATAAATAACTCTCAACGCAGGGACTGTCTATGTTACAATATTCCCAAACTTCAACATGTCCCTACAAGATTCGTATCTGATGGAGGCATTGAAGATAAAGATCCAAATACTTGGAGCTCCTCAAGCTATAGATGCCATACAGGCTACTCTTCATTATTAGCTGGCTTGGATAGTCCAAAACCATGCCATGGACTTATCCCTTCCAGGTGGCCAAGATGTGTTGTTCCTAAATGTAGATGCCACCAATGGAACCACTTAGTGTACCCAGATCCAAGGCAAATATCTAGAGAAGACCTATGGGTCACCAACTATGAGAAGTTGAGAGACCATCCTCAACTTCTCCAGTCCACTGAGCCTGCTTTCTCCAAAAAAATCAGATAATACAGTCGCTATATGCTTTGACCACTCTAACTTGAAAAAAGTCCATAAAACTGCCTTCTTCATACATATATAGCAGCCTCTAGATAGTCTCGATCAGAAAGACAATCTGGACTCTGAATCCATATCTGAGTTTTTTGGAAATGATCTTGATTGGATAAGACAATTTAATTATGATGGTCTTGGCGTATTTTGGTATAACTGTCCTTTCAAAGAACATAATCCATGGGATATTGATTGTGAATGCTCAAAATGTGAAGATAATTACTACGAGTCTGAAGATGATGATAAAGAAGACAATGATGAATATTCATACGATAGAGCCAAAAGGGATGAATAGGAATTTCAATTCCTTGTTTCACATAAACCCCAGGATTGGCCAGCTTTATCTACTCCATCAAAAAATAAGACCTCCCAAAAAGAGCCTGCACCAAAAATGATGTTTATGCTATCCTCTGCAAGCTCCAGTCACACATATTATTTACTCGATTACCAAACATTTGAATAGGATAACCTGATCCATGCTCCAAAAATACCACAAAAGAAAGTTATCCTACCAATGCGAGAACATATGCCTGCAAGCGACATAGAAGCAACACTGAATTGGCAATCTGAAAATGCTATATGCCAAAATCTAGCATTGACTAGTATCAGACAGTCCATCAGGGGTGTTTCTCATTCACAAGTCAAGCATCATGATAAAATGAGTATGATGGAGAAAAAGATAGACCAAACATCAACTTAACATATTGGACTAATCAAAGCATTAGTAAAATGCTGCAAACATTACAGTTCGATATATATCTCTAAGGAATGTCGCTCGGCTACTTTATCGAACAATAAAAAAGTGACGTAGCCTCAATCAAAGAGCAGATCTAGCTATTGAAACATGGTAACCCTGAACCTAGGAGAGCTCAATCCTCTTCCACAAGGTCTTCCCCATTTTCTATGTGCTCATAGTGACACTCTCTTCCAAAACCATCTTTCTCATTTAACGTGGCTAAACCACATAAAGAGGAACCTGAGTTTGACATAACCAAACTAGTGTGGGAGAGAAAAGATGCGATGGTTTCTCAAAAGCGAGCTGAATAAGCACAAGCAAGGTCCAAACGCAAAAAGTTACAAACCCTGGAGCTATGACGACCTCAAATTACAAGGCCCAAATTGACGACTCTATCTTTGCAGATTTGAGTCCATTCATTGACAATTTGATGATCTCAGATCATGAAAAATTAGATTCAGAAAAGAAAGGATGCCTTTGTACAGGACATCACTAATGCCGAGGACTGGTTTTCCAAACACATGATTTTTCAGACCCGATCTTGGGTACGATCGACAAGGTTGTTTCAGAGCTTTACTCTGTAAAAGATGATTGTCCAATTGATGATTATCTTAGTGCCATTGACGATTATCTCAGATGCAATGAACATCTTGATGAGCTTAATCTAGAGCATCTTAATAACATTGATTTAGAGCATGAGCCTAAAGATACTTATCCCTCATATGGATATATTGAAGATAGTGAATCTTCCACTAATTCCCTGAAATATGTTGATGATTCCCAGGAATACATTGAGGAGACTTGCTGAATCTTCAACTACTGAATCTTTAGTAGAATATGATGAAGAGGACTATCCACCTATCTTTAAGAATCATCATAAAGAACCAGACATGTCTGAAGTTGATGATGATCAGGACGGCATGACTGATGATCCGATCACGGAAAGGAGACCAGAACTATGTTTCATACTTTTACTCTCGATGATTTTAAGGTCGCTGCATGGCCTCAAAGAATCCAAGACTCCTATACTTGGATAGTTACACAGAATCTAGTCGAGCGAGAAAAGTACATGATCCTAACGGAATTTACTTCAAGGTTCTCCAGCATTCTCAGGGTTGGTGGACCGCAATAGGTGTTGCGGATAGGAACTTTTTCCTCACATCCCAAGACTTTGCTACAAATTTGAACATACTTCTAGAAGTCTTTTGTGGAGAAACCGGTCAAAGACGTGAAAAGTTACAGAGACAACTCTTGAAAATGAACTGTATATCATTTGATAGAGATATCATTGATATCCATTTCCAAAAGATGGCAAGAATCTACTATGATCTTGATGGAGATTCCAGCTTGAAGCAAGCTTTTCTATCATCATTGCCAAAGATTTTAGCAGGACATGCAATGACAATAATTGAGGATAGGTTCAAATCTATAACTATCCCACATATTGGCTACATTAGGTAAGCTATCTTTCAAGCCTTGGATAGTATCTACAAAAAGAGATCTGTTCTGAAACAGGTCATTCAAAATAATCAAGCTCTTGATAAGGCATGCAGTCGAAGTGATCTTGTCACCAAGTCCGATTGCTCTTGGTCAAGCCTTCAAGCAAGACAAAAAACTTTCAAGCAGTATCAGATATTCAAATAGCCTAGGCCACCTCATAATCGATATAGATGACTAGGTGCACTAAGCTTTTTAGGAGAAGAAGTCTAGGTAATTACAGGAAAGACTTCTATATTTACTTTCAATAATCCTGGACACTTTGCGAAGAATTTTCCTCAATAATAAAGATCTGTCATGACCCTCAAACTCTTTTATGACTTAGCCAATCATACATGAATATATCTAAGTAGAGATGATGACCTTGAATCGGTATTTTCATTAGAGGATGAACCGACGGGTGAAACTCTTTTCTCCATAGATGTCTAGTAGATAGCTGGTGATGATACTAATATTGATAATAATCCAGATCACAACATGTATCAGATATCCAATACAAAAGAAAATATGGTTGACTTCCCTCGAGAAGTTGATACACCTCATGTTCAATTGGATATCTACTCTTCAAAGTGGGATAAATCCGTGCAGGTCATTGCACTCATGGATACAGGAGCCGCATCAACCATTCTTAATGCAGCAGTTATACCTGATGACAAATGGATTTCTCATTTCCAGAATTCCAGTACACCATCAAAGGAAATCCTTACGACCAAGTTGATTACAAAACATCCATTCGTAATTAAGTTCTTCCCTGGGTTACAATTTCGGACCAAACTCCTTGGTTCAGCTGTTCCAGGAAGAGATCTCATCATTGGGTTCGACATCTACACAAAGCTCATGGATCGACTTGAGAGGGAATAGCTTCCAGACAACAGTTCAAGTCATATACTTCAATATCAAAGTTATTTCAAATATCCAATGATGATGAACTTATAGGAAATTCCGCCAACACTCTCTTTATGTTTAAAAAGCCAAGGATCAACCTAGATGAGATGGCGGAGTATCCAACAGAAGTATTCACATAATTTGGGGACCCTATTGATTTGTAAATTATGATAGAACGGAGGACATAGTATGAACTCCATGTATTCAAGAAGTATGAAGGATCTATCCTCCAACCTTTTAGAGTCCACCCAGAGTATCCATATTGTCATGTGTTCATTTTATTGGCAAATGATTTCCCCTATGAACACCTATGGCTATTATGGTACTTATGTCAACAGTATTACATTTTTATGGAGTACAAGTGCAACTTGTTTAGTGATTTTGACAGAATCCAACCAGCCCTACAGAAATTTCTACTGTGGTTCCAACCACGAAATTGGTTGGTTCATTGCTTCAAAAATTCCTAAGAGGTTAAGATATTCATGTTGCACTGTGAGGTGAAGATTATCAACAATCAGGTCCATGCAAGACCAAAAATTTCCTTCTATTGGAAGTTTCCCGTCTCAATTTTATCCTTGGAAGATGAATATCATGAAGCTCAACGAATTATCTTCCAGAAAAATTAGTGTATCCTAAAAGAAATATGGCCTAAAGAATGGGCTCGATGGAACTACATGGACAACCACCCCCACTGGGGGAAAGTCCGACAAGCTGCAAAAGAATATCAAGTCCCATGTGTTATAAATAGAGATTAAGTTACTCAGGCCATTACTAGCATAAGTTTGAACGTTCTTTCACAACAACGGGATCACAATGTGGTAGGACCATCCAACGGAAATAGGTACTTCACCAAATCGACCAAAAGAAGCCTCGAAAAGGAGTTGTACAAGAAGAAACATGGTTTCGATTGGTGGATGGAAGAAGAATATTCAAGCCCGCCTTCAACACCTTCAACCTCTGCATAATTGATTGACGTCCGATTACATGTGCAAGAAATTACCACTTACCCGCCAAAGTTTACTGCTAAACTTCCTAGCAAAGTTTATTAAACGACTTCCTAGAAAAGTTTGCCAATAAGTTGTTTATCCACCTGCTTGCAGTCTTCCTTCAAGTAGCTTATCCACCTACTTTGATGTTGCATACAAGTAGCTTATCCACCTGCTTGAGAGATGTCTACAAGTATCTTACACACCTGCTTGGAGTCTTCTACAAGCTGCTCATCCACAAGCTTGCACATTTTGTCATATGCCAACAATTTACTTTGTTTTATTTATTTTGTTTTAGTATGCTCCTTCACATGTTAAGTGGGGCCCAGTTTGAATAAAGTTTGTTTTCTTTTACTATATTAGATAAAGATAATAAGTCCGGATAATGGATTACTATTTTTAGATAGGATAAGGCTTATCTATTGCTAGAATAGTGTGCCATGTAAGATAATGTTTTTAATTTCAGCTTGGTTGTATTAGGCCACCTTCTCCTATAAATGGGAGGCCAAGTCTTAGTTGTAGAATAGAATATATTAGAGAAAAAACAAGAGTCATTGCTTAAAGTCTTAAGAATTTCTCTTAGAAAATCTCTTTAGTTTTACTACACTTTTGTATATTTTCTAGTATGAATAAAAAGATTGTTGGCTATTCTTCTCTCTTGGGCGGGATGGAAATTTTGTTTGGTAGGTAGTTGAAAGAATGGGGTAAGAGAAAACACTCGAAAAGTATGCTTATTTTTTATCTCAATGGTTTTAATATCCGACAAGTTTGACTGTAAGTGATTTCAATGGCTTTCTGAGTTTATAATAAGTTGAAGATTAGGGCCTCAAATATCCCTAAGACAGCTTTTCAAAATCGGTATGGGCATTTTGAGTTTCTAGTGATGTCTTTTAGGTTGACTAATGCCCCTGCAACATTCCTGGAGTTGCTGAAGGGGTTGTGTCAACCATATATTAATTCTTTTATGTTTGTCTTCATCAATGATATCTTGGTTTACTCAAGAACTGAGTAGGACTATGTTCGACACTTGAGGATTGTTCTTCAGAAGTTTAAGGGAAGAGAAGTTGTATGCCAAGTTCTCAACGTGTGAGTTCTAGCTTAGTTATGTGGTATTCTTGGGACACGTGGTATCCAAGAAGGGCATTAGAATAGATCCAACCAATATTGAGGCAGTTAGAGGCTGGACACAACCTACCTCTCATACAAAGATTAAGCGTATTGTGGGATAGGTAGGCTATTACCCATAATTTGTTTAGAGTTTCTCTACTATTGCAGCTCTGTTGACCAGATTGGCTTGATAGGGTATGGGTTTTAAGTGGTCTGATGAGTGTGAGGAGAGCTTTGCAAAGGTCAAGACTTTGTTGACTTCCACTGTTGTATCAACTCTACCTGAGTAAGGTGTGGACTTTACTGTGTATTATGATGCTTCACAAGTCGGGTTGGGTGGTGTATTAATGCAAAAGGTGAATGTGTTCTCTTATACTTCTAGGTTGTTGAAGACACATGAGAAGAACTACCCTACTAATAATTTGGAATTGGCAATCGTAGTCTTTGTACTTAAGTTATGGTATTTCTATTTGTATGGGAGATCTTCACTAATCATCAGAGTCTTCAGTACATCTTCAGTCACAGGGATCTGAACTTGAGACAGCTTAGATGGCTTGAGTTGCTAAATGACTATGTTGTGACCATTCTATATCATCCGGGGAAGGCCAATGTAGTGGCCAATGCTTTGAGTTAGAAGACTCCTAGCATAGGGAGTCATGTCGCACTTAGTATTAAGGAGAGACCATTGGCTAGAGATGTTTAAATGTTACATAACAGACTTGTTTGGTTGCAGATCTTAGAGGAGAGTGATTGTATGATTGCTTTTAGTAAGGCTTAGTCTTCTTTAGTTGAGTAGATCTGTGAGCACCAGTTTAATGATGAGAAGTTATGTCTCAATCAAGACAACGTGTTGAGAGAGGAAGCTAAGGAATTTGTTCTTCATTCTGATGGTATCTTGAGGATTGGAGACAGGATTTGTGTGCCCAAGACGAATGAGTTGATTAGATTGATTCTTGAGGATGCCCATTATTTTTTATATTCCATTAATCTTGGGGTGACGAAGATGTATCATGATCTGAGCCAACATTATTGATGGTGTGGCATGAAGAGGGATATTGCAAACTTTGTTTCTAGGTGTTTGACTTGCCAATAGGTCAAGTGTGAGCACTAGCGGCCCGAGGGTATATCTCAGAGGATGCCATGCCTATTCCAACTTGGAAGTGAGAGCGGATCACTATGGACTTGTTGTGGGTTTGCCTACCACAGTGGGTGGTTATGACTCTATTTGGATTGTTGTTGATAGGCTGAGCAAGTCTACCCACTTCATTCAAGTTCGAGTGAATTATACAATACAGAAGTTAGTCGAGCTTTATGTCAATCAGATTGTGCGACTACATGGAGTTCCAGTTTCTATTGCATCTGATCGAGGTTGATTGTTCACTTCCCATTACTCGAAGGCATTCCAACATAGTTTGGGTACTTAGTTAGATATGAGTTCAACTTTTCACCATCAGACAAATAGGCAATCTGAGCAGGCAATTCAGGTGTTGGAGGACATGCTCCGAGCTTCTGTGATCGATTTTGGTGCTAGATAGGATCGACATTTGCCCTTAGCATAGTTTGCCTACAATAACAAATATCACTCCAGTATTCAGATGGCCACATTTGAGGCGTTGTATGGCAAATGGTGTAGATCTCTGATCAGTTGGTTTGATTTGGCGGAGATGGACTCTTTGGATACAAACTTACTTAGAGATTTTATGGAGCAAGTCCGTATGATTCAGTATAGACTATTGAAAACCCAAAGTCGACAAAAGAGTTATGTAGACCGAAGAGTTAGAGCCTTATTGTTTATGGAAGGTGATCATGTTTGGCTCCGAGTATCATCCATTAAGGGTGTGATGAGGTTCAGAAAGAAGGGCAAACATAGCCCTAGATTCATTGGACCTTTTGATATTTTGATCCAAGTGGGACAGGTGGCCTATAAATTGCCACCTAGTGTGTCGGCAGTTCATCCTATTTCCCATCTCTCTATACATTAGAAGTATATTCTGAGTGAGTCTCATGTGCTTTCACTAGATTCAGTGGAGCTGGGGTCCAGACTTGACATTTAAGGAGGAGCTTATAGCTATATTGGATAGGAAGGTTTGAAAGCTTAGGATAGAAAAGATTGCTTCAGTGAAGGTGCAGTGGAACCACCTTTCAGTTGGAGAGGCGACTTGGGAGGCGGAGTCTGACATACGTGCCAGATATCCTCAGCTTTTTTAAGCTTCAAGTACTTTCTTTTACTTTATTATTGTGGAAAAACATGGTTTTTAGTGGTGGATAATGTAATGACCTGGAAGATCATATTTGAGATTTTGAACTATTCGTTTAACTTTAGTTAATTAATTAATGAGTAATTGTAGATAATTAACTTAATTGATAGTAAATGGGATAAAGTGATAATTTATTTAAGACGTTATACCATTTGGCCCATATGTATATATATATATATATATATATATATATATATATATATATATATATATATATTTATATATATATATATATATATATATATATATATTAAAATAAGCTAGTGAAATTTAGTACTTTTAAATTATAATTATTAGCCAAAGAAAAAAACTACCCTAGAACGTGACTTTGTGCAACATCGGCAACGAAGATACAACCTCCTGGTAAGAAAATCTCAATTTAGGTCCAACTTTATCTTGTATACATTGATTTTGGATGGTTTCTTACATCAATTTCATATTAAATGAGGTTGGATAAAGAAATTAAAGTGCAAGGCTGACCTGTAATGTTTGAATTTGGAAAAAATAGGATTTTTGGTGAGCATTCTTAGTGTGATGCTAGCCAAATGATTGAACAATTTTTATTATGTACTTAATGTATGTGACTTTTGGGACATGACAAGTTGTCAAACAATATTCAGGGAAAAACATTAATTACAAAAGTTATCTTTGGCAAATAATAGAATGTCAATTTGTAGTTTCTTTTGTTAGTTCTTCCCTTTTTATTTTTTCAATGATTACCAATAATTAGCTTATTATTCAAAAACTATTAATATCAATATACATGTAATTTAAAGATTTGAAACAGAAAGAATGAGTGATGAACTAGTAGTACATCAAGAAGGAAAATTTTATTGCTAAAAGGCACAAATGGTGCATTCTAAGGACATTAAAAATCTAATACAAAGATAACTTAGAGTCATAAAATATTTTACCTGTTACACCGTTTACATAAGCGGCATGCTACACCTGCTACAATAACCTTTAGGCTTGAATTTTTTAGAATATAAGATCTGACATGTTAATAGGTATCAAGATTAGGAGCTTGATAATAGATTTAAGTGAGCTTTAAGGTCTAAACAAGACATTTCATAATATAGGTCTTGTTAGTTTCAAAATCTTATTGTGATTATTTATGTGAATATATTGCATTGATCTAGAAAGCCAATGAAAAGGGAAGGCTGAAATCCCACACTAATTATTCGATTGTTTGAGCCAAGTAGATTTAGCAACCCTTGTTAAGTGTAAAGAATCATGTATTTCCTTGTGGTGTGTATTGGGGAGTAATGGGAATTGGTTATGCATTGACTTGTACATATTAAATAATTATAATGATGAAAAAGGGGTAATAAAAGGCAACGTGATTAATTATTGGTGTGTGATGTGTTGAGAATGGTTTGAAAGGCTTATTAATTCATTGTTGATGTTGTATCACAATTGTGTTGTTGTGAAGTGTGCATTGTTACTGAAATGGTCATCTCCACATTATTTGAGTGAACATGTCATTTACATTGGTTCTGAGGTATGGTTGTAACAAGTATTATGTGAATTGAGGAAGAATAAGAAATTTAACAGGATATACTATTTTGAGGGACGTGTCATGCACCACTACAGATATTATGATTTGAGGGACGTGTCGCATGCTCCGATGAATTTTATTATTGAGGGTCATGTCGCACGCCACGACGGATACATGTACAGATATGTCCCCCATGGGTCCTAGAGTGAGAAACAACGGGTGTGAATTGTTAGGTCATACATGCATCACTATACTTGACACTGCATTTCATATATTTATAATTTGTGAACTTGTGAGTGCCTTTCTCTGGAACTTGTGATTGGTGAACCTGATATTATATATTGCTGATTTGTATTGTTGAAGTGATGTGGTTAATTTATGTGCTATGTAAATTGTGAACTATTAGGTTGGACTGGTTTTTATATAGGTTGTAGTTGTGGAGGTTCGGTTGGTGCGTAAGAAGTACCCGTATTCTATGCCCTTAGCTTGTGTTTAGAAATTTGCTTGCTGGGTCCGTGTGGTTTGGTACTCACCCCTTGCTTCTACATTTGTGTAGGTTACGAGCCCAGGTCTTCGTGATACTCTTTTTTCTCTTCTTGTCCGAGGCTTCCTGTGGAGATTTGTGAGGTAGATGTTTGTCATCTTAGTGGTCCCTCTTACTCCTATTTATGATTTTGTTCTACTTGAGAGACAACATCATTTGAGACTTACGCATTTTCTTTCAATTATATTATATTAAATTAGAGACTTGTGCACGTGACAACTGGGTTTCATGGATTTAGTCTAGTTGACTTATTATCTGCATTATAACTGTTATTCAATTTTTACCTAGAGTTTATTTCCGCTCTTTATCATAATGGTTGGGTTTTAGGTTGACTTGTCTTGGTGGGATAAGACGAGTGCCATTACATCCATTTTTGGTTGTCTGATAATGCTCAACTTCAATTCAGATTCTAAGTGTAGGAGGTCACTAATAAGTATAAACCCAACTAAGAGTTGGGGTCAATCCCACAGGGAGTGATACACTAAATAGTTCGATTAAGAAGTAAAATGGTGTTCTAATCGTTTGTAGATGTAGACATTTTCACAACAATAATTAATGTCAAATGGGGGGGGGGGTGGATTTGGGTAACCAATTAACAACTACAAATAACCGTGAGTACACAAGTAGAGAGGGTTTTTTGGGAGTGTGATCAATTGAATGATAATTTCGCGTAATGGGTGATTACTAATTACTCAAAGTCATTGAATATCAATAGGTAGGCTAGGTCTTAGGTTCAATAGTAATTTCTCAATCAGTTATCACAAATCAAGTGAGTTCTTTCAAACCTCAACAAGCATAACACAGATTAATAATCCATAACCTTGAACAATCTACTTTTTCAAGCTTGGTTTATAATATTGCATTGAAATCCACTTTATCAAGCTAGATTCGTAACAACGCAATCGCTACAGTCATCAGTTAATAATTTAACTCTTAACACTTCTTTCTCAAGAAAGTATAGGGTACTAGGCAAGAACTGAATTTGTAACTACAATTTTTCAATTAAACCACAAACTATTAATTGAACCCACTTCAAATCAACAGTAAAATTAGTAATTAACAAACCTATTAGCTAATTAATGCATTTAACTATATAATCACACCCCCAGGAACGAAGTTTTTACCAAACAAAATAAAGAACAAGAAATCGTTACCAACAAAGTTTTCCATGAGATTAAGCAACAATCCATAAGTCTCCAAATGCTCATATTTAAGCTAAAAATCTCACAAATCCTAAATATCTACTAAAACAGTGTAAGAACAATGTTTTGAATGTTTAAGATAAAAAAACCAGAACTGGAAAATGTGGGAACTCCTTTTCTTCTTTTTTGAAAATTGCATTTATACATTCCTAGAAATTTTAGCATCAGAGTCACTCAGTGAAGTAAGTCGGGTTTCACCGACCTAGTCAGCTACACGCTGAGTCCCTTTTATCGCCTTCATGGCTTGGCCTTTCACCATCTCTTTTTTGTAACTTTAGGTGATTGATATTGACATCGCCAATCCATTCGGTGCGTCGCTGAACCATCCATCTGCTCACCAAGTTAGTCTTGTCCATGGGCTGGCCTGCTGGAACTTTGGGTGAGCTGAAGGTCTACTCGGTGACTCGTCGAATGGCTTTGAGGAGTACCAATCTTGCTTTCCTTCAACTTTCTCATCTTTTTCACTCTTATTTGTCGTGTAATGTCCTTGCCTTGCTCTTTTGCCTTCATTGCAGCAAATTAACATTTCAACATCAGTTATGAGGAAAGAATGGGTATTGAGGACACTAAATCTTTGAAAATTAAGCCCAAAATGAGTCGAATTCCCCTACTCATCAACACCCCCAACTTAAACTTTTGCTTGTCCTCAAGTAAAACACAAGATCAATCAGGTCAACAAGGATGTCTACAAATAGTGCTACTTGAGACTCAACATGAATAAGCACGAGGTTCAAACTACCAATGCAATGTTCAATTGTGCACTACATGTTTCAAACTGTGACTTGCCATCATTAAATTTAAGTCAAGATCACAATGCTTGCTTCAAATGCAAATTGAAGCTCAACAAAAGTATTTGAATTCCTCACACCAAGAATGATTCCATGCCCACACAAAATTCATCAAAGCTTATGACTTACGGAATCAAAATCAACTCTCACACTCTCAATGATAAAGATATGCATGATTCTACCTATATGCTTACCCGTATTTTCCGATCAACCTATCATTCGGCTCAATCAAGATCACCAAACTCTTTGAAGGTTTGTAACAAGGATGAGTGTAAAGGAATGATCGTTTTGACTTAGTAACTTTTACCTTTTTTTGGTGAATGAAACTTTTCATTTTGAAACCAAAGTACACCATTACAAAACTAAGTAGGTGCAGACCACCTATTTCTCAATCATGCTAAGCACGTCCATCAATAAATTTCCTACTAAATATATAAAAGAACATAAACACTACGTATAGGTAAAGAAGCAATCTATCTCAAAACTATTCAACGACTACTATGACATTTAAATGAGAAATGATTAATAAACCAATGTATGCCCATCCCTATGGAATTTCGACTATCAAAGTAAGAGTAGCCTTCCATCTTAGACGAGTTTGAGCTCTCACATGAAGATGATAGGTAGTTTCCCTTAATAACTTGTCCACTAGAAGCTGGCCCTATTCAAATCTGATTTTATTTCTCTCCCTCCATATCAATGCAAGCAGTGTGATGAAACAACAACTAACCAAAGCACCTTTTCCAGATGTACCTTTAGTCTGAGTATTTACCCAATGTAGTTTTTTTCCAGCCATTAATATTTTTGGTAAAGCCTAACCAATCCAGCAACGTGCCCAAATAGCCTTTGTGGTAGAGCAATCAAAAACAAATGCTCTATAGACTCCATTACATTGTTACAGAAACTACACTGAAGAGGGACCTGGATACCAATTTTCAGTAGTTTATCAGCTGTAGCGAGTTTTGCCAAGCTGCCAGCCAACAAGTGAATTTAAATATAGGATGAATGATAGGATGCAAAATAATACTCTTCTATGGCATCTTTTGGTAAAGAAGGAGTAGGCTAATGTACATCTTTTTGATCGAGAATCTACCATTGTGGACCATCAATGCTAGCCTACTTTTTAGATCACCTTGCAAGTGTAATGCATTCAGGATAATTTTCCAAACCTCAACAATCTTTCTCAACACCCAAGTAGCATTCATTGGGAGTGAGCACAGTTCCACCGATTGCCCTTTCATATAATATACCTGCAACCATTTTATCCATAAGCTTTCCTTCTCTTCTATTATTGCCCATAGTAGCTTCAGGATAGTTGCTTGATTCCAAAGTGCCATATTTATTATGTTCTGGCCGCATGCAACTTTAGGAGTACATAACTTTGCCCAAGATATTAAAGCTTTCTTGGAAATCAGAGTATTACCTATCCATAAGTAGGTTCTACAAGTACTCTCTATCATATTCAAAATTCTTTTAGGCAATAGAAAAATTTGGCCCCAATATGTTTGAATGCCAAAGATAAATGATATAATTAATTGAGTCCTTCTAGCATAGGACAATAATTTAGCTGACCAACACCTGATTCTTCTAGTTATCTTTTCAACTATTGGTAAACATTGTTCCACAATTAGTTTCTTGGAGAATAGTGGAAACCCTAAATATTTAAATGGTAGATCACCTTCTTGATAGCCAAGCTGATCTAGAATTTCCTATTTCACCCTAGATTTTACCACAGTCATATATATAAAACTCTTTTCTATGTTAGCCTTCAGCCCTGAAGCTTTAGAAAATCTTGTGAAAATATCATGTAGCATCTGAATAGACTTCACCTTAGCTTTACAAAAGAGTAATAGGTCATCTCAAAAACAAACATGAGTGACCCCCAACCTTTTACACCTCGGATGATACTGGAAACCAATGCTCTTATCCAATTGAGAGAGTTCTATTTGGAGGTATTCCATAGCAAGCACAGAAAGGTAGGAAGACATAAGGTCCACTTGCATGATGCCTTTCTTACCCTCAAAAGGTGTTGTGAGTCTTCCAAACAACAGTAATGAGTATGATACTGTGGTAATTCAAGCCATCACCCACTTTATGAATAATTAAGAAAATCCGAACTCTGTCATGATTGATTCTAAGAAGCACCATTCAATGGAATCGTAAGCTTTCCTTCGGTCTACCTTAATAACACATCGTGCAGATATCCTTTCCTTGTGTACCACTTTAGGATTTCATGACTGATCAATACATTATCAATAATACTCCTCCCTTCTATGAAGGCAGACTGTGTAGGAATAACAACATGGTACATCACTAGCTTCATTCTGTTCTTTAAGATTTTTCTGATGATCTTATAAAACGTGGTCCAACAAGCTATAGGTCTGTAGTTTTTTACTTGGGCAGGAATAGGGACTTTAGGGATAAGAGTAACTACAATACAACTAAAGTCTTTAAGTATTTCACCCGTGTGAAATAATTCTTGGATATCCTTAACCACATCTGATTTTACTACTATTTAGTTCTTCACAAAAAACTCAACTAGAAATCCATCAATCCCTGGAGACTTATCAGTATGCATTGTTTTGATGGTAAACATGATCTCTTCTTCAATACCATTAGCCTACACTTATGTACATATGTTAGAGAAGGCTTCTCTATTATAAATGAAACATTAGGACATGGTAGTGCAACACCCCAGAAACTAGTAGGCTAAACTAGAGCTTGACTTGAGGGTTAGAGTCCTAGATATATCTCCCCATACTTAAAATGGAGGGTTTCTTGTTAGAACGTCAAGGTACGACCCCTAAGGACCAACTAAGGGTCCTTGAGGAGGACCCTTAATCCTGCCCCAAAACAGTGATCCACAAAAGGGACCCACGCCCAGTGGGTGAGGGGTCGTGGGTCAGGGTCCCAAAACAGGCCACAAGCCACAACCCATGCTTGACCAACATGCCCCGTGGGTCCACCCACGGCCCATGGGCCCACCCACGGCCCATGGGCGTGGTCTAGTAGGTGAGGCAGTGTTGGTTTTAGACAATTAAATAAAGACTTCGTGGAACTTTCCAGAATTAATTAGGGATTAAGTGGTGTCATTTTAACCTTATTTAGACCACTTATATAAAGACTCTAGACCCCTAAATTCATTGATCCTAGTCATTATTTCAACTCACCAAACAGAAGAAGAAGAAGAAGAAGAAGAAGAAGAAGAAGAAGATTGAATTAGTAGTGAATCATATTATTATGATGAAATTACATGTTTTCTATGCCAAACCCTAGGCTAATTGATGACATTGAAGTAATGTGGGTTTATGCCTTGTGAAGGGAAATTGAGGATTCGTAGATGATCTTCTAGAATTGGTGATATGTATAGTAATTGTTCAAGAATAAAAGCATGTATAAATAAATTGAATAAGAATATCATGACTAGTAAGGCTTGATATTGAACCTTCATGATGATATATGATTAGAATCACTTAAGAATGAAGCATGTGATTAGAATGCCTTGAAATCTAGGTATGCATGATGATTGTAAGAAGTAAAGCTTTGTGAGTAAGGCTTGTACTCATGAATGTTGATTGCTAGAGCTTTTAAAGTAAAGCTAAAATGTTGAATTATGTATGTAATGGCTTTGAGAGTGAAGCCTATATAAGAATGGTAGATTAGTAGATATCATTGTTGTGGAAGGACTTTACCCACTTCATCTACCTTATGAATGTTTGAATGCATATAGTGATAGAATCACTTGAAACATAGGGTGGTTGTCAAGGGCATACCTCCATGAGTCAAGAGTTAAGTAAGGCTGAATAACTTGTCTAAGGGGTGTATGATTGGCCCCGAATGGATATTGATTGACAATGAGATGAAGGCTCACACATAGTTGGGTCCAGGCTTTCAAAACAAAAGAGGCCCACAACTAGTTGAGTCCGGCCTTCCAAAGTAAAGGGGGAACTCTCAGATAGTAGATTTTGGGTTTTCCTAAAGTAGGTCTCATGAGATGGAAGCCTTCATCTGGTGGAGTCCAGGTTTCTAGTACCAATCTCCGTATCAAATGAACTAAGACATGCTTAAATAAGTATCTCCTAGTGTTCAGAATCATTAATGAACTTAGACATGCTTAAAAATGTATCTCCTAGTGTTCAAAAGCATTAATGAACTTAGACATGCTTAATGAACTATCTCATAGTGCTCAAGATAATGATGAACTAAAACATGCTTGAAGAAGTATCTCATAGTATTTAAAAGTAAAGAAGAGGAACTAATATGTGCTTAAAAAGGTATCTCCTAGTGTTCCAATGTTTTAAAGGAGGGACTACTCCCCAACCAAGAAGTATGATTATGATGACCCAAAGTTGTACTTAGTATGGGTGGGATTATGGGGTCTTATCCATGACTTGAGGTTTTATAGGAAGTGTTTCTCTTATATGATGTATGTTGAGATGGGATTATTGCTATAGTTGCCTTCCTTGATATGTTTGACTAAAGGTGAATGTTCCCTTATCTATGAGTCATAAGCTAAGGATGAGATCAAAGATGGTAAGTATGTATGATGACCTAAGGTGGTACTTACCATGGGTGAGATTATGGGGTCTTATCCATGCATTGCACAAGTATGACTTAAAGCTACTAATGAAGTGTTCCTCTTATGATATGAAGTACCAAGGGTTGACTAATGCTTATATTATGCCTATGTTGGAGATTATGCTTATGGCTATGTTTTTGTCTCTTAGCTTATTGTTTATGTTTTATAAAGTATCTCTTATGATTATTACATAAAACGTATGAATGGCTAACCCTTATGTTATGCTCTTATGATGTTATGCTAGCTGTCATATTTAGTACATTTTGTACTAACGTATACTCTTGCCTACATTCTTATCAAATGTAGGGTCCGGCGATATTGAGTTTCATTCTCGTGGCTAGGTTTCTAGTAGAGCAAGGAGTTGAAGACTTGGTAAGTCCTCATAGTATCGAGGATGTTATCACCTTTCTTTTATGTTTTAGACTTTTGTATGGGCTGCGTCCCAAAGATTTAATTCAAGTTGTTTTAGATGGTTTGAGACAAAGTGTTATAGACTTCCGCTTGCTTTTATAAAAGACTTCGATTGTATGGAAATAGTTTTAAAATTTCTGCATCATTTCTATTGCTTTATGTTATGATATTCTTAGTTGCTTACATTGAGTCCTTCGGGGTTCTATGTGCCATGTTACATCTAGGGTATACCCCTGGGTCGTGACAGGTATATTTTCATCTCTTACCCCCATTAATTCTGAGTAAAATCTAATAAATCCAGCTTCCACTAGTTGAGGGTCCTGCACCTTTGTACCTGTATTATCATAAACTGAAGTAATGGAGTTTTTTCTCTCTCTGATGTTCATCTGAGCATGAAAAAACATAGTATTAGCATCTCCACTTTTTATCCAATTTGCTCTAGATTTTTGTTACAAGTCTAGATTCTCGACATCATTCCATTTCCTAATTTCTTCTAGAAGTTGTTTCTCCTTTTCAATTAGCCTCGGACACAAGGGATTTGTAACTAAGCTGCTCAAGTAATTTCTAACTCCTGTCTTGCCTGTACCAATTTCTTACCATAAGATGTCATGTGGGAATTAAAATACTTTAATCCTATCTTCACATATTTCAGCTTTTTCCACAATCATTCTATTGTTATCCCTTAAGTCAGCTTCTGTCAACTTTCGTCAAATAGCCTACCAAAGTCTGGATGATAGAGCACTGTTTTGAACAACTTGAATGGCTTAAGACTTGAATAAAGAGGAGGGCACACTTGTATCAGAATAGGGGAATGGTCAGAAATACCAGCGCCTAGGTAATCAACCTTCACATGACCATAAGTTCTCATCCAGGGGAAGTTACCAAACGCCCAACTTATTATCAAATAAACTTTGCTATTACCCTGATGTTTATTGCAAAACGCATAATAACACCATGTGGCTTTCAATGCTGTAAGTTACAAAGTGTCTATACAGTCTTGGAAGTCTTGAGTTTCACCTGATAACATAGGGGAACCTAACCTATCTCCTGATGATAGAACATTGTTGAAGTCACCCGTTATAATCCAGCACTTTTGAGTTAGTCTACCCATCTCAATCAGTTCTAACCAAAGTTGAGCTCTGGTAGGACTGTCATTCTTGTCATACATAACTGTGAGTTAACTCTTAAAGACAATAGCACTATCACTAAGAGTACAATGGTTGAATTGCTCACTTAGCTTCTGCACTTGTATTTGGGCTGAATTTCTCCACAGTAACCAAATTCTGCCATTCCTTCCCAATAGATAGTTGCAGCAAGATTTCTTATCAGCACCCAATTTAATTATAATGTTTTGAGTCTTGTTCTCCTTTACTATAGTTTCAATGAGTCCCAATATATCCGCCTTATTATTAATAAGAAAGAGCCTAACTTCTTTCTGTTTGAAGGGTTGATTCAGCCCCGAACATTCCACGTAACTAATCCATAGTGGGTTAAGACCCATAGGGTCTCCTGCGCTTGTGGATACCTCCATGTCTAGGCTTTGAATGCTATTGAGGACTGTAATATTTGATCATTTCAAGCAACCAGATGTTGCCTCTACTTCAGGTTCCTTTGATTCATCCTCATTTTTAGTTTCTTCTATCGATGGAATTGTAGTCTGGACCACCCTAACATCATCATTTGTAGCTTGATCTTGCCTTACTTTCCCTACCGGGGGCTGAGGTCTCCTCCTATGCCTTCTTTTGCGTCTTTTGTTCTCCTGATTCCTCTTCAACCACACTCCTATTAGTCTTGTTCCAACACTGCAAAAGCTCATGTCCAAACTTCATACAACTGGAACAGAAATTAGGATGCCAATTATACATCACTATTTGTTGAAATCCACCATAGGGGGTTGAGATATCAATGTTATCTAAAGAAGGTTGGGCCACATCGACCTCAACAAAGATTCTTGCATAAGAAATTCGTGTCATATCAGCCATAAAATTATCCGTATGGAGAGGTTTTCCAATCACACTTGTGACCTTACTCAGTACATTGTTTGACCAGTAACCCACTTGCAACCAAGGCAAAGTAACCCATAAAGGAACTATGGTGATAGAATCAGGGTTAAATTCAAAGTTGAATTCCCATTTTTATAGAAGGAATGGTTTATTTTTGAATGCGCATGGACCCTTATAAAGGATATGATCATATTCCTCTTCAGTATCAAACCAAAACACAAAGTAACCCTTGTCATGGAGCAGAATCTGAGGCAGATTGTGCATTTTCCAGTTAGCTCCAATAAAATTCTCCATGGATTTCATGTATTAAGTATTCCCTATAACAAACCCAATCAAGGAAGACTTCCAATAGCTTGCTATTTCATTCAAGTTATCTTCTACAATCGTTGCACATTTATTCCCATTTCGCCGGTTTGGAGGTATATAGTCAAGTGATTTCCCCCTTTGTGCCTTCCTCTTTTCCATTCTCTCAACATGTTCCAGAGTTATCGTCGGCTTTGGAGATGGAGCAGAAGTTCCTAAATTGTAGTCGCCTCATCGCTGGTTGTGAGTCTATCGTAGTGCCACCATAGGGCTCTAGCTGGATCAACTTTTGTGAGTCCAACTCATACTACAACTTTTCTTTCTCTTCTTGGATAGATTGAAACCTAGTTGGTAGGTAACTACCAAAAGGGATTGTAGACTGTTGTTGATCCCTGCTAAACTCAGGCGTAAATAGTGATCCACTAGCTACAACATTCTTCTCGGAACTTCATTGCTTTCCCATGGAAATTCCCTATTTTGTGCATATTATGTACCCTGCTAAACTGCGCCTAGAGAGAGAATTCCCACCATCCCAACACACTCTTCTGTAGTGACTTTTACCTTCATGAAGCATGACTTGCATTTTACTTCTTCTCCTTTTCTTTCACTCTTTTCATTTTCACAATGTCTTTTCAAACACCAAAAATTCTTCTTGTATGGCTCATTGGACACCCATTTCCTTTCCATCCATGCAAAAATTGCAAGCTTTTATTCCAGTCTTTTTATTTTTCTTTTCTTTTGTTTCTCTCTCTCTTTTTTATATGGAGGGGTTCCATCTTTTTCAACACAATTCTTCAAGGGTGACTTTTACAAACTTCTCGACTCTCCTCATTTTTCACCACATCCCCAACTTAGGCTTTTGACGTAAGTCGTCTATTCAAATGGATCAATGCTTCATGAAGGTTATAGGTGGGGAGAAAAGAGGCCAAATGTGTTCATGTTTCATCCAAAGAAAAGGTTAGGCTCAAATGGTGTCACGCTAGGTTCACTCTCACGAGGTAGTCACAAAAATGTGTAATAGCAATTTGGTTCACTCTCACAAATTTGTGCCTAAGATCATTTCTTTCATTCACCAATAATAATCAATTGGACAAACGGGGCATGTTCTAGGTATAACCAAACATATATTTCAAGAAAATCTCAATACACAAGGAATTCAATACAATCATCGATCATGACTCTAAAAATTGAGCTTGCGTGCAACAATCATCACAAGACTCATTTTGACAATCGACTAGTCACAATGAGATGCTAAGAGTTCACACATGACTTATGTAACTCAAATTTGCCTCATTGGACTTGCACAAACACATCATTCAATCAAGAGCACTATTCAAGTCATCGGTATTGATCGCAACCGATACTCAAATATGCAAGATAACAGCTACACATTCACAAATAAAAAAATCAGGAGGTGAATTAATTTGCATAAGAAACCAACATTCACAATAATAAACATCCAAAACAAGATAGATACAAAGAAAGATAAATACAACCCAAGGTGATAGGTATGAAGATACCTCACCCCATCAAACAAAACCTAACATTGTCCTCAATGTAAAATAAAGTAACTGTCTCAAAAATAAAATAAGAAGAGAGTCAAGATCCCCCTGTCAGGCTAAGCCTGAGGTGAAAACTACACATCTGGGCTCTCTCAATCTGGGAATCAGTGCCTGACTCATCTCCACTAGAGCAAATCATAGAAGTGTCCCGAAGTGAAGCCTCCATATCCGTCTGCACTATCACACCCTCTAAATCCTTAAAATCATCAAAAACAGCCATATCACAGGTCCCAAGCTCATCCTCATCAGTCTAAGGAGCGTCTGATTCATTACTATCATCAGCTAAAACAACATCTCCAGTGGCAGTGGTTGGAGTGATCTCAGAAATAGTTAGCATCTATGAACTCAAAATCTCAGAAAGGTCCACAGTGCCGAACAACATAGAAAAATCATTAGATTTGAGCTGATCCACCTTACGCCTCAATCCAGCAACATCAGCCCTCAAGGTTGTAACATCATTGGACTGGCACCCTCCTTATTCACATGCCTTAACTCTCATAGTATGGGCCTTAAAGGCTAGGCTATGTGTAGTGATCAACGCCCAGTGCTCTCGCAACACAACCCAGATAGGTGTAAGGACACCAGCAATGGCCCACTCTATTAATCCTAGGATAGCCGCCTTAACCCAAGAAGCACAAACATTAACAGACTAGTCTAGATGGCCCATCTTAAATAGCATCGCCTGTGTCAACGAGGGGCGGGAAGCAGTACCAGCAGCAGAAGCAGTGGGAGAAGATGTAGTAGGAGCAGAGCTAGATGTACTTGAAGGCTCACCGTCCTGAGTGGAAGGGGCTGTGTCTACCTTCAGCATATCTACATCAACAGCCGGGTATGTGTCCACTGGTGCTGCTCTCCTCCGCTCAGCCTCATCCCTAGTATACTCAACCTCAATCCTCTGAATGCCATTAAATAAAGTGTGAGTCACTTCCACGTCCGTCTTTGCCACAAAGGGCAGTCTAGCTTGCCGGCACAACTCTGTGATCATTATTGGGAATGGAAGCATTGTCTAACTCTTCTTGGCCTGCATGGACATCTCCTGCTCAATGATCATCCCGATATTTAGTCTATCCCGGTCAATAATAGAACCTAAAAAAGATGCCTTTGGATGCCGAAGGATGGACTCATTCTGTGACAACATGAGGGTGTTATTAATAAACCCGAACCAATACCTCTCAGCTACATTCAGGTCCTTCTTCTCAATTTGGACCGCCTGGTTCAATCCATAAAGGTTTAATGTCAGAAATCAAAGGGGCTAACCATCCCTTAAGGTTGTGAAGGGTCTTCTTCTGAATCTTGTCCACTAAGAAGTGGATCACATTGACTAAGCATCCCAGCACCTCATTTATTTCCGAACTCCTACACTTCACTCTTTTACCTCGGACCACCACATGATCCATAGGTATAAACGAATCGGCCTGCTTCTTGCCTTTCGGGACTAGCTTCCCATACTCCTCATAGAACTCCCGGACCCAAGTAGGTATATAAGGGCCTCGGGGATGTGTCAATCTCTCAAATTTGTGGAAGTGAATAGTCTCCCACACAGTAGGGTACCTATCCACCACCCCATCATTAGACAACCTCTATTTCTTAGAGTTGTATGCAACCTGTCAGCCTTTAATATGTTCATCAAACGTGGCGGAGGTGCATGTACCGGGGGTATTGGTGGTGCTTGCTCAACTGTCTGAGCTGGAAGTGGATGAGGTGGAGGAGGTAGAAGAGTAGTCGGGAGTGTAGCTGGATCATGAAGCACTTTGGAGTACAACTCAACCTATATCCGCTGAAGGGTTTGATCATCCTCAGGTTAAGACTCGAAGGTCGGCGATCTAGACCTAGAATTGTCCATACGATCAGACTCAGAAGTAGTGAGGTGGGTGGAGTCTATGCCCATGCTCTCGGAGCTAGAATCAATCGGACTTGGCTCCACATGTCCCTTTCCTTTATCTGTTACCTTTCCCTCAGTCAGAGGAAGTTTGGGTTGCGTTATTCGTGGAGGAGTAGCCTCCTCAGAAATGACCACTCCTCGTGCTCTATTTCGGGGTGGTTGGTTTCTTTTGGGTACTTTGGGTCTAGTCGTACTTGCAAAACAACACAAATCAAACAAACGCATTAGAAATAGGCTAGTGAAACATCAATTTTTTAAAGTTGTAGAAAAACTCGCCAACTAGCTCGGCGAGTCCCTGAACTCATTCGGCGAGCCTCACAGGGCTCGCCAAAATTCATAGAACAAAAATGTATAGAATTCAACACAAGCCAGCGACGTTCAGGGTCACTCGGTGAGTCTCCAAACAAGGTAGGTGAGCTAAAAGTAGCTCACCGAATTTCACAGAAAGATTTTTCAACAAACACAAAGGCGATCACTAGGGCATTTAGCTAGTCGCCAGGTTCACTCGACAAATACAGGCGTATTAGCGAATGCTATAGAATCCAATAACTAAAATTCAAAGCAAAAGGGCGATGCGAGGAGTCAGTTGGCGAACCGTTGTGTTATTCGGCGAGCTCGACTAAGCTCGCCAACTGGTCTCTGATGCCAAATTTTGACCTCGATCTTCAATGTTCATTGTACAGCGCACGATAATCAAAGTAAAGCCCTATTTAATGCAATTAACACCTGAACCATATCACTACCAACCCCGAGGTACTCAAACTTCCCTCATTTTATCTAAAATCGACCAATCAACGTCTTTTGCACTTAAAATGACGTCACCCACTCTAGCATTGGGAAAATTTAGTTGGTCAATACAATTCAGGCTACTTAGATTTCACCCACACCAGATCCAACATGGTATAACCACACACCCACAATTTTAAGCAATTTAAACACTGAATTCAAATTTAAACAAGCCCAATATCTAACATGATCGAATTACCCAACAAAATTCAACTAATTAATTAACCACACAAGGGCAAACAGAATGATACATCACTTATACAAACATGCTTAGATTATGGCGAGAAATTAAACCAAGTTCGAGACACCAAACTCAAAGGTATATAAATATAAAGTGCAGGCGGAGAAATTAGCAAGCAAAAAGGATGATATCCAACTATGCGACGATGCCCACATACAAATTTGACAAGAACTATGATTTAATATGAGGATGTAAGAATACAAGAGTTGAAAAATGTAAAATAACAAAGAGTTTTGAATTTAAAATGGTTGGAAACCCTTTTGACCCTTCAGTTCGCGCCTTAATCGGTGATACCCACTTATGTCACCGACTTATTCGGCAATGCACCAAATGGAACTTTTTCTTATGGAAGTTGCCACAACTCCAACCCTTAGGTTGGTCAAGAAGGCGATCCACATCGGTCTCGCCGACCCACTCGACAGATCACTGATTGGGTTCTGAGCTCACCCAATTACCTATTTCTCCCAAACTTCGAATTGCAACGTGCACATCCAACAACCGTCATTCAAGTAACAAAAATAAAAACAAAAACTTGGGTTGCCTCCCAAGAAGCGTCTTATTTAACATTATGGCACGACGGAGACATGCTTTCAAGCTTCATTTTTTGGGTTAACCATGGCATCACTCGGTAAACCCCCTTTTGTCCTTGGGTTTAAATGAGCCGAGATTTGACCCATTTGTGCTTACAGCTAGTTAATATACACCGAGTTGAAGTAACCATTTCTTTCAAGGAAGAGACGTCATCTTTCATATCCTTTAGCACCTTGTCTAATCCTTCCACTCTGTTGAGAATACGAGCAAGCATATCTTCGATGCAGAAATTTTCAGGATCAACCCTTGACTCTTTTGGCTTTTGATGATCATGAGGAGGCACATAGCAATCTTTGTCTTCATCCCTCTCCCTCCAAATTGTACCACAGTCATGCCATTCCCTATCTCAGTGTCTCCAACCATCATCATGGTCCCTATTCCAACATTGATTTCCGTCCGGCCTTGGATAGTTCAGACGAGAACCCCCTATCTGATTTGCCAAGAAATGCACTTCTTCATTATACATGGCCTCAAAGTGTGCTTCATCGGCATTAACACATCCAATTCCGACTGCATTCACAGCCTTAGTACCACCTCCGATGACATGTTTTGTCAATAGGTCCATTTAGGTCATCATTTTGGCCATATTTTCATCTCGCTCTTGATTCTTCTCCAATTGCTCCTTTGTCATCCAAAAATTCAAAAGAGACACCTGATTTTCTCTCGTGTACCATTCACGATTAATTTTTGTCATCTCATCAAGAAGGGTAGATCCTATGTCAAACAATTGTTGCATGATTTCTCCTCGAATGAACTAGTCTGCAACAACTTTGTTGACCATGTAAAGGTTCTGGTAAAAATATTGCAACAACACATTATCCGGTAGCCCGTAAGTTGGACATTGAATCAACACCTTTTGGAACCTTAACAATGTCTCATGGATAGGTTCACCATCAATGCGCTAAAGTTCTGAATACTATCTCTCAACTAACCATCATTGAAGGAGGGAAGAACCTTTCATAGAACACCTCAGTGAGGTCCTCCCAAGAAGTAATTGATTCGCTTGGTAACATGGCCAACCACTTTGTTGCTTTCCCTATTAGAGAGAAGGGAAACAGGCGAAGTCGGACCGAATCTTGCATGATATTCTTGAAAGAAAATGGTCTACACACATCCATAAAATTTTGGATGTGGTCACGACTGTCCTCATGGGCAAGTCCTCTAAAGAGACCCTTCATTTGTAGCAGCTGCAACATAGTTTTGGTAACATGAAAAACCACATTGCCTGCAGTTGGAGGCAATCGAATAGCACACGCACTTCCTAGCCGATCTACATTGACATCGCACAAATTATCAATGTCATCGTTGTTCCCAAGTTGGCTGGCTTTGCTCCCATTGACACTCATCTCTTCATCTGTTTTAGAGAACCAACAAAGAACACAAATAAAGTTGATTCAAATACAACAAAATCAGTTCACAACTAAACTTCAATAAAAGAATTCTAAACTCCCCAGCAGCAACGCCATTTTTTATAACGCTCAACTACATTTCATCCGATTCTAAGTGTAGGCGGTCGCTAACAAGTTAAACTGAACTAAGAGTTGGGGTCGATCCCACAAGAGTGATACGGTAAAGAATTTGATTAAGTAGTAAAATGGCGTTCTAATCATTTGCAGATGTAGACATTTTTTAAACAATAAAGTAAATGTCAAGGTTTTGACAATTAATTTCAGATGAGGGGATTTGGGTAACAAACTAACAACTACATATAACCGGGAGTACACAAGTAGAGATGGTTTCTTGGGAGTGTGATAAATTGAGTGCTAATTTCGCGTAATGGGTGATTATTAATTACTCAAAGTCGTCTAATATCGGTGGGTAGGCTGGGTCTTAGGTGCAATATCCATTTCTCAATCAGCTATCACAAATCAAGTGAGTTCTTTTGAACCTCAACAAGCACAACACTAATTAACAACCCATGTCCTTGAACAATCTAATTTTTCAAGCTAGATTTGTAAGATTGCATTCAAACCCACTTTCTCAAGCTAGATTCATAACAACACAATCACTACAGTCATCAGTTAATAATGTAACTCTTACACTTCTTTCTCAAGCAAGTAGAGAGTACTAGGCTAGAACTGCATTTGCAACTACAATTCTTCAATTAAACCACAAACTATTAATTGAACCCACTTCAAATCAACAATAAAATAAGTAATTAGCAACAACCATTAGCTAATTAATGCATTCAACTACATAATCACACCCTCAAAAATGGGGGTTTTAGCCAAACATAATAAAGAACAATAAATCGTTACCAACAAAGTTTTCCATCAAATTGGGCAACAATCCACAAGTCTCAAAATGTTCAAATTTAAGCTAAAAATCTCACAAACCCTAATATCTACTGAAAAAGTGTAAGAACAATGTTTTGAATGTTTAAGATAAAAAAATCAAAACTGGAGAATGTGTGAACTATTTTTCTTCTTTTGAAAATTGTATTTATACGTTCCCAGAATTTCAACATCAAAGTCACTCAGCGAAGTAAGTCGGGATTCACCAACTTAGTCTGTGACACGTCGAGTTCTCGCTTTTATCGCCTTCTTGGCTTGGCCTTTCACCATCTCTTTTCTGTAACTTTACGCTATCGAAATCGACATCGTCGATACATTTGCTGCGTCGCCGAACCATTCATCTGCTCGCCAAGTTAGTCTTGTCCATGGGTTGGCCTGCTGGAACTTTGGGCGAGCTGAAGGTCCACTGAGTGACTCGTCGAGTGGCTTTCGCGAGTACCAGCCTTGCTTTCCTTCAACTTTTTCAGCTTTTTCGCTCATATTTGCCTTGTAATGTCCTTGCCTTGCTATTTTTCCTTCATTGCCGCAAATTAACATTTCAACATTAGTTATGAGCATAGAATGGGCATTGAGGATACTAAATCTTTGAAAATTAAGCCCTGAATGAGTAGAATTCTCCGACTCATCATTGTGACATTTACTACTTTGCCTATTAACAAAATTTAAAATGAAACTAGTAAAGTTGTTATTATTTTTTGGTCTTAACTAAAATTTTAACATAAGGTAATAGAGTGACTCAATTTAGAAATTCAACTATTGGTATCAATTGGGAAAATATTCATTCTTAACTTAAAAAGTATTCATAATCTAAGATTTAATATGCTTCTTACTATTGTTGAATGATACTAATTTATTAGAATCTAAGTTTACAAGTAGTAGAAATTAAAAGAGAAAATGGCCAAATGACCCTCCAACCTATTACCGAATTTCCAACTACACACCTATTCTCCGCGGGAGTCCTATTACCCCCCTGAACTACTTTAAAATAGAATAAATAACCCCTTAAGTGCTGAGTTGGCATAGAGAGTGTATTTCACTCTCTTTGAGAGCGTGAGCAACAAAAATAAATATTACTGAAATTTTATTTTTAATTATTTTCATAAAATTATATGAATACTCTTGCTAAAAAAGAAAATCTATATAATTTAAAAAGATATTACATGCATGAAATATTGTACAATTATATTGAATATGTTATAGTAGTATTATATAGGTGAAAGATTTGAATTGTCAAGAATAAAATATATATTACAAACGATGAGGAGGGAGGGATATATATTGTTTAAATTGTTTATGGAGCGTTAAAATTTAAAGTATGAAGGGTGTGTTTGGTATGAAGGAAAACATTTTTCGGAATATGTTTTTCAATTTTCTCATGTTTGGTTGGGTAAAATGTTTTGGAAAATGTTTTCCAAATCAACTCATTTTCCTCATTTTCAAGGAAAATGACTTCCCTTCAAAACTTAAGGAAAACATTTTCCAAAACTTTCCTCCAACTTCAAATTATAATTTTTTTTGTTGAAAAAATAAATTTAAAGCTTATTTATTTTTCCAACTTCAATTTTTTTATTTTTTTACCCACCCTCACCCCAACCCCCCCTCTCGCCAGCCCCTACGCCCCCCCCCCCCGCCCCGAAATTTAATGTTTGATTTTAAAAAATATTTTCAATTTCAAAATTTTTATTTTCACCCAAACCCTACCCTTGACCCTCCCCCACCAGCCCCCTCCCTAAAAATAATAATAAATTTAAAGTTTGTGTTAAAAAAAACTCCTTTCAATTTCAAATTTTTGTTTTCACCCCAACCCCACCCCTACCCTGACCCCCCCCCCACACCCCCCTAGCCAGCCCCACTACCAGGTCCCCCCCTCCACCCCAACCTGCCAGCCCCCCCCCCCCCAAAAAAAATTAAGTTTATTATTTAAAAAAAATTTCAATTTCAATTAAAAAATTATTTTCTACTCTCTAGGAAAAAAAAGATATTTTTTCTCAAAAATAATTTTCATTCATAAATCAAACACTAAAAAAGCTTTTCTAGAAAATATTTTCTACTCACCAACCAAACATGAGAAAATAAGTCAAAAATCTACTTATTTTCTAGGAAAACATTTTATAAGAAAACATTTTCCATGGAAAACATTTTCCTTCATACCAAACACACCCGAAGGGTATGAATATTTTTCACACTATTATTATAATCAAACAAATACAAATTGATTCCAAGCTTAAGAAGAAAAAAGAAATGAGTTTGTGGGGCACACATGAAATATGACTTTTGTGACTCTTGATAAGGAAAATTGGATTGAGATTTATTTTTATCACTAATCATTGAAATAACTTCGTCATTAAATAAAATGAAAATTATAAAATTACCATTGGTCGTCCTTTGGCTCTTCTATATAATAGAAACTAGATAATTTAAGCTATGTGATATGGACCCAACATAATTTCACATATTATTTTAGAAAAATTACGTAAATTTACAACTTAAGATATCATAATCTCTAAAATTGCTAGCATTTAAATAAATTACAAAATACTATTTCGGATGCATCCCTATTCCCTCTCTAATACATCCATCCCCTCTCGGATACATACCTATCACCTCTCGGATACATCCTTCTCATGAAATAATGTATCATTTACAATGTATCGAACAACCAAGGAATGTATTCGAGAGCAATGAAAAATTTGAGATTTTTGTAATTAAGAAAACTTCTGGGATAGGATGTAATTTGCCCCCAAATGTATGAAATTTCAGTGCTTTATACTTTTTTTTTTAGTAAACAACTTTAATATATTACTTAATAATTTGTTTCAAATTTTCATATGACATATATGCCTCGTTTATAACCCAAATTTGGAAAGTTGAATTCCAAGAAATTTTGTGCAACATGGAAATAGAGAAATGTGTTAGATTAAATGTTAAAATATTTCGTGTACGAGGAATATATAAAATATTGATATGTTTGAAAATGTTCATCAATCTTCATATATTTTCGCAAGTGGTATCTATTTTCCACAATGTTGTTATCTTCTTTTTGTAATATTTGCCCCACAAGCTTTGCATATGATAAAATACTAATCTTTGATCAATAAGTTCGTAAAGATCGATTCATAATTTTTCAAATCTCTATTGATTCAGCTTAAGTATAATTTATTTGATGTTTGCTTTGTCGATGAATTTTATTTTACATTTTATTATTGTCTTCGATAAATAAAAATATTTCTATTTATTTTGATTTTAATATTGAAAGTATTTATTAAAAAAATGATTTCTAACTCCACAACAATAAAAACAATCATGAAAACAACTTTATTTATGTATACAATAACAATTATCTTAATGTTAAATTCTAAATTACATTAATAAAAACAATTATACTGCACTCTAAATATCATGCCGTAAAAGAAAACTCTGAATCTTATCCCCACAAAATAACCAATATACTTGTTTTTCCATTTCAGATTGTTTTTTTCCTAATTTTTTTTTTTGTCTTTTTATCCTCTATATTTCTCAACAAAGTCCTTTTCTGTTGATATTTTCTTTGTTCTTCTTCTTTATTTTTTAACTCCTCATTTTAATATTCCTTGGGATTTGAATATAAATTTTTTTTCTCAAATTTTCTCTGTTAAATAGTTTATCATATGTAACACCTCTCGGATACATACCTATCACCTCTCGGATACATCCTTCCCATGAAATAATGTATCATTTGCAATGTATCGAACAACCAAGGAATGTATTTGAGAGCAATGAAAAATTTGAGATTTTTGTAATTAAGAAAACTTTTGGGATAGGATGTAATTTGCCCCCAAATGTATGAAATTTCTGTGCTTTATACTTTTTTTTTTAGTAACAACTTTAATATATTACTTAATAATCTGTTTCAAATTTTCATATGACATATATGCCTCGTTTATAACCCAAATTTGGAAAGTTGAATTCCAAGAAATTTTGTGCAACATGGAAATAGAGAAATGTGTTAGATTAAATGTTAAAACATTTCATGTACGAGGAATATATAGAATATTGATATGTTTGAAAATGTTCATCGATCTTCATATATTTTCGCAAGTGGTATCTATTTTCCACAATGTTGTTATCTTCTTTTTGTAATATTTGCCCCATAAGCTTTGCATATGATAAAATACTAATCATTGATCAATAAGTTCGTAAAGATCGATTCAAAGTTTTCAAATCTCTATTGATTCAGCTTAAGTATAATTTATTTGCAGTTTGCTTTGTCGATGAATTTTATTTACATTTTATTATTGTCTTCGATAAATAAAAATATTTCTATTTATTTTGATTTTAATATTGAAAGTATTTATTTAAAAAATGATTTCTAACTCCACAACAATAAAAACAATCATGAAAACAACTTTATTTCTGTATACAATAACAATTATCTTAATGTTAAATTCTAAATTACATTAATAAAAACAATTATACTGCACTCTAAATATCATGCCGTAAAAGAAAACTCTGAATCTTAGCCCCACAAAATAACCAATATACTTATTTTTCCATTTTAGATTGTTTTTTCCTAATTTTTTTTTTTTTTTGTCTTTTTATCCTCTATATTTCTCAACAAAGTCCTTTTCTATTGATAATTTCTTTGTTCTTCTTCTTTATTTTTTAACTCCTCATTTTAATATTCCTTGGGATTTGAATATAAATTTTTTTTCTCAAATTTTCTCTGTTAAATAGTTTATCATATTTGATATTAAGAAAATATCCTATATAAAAATGAAAAATTAATATTTTTTAATCTTTCGATGAATAAATTATCAAATTATTAATTTCTTGATAGTCAAACATTGTTCATTCTTTTATTCACAAAATTTGATATTTAATTGATAAAAAATTATTGACACGTCATTTTAAAGACTATTTTTATAATAAAGATACAAATTTTAGTAGTAATCATACTATGTAACACAATATTTAAAATATTTAACTCAATAATCCTTAAAGTATTTTTAGGGAAAAAAATATTAACTATTCAAACACATTCTATTTTAAATTAGTTCAAAATTTTCTTTCTAAAACATGTCAAGCATTTATTATTGTTTGTAAGAAGTTCACCAATAGAAACTCACCATTTTAACACAATTACAAAAATATCCGTATGGTCCAATACAAAAAGTAAAAACATGTATGAATTCTTCTAGATTTTCATTTTGATAAGTAATTATACAAGTATTATTTTGCCTTTTAATGATGACAAAATTACATTGGTCATCCTTCTCATGTCTCTTCTATATAAATATAAATATATTAAAAACTATAAATATTGTATTTTAAATTAATAATGTTAATTTTTTTGTGTTGCTGAAATACAATTTTTTTCATAACGTGAGACTCTAGTTAGTTTCTTTGGAAAAAAACTCTAGTGATTTATAGTATTTTTACGTCATTTTCAAATAATATTTATTCCTTCTTTTATTTCAATTTATGTGGCACCGATAAAATTTTGAGTGTCAATTGAATATTTTTTATATATCTTTTAAAATGTAAATATTGAAAAATATTAGTTATTGTGATCTATATAATTTTTTTAAAAATACTTTCAAAAGATAAAAGAAGATAAAATAATTAAAACGGGTAAAACTTATTTATTTAAGACCACAATATTAAAATATATTTTGATCATGTTTAACAAGTTTTAAATTTAAAATCACATTATAAAATATTCTTGATTTTGTAAAAGTTCATGCGAAAAAAATCAAACAAACAATAAAAAAAGAAATATAATATTTGAGTTTATAATTATGTTTTATAGATTTTATTCATTGATACTTAGGGCCTGTTTGGCCATGCGATATGGTGTTATGATATGGAATCATGATATTATATCATCATATTGAATTATGAGATGAAATTGAAATTTTGTTTGGACATGCGATATGAAATTTTTGTGTTGTACATTTTCTGATAAACATAAGAATCTCATAAGTTGTAAAACTATTAAAATAGCTCCAATTGTTTATTCAAACTTACCAAATAAACAAAATATTATAAAATTGCATAATAAATTATTATAAAACTATTTGTTCTCTACATAAGTAATTGTTTCATCAAACTTTAATTCAATAAAAAAAAAGTAAACATAAATTGTAGTGTACTAGTCTTTAATATTGCTCAACAATCATTTGATGTGAGTTAAAGTGACTATATGTTAGTGAGAATAATAAATTTTATGTCAGTGAGAATAATAAATTTTAAGAAGTAATGTGTCATTATAAATTTTATATTTACATATAAAATAAATGGTTAGTAGATATAAATGTGGGGTTATTTTAATAAAATGTAAACTTGTGGATCAATTTTTATATTAAAAATATCTCAAATCATGATATGAAATTCACATATCATGGTTTTTGAAGAATATAGAATCACATCTCATGATATGGAATCATGAGATGAAATCAGCATAAAATTGTATATCCAAATGTTGATTCAATATCATAATTTCATATCGTGATATGGTATCGCATTACCAAGCACCTACTTACTATTCAAGAAGCTGTGGATGGTGTAAAGAGAAATAGAATGGTATATAAAAATATGGGAGGGCCACAAGTATTTAAAGCAACAGACCATTAAGGCAGAGAGAGTCAGCAATAAAAGAGATAAAAAGGAAACACGTGTAATGGTGTTTTTGTCCAACAAAAAGAGGTACAATTTCTATTTTATATATATATATATATATATATATTCATATTAAAATAATAGGAATAATATTTTTTCACAAAAAATAGGAATCACACTCATAATTTTTATTAATAGCTTTTGTCACACCCCGAGCCTACACCTTGGGCGCGACTGATGAATCCACAAATTGGACTCATTTAGGGCTATATTTTAATAGAAATTGTGTCCTCAAATGCTTATTTTATCTCAATATCTGATGAAAGCCCTTAAGTTTCAGGTATTAGAAGATTGAAGGAAAACATGGACACTATTTCGCAAAAAGGAACGAAAAGGCAGAAAAGAACGAGAAAATGAAGGCCTGAAGATCGCCGAGTCCACTTGGTGAATTGCCAAAGGGTCTCACTTCGCCTTTTCTTCCAATGTGCTGAGCCTGATGGAAAGGATCAAGTCGGTAGAACAAGGGAGGAGCAGTCGGCGCATCACCAAGAAGTTCCGCAAAGTAGTATTATCGCCAATGATCCAGAGCACGACGATGCCGAAGGATGGTGCAAGATGGCGATGAACTACACCAAAGGGGAATCGCCGAGTTGATCGGCGATCCCGACTAATGTTGCCGAATGATCCATCGCAGCACAAATTTTTGAAAACTACAAATACTTGTTGACAAGGATGAGATAGTATTAGATTCTTAATATAATTTTAGTACTTTTTCTCTGAGTTTGAGAGGGTTTTGGAAACTTGAAGAAGAAGAGGGTTTCATCTCCAAGGATTTGGACTTGGGTCTCTTGGATTCTTCATTCTTGGCCTGTAACAAGACTTAAATCTCAATACACATTTGAATGCAAGCTCATTTAGGTATAAATTTCTATCTCTTGATGTGTGGCTAAAAACCCCAAATTCTTGGGGTGTGATTTAGCAAATATGTGCCGAGATTATTGTTGGATTTTGCTTGCTGATAGGTTAGATGTATTTTAATGATGGTTTCACCTAGAGGTTGTGGTTTAATTTAATGGGTTTGTAGTTGCAAATATAAAACCACCCATGTTTTCGGCTTGCAAGAGAGAGAGGTCATGAAACCAAGATCGCTAGACTGATGGCCTAAGGAGTGGGTCGACAGGAGGTTCAGCCCGAGAGGGTGAGCCCTAGTCTCATATCCTAACACTCAACTCGAGAAAGTGAGTGGAGTAAGGCGTAGGTTGGCCTTCATGCAGCAAATGGGTGTCTGAGAGGAACCCATTTGAAACGGGGTAAGTTGCCAGAGAGGGAAGTTATTTCCATCTGAAGCTTAGCCTAGTCACTATTGTTTTGCAAATTTCCTATCGAAAGCATGTACCCAACGATTTATACCAACATTTATTGCGGTCACATCCCAAGAATCCCCTCTCATTCATAGATTTCTTTGTTATTTTTAATGTTTTTGCTATGCTTGTGACAAAACCCCCAAATTGATATTTGACACTTTTGTGTCCTCCATTTAATTTACCATGTTTTTAATCGTTAATGTCTTTAGCTACAACTAGTTAGAACTAAATTTTATTTTTCTATTAATTGTCAGAACCATTCCCTTGGGACTCGACCCCAACTCTTGGTTGGGTTATTATACTATTACACGATCATAGACACTTGCATCGGAAGTTGTATCGTTGATTACGCAAACATCAAAATGGCACCGCTAACGGGGAGTGGTGTTATTTGGGAATTTTTAGATTACTAGAATTTTTGTTCTTCTTAGTTGTAGTTTACTCACTTAATCTTTAGTTTTTTTTTGTTAGTTGAAGTGAGCATGTCGAGCTATACTCAGGAGCCAATGGAGTTTCCTCCATTAGAGGTAATGATGTTCCGGGATCGTACCCTAACCTTCAAGCAATTGGAAGGTGAACGGATCCCCAAGTCATAGGCAAGGTTTAATGAACTGATCAATCAATGCCCAAATCATAACATTCCCGACATAGCTCTCATTGATTGTTTCTACAGAAGTCTTGGTCCTGAAAACAAGAGGTTGGTCAACCAACTCATTCCGGGAGGCATCGCGAAACAACCATATGTGATAGCAGCTCAACTGCTTAACCAAATGGATGAGATGAATCAAGAAGTAGAAAAGGACTTCATGTTGGCCGCCCTAATGACTCAGACGGATGATTTGACCAAAGAGATGATAAAGATCGAGGTCTAATGTAAGAGCAAAGATAAATACATCCCTTCTCATAAGCAAAGAAGTCTCAAGGACAGTGAGGTTAAAATTCTTGAGGGAATGCTCTCAATCATTCTCCATAAGGTGACTGAGCAAGATGGAGAGCTGAAAGAAATGAAGAAAGACATTGAATGAATGAAGCGGATGTTTTGGTCTCATTCTAGAGCTGTCCAGCTTTTAGAGAACCTCATGGGTTATGCGTCGCCCGATCCCCACCCGAAACAAAACGGGGGATTACCTGGTGATACCAAGGCTAACCCCAAAAATGAAGTTTGAGTACTGACTTACGTTGTGCCACGACGTTATCTAAGGTGCTGTTTGGGAGGCAACCCAAAACCCTTAAATGCTTATAGTATGTTATTATCGAAATAAAGGTGTTTTTATTTTGTAGGATTGGGCATGAAAAGTTTGTGAAAAGTACAGGATGAGTTACACAAGTTCAAATGGCAAATCACTGACTAGATCGGCGACCCAACAAAGACCGTCATTTGGATCCTCACCTTAATTGAATGTCCTATAAAACTCGGCGAGGTAGATAGATACTTGGCGAATCACCGAGTAGTGGATGGAAAGTAACTAATGTCGCCGAATCGGTGAGATCTAAATTTGTATAAGGCCATGGGTTTTAACTTTCAACCTTTCTCACATTCTCTCACCCTCGATTTTCGCAAAATCGCACCTATTTAGTATTTTCAAAGATTTTAGTATCTCTTATGTATTTTAGTTGATTTAGTAGCGCTTGGATCTGGACTAATCTGCTACCTAGCACCACAGTCTTAACTTGATCTGCCTAAAAGATTAGTCCTCATAACCTTGCATTTAATTGTGATAATTATACTCTCATTGCAAGCAAATTTTATCCCATGTTGTGTACGGTGTCTTTATGACAACTTTAGACTTTTCAAGTGCCTCTTTTGATTTGCTAATTCAACCCTTCTATGTTAAATATTGGAATCCTATTCTGATGCTTTAGCATGAATAAAATTTTATGAGATGCTCTTGCATACTGTTTAAGTTGAGCAAAGAGAAAAACTATAAGCTTAATTGATCTAGTGCATGAATTGATTTTGTTTTCGGGGGTTGCAGGTTGAAATTTAGAAGATAGATGGGAAACAAGCATGATGGGCTGATTGACGAGCTAGGTCGAGCTCTCCAAATCACTCAGCAGTTAGCCTATTGACCCCATCTCACCTTTAATTCCATGCTACTTGAGATGTGGATTTTGTAGCTTTCAGTGAGAAATCTCAGATGGCCAAAAGCATTTGGTGAATCGCTGAAAGTATCCTCTATCACTCCTTGTTGGCACCCTTTCCCTTATTGCACTGTAACTTTCGGTGAACAAAACACTGCTCGCTATGCCGATCTATTCAGTGAGATAATCTGCAATCGTGTCCCAAAGAATTTGATTTAGTTGATCTAACTTCTTCCAAAATTCTTTGCAGAAATGGCTAGAACTAAAGTTGCAAGAGGAAGCAGGTCACCCCAAGATAAAACAAATGGATTAAAACCAACGAGGATGCAGCTGCATCCATAAGCAAGGTTGCTAAACTTTCCACAGTTGGTGGGAGAGGCAAGGGCAAGGATAAGATCCATGAACTATCAGATGCAATTACTGACAGTGATGGCTTTTACAAAAATGATCCCAACCAATCTAAAAGTAAGGACGTGGGTTCTAATGAGGATGATCTATTAATGGTACAAAGGGCTGAGCGGTGAACGAAGAAGCTAAATGATCCATCCAGGATCAGGAATATCCAGCCTACCACTCCTACATCTCTAGTTCCAAAGCAGGCAATGGTATTAGCACCTCCAGTACAGGGTCCTCCGCAAAAGTCAACGAATCGAGTAAAAGCTAAGGGACTGAGAATAATTCTAGAGGAAAAGCGGTTGTCCATAGATGGGGTTATAGACAGACACCCAGAGATAATAGAATACCTGAGATACCATAAATTTCAAATTTTCACCAAGCCCCGAGGCCCTTATATCCCAAACTGGGTAACAGAATTCTATAGTGCATACAGTGCACTAATCCCCCAGAAAAAACAACTAGCAGAAACCTTCAAAGAAGTAGACAATGTGGTTGTTAGAGGCAGGAGGGTGAAGTGTGATAGTGAGGCGATCAACGTGATCTTGGGCATGTCCACAAATATTGGAGATTATTGTTGGGTTTTGCTTGCTGATAGGTTAGACGTATTTTAATGGTGATTTCACCTAGCAGTTGTGGTTTAATTTAATGGTTTTATAGTTGCAAATACAGAACCACCCATGTGTTTTCGGCTTGCGGGAGAGAGAGGTCGTAAAACCAAGATCACTAGATTGATGGCCTAAAGAGTGGGTTGATATGAGGTTCAGCCCGAGAGGGTGAGCCCTAGTCCCATATCCTAATGCTCAGCTCGAGAGAGTGAGTGGGGTAAGGCATAGATTGGCATTCATGCGGCAAATGGGTGTCCGAGAGAAACCCATTTGAAATGGGGTAAGTTGCCCGAGAGGGAACTTATTTCCATCTAAAGCTTAGCCTAGTCACTATTGTTTTGCAAATTTCCTATCGAAAGCATGTATCCAACGATTTATACCAACATATATTGCGGTCACATCCCAAGAATCCCCTCTCATTCATAGATTTCTTTGTTATTTTTACTATTTTTCCTACACTTGTGACAAAACCCCCAAATCGATATTTGACACTTTTGTGTCCCCCCTTTAATTTACCATGTTTTTAATCATTAATGTCTTTAGCTACGACTAGTTAGAACTAAATTTTATTTTTCTATTAATTGTCAAAACCACTCCCTTGGGACTCGACCCCAACCCTTGGTTGGGTTATTACACTATTTCACAATCGTAGACACTTGCATTAGAAGTTGTGTCATTGATTATGCAAACCTCAGTGATGGATACTCGAGAACCATTGCTGGCCACAAGCGAACCCTCAACCTGGCTCAACTCTCTGCAAAAGACTTACTTACTAATAAAAGAGTTTTGAAAAGAAAACTTTAACTCAAATATCTTAAAATGATAAACTAATAAATGTTTAAGGAACCATTCAACTGGCCAAAAGAGGCCACTCAAGTCTCAACATGAAAAATTGAAAATGTAAAGACTCATGAACTAGTGTATATCTATCAATGAATCCTCTAATACTATGAGGGATGTCGGGACAAGAACCCCAATCATCTTAAAAGACTGAAATACTAGAAGGTAAAGAAGGGGTCCTTCGAAAGCAAGGAGGCTCACCAATCAAATCTAGAACACAACTAGATCAACGAAGTGCTGGTTGATGATTTTGATTACCTGTATCTGCATCATGAAAGATACAGGCCAAATGGCTTCTGGAAACTCACTCATTACTAGAACTGACTGAATATGTGGTGTCTCAACACTAGAGTCATTCACTCGGACTATGTGATAGACACACCCCTTGGAAACTAGCTTTCACGCCTTAAGGTATGAAATAAAACGACCCTTAGGCACTACTGAAATACTCCTCCACTCAATAACTGGCTCATTAGGATGGAACTTAACTACTCGAGTTCTACAATCAACTGAGGCATAACAAACATGAATCCAGTCCATACCTAGAATAACATCAAAATCTACCATGCCTAACTAGACTAAGTCAGCCATGGTTTCCTTTTGATTGACATAAATGACACAATCACGATAAACTCTCTCAACTAGAATAGACTCACCAACGGGTGTAGAAACACTAATGTGCTCAAGAAGTTGCTCAGGAAGAATACAAAAATTCATTGCAATATAAGGAGTCACAAAAGATAGACTTGCTCCTGGATCTAGAAAAACATATATATCAAAAGTAAAGACTTTAATCATACGAGTGACAACATCTAGAGAATTCTCTTTTTCTTCACGACTAGTGATAGCATACAGACAGTTTGCTCCTCCACCTGTATCTGAAGTAGCTCCTCTTGGTGCATCTCGGTCTAATGAAGACGCTGAAGAAGATTGGGTTCTATTTCCCCAATTACCACCCTATATGTTCTTAGGGCACTCTCTCATAAAGTGACCTACTTGACCACTTAAAGAAACCAGTGGAGAAATCATGGCACATTCGTGGGTGGTTCCTACCACACTTAGCACATGTAGGAATTCCATTACCTCCTTATACCACACTACCTTGAGACTGTGCAGGCCTAGCTCTGAAATTTTGTGAACTTTAATTCTTGAACTCACCTTTATTCCTTGGTGCAGGTGCACTAGCAAATGATGGAGTAGGTCCATGTTGCTTGTGTTGTAAATAAGGTCGGTTTGCATTACCCTTTTGTTGTATGGACTCATTACCTGTTGTCTTAGCTTTATTGTTTCAGAACTCTTTATTATCCTTTTGCTTATCTCCATCAACCTGTTGCACATGGATCATTAGCCTTGCTATGTATATATCTCCTATCATCATAGTTGTCTTGCCCTCCTTACTTGTTAGGTGAGACGACCCAGAAACAAACAAACTCATCCTACTCCTCATATCAACAACCATCCCCCAAGCATAACGGGATAGTTGGGTGAACTTAAGGCTGTACTCATGCACACTCATGGATTCCTGCTTAAGAGTGAGGAATTTTCTTACCTTAGCCTCTCTTAGTTCACGGGGAAAGAAACTCCCCAAGAAAGCCTCCTCAAACACATCCAACTTACAATTGGTGCACCCCTCAGGTCTATTCTTCTTCCATTGGTCAAATCATACTCTAGCAACACCCTTCAGTTGGTATGCAGCTAGTTCCACTCACTCAGCATCAGCAATATGCATCACCTAAAACACTTTGTGCAGCTCTTCTATAAAGTTTTCTGGATCTTCAGTGACACTTGAACACGTGAAGTCTTGAGGATTCATTCTTAAAAATTCTTGAATTCTGGACATATCAGCCTTATCCTGTCCCTCTTTGTTACCTAGATTGGTTGGTCACCATATGACTCAACATCCGGATAGGGCTCTAAATACACGTCTTCATAAACACCCTAGGACTCTTAAACTGTGTGCCCTGATACCAAGTTTATCATGCCCCGAGCGTATACCCTGGGTGCTATGGGCACTTGAGAACCATTGCTGGCCCCAAGTGAACCCTTGGCCTAGTTCAACTCTTAGCGGAAGACATACTTACTAATAAGAGAGTTTTTAAAAGCAAACTTTAACTCAAATATCTCAAAATGATAAACTCATAAATGTTCAAAGAAATATTCAACTGGCTAAAATAGGCAAGTCAAGTTTCAACATGAACAACTGAAAATGAAAACATTCATGAACTAGTGTCTATCTATCTATGAAGCTTTTAATACTATGAGGGATGCCGAGATAAGACCCCCAATCATCTTAACAAACTGAAATATTATGAAGTAAAGAATGGATCCCCCAGAAGCAAGGAGGGTCACAAATCATGTCTTGAACTCAACTAGATCAACGAAGCATTGGTTGATGATTCTGATTACCTGTATCTATATCAGGAAAGATGTAGTCCAAATGGCGTCAGTACATGAAATATACAAGCATGCAAAGGGAAAACTAAACATAACATAAAGCTTGAACTTGGAAAGAATGAAGCATACTCACCTTGACTTTACTCAGCACATGGAAACTTAACTCAATGTAGTATGAAAACAACAATATAGATACAGTTTATATAAAGCATTTAAAATAGTAGATAACAACTCAATGTATTGAAAAATACAATAATATCTTAGTTTGTATGTAAAAATATGAAATAAAATCTGTTCAGGAGATTCTCTAACCGACAACCATCACTATAAGCTACGTGATGATACAAAATCTCATCTGCGCTGCTAGAATTATCCTATACCTTGTTGGGGTATAGAACTCCTCAACTAAGTGGATCCACTATGCCAGGACTGTCCTATACCTTGTCGGGGTATAGAACTCCTCAACTAAGTGGATCCACTAGTCTATGCTTAAAAGCAATAAGGAATCATCTAAAAAGTATGACTCTTTTTACCCACGTTGGCTACATGGTTTATGGGAGCTGTGAGTTGTTACAACTCTCCCCCATATCAGTTCTCAGTACTACTCCCAAAATATAACTTAGCTCATTATGTTTTAAAGAAAACATTTCCCCTTCCTCAACTTTGAGACTATTACTCAAAAGGTTTCTCTAAAAATATATAGTACTTAAAACTACTAATGAACTCTTTTGGAAATCGGTGTTTTCTCTCATCTTAAATGAAAAAACATTTGCTCTTGGGAATACTTAGTTCCCATATATCATTTTAAAGAAAATTAACTCAACACTACTCTTCCTTAACTCAAATGTTCAAGTCTTAATTTTTTTTTTTTAAAAAGGTTTGCAAAGGACTTCTCAAATGAGTCGAAAGAAATCTCAATGCTTGACTCTTAAGTCGACCTTGAATTTGAATTATGAATTCAAGAGTTATGATTTATGATATGAAGTACATCATGATGTTTAAATGAGTTTTAGATAGTTAATCAGGAGAAACGGTCGGAAAAAATTGTTTAGTGAGCAAATCCACGACACGGAGATGAATTATAATATTTGGTCACAAAATAATATTTGAAACAGTGAAGTCCGTGTTGTCTCTGCGATGCAAAGAGAAAAAATTCTCTTTGGGAGAGCAAGTCCGCGACGTGGACTTGGGCGCCAATTTCTGCCCGATCTTTTCTTCTTCTCCCACACCCGTTTCAACTCATACCTTGTGAAATTCTAACGTAAAAACTCTCAAATTCCTATAGCCTAGAACAATTTTAGCAAAACTCACTCAAGAACTATCAACTTACTTAACCACTTAACAAAATATTCACCTGAAGAACTCAACCAAACATCAAGATTCAAGAACGAATAACAATTCTTCAAGAAACTCATTAAGAACTTAATTTCTCAATCTCTTGGGATGAATTAGATAATGTAAACATGATTGGCGTGTTGGTGAATGAACCCAACACAATGGAAACTTACATATCTCGATTTGGCAAAATAAATCCTCGATTCACACGAACCTTGATCGTTCTTCCTTTTCTCCTCTTTTCCTCTTCTTGAACTCTTTTCTAAAACCCTAAGTGTAATTTGTATTTCTAAGACTGACCCAAATCAGATTTGACCCCAAAATAATACTAAAAATTGTTTTAATCTAATTGCGTATGGAAAGGACCAAAATACCCCTCACTTATTTGGGTAACTTTCCTTAATTAGACAGGCATATTTCAAATGACCATATCTCCCTCATCCAAACTCAAACATTAGTAAACTTGATGGCGTTGGAAAGAGGATTCCAATACCTTTCATTTGACATCTTATGGGCCACCTAGCTCCTCTTGTACTGAAAGTTACTTAGCATAACTTGCCAAAATTTTAAATTTGGCTCTTTCCAAATTAGCTCTTTCTATTTTAGATTGTTCTAACAACGGGTGTTACAATATCTCTCCCTTAGGGACATTCGTCCTTGAATGAGATTACTCAGAGAGGGTGGAAACATCTACACCCAACTCAAACACTCAACATGCAATAAATAACGCAACCAATCAACTTAAAGAGTACTAAGAAAAGAATTAGTACCTTGATTTGAAGCTTCTCCGAGAGCAAAGAGATGTGGGATCTCTTATTCATATCCTCCTCAGCCTCCCAAGTAGCTTCCTTAACAAATTGATTCCTCCTTAAAACATTGACTGATGCTACCTCCTTGGTCCTCAAATTTTGAATCTGGATATCTAGAATCTGAACGGGTACCTCCTCATAAGATAGGTTGTCCTTAATACCAATATTTTCAGTTGGTACTATAAGTGAAGGATCACCCATACACTTCTTCAACATAAAAATGTGAAACACTGGATGGACTGCTACTAACTCTTGTGGTAGCTTCAACTCATAAGCTACATTGCCAATCCTCTTGGATATCCTATAAGTACCAATATATCAGGGACTAAGCTTCCCCTTCTTGCCAAACCTCATTACACCCTTTATGGGTGAAACCTTCAAATAAACCCAATCATCCACCTCCAACTCTAAGTCTCTTCTCCTCACATCAGTATAGGATTCATGGCGACTCTGCACTGTTTTCAACCTCTCTTGAATGATCTTCCCTTTCCTCCATAGTTTGATGAACTAAGTCTGGTCATATCAACCCAGCTTCACCAACTTCAAACCATCCAATAGGAGATCTACATCTTATCCCATAAAGAGCTTCATAAGGAGCCATCTAGATGCCGGAGTGATAACTATTGTTATAAGAAAACTCAATGAGAGGTAAGTGATCATCCCCATTACCCTTGAAATCGATCACACTCGCCCTCAACATATCCTCTAAAGTTTGAATCGTATGCTCTGCTTGACCATTATTCTGAGGATGGAAAGCAGTACTCAAGTTCACCTTTGAACCCAAACCTTTCTAGAGGAACTTCTAAAAATGTGCAGTAAATTGTGCACCTATATCTAAAATATTTGACACATGAACTCAATAAAGTCTGACTATCTCTTGAATATACAATCTGACATAATCTTCTACCGAATGGGTAGTCTTTACTGGTAAAAAGTGGAATGATTTAGTCATCCAATCTACAATCACCAAATAGAATCATGATGTCTGCGAAACCGCGCAACCTAGTAATAAAATCCATATTGATAATCTCTCACTTCCATTCAAAAATCTCTATATTCTGAGCCATACCAGCAGGCCTTTGGTGCATTACCTTGACTTGTTGACAGTTTGGGCACTTAGCAACGAACTTAGAAATACATTTCTTTATACTGCTCCACCAATAGACTTCTCTAAAGTCAAGATACATCTTTGTTGAACCAGGATGGATCAAATATCTGGAGTTATGAGCTTCCTCCATGATTCTCTCTTGGAGTTCATCCACCTTTGGTACACACAATCTACCTTGATACCTAAATACACCATCTCCCCCTTGTTCAAAAGCCATCACTTTTTGCTGATGAACATTTTCCTTCAATTTAAGAAAAATTGGATCTTGGTCTTGGTTCTCTTTCACTTCAGACACTAGGGACGATTCAGCCCCTTTCATCACCACTACTACTCCTTCGTTGGGATCCATACCGTGCAAGTCTATGCATATCTTTTGATTACTCTTTCTTTTCCTCCTCAACATGGTAAGTACTACCCATAGATAACTTGCTCAAGGCATCGGCAACAACATTAGCCTTACCTAGGTGATAGAGAATACTCATGTCATAATCCTTGAGTAACTCCAATCACCTCCTTTGTTTGAGTTTAAGCTATTTCTGACTGAACACATATTGAATACTCTTGTGATCACTGAACACATCTACATGAACACCAAAAAGATAGTGATGCCAGATCTTCAATGTGAACACTACGTCAACAAACTCTAGATCATGGGTTAGGTAGTTCTTCTCGTGAACCTTAAGCTGTCTGGAGGCATAAGCTATAACTTTGTCATTCTGCATTAATACACAACCCAGTACAACTCTAGACGCATCACAATATACGAAAAAACCTTGTGTACTCTCTGGTAAGGTCAACACTTAGGTAGTAATCAACCTAGTTTCAATTCCTCAAACCTTTTCTTACAATCTTCAGACCATTGAAACTTTGTTTTCTTCTGAGTCAACTTGGTAAAAGGGAATTAAATAGATGAGAACCCCTCGACGAACCTTTTATAATAACCAGCCAATCCTAAGAAACTCCTAATATCCATTGGAGATGTGGGTCTAGGCGAATTCTGCACTGCTTTTATTTTCTAAATATCAACTCAAATCCCATCACCGAAAATAATGTGGCCTAGGAATGCCACAAACTCAAGCCAAAACTCACACTTAAGAGAATTTAGCATTCATCTCTCTATCCTTGAGAGTTTGGGGAACTACTCTGAGATGACTAACATGGTCTTCCTTATTCCTCGAATAGATTAGAATGTTATTGATGAACATGATAACAAACATATCTAGATAAGGCTTAAACACTCTATTCATAAGGTCTTTGAACGCTACAGAAGCATTAGTCAAACCAAATGACATGACCAGAAACTCATAGTGACCATAACGGGTCCTGAAAGCCTTAGGCATATCACTTTCTCTTACTCTAAGATGATGATAGCCTGTTCTGAAGTCTATTTTAAAAAAACAAGTGGCACCCTTAAGTTGATCGAAAATATCATCAATTCTCAGAAGAGGATACTTATTCTTAATTGTAACCTTATTCAACAGACGGTCATCTATACACATTCTAAGAGAACTATTGTTATTCCTCACAAATAAGACCAGAGCGCCCCAAGGTGAGACACTTGGTCGAATGAAACCTTTCTCAAGAAGATCTTCAACCTGCTCTTTTAACTCTTTCAACTCAGTTGGAGCCATTCTATATGGCAGAATAGAGATAGGACCAGTATCAGGAAGAATATCTATACCAAAGTCTATTTCCTCCTTAGGAGAGACTCCGGGAAGATCATCAGGAAATACTTCTAGAAACTCACTCACAACTGGAACTGACTGAATAGGTGGTGTCTCAACACCAGTCTCATTAACTCAGACTAAGTGATAGAGACAATCCTTGGAAACTAAATTTCTAGCATTAAGGTACGAAATAAAACGACCCTTAGGTACTGCTGAACTATTCCTTCACACAATAATTGGCTCATTAGGAAACAAGAACTTAACTACTTGAGTTCTACAATTAAGTGAGGCATAACACATACGAAGCCATTTCATACCTTGAATAACATCAAGATCTACCATGTCTAACTCTACTAAGAAGCCATGGTGTTGTTGTGATTGACAGAAATGACATAATCACGATAAATTCTCTCAGCTAGAATAGACTCACCAACAGCTGTATAAAAACTGAAGGGCTTAAAAAGTTGCTCATGAAGAATACCAAATTCATAGCAATAGAAGGAGTCATAAAAGATAGACTGGCTCTTGGATCTAGCAAAGCATATACATCAAAGGTAAAGACTTTGATCATACCAGTGACAACATCTGGCAAATTCTCTTGCTCTAGGCGACTGGTGATAGCATTCATATGGTTTGCTCCTACTAGCACCTCTAGGTGCAACTCTGTCTGGTGGAGACGCTGGAAAATATTGGGCGCTATTGCCCCCATTACAACCCGGCATGTTCTTAAGGCACTTTCTCATAAAGTGACCTTCTTGACCACACTTAAAGCAACCAGTGGAGCCATCATGACAAAATCCTGGGTGGTTCCTACCACACTTAGCACATGCAAGAATTCCATTACCTGATATTTACACATAACCTTGAGACTGTGTAGGTCTAGCTTTGAAATTCTGCAAACTCTGATTCTTTAACTCACATTTATTTCTTGGTGTACGTGCACTAGCAGATGATGGAGCAGGTCCATATAGCTTGTGTGTAAAAGAAGTTTGGTTTTTATTACTCATAAGCTATCTGGAATCATTACCTGCAGTCTTAGCTTTCTTGTTTCGAAACTCTTTTCTATCCCTCAGCTTATCTTCCTCAACCTATTGCACATGGATCATCAGCGTTGTTATGTCCATATCTCCTATATGCATAGGTGACTTGTCCCTCCTTACTTTACAAGCAAGACAACCCAGAAACAAACAAACTCATCCTACTCCTCATATCAGCAACCATCTTCGGAGCATAACGGGACAGTTGGGTGAACTTAAGGCTATAATCATGCACACTCATGGATTCTTGCTTTAGAGTGAGAAATTCTCTTACCTTAGCCTCTCTTAGTTCATAGGAAAAGAAACCCCCTAAGAAGGCCTCCTCAAACACAACCTATCTTACAGTTGGTGCACCCTCAGATATATTCTTCTTCCATTAGTCAAACCATACTCTAGCAACACCCTTCAGTTGGTATGCAACTAGTTCAACTCACTCAGCATTAGCAATATGCATCACCTAAAACACTTTCTACAACTCTCCTATACAATTCTCTGGATCTTCAGATACACTTGAAAGAAGTGAGATAGTTTCTAAATGTTGCAGCCTCCTAATTATAGATGTGACACACTTCACACTGATAACTGGGACTCTACAGACATGGCTTCATAAACACCCTTGGACTCTTGAACTCTGTGTTCTGATACCAAGTTTTTCATGCCCGAGCCTACACCCTGGGCATGACGGGTACTCGAGAACCATTGCTGGCCCCAAAAGAGCCCTTTGACTTGCTCAACTCTCAGTGGAAGACTTACTTACTTATAAATGAGTTTTTAAAAGCAAACTTTAACTCAAATATCTCAAAATAATAAACTTAGAAATGTTTAAGGAAACATTCAACTTGCCAAAAGAGGCAACTCAAGTCTCAACATGAACAACTGAAAATGAAAAGATTCATGAACTAGTGTCTATCTATCTATGAAGCCTCTAATACTATGAGAGATGTCGGGACAAGACCCCCAATCAACCTAACAAACTTAAATATTGGAAAGTAAAGAAGGGATCCTCTGGAAGCAAGGAGGCTTACCAATCATCTTTGTAACTCAACTGGATCAATGAAGTGCTGGTTGATGATTCTGATTACCTGTATCAGATGCAGGTCAAATGGCGTCTGTACATGGAATGTAAAAGCATGAAAGGGGAAAACTAAACATAACATTGTAATGACCCTAAAAGTGAACTAGTGGAACTAGAGCCTTAACATTTGGGTTAGTGTGACTTTAGGTTGATGTCTAGACTATTTAGAATCTTAGTGGGGCAAGGTGGAAGCCTAGGGTGCAAGCAAGGTCCTAGGCTAGCAAGGTAAGGTGAATTAAGCCTTATTCCTTTAGGGGTTGTTTGGCGATGGGGCTGCTGATCACCCAAAGGGTTGGGCGAGTCGCCCTTGTGCCTTGTGTTAGCCTAGTGTCTGCCCCATTTGGCCAAGATACTGGACCAAAGGGCGAGCTAAGGGGTAGCTCGCCAAGCTGGTTGGTGTGTCGTCCATTAGCCCCCTCCAATCGCCCAATGACCATCCCATTTAGTGAGCTCTCTAGAACAAACGGCGAGCTAGGGGTGCACTTGGCGAGTCTCCTAGTGCACTTGGCGAGCCCAAGTGTCCAAAGAGCTTGGACGGGCAAGGGCAGAAATTTTAAGTTACAACTTTAAGGGTCCTTGGTTATTTTCGAAAGTTAAGTCCCTATTATTCTATGCCTTTTCTAGCACCTATAAAACCTTTTTAGACCTAAATCCATTTAAGTCACTCCAAATAGAATCAGAAGAACCCACCTCCTCTAAAATATTTCTCTTTCTAGAAGTTCCCAAAGAAGAAGAAGAAAAAAAAAAAAGGAGCTAGGATTTTTGATTCAAGGCGCTTCTTCATCAAATTTCTTGGGGAATCTTAGTAAAGGTATGCTGATCCTTCATCTAGGGTTAGATTCCACCCTAGAGTCAATTTCAGAGACGTTTTCAAGGTTTTCAAGTCCATGAAAAACCAAGGGTTTTACTCAATCTCATGGGTTCTTTCTACAAATAATTTCAAATGGTTGCTAATGGCATATATTGATTGTGTTGATGTTTAATTGAGGATTTATGATGAAATACTCTATGAACCGATGTTTTCTCTCAATTTCTAAATTGTGCCTTTATGAAGTGGGTTTGTTGATGATGAATGCATGTGATTCGAATTTGCTTAAATTGCTTCAGATTATTGAAGTATATCATTACCCATGCCCTATTTGTAATATATTGTTGGTGTATTGGTGATTTGGAGGTATGATCCTTGAAGGGCAAGTTTGACCTAATTTCATGTAAAGTAGAATTGTTCTTGAATGGTTGATCCACTTGAAAGGTGGAGGTGTTTACTTACTATGTACAAGGTGATCATGGCCTTGAAGGCATAGTTTGATGAATTGAGTATTATCATGATATTGTATATGTGAAGGTATAATGTGAAGGATTCTGCATGTGATTTCAATGATAGAATGATGATCTTGTTTAAAAGCTAATTGTGTTAGGATTGAATGTTATCTCTCTATTAACACTCATGAATGATGATGATGGAATGTGAGGGGTTCTATAATGTAATGTTGTATATCATGAATTGGTAGGCTTAGGTTCCCTCTTCTCAATAGATGAAAACTATGTTGAATGATCATGAATCGGTAGGTCTAATATTGGTAGTCCTTTTATAAATGACTAATGAATGTATAGATGACTTAGAATTGGTAGACCCAAGGTTGGTAGCCTTTTCTTAAATGAATGAATGAATGTGTTAGATTGGTAGACCTAATGTTGGTAACCTTCTATAATTGACAAATGAGGTATTTTAGACTATGTCTTGAACCGGTAGACCTAATGTTGGTGGCCCTTCATGATGAATCTAGAATCCAATGTGAATGTATAACCTTGAAGCGGTAGACCTAATGGTGGTGGCCTCCTTCTTTTGTGAAATGATGAACTTAGAGACGGTAGACCTAATGGTGGTGGCTCTGTCTAGGGAAGTCAAGAGTTATCCTCAAAGTACCTTGAATCGGTAGGCATATTGGTGGTGGCACTTTCTTGAGAAAGCACTTTGGGTCGGTAGGCTTAATGGTGGTGGCCCTCTCAAGTACAACAATGTAATGAATGAACTACTCTATGGGAATGGAGGCTAAGCACCGAGTGGATATGGCTAAGATGCTAGTTCTCCCAATGTTAGGCTAGAGTCCAATGAACATCTTCCATACCCCATAACTATGTGCCTACATAGGATGCTTACTCGTTCTACCCTTGGCAAGTAGAACAACCCTTACGATGTGTGATAGTACATTGGATTCCATGATTTAGCTCTCATGGTCTATGTCAGTTAGTGCCTATTCCCATCATGTAAGATGTGCACTCTAGTTTCTTGATAGGTACTACAAAGTGTAGGTAGTAGTATGGGATGCTATCTGTACATTGCACGAGTAGGATTTGAAAGGGCTATAGTGAGTTCTCTAAGCCTTAATGGCTAAATGTGTGAAAGTCCTCTAAATGCATGAATATGTCCTAAATGAACCTAATGAAGAATGTTGGCTTAAATGCTTAAATATAAAGATGCATGCTATACTTGGATTGTATTATGAGTTACTTCCTTGTCATGACTTATTGTATATGCATATGCCTTGTCTATGGTGACTTTAACGGAGTAATTAGTGTGAGTAGTAGTATGGGATGCTACTTGATCATTGCACAAGTATGACTTAGAGTTGTCTTAGATGATGGTCTTAATGTGATGATGTGATTCATGTGATGTTTATGTGTCATATATGCCCTATTGTGTAAAGGTGAGAAGGATGAATGGTAAGTTCACTTTTGGTGACCTTAAGGTGGTACCTTAGTATGGGTGGTGGTATGGGATGCTATCCATACATTGCACAAGGTATAGCTTAAGGGTTACTTGTGATGAAGGCTCAAGGTGAAGGTAAAGGGATATGTGTGATTTCGACTAAATGTGAAATATGTGACTTTGTATGTTGGTTGTGACTTATAATATGCCTCTTTGATCAATGTTCATGAAGTTTTACAAAAATGGCATAAAAGCATGACTTTCAACAAAATGTCCCTTTTTAAGCATGTTTTTGCATGGTCATCATACTTAGTACATTTTTGTGTGCTAACCCATATTCTGTTATTTTTACTACAAGTGTAGGTTCTGGCAAGTGATTGCATTCTCTAGTGAAGCTTGTGATTAGAATTCTCTCACGACATCTTTTGGTATGTCCTCATAGATTGAGGACATGGACTTCTATGTTTCTAGTTTTTCTTGTGTTTTAAGACTATTGTTAAGACTTTGATTGTAAAGGATCATGACCCTATCTTGTTAAAGTTTATCTAAGATGGCCATGTTAGACGTTAGACTTCCGCTTGCATTTAAATGCTTTTGAACTGATGGATTGTATGGTTTTTGAATAAAAAGTTTTATTTCCGTACTATTTTTATTACCTATGCGATGAGTGAATTCTATGAGGCTTGTATAAGACCCCTTCGGGGTCGAGTACGCCTTGTTACGACAAGGGGATGCTCTCAGGTCGTGACAAACATAAAGCTTGAACTTGGAAATAATGAAACATACTCACCTGGACTCTAATCAACTCATGAATACTCAACTCAATATAGTATAAAAACAACAATAAAGATGCAGTTTATATAAACTATTTAAAATAGTAGATAAAAACTCAATGCATTGAAAAATACAATAATATCTCAATTTGTATGTAAAAATATAAAATAAACTCTGTTCGGGAGATTCTCTAACCGACAACCATCACTATGAGCTATGTGATGATACAACGTCTCGTCCACATTGCCAAAACTGTCATATACCTTGTTAGGGTATAAAACCCCTCAACTAAGTGGATCCACTAGTTTATGCTTAAAAGCAATAAGGAGCCAGACCCTTTCTACCCACGTTGGCTACATGATTTATGGGGTCTGTGAGTTTTTAGAACTCTCCCCATATCGGTGCTCAATACTACTCCCAAAATATAACTTAGCTCATTATGTTTTAAAGAAAACATTTCCTCTTCCTCAACTTTGAGATTATTACTCAAAAGGTTTCTCTAAAAGAGATAGTACTTAAAACTACTCATAGACTCTTGTGGAAATCGATGTTTCCTCTCATATTAAATGTAAAAACATTTGCTCTTTGGAATACTTAGCTCTGATATATCATTTTAAAGAAAATTAACTTAACTCTACTTTTCATCAACTCAAATGTTCAAGTCTTATAACAAGTTTTTGAAAAGGTTTGCAAAAGACTTCTCAAAAGACTCGAAAGAACTCTCAAGGTTTGACTCTTAACTTGACCTTGAATTTGAATTATGAATTCAAGAGTTATGATTTATGACATGAAGGATATCGTGATGGTTAAATGAGTTTTAGATAGTTAATCATGAGAAACAGTCGAATAACACTGTTTGGGGAGAAAGTCTATGATGCTGAGATGAATTATAATATTTGGTCACAAAATAATTTTGAAACACTGGAGTCTGCGTTCTGTCCGCGATGTAGAGAGAGAAGTTTCTCTCTAGGGGAGCAAGTCCGCGATGCGGACTTTGGCGCCAATTTCCACCCGATCTTTTCTTCTTCTCCCAAACCCGATTCAACTCATACCCACTGAAATTCTAAGGTAAAAACTCTCGAATTCCTATAATCCAGAACAATTTTAGCAAAACTAACTCAAGAACTATCAATTTACTCAACCCTTTAACAAAATCTTCGCATCAAGAACTCAACCAAACATCAAGATTCAAGAACGAATAACAACTCTTCAAGAAACTCATCAAGAACTTAATTTCTTAATCTCTAGGGATGAATTCGATAATGTAAAACATGATTGGTGTGTGAATGAACGAACTCAACACATACCTCGATTTGGCGAAATAAATCCTCGATTCGCACGAACCTTGATTGTTCTTCCTTTTCTCTTCTTTTTCTCTTTTTGAACTCTCTTCTAAAACTCTAAGCATAATTTGGATTTGTAAGACTGACCCAAATCAGATTTGACCCCAAAATAATACTAAAAAATGTATTAATCTGATTGTGTAGGAAACAATCCAAATACCCCTTACTAATTCGGGTAACTTTCCTTAACTGGACAGACAAATTTCAAATGATCATATCTCCCTCCTTCGAACTCCAAAATTAGCAAACTCAGCGGCGTTGGCAAAAGGATTCCAAGACCTTTCGTTTGACATCCTATGGGCCGCTTAAATCCTCTTGTACTGAAAGTTATGGTTGTTTAAAGTTGACTCAAAAATCATACTTAGCATACCTTATCACTTTTGTAAATTCTACGTAAAAGCAAAACATAAATAATTCCCAACAGATCAGTAGACATTGGTTGAAATTGAAAACGACAAATTTCAAAAATATTTTATTATTGACTTTAAAATATTTCAAAAAGTGTTCCTATCATATCAATAGCAATAGCAATAGGAATAGCAATATTTTATTGGTATTGCTATTCAAAACGACAAATTTCAAAAATATTTTTTATTGACTTTAATTCGAGCTAAACTATTAATGGAAAATTTAATTGACTTACAATAATTAATAATTATTAAATATTAGTATAAACATGAAAAATAATAAATATATAATTAATAAATGTATTTTATATTTATTGAAATTAATTTAATATACATAGTGCAGCAATTGCTTTATTTTATATATAAGTGATTATTCGATAAAGAATTTTGATAAGTTATATTTTATTTATGCACTATAAATTACTCAACAAACTATACACAGTAAAACAAAAGAAACAGAAAAATGTTATATAAAACTGTAATTTATTTTTTCAATAAAAAGTAGTTAGATGATCCAGTTACAATATCTGAATATTTTTTTTTCTTTAAAAAACATACGTTAGATATATATAAAAAATAAAAATAATGTGTCTACAACAAAAATAAAAATAAAAACATTTTCTAAGATCACATAAGATTTCAAGCTTGTCGATAAATGCGTACTTACTTATCAAACAAAAACAGTAGGGCAATAGAGAATAACATGAATTCTATGTTGAATTTTTCTTCCTTCAAAATATGTGATCATTTATAGCTCCTTTATTCATTTCCTTCAATATTCTCTCAACAAACATTATTTGTCGTAATATTAGTATCAATGTTTAAAAATTTTAAATCATAGATTTACAACTATAAATTTTCAAAGAGGGTTCCTATCATATCACTTGAGATAGTATTTTAGGAAAAAAATATTAGCATATCCACTTTCAATTAAAAGTATTATATCATAAAGGCAATATCTTATCAGAGTCATAGAAATTACAATAATATATTATTATTTGATCGATAAAAGATATTTTAAGTCTATGTATGTTTGTATAAGTCAACCAATGTCTAATGATCTCTTGGAAATTATTTATGTTTTGTTTTTATGTAGAATTTACAAAAGTGACAATAATGATGACAACTTGCCTATATTTTTCTATTTTACATATTTACGATTTCACATATATAAAGTGTGTTTAACATGCTATTGAATATAGTTTTATATTGTCTTAAATTAAATTATCAAAAGAATATGTTAATTATTTTAATAGAAAATACTCATATAATTACATCTCATTCTATCAATATAAAGTTACACAATTAAATATATATGTATTTGAATTTTTAATTTATTTCATCATAATTGATTAAATACATTATTTATTAATTTTTTGCTATTCATTTTTTTTTTTTTAAAAAGCTTATTGTTGATAACTTCTACCAATCTAACTATTAGATTTATATTTTTTCAACCATGCATATTTATTGCACATAAATCAATATAGATCATATTCAAAATCCATATTTTATAGTATTATTTATTTATCTTATTCAAAAGATATACAACATATTTAGCTAATCTCTTTATTTATCTTGTCTTAATTCAGATTAAGAAAATAATATGAGGATTTTACATTTACTGTTATATTTCTGAAATAATATTAAATATTAAATATTAAATAAATGCATAATAAATAAGAAAAATTGGTAAAATTATAATTTTTAACAGTTCAAGCCCTCCAACTACCCTCTCTCTTATCTTCGTACTCATGCAGTCATGCAGTTATTGCTGCTCCACTGATCCTTATCCATCATAATTATAGTAGCCATTGACTTCATCTTCATTTTTTCTATGATAGCTTATTAAAAAAATCTTTGATTTGATAGTTGTATATGCGTGTTGCGCGAATATTCTTAAATATGATTATTTATAAATTAAAAATAATTTAGAAAATTCAGTATTCACTTGTTAATTTATGGATTGTTTTTTCGTATACTTTAATTTTATTAGAATTAATAAAATGAAGAGCAAGCAAGTCCACTGTCTAGAGCGTCATCATCAATTTATTGTCCTTTCAAATTACACCCACAAAAGAGTGAGAAGAAAATATCTTTTAAAAACGAATAACTTTTTTTTTTTACAAAATACATAATTAGTAAAGAAATAATACGAAATTAGTTTTATATTACTATCGCATTCAAATAGGTACTGACAGGGTGATTGTCTTGATCAACTCCTCTTTTCAATAGTCGTTCAATATCCTGAAATATAAAAATAATATAATAGGAGATGCAAAAAATTTCAGTTACAATTAATCATTTCACTAACATCATAATATTTAAAAATAAAATAATTTAAAGTGGTCTAAAATCAATTTAGACACAACGCTTTGAAACACACCTTAAGGATTATAAAATCCTTGCTTCTGACTTCTGATGGAATTTTGTTTTTTGGTATGATATAATTGCTTTCATGTAACCTGCAACACGAAAAAAGACATAAAAACATTTAAATTATGATGGCTAAGGAAAATTAAAGAAGATGAAATATTTACTCTTTATTTATTTTATATCTCATTTCATTTCAATGCCCTCATATATTTTGTGATAATGTAATATATGTTTCTATTTTGTGCAATTGTTTGAATAGTTCGTGGGCGTTATTATGTGATGAAGGAAATGAGAAATGGGAAGTATTTCTAACTTGGAATTAAGTCTATGAACTTTTTTTTGTCTTGAAAATTACATGCTCGCTTTACTCATGTTTCAATTTATACCACCAAAATACCTGAGAACAAAATCATTTAAGTTTGCTTTGAATCTATTGACGAAATAATGACAAAATTTTTAATTCTAAAACTTCTAAGATCATTTGAAGTGTCACGATCCAGACCGCCGTGATTGGCACCCACACCAACCCTCCGGTTGGAGAACCACTACTACGACCCAACTAAACAATTTTTAGAAAACTAAAGCATTTAAAAGATACAGAAGCAGGTTTAAATGACTAACTAAATATGGAGTTCCCATAAACTCCGAAGGTCTAACAAAACAACTAACATAATCATCGCGGAAACTCAACCCCTAGAACTTAAAGTCATTGTACCAAAACTATAAAATCAACAAGTCTTAGAAAGAGGGGGTGCGACCCCAAAACAACATAATAAATATCTAGAACACCTAGTCTGAGTTCGAAGAGAATGGACTAGAAAAAAGAAGGATCCATGGCATCATGAAAGAACTGGCTCACCCTCGAATTCTGTCGCGGTCAATAATATCCAAACTGAGGTCTGTCAGTAGCCGCCTGAGGATGCCCTATACTCAACAAAGAAAGAGAAAGTGTAGTATCAGTACACAAACTATAGTGTACTGGTAGGATCACGCGGCTACTCCCGTAAGCACAATATACACAAGAAATTACAACATAGTAAGCACACTTATACAAAATACATAGTTCAGTTATCATTTTAGGAGCAACATACATTTTTCAATATCAATGATAGGTAAACATGAACGTAATAATCACAGGTGGTCCTCACATTGAACCCACACCCAAACTGTTAGTGTGTCGGAACGTGACACCCGATCCAATATACATGTGTCGGAACTTGACACCCAATCAAGTCAGCACAACCACAATCACAATCACACCCATAATGAACAGTACTCATAGTCATACAGTTAAGTAACAGGTTCATGACATGTATTGTTCACACATAGTCATTTCATTAGATTTGCTTCACATTTCCCTATTCACATACATGCACGCAAACTACAAAACAATTAACCGACATAATAGGAAATCAAACCATCACCTACCTCGAAACCAATCCTGAATACACCTAAGACACTTGAGCCTTCCCTTACTGAAGTCTTTCAGCTTGTTCTTGGTCTATAAACAAGCAATTAACGCAAGGATCAATAAACAAGGTCTAATTTATTCGGATTATAACAAACTTATTAACCCAAGACCAAACCCATGATCCTAATGTTCAACTAGGGCCTTTTTCCCACCATTAACTTCAGGCCAAAACCCTCCCCCAACGATAATTACTCAAGATTCTAAGTTCTAGGAATTGAAATACGGGTTAGGGGAGTAATTTCCTTACTTTTAGCACTAGAAGTCGTGGAAATCTGTCGAGAAATTGCCCCGGGTCATCCCTTAGCTCTTAAGAACGAAGTTTTGCAGAAAATAATAAAATTGGGGTTTTTCCCTGACTTATGTCGCGACTTGCCCATCACAGTGGGCCTCATCTTGCCACAGCGGCCCTGCCCAGTTGGTATTAAACCCGCCTAGTGGCTTGCATGGAGACAGAACCTCGGGATATGAGTTACAAGCTCCCATTTCACAACACACCTTCAAATCGGGATGTTCTAAAACTACCCTTTCACGCCAAGATCAGTTTCGAAAGTTCTACTCACCTGAATTTGATTCTGTAGAGCCGTACATGCTCCTTAACGTATTGGCTATCCACTCATGTGATCATCATAATTAAGTCCCCCATCCATTACCATATTTCCCTAAACTTCACCTGACTCAGATTTCGTATGAGTCTGGCCTAGGCTAGAAATTTCCAAGTTACTACTCAGAAATTTTTTGGCCCAAATTCCTCCCCTATTGGCTTTTCCATAACGACGGGAACCGGTCGTTACATGAAGATTGTTCAAGCATCTGCATCTTTTCATGTGGACAACATTCATATTTTTTTATGTCATATCAAATGAAGAATTGTCTGTCAAGAAAACATCAAATTTAAAGGGGTCTTCTTTCTAATCGGAAGTGTTGTTATACTTGCATGATCTTTTAGTAGCAATTGGACCATGAAAAAGAAGCAAACAGAGTAGCAAAACAAATAGCAGAAATAGGAGAAACCTTAAAAAAGAACAACACAAACACTCAACCCATATAATAATGTTCAAATATGTTATAAAAACCAACTTGAAATTGAGAAATCTATGAATTGAACTGGTACTTTACATACCGATTAATAGAATTGAATCCATGGCTTCTTATGCAGATTTTAAAAAATAACTATAAGTATGCAAATTTAAAAATTGAGGATAACTGCATGCAACAGTTATATTAGATAATTAGTATTTTTTTTTTGTTTTTTTTTTTTGCAATTATTTTTAGTTTTATATTTTAAATTAATTTGATAATTAACATATTATATTCATCTCTCCTATTATATAGATATATATAGATATTATATAATTGATGAATTATAAAAGAAAATTCTAAATGTGGGTTTATAATGTGACGATATGTAATTAGATGTTAATTTTAAATAATAAAGTTTAATTAAATTAAAATATTTATCCACAAAAAAGGGAATCTCTCACAGACACACACGTTACATTACTATATTTAAAATTATTGTATAACTAAAATAGTAATTTATTAGTTAATCCTATTAAATGTTATTAATTTTAATTATTTAAAATATCTATTTTTCGTGGTGGTGACATGTGGCGCTTTCACCTCTCTTATTATATATATATATATATATATATATATATATATATATATAGCCTAGATAAATTATAATTTGCCATCATCATATAGGGACAATATGAGTTCAGTAGGGAAAGACGATAAAAGGATGAGAGATGACTAGTCACCCCAGTTTATGGTGCTAGATAAGACTTCAGTATATCTGCAGACATGGTATGAAAGTATGAAAAATTATGAAAAATAAATTGTATTTAAATGATTGTTTTTTATACGAAGTCTCATGTATATTGAGCCGCGAAGGAATGTGATTGAAGCTTTAGTCTCTTTTTGGGATCCGTTAAATAATGTCTTCCATTTTACTGATTTCGAACTCACCCCAAATTTGAAAGAAATAAGAACATTTATATGTAGGAGTAAAAATCTTCACCAAGGAGAACCTACAATACCAAAGCATATTGGTGGTGAATGATTTTTGAAACTATGCACATCAATAAAATAAAGATGAATTGTCTAAATAAAGATTGGGTTCATTTGAATTTTTGTATAAAAGGTATGAACGAAAAGATGGATATAATTTGAATGGGAAACAACTCTGTAACGGTGGATGCCCATAATTTGGGAAGAGCACAGTTAAGAAGTAGTGACTTTCGATGGGATTGTGGTGTTTCAAAAAGGGGAGGAAAAATTGACCTAAATTTGACCACAATTATTTTAACTTCTGAGAAGAGGCCTAACATCACCCTATTGCCGATGGTTCTGGTAGACAGTTATCGGCTCTAACAAAGTGCAAGAATGGAAAAAATTATTTTGAAGGATGCAATATTTTAGTTTAAATATGGATGATTGAGCATGTTCTTTATCACCCCTATGAAGTAGACTTCAAAGTGGAATGGAATGGTTACGTTAGGGGCTATAAAGAAAGAATTAAAGATCATATTTTTCCAAAGGCATTGAAGTTTGGAAGAAATGCCTCACAGAGCTAATTGCTGACAAGACTGTAAAATTATCATTGGTTCCCATTAAAAGAGGTGATACATATTTCTTCCTTTCTACCGTTCATCATCCTAATGGGTCTTCAGGTGTCCAACCTTACGTATCCTCAGAGTCATGAGATAATTTGGTCGATGATAGTTTATACCTCTGATTGAAGATATGCGAGGATTTATATACGAGTTTTGCCCCAAATCATTCTTAGGAGTTCATAAATATTTAACATTTGGGGAGGATGTATACTCTCAAGTTTTCACGTGTAGTCGGTCTTAATTAATTAATTTGATTATATTAGTCATATTATGAGATGAATAAAGTATTTTTGATATATTATAATACTTAGACTTGATTTTAGCGGTTATTCTATACAATTCCATAGTAATTTATTTATAACATATGATAAATTGAGTAATTGTTGTATAAGCACAATAATTTATTCATAACAGATGATAAATCGAGTAAATGCATGCATAGTCAATCTTTATTGAGTAATTTGATTGTTATTTGTTATATCAATCATATTAAATGATAAATAAAATGATTTTGATATACTATAATTCTTAGGTTTGATTTTAACGGTGATCTTTGTCACGATCCAAGCCACCGGGCCGTGCGGGCACCTACATACTACCACCTAAGTTGGAGAACCCTCATATCCAATAGTCAAAACCTGCGGAAAATTAAAGGAAACATAGATAAATGTAATAATGGGATTTTATAATAATACTTTTTAAACAATTTCAGGTTAAGACTTGTAAGAATTTAATACCCCCAAGGATCTAGTCTAAACAGGTACAAGAGCTACTAAAAGTACAAACTAGACATAATAATAAATGACACAGCTCCCACCATGCGGAAGGAAAAATAGAAGTTGCTGGAGATTTCTTCGTATTAACCTAATGCAACATCACCGACCTTGCATCCACACTATGCCCAAAAAGGCATAGCAAGAGTAGTATTAGTACAAACCACACGTACTGGTAGGAATCATCGGTGGACCCGACGCCCACCGCATAACACAAGAAATAACCTAGTAAGAATGTGAAATAAACCACTCACTTCTCCACCTTTATCCTCTCTCGAATACCTCCAATTACACTAGTACCCTTACTACCAATCACCTACTCATTCTACCTACTTACTAGGTTCTTGATCATAGCCTAGCCATTCTAATGCATAGAAGAGACCAGAAATACAATTACAGACATTCCGACTAACCACCCACAACAAACCTTTACTTCCTCCTTTATATTACCCAGCCCTGCCACATGGTACATTATATCAAGCCTTCTAACTACTGATCACGAATCCCTTTCTCCAAGGTGAAATCCACCTAAGTATTCATATCACTCACACTACCTCCACTTCTCGCCCTCGCAACACATGGACAACCAGTGTCTCTCAAACATTAACAACCCTTGAACCCTTGGCCCTTCCCGTTTTATTCAATAACGAGATACATAGCAAGTAGAATTAACATAGTAGAACAAACATAAATAGATCATCATAATAATTTACGCTTCAAGAGAAATGCAAACACACTTATCACTTATGAACAACGAACAATGTCATATTTCTCAAGATACACAATTATGTCAAGTCATTGGTCCTCTCATGGAACCCAAACCCAAACTATTAGCATACCGAAACATGGTACCCGATCCAATGATTATGCCGCAATGTGGCAACCGATCTCATATTATGCCGGAACGTGGCAACCGATCCAAGTTAGTGTGTCGGAGCGTAACACCCGATCCATTCAACAAGCCACAATCAAAATCACAAAGTACATTCTCATAATCATACAATCAAGTCATGATTCATGACATTCATCATTCATCTAGCATCAGTTACAATTAGTGTGATCAATAATGTAACATCCGCATAAATACATGTATTATAATGAAGCAAGATCAATCATACATCACTGAACATGAAATCACAACCATCACCATGAAATATTCATCAACATATATCACTAAAACCATAACTCGACCATACACAACCCTAGTTCACAATCTAAGGCACCTTCCTATGATTTAATCATCTTTTTTTCGGTGCACGAAGGCCTACGCATGAATCCTACAACTGATTATCATTATACTACGTAGTGGGCATAAATTTATAACTACTTAAGTAATAAACCTAGCTTACCTAGGCGCCAAGCAGCTGCATGGAGTTTTGGCTTTGATTCTTGTTTCCTGACTTCATGACGGTGATCATGACTAGAAATCCACCATCCACCGCTCTCCTTATGCTAGAAATCTCTATCTCCTTCCTTCCCAAGCTCAGAGCAGCTTTTTGGGGGTTTCTAAGGTGGTTTACGTCTAAATTAGGTATTTTATGAAGAAGGAGAAAATAAGATTTTGCATTATTTACATTCTGTCTTGCCTATCCCACGCCAGCTTACCCCATCGTGGCGCCGCCGCCCTAGCGGCATCTGTCCCACCCTGGTGTGACAGTGGCCCAGCATTTTCTTAAAGTTTCTCTTTTCCTAAATAACGATGGTTCGGGTAGTTAAAATAAATATCAATTTACCCCTCGTTAGTTCCCGAACAACTAGTGCACGGGACATCACACACCTGATTTCGGAGTACTTCAAACTACATAATTGGTTCATTAGGGAAACCATGACGGATGGACATTTCTCAAATCTGGAACACGAAAGGTCTTATAATTTAGGGGTCAGTTTGGAATTTAAGGCAACACATGAAGAATGAACGCGTTTCAACTTACATAGCCTGACCCGCCGATGAGTCCACATATTGGACTCATTTAAGGCTATATTTTAATAGAAATTGTGTCGTCAAATGCATATTTTATCTCAATATGTGATGAAAACCCTTAAGTTTCAGGTATTTGAAGATTGAAGGAAAGCATGGACACTACTTCGCAAAAAGGAATGAAAAGAATGAGAAAAATGAAGGCCTGAGGATTGCCAATTCCATTGGCGAATCGCCGAAGGGTCTCACTTCGCCTTTTGATCCATTGTGCTGAGCCGGAAGGAAAGGATCAAGTTGGGGAAACAAGGAGCAGTCAGCGCATCGCTGAAAAGTTTTGCGAAGCAGTACTATATCGCCCAATGACATAGAGCACGATGATTCCGAAGGATGGTGCAACAGGGCGATGAACTACACTAAAGGGCAAATCGTCAAGTTGATCGGCGATTTTGACTAATGTCGTCAATTGATCCATCACAACACAAATTTTTGAAAACTATAAATACTCGTTAAGAGTTATAGAGAACATATCATTAGACAATATCAAATTCTTAATATAATTTTTAGTACTTTTATTTTTGCTCTGAGTTTGGAGAGGGTTTTGAAAACTTGAAAAAGAAGAGCATGTCATCTCCAAGGATTTGGACTTAGGTCTCTCAAATTCTTCATTCTTGGCCTGTAACAATACTTAAATGTTGATACCCATTTGAATGCAAACTCATTTAGGTATAAATTTTATCTCTTGATGTGTGCCTAAAAACCCCCATTTGGGGTGCGATTTAGCAAATATGTGTTGAAATTATTGTTGGGTGTTGCTTGCTGATAGGTTAGATGTACTTTGGTGATTTCAGCTAGTGGTTGTGATTTAATTTAATGGGTTTGTAGTTGCAAATACAAAACCACCCATGTGTTTTCGACTTGATAGAGAGAGAGGTCGTGAAACCAAGACCGCTAGACTGATGGCCTAAGGAGTAGGTCGATATGAGGTTTAGCCCGAGAGGGTGAGCCCTAGTCCCATATCCTAACACTCATCTCAAGAGAGTCTATAGGGTAAGGCATAGGCTGGCCTTCATGAAGCAAATGGGTGTCCGAGATGAACCTATTTGAAACGGGGTAAGTTGCCCGAGAGGAAACTTATTTCCATCTAAAGCTTAGCCTAGTCACTATTATTTTGCAAATTTCCTATCGAAAGCATGTACCCAATGATTTAAATCAACATACATTGCGGTCACACCCTAATAATTCCCTCTCATTTATAAAATTCTTGTTAATTTTACTGTTTTTGCTATATTTGTGACAAAACCCTAAATCGATATTTGACAGTTTTGTGTCCCCCCGTTTTAATTTACAATGTTTTTAGTCATTAATATCTTTAGCTACGACTAGTTAGAACTTAATTTTATTTTTCTATTAATTCTTGAAACCACTCCCTTGGGACTCGACCCCAACCCTTGGTTTAGGTTATTATACTATTTCACGATCGTAGACACTTGCATTGGAAGTTGTGTCGTTGATTACACAAACATCAAAATGGCGCTGCTGTAGGGGAGTGGTGTTACATGAAAATTTTTGGTTTGAGTCAAATTCTTCTTTCAATAATCATAGTTTACTAACCTTATTTTTAGTTTTGTTTTTCTTTAAATTTGTTGGTGTAGGTAGGTTCCCTGAGCATGGCTGAGTGAAATGGTGGCAACTTGGCTGAGATGAAGCAAGAAGTCAAGAGAGACTTCACATTACCTGCACTGGTAAATCAGCTGCATGAGTTGGCTACCAAAATAACAGAGGTAGAAAACCAATGTTAAGAGTCAAAGGAGGTACATACCTCCTCATGAGAGAAAGCAGTCTAGAGACAGAGAGAACAATCGTGTCGAGGACACACTTCAAATCATTCTCCAAAAGATCACCAAACAAGATCGAATGTTGGAAGAGATGAAGGAGTGTATTGAGGTGTTGAATCAAATGGTTGGCTCTCACTCTAGATCAATCCAGTTGATCAGGACACTCGTGAATTATGCAGTGCCTCCTCTTCACTCAAATGAACTATTGGGGTTACCTAGTAACACTAGGGCCAACTCAACCAATGGGGAGTAAGGATTCGTGTCGAGCCGCGACGTTAAATAAGGCACTTCTTGGGAGGCAACCCAAGGTTTTAAATGTTTAGGATTTTACTTTTATAAAATAATGGTGTGTTGATGTTGCGGGTTAAAATGAGGAAAATATGGAAAATTTCAGGTTGGCGAGTAGGAGTCCCATTCCGTGAGTCGCCAAATTGGTCAACGAGCCCAACTAGATCCGCCGTTTGGCTCAATGCAAGTGCTATACAGAGCCTGTAAAACTCAAATAACTCGAAAGCCAGCTCGGCGAATCCCCAACCTGTTCGGTGATCTGAAATCAATACACCGATTTAACCCCCAAGAAATTGATGATTCTACAGAAAAGGTGGGATAAATGACCACTCGACATTTCACTGAGTGGGCCGGCGTGTGAGACTAACATTGCTGAATGGACAAGAACGAAATGGTTATATAAAGGCCAAAGGTCAAAATTTTTGAATTTCTCATTTTCCCTCGTTTCAAACTCCTCAAAATCACACCAAAGGTATTATTTTCTAGATTTTTGCTTACCATTGGTATTTTAGTTGATAATTAGGGCTTGGGGTTGGATTTCTTTGCTTCCTAGCATTTCAAAAGCAAATTTGATCGATATTAAAGGTTAGTCCTTAAAACCCCAAATTTATGTTGAAAGTTTTGTACTCATTTGCGATGATTTTCTCTTAGTGATGTGTGCTGGGCCTCTCTGATAGGATTAGAATGATTACATGCCTATTTTACTTCAAAAATCTTGCCTGTGTTGTCTGATTCTTGAATGCTCGTAATCTTTGTATTTTTTAATGAGTTGGGTAATGATTGCATGTTTGTTTGAGTGATGGGGTAAAGTCTGAGTAGCCCATGTCTATGCTAAATGTCAAAAATTTGCTCAATGATAGAGAGGGTCACACCGCTCTTAAGAGCAAATATAGTCAAATGGCCAAATGCGGCGAGTCCGGGAGAAATCAGAGTATTTCGGGGTGATGGGTAGTATGGGTCTTGTTCAATATTTGTTAGTGCATGCTTTGATTTTGCTTTCGGGGTTTGTGGGATTGAATTCAAGAAGATGGATTGAAAATGGGCATGTTGAACCATTTGGCAAGCTGGGTCGAGCTCGCCGAATCATTCGGTGGTTCGCCCAATGTCTCCATCTCACCCTTTGTATGCTACCCCTGAGACCCTTATGCACTGTAACTTTCTATGGACAAACCCTTGCTCACCGAAAGGATTCCCTTATCACTGACTTGCTTTAATTGTTTAGCCAACCCATCGGCGAATCCGATTTAGTTTGCCGAATTGGTTCTGCGACTCGCCGACTTGATCGGCGAGTCTATCTGCAGTGAAAGTTACTGTGCCTGAAGTGAAGTTGTTTCTTATCCTTTCTTGATCTTTTACAGATATGGTACACACCAATTTAACCCAGCAACTACTAAAAAAAAAGCTAAACGCATTACAATCAATGAATGAGGATCAAACCCTCCAAAGAGAAAAAGGGATGACCTCCAACTGGGAGATAAAGGCAAACAAAAAAAGGATGTAGCTAGGAAGGGCACGAATGTTGAACCAGCATTCTCTGAGCCATAGGATGAGCAACCTTTGATCAATCAAAGGGATGAACTTAGGGCTAGAGCTCAACCCACATCTACCAGAGCCCTTTCAGCTGCCACTACCTCGACCACTGAATTAGTGCCAACTCCAGCACCATCTCCAGTGGCCCCTACAATCCCCGTAGATCCACCTCCACCCAGATTGCTGAACAGGTTAAAAGGCGATGGTTTACAAACCATTCTAGAAGAAAAGTTACTATCGGTGGAGGGGTTGGAAGGCAAGCACGCTAAGGTACTCGACACACTCAGATATCATGAATTAGAGTAGTTCACTAGGCCACGGGCCCCTACATTCCTTCCTCGGTCCGAGAATTCTACTTAGCCTATAGAGAGTTAGTCCCAAATAATAAGAAGAAGGCTAGTGAGTTCTGACCTGTGAAGTCTGTTCTGGTTAGAGGTAAGGAGGTGGAGTGTCACAACAATCATATTAATGTTGTATTGGGTCGACCGCTGCACTCGGTATTGCCTTATCAGGGTTTGCCTATTGTTCCATCATTGGATGATTTGAAGGGTTGGTTTGCTCCGATGATCTCTAACACCACCCCGAGGTGGATGGATGCAAAAGCTCCGATTGAGAAGAGGGACATGAACATTGCCTCCCAATACTAGTTTGGTTTCATTAGCTGCACTATCATGCCATCCAAGAATGAGTCTATTTTGCATCATCCGAAGGCGGCTTGCCTTGGTTCTATCATGGCTAGGAGAACGATCGAATTGGGACTACTGGTTTCATAGGAGATGGTTATGAGAGCCAAATAGATGCAGACGCAGACGTCTCTGCCTTTTCCTATTTTGATCACCGATTTATACCAACGTGCCGGAGTACCTCGGGATCCTGCTAGCGATATAGAGGTCACCCCATCTTCCTCCACAGATATCCGGCATATAGAGGCTGAGTTCACGCAAGTGGAGGCTAACAGGAGGAAAGCAGCTCCAGCAGATACTTCTCCACAAGTCGATGTTGACTCATTACCAGTAGAGGCACCTTCATCTACTCCGGCTTTGGAGCCTTCTTTATACCCACCCCTTCTTCTTCTTCACAGACTCTAAGTTACTCATCTTTTTCCCAGCCTACCAGGATCACTCATGCCATGATCATGAAGATGGGGCAGCTGGCCTATTTAGCGGATGTGTGGGCAATGCGATTGGAGGGATCTATCCCAGGGATGATTGATAGTGCCATCTTGACTGCACTGGCGCCCCTTAGGACCACTGTTGATGATATAACTGCCAGAGTCACTGCTTGTGAGAGTAGATAGGGATAGACACCCAAGGTTTCAGCAGTAAAAGCCGAAATAGCAGAGTTGAAGAAGGACGTAGCCTATTTGAAGGCTACCAACTTCACTACACTGATACAGGGAGCAGATGACAAGGATGCTTCTAAGACATCGAGGATTTCTCCGGCTATTACCAGAGATGTACAGAGGGATGATGCAGGACATGCAAAGTCAGAGACAGAAAACGATGAGGAGCAGATAGCATTGCACGATGAGGTAGTTCGTGAGAGCCAAGAGGACAACATATTCAGAGACCTGTCGAATCTTGTGACGATGGTTGTGCAGTCGGCAACTCAGACAGTGCCGACTGAGACATCCACAACTGCTTTTAGCGGATGTGGCGTTGTTAGTTCGTCTGAGGCTACTTCGGGTACTGAGATTCGTTACAAGATAGATGCACCGGGCATTGATGCCCATATTCAGACCGACATATAGAGAGACTGAATAGAGATGACTTCTTTTACTTTTCTCTCTATCTTATTTATTTTTACTTTTAGACATTTTTAGTTGCATTTGAGGACAAACGCTTTTTAATTATGGTGGGGTGAGGCCCACACCTTTAGTGTTGATAGTTGTGTTTTGTGTTTATATTTGGGTTGTTCTGTTTAAAATTGTGTTTTATCTGCTTTTTGTGGATGTTTGAGCTTATGCCTTCCTTTTGTTTTAAATTACAAAAATGATTTTGACCTTTCCAAAAATTTTTGCCACCTCTCGTGTGTTGAAAGTGGATGTTCTTCTGCAAAATTTAAGTCTCAATTCTGATCAATATTGATGACTTAAATAGTGCTATTAATTGAATGAACATGAATGCACGGCTACGATGAGACCAAATGCAATTGCATAGACAATATGTGAACTCTTTGCATCTCATTGTGATTAGATATTTATCAAATTGATTCTCTTGTAATGACTATTGCACACTAGCATAAGTGTGTAGTCTTGTTTTACTTAAGTGTCAATGCCTTGTGTGATTAGCTTACTTTGAACCATGCATGAATAAACCCAGAATTTTCCTCGTTAGTCTGATTGATTTAGAAAGATGTACTCTTGAAATGATCCTAGGCAACTTTAAAGAGTGTGAGCCAAATTTGACATATACCTCTTTTGTGGCCTACCAGTGAGCATGTGAAACTCTTTTGAACACCCCTTGAGCCTTACCTTTCTTTGGAAGAACGAGAAATGAAGGCCTGAGGATCGCCGAGTCCACTTGGCGAATCACCGAAGGGTCTCACTCTACCTTTTGTTCTAGTGTGCTTAGCCTGAAGGAAAGGATCAAGTCAGCGAAATAAAGAGCAGTCGGTGCATCGCTGAAAAGTTCCGCGAAACAGTACTATATTGCCCAATGACCTAGAGCATAATGATGCCGAAGGATGGTCCAATAAGGCGATGAACTACACTAAAGGGCGAATCAACCAGTTGATCGGTGATTCTGACTAATGTCGTCTAATAATCCATCGCAGCATAGATTTTTGAAAACTATAAATACTCGTTAAGAGATATAGAGAACATATCATTAGAAAATATCAGATTCTTAATATAATTTTTAGTACTTTTACTTTTTCTTTGAGTTTGGAGAGGGCTTTGAAAACTTGAAGAGAAGAGGGTTTCATCTCCAAGGATTTGGACCTGGGTCTCTCAAATTCTTCATTCTTGGCCTGTAACAAGAATTAAATGTTCATACCCATTTGAATTCAAGCTCATTTAGGTATAAATTTTTGTCTCTTGATGTGTGGCTAAAACCCCCCATTCTTGGGGTGTGATTTAGCAAATATGTGTTGAAATTATTGTTGGGTGTTGCTTGCTAATAGGTCAGATGTACTTTAATGGTGATTTCACCTAGTGGTTGTGGTTTAATTTATTGGGTGTATAGTTACAAATACAAAACCACCCATGTGTTTTCGGCTTGCTCGATAGAGAGAGGTCGTGAAACCAAGACCGATAGATTGATGGCCTAAGGAGTGGGCCAATATGAGATTCAGCCCGAGAGGGTGAGCCCTAGTCCCATATCCTAACACTCAGCTCAAGAGAGTGCGTGGGGAAGGTGTAGGCTGGCCTTCATGCGGCAAATAGGTGTCCGGGAGGAACCTATTTGAAATGGGGTAAGTTGTCCGAGAGGGAACTTATTTCCATCTAAAGCTTAGCCTAGTCACTATAATCTTGAAAATTTCCTATCGAAAGCATGTACCAAACGATTTAAATCAACATACATTGCGGTCACACCCTAAGAATCCCCTCTCATTTATAGAATTCTTGTTAATTTTACTGTTTTTACTATATTTGTGACAAAACCCCCAAATTGATATTTGACACTTTTGTGTCCCCCCTTTTCAATTTACAATGCTTTTAGTCATTAATATCATTAGCTACGACTAGTTAGAACTTAATTTTATTTTTCTATTAATTCTCGAAACCACTCCCTTGGGACTCGACCCCAACCCTTGGTTGGGTTATTATACTAATGCACGATCGTAGACACTTGCATTGTAAGTTGTGTCATTGATTATGCAAACATCACCCGCCAAGATGGAAGCCCTTCAGTTGAAGCTGTACCGCTGTGGCGAGCTACCTCTTGCTGTAGCAGGAGATCGGATCCAGTAAAGGGGAAATGGGGAATGGTTTGTTCATTTCTTCCTTTACCTACTCAAACTCTCCCAAGAATCCTCTCGATTCAGTTGCTCTGAAAGTCAAAATTAAGGTAATACTCATACTCTTTACTCTCTTACTTTATTAGTTACTTAGTTATGATTGCATGACGATAAATGATTAATTAGAATAGCGTTGGGGTAGTTTTCAAAATTATGAAAATAGGTTTCTTGATTTTCTAGAAAAACGAAGCATGGATACTTCCCTTACATCCCTTACGTCTCCACAACATCTTGGGCATAAGGATTTTGTAAAAACACGATCGAATCGATACCAAAACGGGTGGGGGAAGTTGAAATGTCTCTTGGTGTAAAACTCAAATTTGGATGCTATTTAGGGGTTAATTTGCAAAAATAATTGCATATTTAGGTTCTAGGGTAGTTAATATACTCTGATCTGCTGAAATTCTGTCGAAAATGGGGATTTTGGGATGAAAAGGCACCATGATCGCGCCTGGTATTCGTCCCAAATGAAGATCGCTCCAGCGACCTTCATCCCATTGTGGGGACCTCCATCATCCCGCTCTAGCAGGATTTTGGCTACTGTGGCGGGATGTGTGTAACCAATGGCCTGCATCCGCTAAGGCTAGAGAATTCTTTTCTCCTTAAACCAGATTTTGCCTAATCCCCCAATGTTATAAAGTGCTTATAAATCTCTTTGCAGGCTTCTCTAAATGGTTGGCATCAACGTGGAAAATTTGCCTTTTATCCGGTTACCCGATGTGCAAGTCAGGAACGATACCATGACCACCGAAACACTAAATTCAGTTGTGAGCAGGGTTTTCACTTGCTGAATTAGGAGGAGAAAGTTCATGTATTTCATGCTTATTGTATGGAGTTAGTTGGGCTCCACTGATAGAGGCTCCCCCTGCTGCTCGCTCTACCTGGATGAGGGAGTTATACGCTGCCATTCCTACTTTGCGATAGGATGACCCTTACCCCGTCATCCGAATTCAGGAAGTTGACATCCCCCTGAATGCCACTGCCCTCAATGAGGCGCTAGAGTTACCCGAGGTCTCGAACACAGAGTACAAGGCCAAGCTGAGAGAGATGGACCTGGGCTGATTGAGGGATACTCTGATCGAGCTTGAGCGCCAGAATCAGGTCTACTAGGCTACGAAAGAGGGCATCACTAGCATGGACTGGTCACCTGATGCTAAGAGGTGGCTACACTTGGTTACTAGGAGGATCCGCCCTTCGGGAAACTGCACCGACGTGACAATTCCTCCGGCCTTTGTAGTGGCTTGTGCTATACAGGGTATCGAGCTAAATGTGAGGGCACAGATTATCTTGGAATGGAAGATGTTCTATCGGAGTAATAATAAGGCATTCTTCCTGCATGGACTGGTGACCACGCTGTGTAAGTGGGCGAGAGTGCCATTTCGAGACAATGACTAGGTACTTCCCATGGATCCCCCCCTTTCACCCTTTTTTGATTAGGCAGGGTTGCATCTCTAGGAGAAATAGGAGGAGGATGGACAGGGCTAGCAGTAGTCAGGCGGCTGCGGAGTCAGATGATGAGGGAGGCGACGATAGTCGTCCCTCCCGGTCCCGGTCCCAGCCCCTACTCTCAGATGCACAGGTAGAGGAGGACTTAGCAGTTGTCTGGGGGACAATGGTGCGCCCTAATGCTAGCACCACTCCGATTCCCCCAACACAGCCTTAGACCTTGAGATGCTCCATCACGAGCTGCGCTAGGAAAGAAGGAAGAGTCTGCAGAGGGATTGTCTGCTGGTCAGAATATGGAAAGCGGTGAAGATCATCCTCACTTGCATCGGCCCCGTCGGAAGATTCCCCTAGTCGGGAAGGGAATTTCCAGCATTTCTCTTGATTGGGTGAGGCCACGATAGGCTTGGTGCCCTAGAGGAGTTAGACTCTGATGATGACACTTCCTAGTCCCAGAGTCCCTTTTTGGGCTTGTAATTTAGAATTGTACTTACTTTTATCTTTTCATTTTTCCTTATGTTTTTGTAGCACAAGGAGGCTAGTTTTTCGTTGTCTTCTGCAGTATATACTCAATTTTTATGTTTTATAATCCATTGTCAGTTGTTGAACACTGATAGAATTGCAGGGGTTAGCTTGGATACCTTTTGGGGTTTGATGAGTCCACAATTTTGACTTATTTAGGGCTATATTTTGATAGAATTAGTGTCCTAAAATGCATATTTTGTCTCAATAACTGATATAAACCCTTAAGTTTAGAGTATTTGGATTGAGAGACAAATGATGGATGCTATCAAGCAAAGAGGAACAAAGCGGCTGAAAGAACGGAGAAAGGACGCCCTGAGGATAGCCTAATCCATTAGGCGAGTCGCCGAAAGGTCCTAAATCCCGCCGAATGTTCAAGCGTGCTGAGCCCTGAAGGAGAAGGTCAAGTCTGCGATGAAAATGAGCAGTCGGTGCATTACCGAGCAGTTTCATGAAGCAGCACTCTATCGTCTAATGCCTCCAAATGTGAGAATGCTGAAGGCAAAAGCAGAAAAGCGATGAACTAGACCAAAGGGCGGATCATCCAGTGTGTCGGCAATCCCGACTAACTCCGTCGAGTGATCCTTCGCAGCATAAATTTTTGAACACTATAAATACTTCCTTAAATTGTTAGCTTAGTATCAAACTTTAGAGACAAAATTTTATTTTGGAGACTTAGAATATTTTCAGTTTTAGTTCTTAGAGTTTTTGGAGACATTGTGCTTGAACTTGAAGATTTGAAGATTTTCAATTCCAAGAAATTGAAAGTGGGTCTCGAAGAATCTTCATCCTTGACGTGTTTAAAGACTTTATTCATCGTACCTACTTGATGGAAACACTTGTTGGTATCCATTTCTGTATCTTTTTCATGTCTAGCTAAAACCCCAATTCTTGGGGTGTAATTTTGTGAATATGGGTTAAATCTACTGTTGGGTGTTGCTTATTGTTGGAATATTCACTGTTTATATGTTATTTCGTTTAGTAGTGGTGTTTGAACTTAATGAGATTGTAGTTGTAAATACGATTTCGTCTTAGTGTTTTTGGCTTGATCGAGAGAGTGGTTTTAAAACTAAGACTACTAAATCAATAGCCGGTGGTTATTGAGTCATCGTAGGTTCAGCTCAAAAGAGTGAATCCTAAGCCTTCTCCCACATTTTCAGCTTGAGATAGTGAATGGGCTAAGGCGGAGGCAGTGCTCAAATGCGGCATCTCGGTGTTCGAGAGAAACCAAATTGATTAGGGCTAAGTGGCTCGAGAGAAAATTTACCCCCACTAAATTCTAGCCTAGTTACAAATATTCAGCAATGTACTATCAATAACATATACCTGATAGTGTCTTTTATCCCATATTCCTATCATATCCCAAGAATCCCGTCTCCCTATCTGTTTCCTTATATTTTTATGGTTTTTGTTGATTAGCTAATACAAACTCCTATTGATAATTAATGCTTGGGTCACCCCCTAGATTTAGTATGTTTGTATTGGATAATGTTTATAGCTTTCCCTAATTAGAACTTAATTTTATTTTTCTATTAATTCTCGAAACCACTCCCTGTGGGAACGATCCCAACCCTTGATTGGGTTATATCACTACACGCGATCGTTGGCACTTGAATCGAAGTAGTGTCTCCATACGTGAAATCAAAATGGCGCCGCTGCCTGGGAGTGGTGCTAGTTCAGAATTTTTAGTTAAGTTGAGTTTTGTTCTTGTTAATTATAGTTGAACTTACTTAATTTTTAGTTTTGGCTTTTGTGTTGCTGTTTTGAACAGAAAAATTGAGCATATCTGCTAGCAACGGTGACCCAATAGACCACCCTCCTCTGAAAATGATGATTCTAAGGGATAGCATCCTAAGTTTCAATAAATTGGAGAGGGAGTCAGTTTATGAGTTGTGGCAAAGGTTTAAGGCTCTTTTGTAGCAGTGCTCGACTCATGGAATTCCAGATAAGATGCTTTTAGAATGTCTTTACCCAGAGACAGAAGAGGGGCTGCCTTATGAAAGTGAGGCAAACCCTACTAGTGGAACTTAAGTGGGGACTTGCGTCGTGCCACGTTGTTAACTAAGGCGCTGCTTTGGAGGCAATCCAAGACCCCTGATTGCTTTATTTTTTCTTTAAGAAATAATGGTGTGTTGTTTGTTTAGGTCAAAGTGGGAAAGTTGTTGAAAAGTGCAGATTGGTGAGCAAAAGGTCTAGTTGCCTCATCACCGAAGAGGTTAGCGACCCCGACCCAGACCACCGTTGAACTCAAGACAATTTTACATTGAAGTTTGTAAAAGTCGGTGAGCCTAGGAAATTATTGGCGAATCACTGACTTGGTCGGCAATCCCGATCTAGTCTGCCGTTCGGACCCCCACATCAACTGAGGATCCTGTAAAGCTCAACGAGGTAAGTGACCACTTGGCGTGTCGCCGAGTGGGTCGGCTAGCATGACTAATATCACCGAATGGGGAGAACTGGATGACTTCTTAAAAGGCCAAAGGTTTAAACTTTCAAATTCTTCACGTTTCCTCACTTTCAATCGTCACAAACTCACACCCGTACCTTAGTTTCTATATTTTTGCAATTTTAAAGTATTTTAGATGTTGATTTGTGTTCGGAGTGGATTACATTTTCGCCTAGCATTTCAAAAGTATTTTACTCAGCATCTAAGGTTGGTTTTTCGAACCTCGAATTTATTTTTAGCAATTTTGTACTCATTTGAAATGATTTTATCTTTCTGTTGTGTGCTGGGCCTCTCTGATCTTAATTGTTTTTGCTTATGCCTGTGAAAATCTTGCCCGTCGTGTTTATATTGTTAAAATCCCGTATTTTTGTGCCTTAAAATCGATTAAATCTTGTAGGGTTATGCTTTCATGTTGTTGAGTCTAGTAGAGAGAAGTCAGAGTATCCCAAAGATATGGTAAAGACCAATATTGTCATGCCACCCTAGAAAAGAGCACGTGATATCATAATAAATGAAGGGGGGGGGGTCAAATCCTCCCAAGAAGGGAAGACAAGAACCTCCACCTGGAAATAAAGGCAAGGGCAAGAGGCCCACTTCTGACCGGAAGACCACTATAAGAGATCCTAATGTTTTTATTTAGGCCCGGGGATTCTATGTAGCTGTGCAGGCCTTTTTGGAGGATACACCTTTGGCAGCTCTTAGTGGGTCTGAACTGCTGTTTCTTCTAAGCCGACTCCAGGTACTGAGACCCAGGACTAGAGTGATGCACCGGGCACTTATGCCCAGACATATGGAGCAACTGTGTAGACAGGACCCCCTCTTTACCTCCCTCTCTATCTTACTTTATTTCACTTTTGGATATTTTTGTTTGCATTTGAGTACAAATGTTTTATTTGTGGTGGGGTAAAGCCCACCTTTTGTGATTTTGTGACTCACTTGTTTTGTTTATATATTGGGTTGTGAGCTGAAATTGTGTTTTATACACTGCATCTTGTGGTTGTTTGAGCTTGTGGCTCCATGTTTTTAATTGTGAACGATTTTTGACCCTTCCAAAAAATTTTGCCACCTCTTATTTGTATTGAATATGGCTGTTCTTTTGCAAATTTGAGTATCGGTTTGATCAATACCGATGACTTGAATAGATCTTATAATCGAACAAAAAATGAATGCGCGGCTACAACGAGGCCAATTGAAGTTGCATAGACAATATGTGAACTCCTTGCATCTCGTTGTGACTAGCCAATTATTGAATCGAGTCTCTTGTGATGAACATTGCACACTAGCGAAAGTGTGGAGTCTTGTTTGACTTTGGTGTCAATGCCTTGTGTGATGAGCTTACCGTGAACCATGTGTGATGACACCTAGAATTTTCCCCATTGGTTCAGTCGACTAAGTAAGGCTATCTCTTGATATGATCTTAGGCAACTTCAAAGAGTGTGAGCCCATTTGTCACATACCTCTTTTGTGGCCTACCTTGTGAGTGTGTGAACCTCTTTTGAACACCCCTTGAGCCTTACCTTTCCACTACCTATAATCCTCTTGATTTGTGGTTGATTGAATAGCCAACTTAGACCAAAAGCCTAAGTTGGGGGTGTGGTGGAAAGAGAAGGCAAGTTAAGAAGTGCAAGAAAACTCCCCTTTAACCCATGGTGTTCAGAAAAATGGGACCCCTCCATACAAGAAAAAAAAAAGAGAGAAAAGAAAGCAAAAAGAAAAAGAAAAAGAAAAAGTTGTGAAATAAAGTTATGAGAAATAAAAAAAAGGAATGGGGTTCCGAACAATCCATGGAAAGTGGATAATGGGATGACTTATGAGCACTAAAGAAATTGATGAAAGAAGAGGAAAGGGAGTGTTGTGAGCACCACATTTCATGAGGATGAAAATCACTGAGCCTAAATGACCACACCTTTGAACTAAGCCCTGTTACAAGCCTTGAAAAGACCTTTTTGATCTTGAGTGAGTTGAAGCAAATGTCGATTGGAAAATATGGGCAAACCTACGGGTGAAAGCATGCATTGTGTTCTTCTTTATGAGAGTGAGCGTTGCATTTGATTCCGGAACTTTAAATAATTAAACCATTGTATTCGAATATGGAATCATTCTTTGTGTGAGGGCATTTGAGTATCTTTGTTGAGCTTGAACTTGCATTTGAAGCAAGTATAGTGAGCTTGAGAATCTTTGTCACAACTTGAGTCTTTGAGTATACAATTGATCCTTGCATGAGTGAGTTGAGCCTTGTTGTGTACATTCGTGATTGCGTCTTGTGTAGCACTATTTGAGACATCCTTTTTGAACTGTTGAACTTGAGTTTTTCTTGAGGACAAACAAAATTTTAAGTTGGGGGTGTTGATGAGTCCATAATTTGGACTCATTTAGGGCTATATTTTAATAGATTTAGTGTCCTCAAATGCATATTTTGTCTCAATGACTGATGTAAACCCTTAAGTTTCAGGTATTTGGATTGAGAGACAAAGCATGGATGCTATCAAGCAAAAAGGAACAAAGTGGCTGAAAGAACGCCCTGAGGATAGCCTAATCCATTAGGAGAGTTGCTGAAAGGTCCTAAATCCCGCCGAATGTTCCAGTGTGCTAAGCCCTGAAGGAGAAGGTCAAGTTTGCGATGAAAAAGAGTAGTCAGTGCGTCGCCGAGCAGTTTTGCAAAGCAACACTCTATCACCCAATGCTTCAAAATGCGAGAATGCTGAAGGCAGAAGCAGAAAGGCGATGAACCAGACCAAAGGGCGAATCGCCGAGTGATCCTTCGCGGCATAAATTTTTGAACACTATAAATACTTGCTTAAATTGTAAGCTTAGTATCATACTTTAGAGACAAAATTTTATTTTGGAGACTTAGAATATTTTCTGTTTTAGTTCTTAGAGTTTTTGGAGACATTGTGCTTGAACTTAAAGATTTGAAGATTTTCAATTCCAAGAAATTGGAAGTGGGTCTCGAAGAATCTTCATCCTTGACGTGTTTAAACACTTTATTCATTGTACCTACTTGATGGAAACACTTGTTGGTATCGATTTCTATATCTTTTTCATGTCTCTAGCTAACACCCAATTCTTGGGGTGTGATTTTGTGAATATGGGTTAAATCTATTGTTGGGTGTTGCTTATTGTTGGTATATTCGCTGTTTAAATGTGATTTCGTTTAGTAGTTGTGTTTCAACTTAATGAGATTGTAGTGGCAAATACAATTTCATCTAAGTGTTTTGGGGTTGCTCTCGAGAGAGGTTTTAAAACTAAGACTACTAAATCGATAGCCAGTGGTTATTGGGTCATCTGGGGCTCAACTCGAGAGAGTGAATCCTATGCACTCTCCCACACTTTCAGCTCGAGAGAGTGAATGGGCTAAGGCAGTGGCTGTGCTTAAATGCGGCAACTAGGTGTTCGAGAGAATTCGAGTTGATTCAGGGTAAGTTGCTCGAGAGAGAATTTACCCCCACTAAAGTCTAGCCTTGTACAAATATTCAGCAATGTACTATCAATAGCATATACCCGATAGTGTCTTTTATCCCATATTCCTATCACATCCCAAGAATCCCGTCTCCCTATCTCGTTTCCTTATATTTTTGTGGTTTCTGTATTAGCTAATACAAACCGCCACTGATAATTGATGCTTGCGTCACCCCTTAGATTTAGTATGTTTGTATTGGATAATGTTTATAGCTATGACTGATCAGAACTTAGTATTATTTTCCTATTAATTCTCAAAACCTCTCCCTGTGGAAATGATCCCAACCTTTGGTTAGGTTATATCACTACACGCGATCGTTGACACTTGAACCGAAGTAGTGTCCTGATAGGTGAAATCTGGTTTTATTTGAGTAACGTGGGAAAATAGAGGAGACAATTTGAGGTTCTGCCTTGTTCCGCCCCACCTTGGCTAGAGAATTCCCGCTCTGGCGGTCTTGCCCTAGCGGAAATATTCCCGCCCCAGTGGCTCAAACTAAACCAGAACCCAGGAATAAATTTTTTTGGGTTTTTTATTTTTTCTACATTCCACAAAGGTTCCCAGCTGTACTTAGCAATTTTCAAAGTAGTCCCCATAGCTAGGATAATCATTGGCTACCCTAAGTCAATCTCAACAATACAAAACCCAACTCATTCTCCTTAATTCCACACCACAACCCACACACCCCCATGATACACCTAGACACTCACGCGAATATTACCCAAGCATAAGACATGTCCACATCTTTCTTACAATCACCTTCAGTTAGGACCTTCTTTTCATAACAAGTTTCACAATACTCAATCCGTACAACTTGCATAATTTCAACAATTCAGCCAGTACAATGCACATATCCAGATTCAGGCACACATTTATTGTACTTAATCATGTCATCACATTCAGCAATTACAACTTCACATTCACAGTTAATTCAAACGATAAGGAGCACACATTCACAGTTTTCAAGATACAATTCACAAATCAGTCTAAATTATAAGTTACTTCGCTCTATGGATGATCATTCTGATCATCCATTCAATTACACTGCCCCTAGAAACAGATACGAATTGGAACCTTCTTAGTTGCAATTTACCTTGCTTGTGTTCCTTCAGTTGTGACCACGATGTCCAATTTATTTTGTTGAGAAACCAATTGGAATCGGGAGATACCAATTTGACTCAACTTATTCCACAAGCGATACTTCGCACGAAATGAGAGAATAAATGGAACAACTTCCTAGAATGCTTCATAGCTTCCTGAAGGTTAGATGTGGACGTCAACACACCAATTCACATGAGTCTAGTCATTTGACTCTTGTACTGGGAGACCGGTAACATGGGCTCTGATACCAATTGTCACGACACAACCCACCGGGCCGTGCAGACACCTACATACTACCACTTAAATAGGAGAACCCTCATATCCCAATAGTCCAAACATGTGAAAAATTAAAGGAAACAGAGATAAATATAATAACGGGATTTTATAAATAATACTTTTTAAACAATTTCAGGTTAAGACTTGTAATAATTTAACACCCCTAAGGATCTAGTCTAAACAGGTACAAGAGCTACTAAGAGTACAAACTAGGCATAATAATAAATGACACAGCTCCCGCCATGCTGAAGGAAAAATAGAACTTGCTGGAGATTTCTTTGTCTTCACCTAATGCAACATCATCTACCCTGCATCCACGCTATGCCCAAAAAGGCATAGCAAGAATAGTATCAATACAAACCACACATACTAGTAGGCATCATCTGTCAACCCGACGCCCACCTCATAACATAAGAATTCAACTAGCAAGAATCTGTAGTAAACCACTGGCTTATCCACCTTTACCCTCTCTCGAATACCTCCAGTTACACTAGTACCCTTACTACCAACCATCTCCTCATTCTACCTAATTACTAGGTTCTTAATCATAGCCTAACCATTCTAACATATAGAAGAAACCACGAATACAACTAAAAGTATTCCGACTAACCACCCATGACAAACGCTTACTTCATCCTTTATATTACCTAGCCCAGCCATATGGTACATTATATAGAGCCTTCTAACAACTGATCATGAATCCCTTTCTCCAAGGTATTCACTTCGCAACACACGAACAACCATTGTTTCTCAAACATTAACAACCCTTGAACGCTTTGCCCTTCCCGTTTTATTCAACAACAAGATACATAGCAAGTAGAATTAACATAGTAGAACCAACATAAATAGATCATCATAATCATTTACCCTTTAGGATCAATGCAACAACACTTATCACTTATGAACAACGAACATTTTCACATTTCTCAAGATACATAATTATGTCAAGTCATTGGTCCTTTCATGGAACCTAAACCCAAACTGTTAGCATACCAGAATGTCGCATCCGATCCATTGATTATGCCGAAACGTTGCAACTGATCCCATATTATTCCGTAACATGGCAACTGATCCAAGTTATGTGTTGGAACACAACACCCGATCCATTAAACAAGCCACAATCACAATCACAAAGTACATTCTTATAATCATACAATCAAGTCATGATTCATGGCATTCATCATTCATCTATCTTCAGTTATAATTAGTGTGATCAATAATGCAACATCCACATACATACATATATTATAGTGAAGTAAGAACAATCATACATCACGCAACATGAAATCACAACCATCACTATGAAGTATTCATCAACATGTATCACTAAAACCATAACTCGAGCACACTTAGCCCTAGTTCATCATCTAAGGCACCTTATTATGATTTAATCATCTTTTGTTCGGTGCACGAAGGCCTACACATGAATTTTACCATTGATTATCATTATACTATGCAATGGGCACATATTTATAACTACTCAATTAATAAAACTAGCCTACCTGGGTGCCAAGCAGCTGCACAGAGTTTTGGCTTCAATTCTTATTTTCGGACTTTGTGATGGTGATCTTGACTAGAAATCCACCATCCACCGCTCTCCTTACGCTAGAAATCTCTTTCAACCCAAGCATAGAGTAGCTTTTTTTTTTTTGGGGGGGGGGTTTCTAGGGTGGTTTACATTTAAATTAGGTATTTTAGGAAGAAGGAGAAAATAAGATGTCACGTTATTTACATTATGTCTCACCTATCCTGCTACGGCGACAGCTTACCCAGCTGTGGTGCCGCAGCCCTAGCGGCATCTGGCCCGCCCTGGCGGGACAGTGGCCCAGTATTTTCTCAAAGTTTCTCTTTTCCTAAATAACGGATATTCGGATCTTTACAATCTTATACAATTACATAGTAATTAATTCATAACAGACAATAAATCAAATAGTTACATGCGTAATCAACCTTAATTGAGTATAATTGTTCTTGATTATATCAATCATATAAATGATAAATAAAATGATTTTTTATATCACAATACTTAGACTTGATTTTAGTGGTGATATTATACAATTTGTCATGCCCCGAGACTACACCTTGAACGTGGTCGGCATTTGAGAAACCATTGCAGGTCTCTAAGTGAATCCTTAGCCTGGCTTAATACTCAGCGAAAGACTTACTCAGCAACATAAGGACTCAAGTACAAGAATTTACTCATAGGATCTCAATAATAGACCAAATACATAGAGGCCTGAAAGTATATATTTGAACATAAAAAGTTTACTTCAAGTCTCAAAATATCACAAAAGAAGATATGGAAAAGACTCCTCAAAACTACTCTCTATGAAGTCTCTAATAACTATGATGGAAGTCGGTACAAGACCTATGAAATCCTATGAACTGAAAAGTAAATATGGAACCCTTTGGAAGCAAGGAGGCTCACAAAAGCTAACTCGAACTGCAAGTGGTATCAATAGAGAGCCTGTTGATGACCCTAAATACTTGTATCTTTATCATGAAATGATGTAGGTTAAATGGCGTCAGTACACTGAATGTACAAGTAAGTAAGAGAAAAACTGTAACATAATAATAAGTTTGAACTAGTAAAAAGGAAGCCATACTCGCCTCGTCTCAACCCAAATCAAGAATACTCAACTCAACTCAAGAATGCTCAACTCAATATGAAAGCAACAATAAAATATGAAATATGCATAAAAATTTTAAAATAATAGACAATAACTTGAAATGTATGTGAAAATACAATAATAAACTCTTTGCTCTTATTTGGGAGATTCTCTAACCGACAACCATCACTATGAGCAATGTGATGATACAACGTCTCTTATACGCTGCTAGAACTGTCCTATACCTTGACGGGGTATAGAACATCCTCAACTAAGTGGATCCACTATGCTATGCTTAAAAACAATAAGAAATCATCTAAAATGTATGACCCTTTCCCTATGTTGGCATACATGGTTTATGAGGATTTTCAGTTGTCTGAACTCATCCCCATATCGGTGCTCAATACTACTCCCTATAATATATAACTCATGCTCATATGTTTAAAAACATAACTCTTCCTCAATTTGAGATAATTACTCAAAAGATTTCTCTTAAAGGAGATGATGCTCAAGACTCCTTATAAACTCATTTAGGAATCAGTGTTTCTCTCATTTTAATGTAAAAGCATTTATACTTGGGAATACTTAGTTCCCTCATAATCATTTTGAAATATGCAACTCAACTCTCCTTATACACATACTCAATGACTCAAGTCTTAAAGACAATTTATAAATAATTGCAAATGACTTCTCAAAATGACTCGAAGAACTTTCTTGAACTTTCCTCTAAATTTACTTTGGTTTGAAAAGTGAATTTAAGAGTTGTGATTAGGATATATGATCTCTTAATGATTGCTAGAGCTTTAGATAGTTGATAATATGATATGGGTGAAGACACAAATTGGAGAACATAGGCACGAGGGGAGGATGAATTAAATTTTTGGTCGCAAAAATAATTTTTGAGGCAGAGGACTCTATATCCTCTCCACGACGTGGAGAAATGGTGACTATTTGAAAGCTAAAATTCATAAAATGTCTCCGCAACACGAAACTAGACGAATATTTTTACCCGATCTTTTCTTCCTCTCCCAAACTCGAATCAACTCATACCCAAAGCAAATTCATTGACTGAATTCACGAAATTCCACAAACCCAGAACAATTTCAGTGAAATCCAAAGAAAATCGATCAAGAAAAGCTCTCATTCGCAAATCCCTCACCTCAAAAACTCAACAAGACTCCATTAATAATGAATGAAGCTATAACTTCAAGAAATTCATCAAGAAATCTCAATCACTCAACTTTAGAATGAATTCATGGCTGACATTTACATGATTGATGTGCGGGAAAACAAACCTAACACTATGAAAGCTTACATAGCTCGAAAGAACTAAGTTCTTGGTGAAAATCCTCAACTTTCTTGATGAACTATTGAAACCCTTCTCTCAACCTCAGGTGTTTTAGAATGTGAAAAGAATTACTTAGTCTAACTAGAGCCCTAGACCTCGGTGAGAAAGAGTTTTAGGCTAGTGGGGGTATGGAAAGACCATTTACCCTTTCTTAAAATGGATGTGCCACCTTAACTAGACAGGCCGCATCAAACATGCATATCACCTTCATCCGAACTCAGAATTTAACAAACTCGGCAGCGTTGGAAAGAGGACTCAAAGACCTCCATCTTGATACCTCATGGACCACCTAACTCATCTTGTTCTAAAAGTTATGGTCATTTGAACTTGACCTAGACTTAAAAACTGACCAAAATTCAAGGTGGTACAATATCTCCCCCTTGGGAATATCCGTCCTCGAATGAGATCACTCTAAGTAAACAGAGTGTGGGAAACATCTAACATTTAACTCAAACACCCAACATGCAGTTCATATTACTTATCATATAAACTTAAAGAGTACCAAGGAAATAGTTAGTACCATAGTTTGGAATTTCTCTAGAAGCAATGAGATGTGGTTATCTCTTCTTCATATCCTCTTCAGCCTCCCAAGTAGCTTCCTCAACAAACTGATTCCTCCATAAGACCTTGACTGATGTAACCTCCTTGGTTCTCATCTTTCGAATCTAACAATCAAGAATCTTAACGAGTATCTCCTCATAAGATAGGTTGTTCTTAATACCAATATTCTCAGTAGGTATAATAAGTTAAAGATCACACATACACTTCTTCAACATAGAAATGTGAAACACCGGATGGACTGCTGCTAACTCTGGCGGTAGCACCAACTCATAAACTACATTGCCAATACTCTTGGATATCCTTTCAGGACCAATATACCGGGGACTGAGCTTCCCCTTCTCACCAAATCTCATAACACCCTTCATGGGTGAAACCTTCAAGTAAACCCAATTATCCACCTCAAACTCTAAGGGGTCGTTTGGTGTGAAGGATAAACACTGATAGTCATGTGATAAATATTTAGTGGCACTCAATTTTGTTTTTGGTTGGGGAGTTTGGGATAACTTATTCTAGGATTAATAAATAGTACTAGGATAAGATATCCCTCCCAAAGGGTGGTATAATAATCCCATCCTAATTTGTCATGAGCTTAATTTATTGAATGAAAAAACTGCCCTTTAAAGCCTTTGATTATGTCCTTCCATTCAAAGAGCACTGCTGATTTTAGTATTGGCAAACATTTTGCTGGATTTGTTTGAAGGCTTCAAAGGTGGAGGTATTAAAGTAAAATGGGCTACTGGTTTTACTTCAATATCATGGTAAGGCAACTCCTCTTTTTGTTCTTTTTTTTTCCAGGGGTTAAAATCTATCTTTTTTTTTTGTCTCTTTGTTTCCCAAAGCTAAATGTCAGTTTTTCAAGGGTTAAATCCTATCATACATTAAAAAAAATATGTATATAAGATGGAGGTACTGTTTTTAAGAATGAATAACTAAAACTCTACCAAAAAAAATATATAAAAAAATGTAAATAAGAGGGTATTTTTGTAATCAAACCACTTATTGTTAGAATGTATGCAATGGTTATTATTATTAGTAGAACAAACCAAACAATCTATAACAATTAATGTCAACATAACTAATCCCAGCATAACTAATCCCAGTATAACTTATCCTAGCATAACTTATCCTATCATAACTTGTATTCAAACCAAACGAACCCTAAGTATCTTTATAGGATTTTTGACAACTCTATGCTGTTTTCAACCTTTCTTGAATGATCTTCACTTTCTCCATCCTTGATGAACCAAGTCTGGTCCTATCAACTCAGCTTCACCAACCTCAAATCATCTAATATTAGATCTACTTCTTCTCCTATAAAGAGCGTCCTAAGGAGTCATTTGGATGCTAGAGTGATAACGGTTGTTGTAACCAAACCCTGCTAGAGTGATCACAGTTGTTATAAGAAAACTCTATGAGAGGTAAGTGATCATCCCAATGCCTTTGAAATCAATCACACAAGCCCTCAACATATCCTCTAAAGTTTGAATTGTACGGTCTGCTTTACCATCAGTCTAAATATGGAAAGCGGTACTAACGTTCACCTTTGAACCAAAAGCTTTCTGGAAAAACTTCCAAAATTGTGGGGTGAATTGTGCACCTCTATCTGAAATGATAGACACTGGAACTCCATGAAGTCGTACTATCTGTTGAATATATAATCTGGCATAATCTTCTGCCAAGTAGGTAGTCTTTACTGTCAAGAAATGTGCTGATTTAGTCATCCGATCTACAATCACCCAAATTGAATTATGTTGCATGAGAGATCGCGAAAAATGACTAATGAAATTTAGATTAACCATCTCCCACCTCCATTATGAAATATCTATATTCTGAGCCACACCATCGGGCCTCTGATGCTCTACCTTGACTTGTTAGAAATTCGGGCACTTAGCAACAAACTCTGCAATATGCCTTTGCATACTACTCCACCAATAGACTTCTCTCAAGTCACAATACATCTTTGTGCAACCAGGGTAGATCTAGTATCTAGAACTATCGGCTTCCCCCTTGATCCTCTCTTAGAGTTCATTCATCTTTGGTACACACAATTTACCATGATGCCTCAACACACCAGCTCCCCCTTGTTCAAAAGCCATCACTTTCTACTTATGAACATTTGCCTTCAATTCAAGTGAAATGGTGTCTTGGTCTTGTTTCTCTTTCACTTCGGACACTAGTGATGATTCAGCCTCATTCATCACAACCACTCCACCTTCGTTGGAATCAAACAACAAGACTCCCAATTGTGCAAATATGTGCATATCTTTGGGTAATTCTTTCTTTGCTTCCTCAACATGAGCAGTTTTTCCCATAGACAACCTGCTCAAAGCATCATCAACATTATTAGAGTTACTTGGGTGATAGAGGATACTCATGTCATAATCCTTGAGTAACTCATACCACCTGCTCTGTCTAAGATTAAACTCTTTCTAACTGAAAACATACTAAAGACTCTTGTGCTTGGTGAACACATTTACATGAACATCATTGAGATAGTGACACCATATTTTCAAAGCAGATACAGCGACATCCAACTCGAGATCATGAATTAAGTAGTTCTTCTCGTGAATCTTAAGTTGTTTAGAGGCATAAGCTTTAACTTTGCCATTGTGCTTCAATACATAACCAAGTCCAACTCTGGATGCATCACAATACACAACAAATCCTTTTGTACCCTCCAGTAGGGTCAATACTAGGGTAGTAGTTAACTGGGTTTTCAATTCCTAAAAACTTTTCTCATAAGATTCAGACTATTGAAACTTTGTCGTTTTATTAGTCAACTTTAGTTAACGGGTACACAATAGAATAAAACCCCAAGACAAACCTTCTATAATAATTAGCAAATCCCATGAAACTTCTTATATCATTTAGAGATATGGGTCTGGGCTAATTCTGCACTACTTCAATTTTCTAAGTGTCAACTCGGATCCCTTCACCATAAACAATATGGCCTACGAATGCCATTGACTCAAGCCAAAAATCACAATTGGAAAATTTAGCATACAACTTTATATCTTAGAGTGTTTGGAGAAGTATTCAGAGATGACTAGCATGATCTTCCTCATTTCTCGAATAAATAAGAATGTCATCAATAAACAAGACAAAAAACATGTCAAGATATGGCTTAAATACTCTGTTCATAAGAACCATGAATGCTACAAGAGCATTAGTCAAGCCAAAGGACATAACTTGAAAATCATACTGACCATAACGAGTCCTAAAAGTTGTCTTGGGCATGTCACTCTCTCTTACTCTCAATTGATGATAGCCAGATCTGATGTCTATTTTAGACAAATAAGTGGCACCCTGAAGTTGATAAAAAAGATCATCAATTCTCGGTAGAGTAGATAAAAAAGATCATCAATTCTCGGTAGAGTATACTTAATCTTTATGTGATCTTGTTCACTTGGCAGTAGTCAATACACATCCTAAGAGAACCATCTTTGTTCCTCGCAAAAAAGACCAGAGCACCCCAAGGTGATAAACTAGGTAGAATAAAACCTTTATTAAGAAGATCTTTCAACTACTCTTTTAACTCTTTCAACTCAGCTGGAGCCATTCTTTATAGCATAATAGAGAGAGGTGAGTATCAAGAAGAATATCTATATCGAAGTCTATTTCTCTCTAAGGATGGACTCCAGGAAGATCATCTCGAAAGGCCTTGAGAAACTCACTCACAACAAGAACTCTCTAAATAGGTGGTGTCTCAATACTAAAGTCATTAACTTGGACTAAGTGATAGATGCACCCCTTAGAAACTAACTTTCTAGGCTTAATGTATGAAATGAAAGGACCCTTAGGTGCTGTTGAACTACTCCTCCACTCAACAATTGGCTAATTAGGAAGCTGGAACTTGACTAATCGAGTTCTACAATCAACTGAGGCATAACAAGCATGCAACCATTTATACCTAGAATAACATCAAAGTCCACCATGTGTAACTCAACTAAGTTAGTCGTCCTTGTGATTGATAGAGATGGTACAATCACGATAAACTCTCTCAGCTAGAATAGACTCAACAATAGGTGTGGAAACACCGAAGGGCTCAAGAAGTCATTGAGGAAGAATACCAAACCTCATAGAAATATACAGAGTCACAAAATATATACTCGCACCTTGATCAAGTAATGCATATACATCAAACGTAAATACTTTGATCATACCAGTGATAACATTTGGTTAATTATCTTATTCTTGACGGCTGGTGATAGCATACTGCTGGTTTGCTCCTCCACCTGCCCCTGAAGTTTCTCTTCTTGGTGCAGCTTTGTGTGGCAGAGCTGCTGATGAAGATTAGGCTCTATTCCCCCATTACCATTACGCTGCCTATTCTTAGGACACTCTCTCATGAAGTGACCTATCTGACCACACCAGAAGAAACCAGTGGATCCATCACGACACGATCCTGGGTGGTTCCTAACACACTTAGCACATATGGGAGTCTAGTTGGCCCCTTGTGCCGCACTACCTTGATCCTGAGGATTAACATTTCACCTAGAAGGACGTCTTCGAATAGCTCTTCATGGAGGCATGATCTGAAAAAGTTATGCACAAAGCATGAATTAGAAAAAAACTTTTATATAGTTGAATTATATCGCACAAAAAAGAGTAAGAAGGAAGGGAATTGCTTCCTAAGTGTTGTTACCTCCTAATTATAGATGTGGGGTGCTTCATACAGATAACCAAGACTTTACAGACATGACTTCATAGACACCCTAGGACTCTTGAACTCTGTGCTCTAATACCAAGTTTGGCATGCCTCGAGCCTACACTCTGGACATGGCTGACACTCAAGAATCATTGTTGGTCCCCAAATGAACCCTTGGATTGGCTTAATACTCCGCGGAAGACTTATTCAACAACATAAGGACTCAAAGACAAGAATTTGCTCATACGGTATTAACTAAGTGGAACTACTAAGCTATGCTTAAAATCAATAATGAATCATCTAAAAAGTATGACCCTTTACCCATGTTGGCATACATGGTTTATGAGGATTTTGAGTTGTCTGAACTCATCCCCACATCGGTGCTTAATACTACTCCCAATAATATATAAGTCATGCTCCTATGTTGAAAAACATAACTCTTCCTCAATTTTAGATAACTACTTAAAAGATTTCTCTTAAAAGAGATGATGCTTAAGACTCCTCATAAACTCATTTAGAAATCAGTATTTCTCTCATTATAATGTAAAAGCGTCCACACTTGGGAATGCTTAGTTCCCTCATGCTCATTTTGAAATATGCAAATAACCTCTCCTTATACTCATACTCAATTACTCAAGTCTTAAAGACACTTTATAAATAATTTCAAAGGACTTCTCAAAATGACTCGGAGAACTTCCTTGAACTTTCCTCTATATTTACTTTGATTTGAAAAGTGAATTTAAGAGCTACGATTAGGATATAGGATCTCTCAATGATTGCTAGAGGTTTAGGTAGTTGATATTAAGAAACGAGTGAAGACATAAATTGGAGAACACTGGTGCGGTGTCATGACCCGAGCCTACACCCTGACATAGCCGGTACTCGAGAACCATTGCTGGTCCCCAAGCAAACCCTCATCCTAGCTAACTAGAAGTGAAAGACTAACTCAGGCATACAAAAGTTTAAAACTGAATTATATTCAATAAACTCAAACACTTGACTTGATTTCTCATCTTTTCATCTCCCCCTTAGGTCTAAAGCAGACACTTGAAAGCTATGGACGTATTCCAGCATCTCTAACTGGTCTACATCCTCTTTTACACTACTACTCGGGAGAAGCTTATCTCATAACTACTGAACTCTCTATTTGCAGGTACTAAGACCTCTTTCTCAGGTGTTTCTCTTAACCTCTTCTTATTACATACCCTCTCGGTACACCTCTTAATACTCTTGTTACATTGGTGAGTTAGCCACACTTCACTACCCTTATCTAAAGGTTATGGTCTCTCACTTATACCACTAATATTTATTTCAGCTAATCACCTCAATTCCTCACCTACTCTATGTCAAGTCTTCTAGATCAAATCTCAAGACTAGTATCATCACTCTCATGTTGCCATTTTCTGGATCATGACACTCACCTCAAATTCAAGTTTAATGTTTATTACGAAACCCAAATATCAATATGATTGCTCGCTTACTCTACTAACTTACAACTATTAGATAAAAATTCACATACACTTGTCCCCTAGGACCTTCTTACAAGTAGTCAATCCTTACCTCTTAGCCTTTACACTCAGAATTTATCAACTCATTCCACTTCACAACTTAAATATTATTTACTCACTTACTGTGCATTATCTCTCAAATAGTTTGATCATCCTCTGAATACTCTAAGGCTCCCCCTTCAAAGTTCATAAACCTAGCTTTAGTCTATCACTTCATGAATATTCTGCTTTCTGATTCCACACATACAGTTTTTCTGCTCTAACGTGATGATACATCGACATCAACTCTATTCTGGTTAATAATATACTCTATCTCATCATGACTAATAACTATTCCTCTTATCACAAACTCTCTACAACCTTATTTATGTATTGATATGTCTCAAGAACTCTTTTTGAAGACCTCACTTATACCTGAGTGGGTGCATGCTTGCAATAATATAATACATTACATCACTATCTCCTTTCTTTAGATTACTAAACCTATGTATACTTTCCTCTAACTATGGGCACCTTCACTACTACTGCTTATGATATCGTAACTCATGCTACCCTTTTGGGCGAAAGTACTACCCAATCTTTAAACATACTTCCTCATAAGGATCTCAGCTGAAACAAGGCTTAGGAAAAAGAGTACAACTCACTTTTAGCTCAACCGCAAGATTTATATGAATATGAGTGCATTCCTTTCAAACTCAAACTTAGCTCACTCATGGGCTTCTCTCAAGCTCTGCTGGAGTCTCATGACCTCCTCAAAACTCTTGCTAAGAACAACTCATCGATAAAGGACTGACTTTTCAATTCAACCACCTCTAGTATGAGGGATAGTCGAATGAATCTAAGAAACAGACGAGTATGAATAAATCTCTATGACATAGCTCTATTGCACGATTATGAGTATGAAAGAAGTGAAACTTTTCTTAACTCTCTATAGTCCTTCATTTATAAAAGTGGGGCCCTCAGAACCATAAATAATGATCCTACTTGACGCGGCTTCATAGACACCATAGGACACTTAAACTTTTTGCTCTGATACCAAGTTTGTAACAACTCGAGCCTACACCCTGGACATAGCCGACACTCGAAAGCCATTGCTGGTCCCCAAGCAAACCCTCATCATGGCTGACTACAAGTGGAAGACTAACTCAATCATACAAAAGCTTAAAACTGAATTATATTCAATAAACTCAACTTTAAAATAGTCTGAACAATACTCAATAGATAACTCAGAGTTTGTAAAAAAAACAACTCAAAGAAGATACATACCGAAAAACAACTCAACTTTGTCTATCTATGAAACCTCTACTATTACAGAAGGATATCGGGACAAGACCCACGACATCTCAAAACTACTAACTGTATGATAAAGGTAAAGTCCTCCAGAATATAAGAAGGCACACCAAAGCTAACTGGAACATCCCATTACCTCAACGAAATGTATGTTGATGATCCTGAATACCTCTATCTGCATCATGAAATGATGCAGGCCAAATGGCTCAGTACATGGAATGTACGAGCATGTAAGGAAAATTCTAAAGCATAAACATAAGCTTGAACTGGTGGAAAACAAACATACTTACCTTTTCTCAACTCACTTAACTCGACTCAAAGAAAACATAGTTAAACTCAACTCAGGGAAACATAGTTTGACTCAAATCAGAGAAAATAAGGCTCAACTCAATGATAAGATATTCGACTCTAGGTACTCAACTTTGGATACTCAACTCAATATAAAGCAGTAATAAGGATGCAATATAAAGAAAATCTTTAAAACATGTAGATAACAACTCAATGTATTAAAAAAATAGTAACTTAGTTTTGTATATGAAAATACATGTAACTCTGTGGGAGATTCTCTAACCGACAGCCATCACTATGAGATATGTGATGATACAACTTCTTGCCTCACGCTACTAGGGCCATCCTATACTTTTTCAGGGTATAGAACATACTACTAAGTGGATCTACTAGTCTATGCTAAAAAGCACTAAGGAATCATCTAAAAAGCATGACCCTTTCTACCCTTGTTGGCAACATGGTTTATGGAGACTCTGAGTTATCTGAACTTTCCCCATATCGGTGCTCAATACTACTCCAAAAATATAACTAGCTCATATGTTTAAAACGATAACTCTTTCTATGGTTTGAGATTATTACTCAAAAATCTTTCTCTTAAAATAGATGGTACTCAAAACTGCTCATGAAAACTCTTTTGGAAATCGGTGTTTCTTCTCTTGTTTAAATGTAAAATATACTCTTCAAATACTTAGTTCCCACATATCATTTAAAGAAAATGAACTCGGTTCTATTCTTTCTCAACTCAATGCTCAAGTCTTTAAAACCAAGTTTGAAAACAATTTGTAAACAAAAGACTTCTTAAAAATAGGGTTAATCTCGAATTTTATGGACGTGAATGACTCAATTTTTGTCACGACCCAGGGGTACCCCCTAGATGTAACAAGGCACATAGAACCTTGAAGGACTCCATGTAAGCCACATAACATATCACAATATAATATAATGGAAAATATGGAAATTTTAAACATATTTCAATACAATCAAGGTTTCATAAAACGAAGCAGAAGTCTATGACACTTGTCTCAAACCATCTAATACTTGAAAAGAGTTACAGACACAGCCCATACAAAAGTCTAAACATAAAAAAAAGACATCAAAGAAGGGGTGAGCAAGTCCTTGATTCTATGAGGACTTACCAAAACTTCTCTTCTTGATCTATTATGAACCTAGCCACGAAGATGGAAGTCAATATCGCCGAACCTTACATTTTATAAGAATGTAGGAAAAAGTATGTGGTAGTACAATAATGTACAAAATATGATGGCTAGCATAAATCATCAACATAAGCATATAAGAGGCATTAGTCAACATAAGACATATACCATAATCATAAGAGACAATCACATAAGTCATAAGCATAAGAGACATCATCATAAGACATAGGCTATATGCATAAGAGATAACAACATAGACATAGGCATAATCAATGCATCTAGTTTAACATAACATAAGAGATACACTTCATAAGCCACCTCAAGGCAAGCTTCTGCAATGCATAGATAAGACTCCATAATCCTACTCATGCTAGTAAGTTACTTTGGGTCCTCATTCATATTTGTCATATTTTGATCCCATCCTTAGATTATTTCTCATAGACAAGGGAACATTCACCTCTAGTCACATATGTATTGGAAGGGCCTTTCAAGCTACAATCCAAGCTGTCACGACCCAAGCTACCCCCTAGATGTGATACAAAGTACAAGACTCTGAAAAGCCTCATACAAGCCTCATAGCATATCATAACATAAGAACATAGGAAAAAGTGCAGAAATTTAAAAATTCTTTTTACAATCGAAGTCTTTTATAAATACAAGTGGGAGTCTACCACTATGTATCAAACCATCTATAACACTTGAATACAATCCTAGGGGTACGACCCTTACAAAAGTCTAAAAGATAAAGGAATGACATAAAGGACATTTGGTCAAGCCCTAGAATACTATGAGCACTCACCATTCTTCATCTTCTTGATCTACTAGAGTCCTAGCCATGGGGGTAGAATCCAATACCTCCCAACCCTACACTTTGTAGAAAATGTAGAAATATGGGTTAGCACAAAATGTACCAAGTGAGGAAGCCATGCATAAAATCCTTAAAATATAAAAGGGACATTTTATTTGAAACCATGCTATATGCCAATTTTGAAACATCATCTTTGAAATAGTTGGAAAATGTCTTTCATAAGACAAACCATACACAATTCATCATAACATAAAGAATATTATCATAATCACAAGCATTGTCTACAGCACAATATAATGCATACTCCAAACTTCACAAGACATAATTCACATGCATAGTTACATACCAAGGTCATATCACCGTAATAGAACTATCACATAAGCAACCCTCAGCCATACTTGTGCAATGCATAGATAGGATCCTATAACCCTACCTACACTAAGTATCACTTTTAGGCTACCGTGATAATGCATAGCATACCTTAACCTTATCCATAGCCACCACTCATAAACAAGGGGACATTCATGTTCATAACTTGTAATAAGTAAGTCACCCATATCAACAATTCATATAATACATAGATAAGTTCGTATATCTTCATAGCATAAGGAACCCACACCATAACCCATTTATAAGTCTACTTGTGCAATGTATAAGTGAAATCCCATACCCCCACTCACAACAAGTGAAGCTCTTTAAGAAGTCATAAGTATAGTCCATGTTCATATTCATAATAAATCATACATTCATAATAATCATATCATAAAAGACACATACCATGCCCACTCTCAAAGTCTACTTTTGCAATGCATGAATGGAGTCCCATACCCCCACTCATACTAAGTAGAACCTCTTGAGGAACCATAATACGTAACTCATCTTCTTATCATAATTCGTATTCTTATCATTTAGGGAAATATAGCCTTAACCGACATAGAACAGGTGAGCTACATAGAAACCGGTGTTCTAACACCACATTGAAAAGAGGTGTCCTACTTGCCTAAGTATAACGTACATAATAGCTTTTAGGTGGATCCACTAGTAACACACCTATTTGGGAACATAGTAATGGGATATGGAAATTGCTACTAGAAACCCTAACTACTAATGCGGGAGCTTCCATCTCATGAGACACCGTATTGGTAACCCAGCTACTAGTATAAAGGAACCCTTCTCATATTCATATCTACTCGGTGCTAAGCATAATTCCCTTTAAAATTTATATTAAGTCTTTACTTAAGTTCATGTTCACAAAGGAATGCACTAGACATTCAAGTCAACATTTATCATAATAGCTCAAGGATTCATTAAGTGAGAATGTGCTTTCAACCTTAAAATCATCAATATGTGAGTAAACCTTTCACATTATATTCATAGTGTGTTCATGATAATGGCTTTTCAATCAACATAAGAAGCTTATCATAACCATACATACATACTTCATACATAAACAAGTGTAAGGGCATAAGGAAGAAAGATCTTGCATTAATACCACAATTACAAAATAGTCATAGGGTAATCACTATCTAATTGAATCATAAGTTCATAGACAAACCTCATAAAAAAGTATAACCCTCATAAGTTTGCCCTTCAAGGGCCATGAACCACAAGCAACACTTGGACACATCATAGTCATATTCATGCACATAATATCATAATCATGCATACACCTCATATCTTGCATTCAAGGATCACATTGAGTAAACACATCTAGAATTCAATAGATGAAACGTAGATACAACCGTGACTCAAGTAATCTATTCATTCCATGCAAAGACTAATATGCTCATATTAGAGGTCATATAGATGAAGTCTCTTCACAACAATGCCATATACAATTTAACATACTTAATAGCTTCCTTCTATAAGCCTTAACATTCTTAACTTATTCATATTAGCTTTTACCCTTTAAGACTTAGGGGTCATCAACATATTACAAGCCTTACCCTCAAGCAATGCCTCACATGTTCATCATGTTTACCTAGTTCTTAAGGTAACCTAACCCCATGCCTTATTCTTGATCAATTATAGTCCTATAGGAGACACATAACTCAATTTCAATACTACACAACCATGATGCCTCATATAAGCCCTAATCAAGTTGGTGCATATCATTAAGCTTGACTTATAAGCAATTGATGTCTAGGTGATCTAGTGTAAGACAATTCATCATAAACTTCATCAATCTTAGAAGGTCACATCTAAACACACAATTTGCCTCTTTCATGACATAACCCTAGACTATATCAATTGCACCATAGGATCTTAGGTTAATCAAGTATACATGTTTGATCATACTAGAATCATGTAATTACACCAAGAATAACCATAAATCACATAACTGGATAAATATTCAACAATTCTCACATCATGAAGTCAATTTAGTAATGTGGGGGAAATCATGGGTCCAAAGGGAGTTTTCATCATAAATCATCAATACTCCATTAATACAATCTTAATTCATCAATCAACCATATCAAACCATAATTAATCAATTGAAATCGTTTTGGAAGAAGACCCATGTTCTAGATTGAAAAACCCTATGTTTGGGGAAATTGAGAACTTGAAAACATAATTTGAAGGGGCTCTTTGGGTGATAGTTTCCCAAAGATGAAAAGCATCCATACCTCAATTAAGAATCTCCAAGAAATTTCTGGAAGAACCTTGAAATCCTAGCTCTAATGGCTTAATCTTCTTCTTTGAGTTTAGAGAGAGAAATATTTGGGAGGGAAAGAACTTTGGGTTTGATTTGGGTATTTGGAAATAAATGATTTAATTGGATGAGTTTTGGGGTTTAAATGACTTATGTAAGGGCCATAGGCTTGGGCAAAATGACATATCTTTGAGTTAAAATGATTGGGAAAAGATCCAATAAGTTCCCCTGCTGGAAACTGCCAAAATGGCATGATGGACGTCTTCACACACCGTCATCACCACCATGGCCCATCAAACGGGTCGTGAAGAATTATCAGCCTGACAGTGCTTCATTATTTCAGGCATAACATTTTACTTTGAGATTGGAATTGAGTAAACTCGGTGGCATTGGAAAGAGGAAGACCTTTTATTCTATAGGTGATGGCACACCTAATTCGTTTTGAGCTAAGAGATATGTCCATTTGAAGTGGATTCTACACTAAGTCTAATGAAAAGCCCTTCATGTGAGGCTCCATGAGCCGTGGTGCCTCTCACGAGCCATGGTGCCTCTCATTGTTATGATACAGTAGCTAGGCAACCTTCCCACTCACCCCTAAAAATCTAAGGACCCACCACGAGCCTTTCCACAAGTTGTGGTCATCACCATGAGCCGTGAAGTGACTCGTGTGAAGGGGGCTATTTTGGGCAGCCTTTGTTTAGCCATTGCCTAGCCCACCATGAACCACACCACGAGCCGTAGTCCTCACCACAAACCGTCGTGGTGGTCATGGAAGGTGAGGTAGTGTTGATGTAAGAGTGGACTGACCTAGTCGTCTTCCTTGGCTCTAACTCTCACACTTAGCCCTAGTTTAGTCTACTAGTATCCGGGGTGTTACAATATCTCCCCATTGGGAACATTCATCCTCGAATAACACTTTAGACACCTTATAGAAGTTAAAGTCTCAGGACTAGCAGCCCAACAAGCATAAAACATCATAACAATGCACAAAACGAAGGAGGTCTTCAACTCTAAGTTAAACATGATTAATGCAACAAAGAGGAAGTAGGAACTATATCTATCAATCCAATATGCATGAACTTCTCATAACTAGTCATGTTCAAGGAGGGACTACCAAGTCATAACATGCTCAACATACTCTCATGTAGCTCATATGAAATTTACTCTAAAAAAGCATCTTATGCAAGGAGGGATCTCTCAACTCCAAACTAAAGCATCCTCACATAATCTTCTCATGAAGTACAATAGACAACTCATACTCAAAGCACTACAACATGAAGAAAACAATTCACATAAACTCATTTACTTTCAAAACACAAGTTTTCATGAACATGCATTAGATAAGGAAGTCATGGCAACACATAAACACATAACAACCTTGCTAGCTAGGCACACCATATCCCCCTTGGGAGTAAGCCTATAAAAACTCTTCTAAACATCATCTATCCCAAAATCATAGGAGGAACTACCTTCTCCAACTAAAAGCAAGCTCAACACAACCTTATGGAGCCAATATGCCATTTCCTCAAAATCATAACAAAGCATGTTCATCCAATCATTTCATGAGGTCAAATGTGCCATCATCATACTAAAATGCACAACAACATGAGGAACATGTAAATAATGAAAACTTATTTTATACAAAACAAGAATTATCTCAAGAACATGCATAACATAAGGAGATCATGGAAATTTTCTAAGTCACACATGACTCGGAAACATGAAACAAACCCAAAAAGGAACTCTTCGTCTCAAGCTAGAATAGGAATAGAAGAAAGAGATGAGGAAATTGGGACTCTCAATCAATCTTTCTATCTAAGCATACTATCTCCCCCTTGGGTGTAAGCCCCTACTAAGACCTCAAATACTACTCCTTTCAAACTCTCCCAAAGAATGACCCACACTTATGATAACTTTATCGAGTTCTTAAAAACAATAGAGGTATAACAACTATGCATCCAAACCTTACCAAGGATAACAAGGGTAACTCTATGGGACAAGGAAATTATGGGACACATATAACATCCAAGACTTTACAATCATGAAATGAGTCAAGGAGGACTAACCATCTTAAGCTAGAAGAGGAATAAAAAGGAATATAAGGACATTGGGACATCTCATTGGTCCTTGGCCACCCACGTAGCACCCTCAACTAAAACCCTCACTAAAACACCACTCCTCTATATTCTCATGGAAGCACTTCCTTACTGTTCTATTTCTTACTTGCCGGTCTAAGATCTCAATCGGTACTTTTAATTTAGGGAGGTTCTCATTAAGCAACTCTAGATCACAAGCAACCTTATCAACACCACTCAAAGTCTCATATGATCCTACCAAACCGGGACTAAACTTCTCAAACTTACCACACCTCTTAAGGTGAGAAGTTCAAGCCAATCCAAATCATGAACATCTAGGACACGCAATGACCTTGCTATCTAAGCACATTATCTCCCCCTTGGGAGTAAACCTACACAGGCTTTTCTCAGCACTATTTCTTTCAACTTTTTAGGTCGGAGCAAGTTATCACTCAACTTTTCACATCCATCACACAAGGTTATTCTAAACCATGGAGAATTACACTTCTATCCTCTTTTTAAAGGAGTCTACTCACTCAACATCTCTAGGCATCACTTAAATACCACTATTCATCAAAGCCTCCAACAAAACACAAAACTATAAAGCAACCCATCTATACCAAAGGACATCATCTAATTCTATCATATCAAGACTCATCTAGTCACATAGCCATAATTGTCATTACTACTAACCTTTTTATTCCTCAATCCTTGTAGCATGAGCCCTTCAAGTGGTCATATCCTAAAGACCATTGGATAAGGAATAGGAGAGATACCTTATAGAGTTAAACTCTATGGCACGACTTGAAGAATGAAGAAGTGATATTTTCCTAACATCCAATAGCCTCCTATTCATAAATGTTGCGTGCTTCACACTATGAGCAAGACTCTACTAGATGTGGTTTGAGACATCCTAAGACCATCCCAAAATCTTGTGCTCTAATACCATGTTTGACACGACCCAAGGCTACCCCCTAGATGTTACTTGGCCTACAAGACTTCAAAAAACCTCATACAAGCCTCATAGCATATCATAACATAAGAACATAGGACAAAGTGCAGAAATTTAAAACTTCTCTTTACAATCGAAGTCTTTTATAAAAACAAGTTGGAGTCTACAACACTATGTCTCAAACCATCTATAACACTTGAATACAATATTCGGGGCACGACCCTTACAAAAATCTAAAACATAAAGGAAAGAGATAAAGGACATTTGGTCAACCCTTCGAATACTATGAGGACTCACCATTCTTCTTCTTCTTGATCTACTAAAGTCCTAACCACAAGAATAGAATCCAATACCTCCAAACCCTACACTTTGAAGAAAATGTAGAAATATGGGTTAGCACAAACTATACTAAGTACAGAAGCCATGCATAAAAGGGACATTTTATTTGAAACCATGCTATATGCCACTTTTGAAACATCATCTTTGAAATAGTTGGAAAATGTCTTTCATAAGACAAACCATACACAATTCATCATAACATAAAGGATATCATCATAATCACAAGCATTGTCTACAGCACAATATAATGCATACTCCAAACTTCACAAGACATAATTCACATGCATAGTTACATACCAAGGTCATATCACCGTAATAGAACTATCACATAAGCAACCCTCAGCCATACTTGTGCAATGCATAGATAGGATCCTATAACCCTACCTACACTAAGTATCACTTTTAGGCTACCGTGATAATGTATAGCATACCTTAACCTTATCCATAGTCACCACTCATAAACAAGGGGACATTCATGTTCATAACTTGTAATAAGTAAGTCACCCATATCAACAATTCATATAATACATAGATAAGTTCATATATCTTCATAGCATAAGGAACCCACACCTTAACCCATTTATAAGTCTACTTGTGCAATGTATAAGTGAAGTCCCATACCCCCACTCACACCAAGTAAAGCTCATTAAGAAGTCATAAGTATAGTCCATGTTCATAATCATAATAATGCATATATTCATAATCATCATATCATAAAAGAGACATACTATGCCCACTCTCAAAGTCTACTTGTGCAATGCATGAGTGACGTCCCATACCCCCACTCATACTAAGTAGAACCTCTTGAGGAACCATAATACATAACTCATGTTCTTATCATAATTCTTATTCTTATCATATAGGGAAATTTACCCTTAACCGACATAGACCATGTGAGCTACATGGAATCCAGTGTTCTACCCCCACACTAAAAAGAGGTGTCCTACTTGCCTAAGGTATAACGTACATAATAGATTTTAGGTGGATCCACTAGCTATATACCTATGTGGGAACATAGTTATAGGATATTGATATTGCTACTAGAAACCCTAACTACTAACGTGGGGGCTTCCATCTCATGAGACATCGTATTGGGAACCCAACTACTAGGGTGAAGTAACCCATCTTATATTCATATCCACTGGGTGCTAAGCATTATTCCATTTAAAATTCATATAAAGTCTTTACTTAAGTTCATGTTCACAAAGGAATGCACTAGATATTCAATTCAACATGTATCATAGTAGCTCAAGGATTCATTAGGTGAGAATGTCCTTTCAACCTTAGAATCATCAATATGTGAGTAGACCTTTCACATTATATTCATAGTGTTTTCATGAGATTGGCCTTTTAATAAACACAATAAGCTTATCATAAACATACATACATACTTCATACATAATCAAGTGTAAGGGCATAGGGAAGAAGGATCTTGTATCAATAGCACAATTACACAATAGTCATAGGGTCATCAATATCTAAATGAATCATAAGTTTATAGACAAACCTCATAAACAAGTACAACCCTCATAAGTTTGTCCTTCAAGGGCCATGAACCACAAGCAACACCTTAGATACATCGTAGTCATATTCATGCACATAATATCATAATCATGCATACACCTCATATCTTGCATTCAAGGATCACATTGAGTCAACACATTTAGCATTCAATATCTGAAACATTGATACAACCATGACTCAAGTAATCTATTCATTCCATGCAAAGACTAATATACTCATATTAGAGGTCATGTAGATGAAGTCTCTTCACAACAATGCCATATACAATTTAACATAATTAATAGCTTCCTTCTATAAGCCTTAACATTATTAACTTATTCATATTAGCTTTAACCCTTTAAGTCTTAGGAGTCATCTTCATGTTACAAGCCTTACCCTCAAGCAATGCCTCACATGTTCATCATGTTTACCTATTTATCAAGGTAACCTAATCCCATGCCTTATTCTTGATCAATTATGGTCATATAGGAGACACATAACTCAATTTCAATACTACACAACCATGATCCCTCATATATGCCTTAATCAAGTTGGTTCATATCATTAAGCTTAACTTATAAGCAATTTATGTCTAGGTGATCTAGTGTAAGACAATTCATCAAGAACTTCATCAATCTTAGAAGGTCACATCTAAACCCACAATTTGCCTCTTTCATGACATAACCCTAGACTATATCAATTGCACCATAGGATCTTAGGTTAATCAAATATACATGTTTGATTATACTAAAATCATGTAATTACACCAAGAACAACCATAAATCACATAATTGGATCAATATTCAACAATTCTCACATCATGAAGTCAATTTAGTAATGTGGGGGAAATCATGGGTCTAAAGGGATTTTTCATCAAAAATAATCATTAATCCTTTAATACAATCTTAATTCATCATAATCAACCATATTAAACCATAATTATTCAATTGAAATCATTTCGGAAGAAGACCCATGCTGTAGATTGAAAAATGCTAGGTTTGGGGAAATTGAGAACTTGATAACATAATTTGAAGGGGCTATTTGGGTGATAGCTTCCCAAAGATGTAAACCATCCATACCTCAATTAACAATCTCCAAGAAATTTGGGGAAGAACCTTGAAAATCTACGAACTCTAGCTCGAATGGCTTCTTCATCTTCTTTGAGTTTAGAGAGAGAAATAGAACTTTGGGGTTTTTATTTGGGTATTTGGAAATAAATGATTTAATTGGGAGAGTTTTGGGGTTTAAATGACTTATATAGGGGTCCTAGGCTTGGGCAAAATGACATATCTTTGAGTTAAAACGATTGGGAAAAGACCTAATAAGTTCCCCTGTTGGAAACTGCCGAGAAATGGTATGATGGACGCCTTCACAGACCGTCATCATCATGACGGCCCGTCAAACAGGTCATGAAGAATTATCAGCTAGACAGTGCTTCACTATTTTAGGCATAACATTTTACTACGAGATCGAAATTGGGCAAACTCGGTGGAGTTGGAACGAGGACTCAGAGACCTTTAATTCTATAGGGGATGGAACACCTAATTCGTTTTGAGCTAAGAGATATGATTATTTGAAGTTGACCCTACACTCTAAGTCTAATAAAAAGCCCTTCATGTAAGGCTCCACTAGCCGTGGTGCCTCTCGTGGTCATGATACAGTAGCTAGGTAGCCTTCTCATTAACCCCTAAAAATCTAAGGCACCACCACGCGCCTTCCGACGAGCCGTGAAGTGTCTCGTGTGAAGGGGGCTGTCTTGGGTAGCCTTTGTTTAGCCACTGCCTAGCCCACTACTAGCCACACCACGAGCCGTGGATCTCACCATGAGCCGTGGTGGTGGTCGTGGAAGGTGAGGCAGTGTCCTCTTCCTTGGCTCTTGCCCTCTTCCTTGGCTTTAACCTCACACTTAGCCCTAGTTTAGTCTACTAGTTTCTGGGGTGTTACACAAACTAAGCATACATGAAAAGCACAAGTCATAAGCATATTCATTATATAGATCATCATAACATAAGAGAAACATATCATAAATATCCACAAAGCATACTTGTGCAATGCATGAAGAAGACCCCATAAATCTCACCCATGCTAAGTAAAGCTTCTTGAGTAACCATTATTTATAATTCATATTCTGTGTGAATAAGACTTAACTGACATAGACCATGTGAGCTTTACATGGAATCCGATGTCTACCCCACACCAAAAAGGGGTTGTCCTACTTGTCTAAAGTATAACCATACTCTTAGCTTAGGTGGATCCACTAGCTAAAGACCTATGAGGGAACATAGTTTATGGGACAAGGGGATTGCTACTAGAAACCCAGCTTCTACTATTGTGAGGACTTCCATCTCATATCAATACCCACTCGGTGCTAAACATTAATTCTCATGGAGTACATATTAAGTCTTGACTTAAGTTCATATTCATGGAAGAATATGTTTACACTCAATCAACATAATTCATAAGATAGCTCGTTAGATCATGTGTGAGAATAACCTTTTACCATCCATGTCTACGTATAGATTCAATAGGTGAGAAAACCTTTCAACCATAGAATCATCATATTGTGAGAAAACCTTTCACATCATATCATATTCATGCATAAGTGTGTATATGAGGATAACCTTTCAACAACACAACAACTAGATTATAATCATAATCATATTCACTTCACTCTCAAAGTGTTCTTTAAAGCATATACTAAACTTCATAAATCATGCATAATATCATAACTTTCCCTTTCAAGGGTCATAACTCATATCAATAAACCCATCTAGAATTCAGTACATTAGACATGGATAGTAAAATTACTTAAGTAATTCAATTACTACAAGTACAATCTCATAATATCCTTCTTCCATCAACGCACCCACATCATAAGATCATAAATTGGGAATATGGGGATTTCATGGGTTCTTAGGGATGTCAACATGAAAACCATAATAAATCATCACTTCAATCATAATATAAAGTAATTCAAACATTATAATAGTTTTTGAAAGGAACCCATGACTTGGAGACAAACCCTAGCTTTTGGGGAATTTATATCTTTGAAATTGGGGTTTTGAAGGGGCTCTATGGATGAGTAGCTACCATAATCTTGTTCATATTATTGTCATACTGAGGGATATAATCACAATTCAACTAAGCAAATCACTATATGCATAATTTCATATAGTCATAATATAGGTCATGTGGGTAAAGTCCTTCCACAATAATACCATATATAAATCAACATACATGATATCTTCACTCTCAAAGCCTTAACATTCCTAGTTCATTCATATTAGCCTTACTCTCAAATCCCAACTAGTCATAATTAAGCCTTAACAATAATCAATCATCATCCATGCCTTAGTCTCAAGGCAATCCTAATCATCATAGCATACAAGTCATAATTCATCATACATACTTGATCTTAGCAAATTCATGTCTATAAGCTTTCATCTTAAGAAACTTATTCATACTTCATCATATTACCCCCAATCTCAAGCACTACTAATCATGATTCATCATACATACATTAATCACATTCAATTCATGTCTATATGCTTAGCTATCAAGAGGTCTACAATATATTTCATCAATTCTAGAAGATTACATCTAAATCCTCAATTTCCCCTTTCATGGCATAAAACCCACTTACATCAATTTCATCTCTCTAGACATGGGTTAGGTATGTAAACATGTAATTTGATCTTAAAAACATGATATACTACTAATTGAATCATAAACAACCATTATCCACTCAATTGGATAACCATACAACAATACCCATAATATAGGAAGAAACCCTAACTATAATTGGGGGTTCATCTTCACAATTGGGGGAAACATGCGGGCTTCATGGATGAAAGGAATCCATGAATAAATAAGCCATCATACCTTGATTACAAAGCATACCAAGCTTGAAACATTGGAGACTTGACCTAGCTTGACCCTCTTCTTCTTCTTCTTTGAGTTTTCTAGAGAGAATTTTTGGAGAGGATGAAGTTTGGGATTCTTCTGGTGTTTTGGAAATAATGACTTAATTGGGCAGTTTAAAGGGTTAAACTAGCTTATATAGGTGTACTAAGACCATACAAAACAACCTCACTCAATACCCACTTAATTAGGAATTTCCCAAAATAACCCTCATTAGGCAGCCTAGTGTCAGGCACTACTGTAACGACCCTAAAAACGAATAAGTAAAACTAGAGCCTAATGTGTGTGTGTTTGCGTTTGATGTGAGGTTTGATGGTTTTTCATGTTGTTGTATGTTGTCCTGAGTCATGGTTGAGGGCTTTAGGGGTTAAACATCAAGGTACGACTCCCCAAGGACCATCCTAGGGGTCCTTGAGGAGGACCCTAAGTCTAACCCCCAAGGCTGCCCCAAATGAAGAGTGTTGCTAAAAGTTTGGTGACAGAATGGGTCCACGCCCTGTGGATGGCCTCCGCAGGTCAAGCCCCACCAAACCTAGCCATAGCCCCAGACCACGGACCCACATGATGGTCTGTGAATGGACTCACGGTCCATGGGTCTAGGGCGTGAACCATGCCTCTGTAATCTGTCAAGACACGGCCAAGCCAAGGGTGGTTTGGTAAATTCATCCGTTTGCTAGTTAAGTGCATGGATGGTTATTTTAAGTGTATTAAGGCATTTTAATAGTATTAAAACATTAAAAACCTATTTTAGATTTCATTCTACAATTTCCCCAAATCAAAACCCCTTCTCTCAAAATATCTTCTCTCTAGAACTCCTTCAAAGACCAAGAGCAGAAAAAGACTTAGGGCTTGAAGAGGAGGGATATTTGAGTGGATTTTCATGGATTTCATCTATTAAGGTATGGTGATCCTTTATCTAGGGTAAGCTTTCACCCTAGAGTCAATGTCAAAGAAGTTTCAAAGTTTTCAAGTTTCATAGAAATCTTAGGTTTTACTCAATCTCATGGATTCTTGCATCAAACATTTTCAAATTATAAATTATTAATATATTGATGTTTAATTTATGATTTAAGATAAAAATACTCTATGAACCAATGAGTTCTCTCAATTCCTAAACTGTGCCTTGTGAAGTGGGTTTGTTGATCATGAATGAATGTAGATACATTATGCCTAAATTGATTTAGATTGTTGAATTGTATCGCTATTCATGCCTAATTGTATTAGTGAAAGGTTTGTTGGTGAAAGTGAATTCATTGTTTTGAAAGGGTAAGTGATGATCAATTTCTTGTTGAATTAGAATTGTGAATTAGATGTTGATCCACTTGAAAGGTGGAGGTGTTTATTTACTATGTATATTGTGATATTGAATTGATGGATAGATTCCTTGTACCCTACATGTGGAGGTTAATGTATAATTGTGATATGATGCATGTGAGTGATCTAAATAAATGAATGAGGATCATGTCTAGAAGCTAATTGTGTCACGATTGAAGGCTATCTTTCTATTAACACCTGTGAGTGATGATGATTATGTGAAAGGCTATTCTCACATACACACACACTTGAATGAAAAATGAATAAGGTTCAATAATAATGTTAATGATGAAGTACTTATTGAAAGGCTATTCTCAATTATACTCTATTGAATGATAATGATGTGTTGATTGAAAGGATATTCTCGATCTTACTCTAATGAAAGATAATGGGATTCTTAGATGAAAGGCTATTCTCATCTTTGAATCTATGAGCTATCCAATGAATGAATGATGGGTTTGAGATGGAAGCCCTCATGTGAGTTGTGGCGGAGTTTGTAGTAGCAATCTCTTGAGATGGATGCCCTCACGTGAGTTGAGGCGGGGTGTCTAGTAACAATATCTTATTCCTTAATGTAATGAATGTTAAAATACTCTATGGAAATGTAGGCTAAGCACCGAGAGGATATTGAATGAGATGGAAACTCTCACGTGAGTTGAGGTGGGGTTTCTAATATCAATCTCTTGAGATGGATGCCCTCATGTGAGTTGAGGCAAGGTATCTAGTAGCAATCTCCTTGTCCCTTAACTATGTGCCCACATAGGTCTAGCTAGTGGACCTACTTAAGTTGAATACCGGTTTACCTTAGGCAAGTCGACCAACCCTTACGATGTGGGATAGTACATATAATTCTATGATCTAGCTCTCATGGTCTATGTCGGTTAAACACTTATTCCCATCATGTGAGATGTGCATTATGGTTTCTTGAGGAGTTCTACAAAGTGTGGGTGGTAGTATGGGATGTTATCCATGCATTGCACGAGTAGGCTTTGATAGGGTCATAATGAGTTCTCTAAGTCTTCATGAATAATGAATGAAGTGTCCTCTAAATGAAGTTAATAAGGAATGTTGATCTAATGTCTAATGAATGAAAGTCCTCTAAATGATGTTATTGAGTAATGTTGACTCTTATATGCTTAATGTAAATGATGCATACTGTACTTGGATTGTATTATGAGTTACTTCCTTGTTAGGACTTGTTGTCTATGAAAGTGTCATGTCTAGGGTGACTTCAAAAGAGTACTTAGTGTGAGTAGTAGTATGGGATGCTACTTGCACATTGCACGAGTATGACTTAGAGTTGTCTTAGATGTTGGTATTAATGTGATGAGGTGATTCATGCAATGTTTATGTCTTTTAGATGTTTTTTTGTGTAAAGGTGGAAAGGTTGAATGGTAAGTTTACTTTTGGTGACCTTAAGGTGGTACCTTAGTATGGGTGGTGGTATCAGACGCTATCATACATTGCAGAAGGTATAGCTTGAGGGTTACTTGAGGTGAAGGCTTAAGGTAAAGGGAAAGGTTTATATGTTGATCTTATTCAAATGTGAAAATGTGACTTGTAGGTTGGTTGTGACTTGTATTATGCCTTTTTTTTTCTTATATCAATGTTCATGAAGTTTTACCAAATGGCATAAAAGCATGACTTTCAAATCAAATGTCCTTTTTAAGCATGCTTTTGCATGGTCATCATACTTAGTATATCTAATGTGCTAACCCCGTTCTTCCCCTTTTATTACTAAAGTGTAGGGCATGGAGATGTTGGTGTTCTATGCTTGAAGAGTAGGTTTCTAAGGTGCTTGAAGATGAAGAGTTGGTGAGTCCTCATAGTTTCAAGGACAAAACCCATTATGTTACTTTTATGTCTTTTAGTTTTTGTTAAAGTTTTTGTATGGGCTAAGTCCAAATGTTGTATTCACAGTATTAGATGGTTTGAGACATAGTGTACAAAGTCTAGAAAGTCTTCTGCTTGCTTTTTAATGAAAGTCATTTCGATTGTAAAGAAAGTTTTAAATTCTTCTCTATTTTCCTATGTTCTTATGTTCAAGAATGCTATGAGGCTTGTATTAGACCCCTTCGGGGTTGAGTATGCCGTGTTACGACTAGAGGGTGCTCTTGGGTCGTGACAAACATGGTATCAGAGCACAAGATTTTGGAAATGGTCTTAGGTTGTCTTAAACCACATCTAATAGATTCTTGTTCATAATGTGAAGCACGCCACATTATGAATATGAGGCTATTAGGTGTTAAGAAAGTTTCACTTCTTCATTCTTCAAGTCGTGTGATAGAGTTTAACTCTATAATGTCTCCCTCTTGTTCCTTATGTGATGGTCTTTAGAGTATGACCCTTGAAAGGTTTATGTTACTTGGGTTGAGGGAGAGAAAAGGTTGGTTGTGATGCCAACTATGGCTATGTGACTTGATAGATTGAGATGATATATTGTGGTGTTGACTTTAGTATGAATAGGTTGCTTACTGGTTATGTGTGTTGTTGGTAGAAGGTCATGATGAGCTTTGAAATATGTTGAAAGTGTTGATGAAATGTGGTGATTTTAGGAATGCCTAGGTGTGATGAGTATGAAGGTTTAGTGATGTTTTGATCTGACCTTATAATTGAAAAAGTGAAGTTTGAAAGAGCTAGTATAAGCTTTCTCCTAAGTGGAGGATAATGTGCCTAGATGGTAAGGTCTTTGAGTGTTCTTGATGTTAATGAGTTAGGCTTGATTAAATTTCTCACCTTATGAGGTATAGTGAGTTTGAGGATTTTAGACCCGGTGTGGTGGACTCATATGAGACTTTGAGTGGTGTTGGTAAGGTTGTTTGTGAGCGAGAGTTGCTTAATGAAGACCTTCCTAGTTTAAAATCACCGGTATGTTGATGGTTTCTTGTAAGTTGTGAATGTCTTGTTAAGGTTCCTTTGTTGCGTTCATGTTAGCCTTAGTTGGGTTTACTCCCAAGTGGGGTATAGTATGTTGAGTAGTAAGGTTGTTGAAGTTTTGATAGCCTTACCTCTTTCTTTATGTGCGCATTAAACCGCAAGACAAAGAGTTCCTTTTTGGCTTGTTTCGTGTTTTTGGAGTCATGTGTGACATTGTGTTTTCCATTTTCTCCTTATGTTATGCTTGTTCTAGTTGAATTCTTGTTTAGTTAAGAAAATGAGTTTTCATGATTTATTGTTCCTCACGTTGATGTGCATTTAGTTTGAGTTGTCTATATGCTTCATGAGGATAAATGTTGAACATGCCTAAATGTGCTTTATTGAAAAGATGCATAATGTGCTTTTTTGAGAAAATTGCTCAAATGTGCTTAATGATGTTGTAATGAGCATGATGTGATTTGGAGAAGGAAGTTCCTCCAATGAAATGAGAAATGAGATGTTTTGGTGCATAATGAGTTTGTAGATGTAGTTCCAATCTTCTTGTTTGCATTGAGCCTTCTTATGTGGACTTAATGTTTCCTCTTATGTTTATGCATTTATGTTCATGTTACATTCATGATTGTGGGTTGCTAGTCTTAAGTCGTGACCCCTTAATGTATTTAAAGTGTCATTCGAGGACGAATGTTCCTAAGTGGGGGATAATGTAACGACCCTAAAAATGAATAAGTAAAACTAGAGCCTAACGTGTGTATGTTTGAATTTGATGTGAGGTTTGATGGTGTTTCATGTTGTTGTATGTTGTACCGAGTCATGGTTGAGGGGTTTAGGGGTTAAACATCAAGGTACGACTCCCCGAGGACCACCTTAGGGGTCCTTGAGGAGGACCCTAAGTCTAACCCCCAAGGCTGCCCCAAAAGAAGAGTGCTGCAAAAAGTTTGGTGACCTACGGAAGGGGTCCACGTCCCGTGGATGGCTTCCATAGGTCAAGCCCCTCCAAACCTAGCCACATCCCCTGACCACAAACCCACAGGACGGTCCTTGAATTGACTAACGGTCTATGGATCCAGGGCGTGAACCATGTCCGTGCAATCTGTCAAGACACGGCCAAGCCAATGGTGGTTTGGTAAATTCCTCCCTTGGCTAGTTAAGTGCATGGATGGTTATTTCAAGTGTATTAAGACATTTTAAGAGTATTAAAACATTAAATACCTATTTTATTTGTCATTCTTCAATTTCCCCAAATCAAAACCCCTCTGTAACACCTCAGAAACTAGTAGACCAAACTAGATCGACAAGCTAGGGTTCTAAAGTTTGATGTATGTGACATAGAGTTGTAGATGAGACTTTCCGTACTTTGAATGAGGGGCTTGGTAGTTGAACCTCAAGATATGTGTTAGACCCCATAGTTTAGAAGACTATCTATGTAATGGTATAGGGTTGCAAAGGCCTAAGCTATCAAGTTAGTGTAAAAGAGAACTTGTTCTCCTAGGTGCCTAGTTGGCGATTGGGCAGCTTGATCACCCAAGGCATTTGGCGATGCGCCAAAGGGCACCCAAGGTCACCTAGTGGGCTGTCCCTTTGTCCTTGATTCTAGAACAAAGGGCGAGCTAAGTCAAAGCTCTCCAACCTACTTGGCGAATCACCCATTGACCGCCTAGATCACCTAGTAAAACTACCCCATTATGGACCTTTCTAGAAAAATGGGTGAGCCAAGGGTCCACTTGGCAAGTCGCCTAGTGCCCTTGGTGAGCCATGGGGATGCAAAGGGCGAGCAAGGACGGGAAGGTTAGTAATTTTAAGTTAAAAACATTTAGGGTCCTTAATCTTTACCAACGTTGACCCTACATTATTCTATTCCTTTCCTAGAAACTATATAAGCTTATTAGACCTAACTTTACCTAAATTAAGTCATTCAACCTAGAATCAAAAGAAAACCCACCTTCATTCTCTCCATAGAATATTTCTTTCTCTAAGAAGAACCTCCATTGAAGAAGGAGATAGAGCTTGAAGCTTGGGTCAAGAACAAAGTCCATTGTTGAGAGCTTCCTTTAGGGCTTTGATTAAAGGTATGTTTAGATTTTCATCTATGGGTTCTTCCACCCATAGAGTCCCCTAGAATTTTCCCCTAATTTGTGAAGAAGAACCCCAATCAAGCTAGGGTTATTTCCAATGTATGGGTGTTAGGTGGGTATGATTCCAAAGGGTTGGATACTACTCATATATGATTAATTTAGTTTTGATTCATGATATTATGAAGAATTTATGTGAATTCCTTGGTTAACCCTATTTTTCAAAGTATGTGTGTTTATGTTGTTAGATAAGAAATTGATGATTCTTGCTAGATTCTCTTGGGTTGTTATCATGTATAGAACTTATCCAAGAATGGGAATATGAAATCATGAATTGAAATAGGCTTATGCATGTATGATAGAACATGAATTATTGTGATTGAAATTGGGACTCTATGATGAATTATGCTTAAAATTGCCTATGAATAAGGCTTAGGGCTAATGTCTCTTGTGATCTAGACCAGTATGATGATTGTGGAATAAAGCTTGAATGTAGGGCTTGAAGAAATAATGTTGATCACTAGGGCTCAAAGATTAAGTCTAATATGATGAGATAGGTTACATGTATGTAGAATGTGAAAGGTCTTCTCACATAGTAAGATGCTAGAGTGAAAGGCTAATATCTAAAATGAATCATGCTTGTTAGAATAGAATAGCTTAAGGTTGAGTCTTAGAATTCCTTCATGGATAGTTGAATTATGTAGCCCGTGATGGTAAATCTCATGGTAGCTTGGGATTTGAGGAATTAAGCTCTCCTAAGGTTAGCTTGAACTAGCATTGGTAGGATGATTTTCATGGTATCTTGCGTTAGTATAGGCATGGTAGCCTAGGATTGAGGATCTATACTCTCCTATGGGTAGCTTGAACTAGCATTGTTAGAATGCACTTAATGGTAGCTTGACTTGGTTAGGCCAAGACCGTTTCATGGTATCTCAGGATTGAGACACCATACTCTCCTAAGGATAGCTTAGGGTTGAGGGTTCATACTCCCCTAAGGGTAGCTTTCATTCTATTGATTGATGCATGGTGGCTAGGTTGGTATACTTGTATCCTTCCTAAGATAGCTTGGGTTGCACAGTAAGGTGTTTTCCCATGTTAGCTAAGTCTAGCATAGTAGTATGCTATTCTTTGATAGTTTAGAATATTGATTAGTAAGTATTGAATAAGTAAGCCTAAATGAGTACTTAGTGTGAGTGGTAGTATGGGATTCCATTCATACATTGTACATGTATGACTTGAAGCTACTTATGAAGTGTCCTCTTATGTGATGTATGTCTAGCTTGGATTGTTGCTATAGGTGCCTTCCCTGATACGATTGAATTAAGTTGATAGTTCCTTGTCAATATGTAGTAGGTCTATAGTGGCACCTATAAATGGTAAATACGAATAGGGTGATGATGTTTGCGTAATCAATGACACAACTTCCAATGCAAGTGTCTATGATCGTGCAATAGTATAATAACCCAACCAAGGGTTGGGGTTGAGTCCTAGGGGAGTGGTTTCAAGAAATAATTGAAAAATAAAATTAAGTTCTAACTAGTCGTAGCTAAAGATATTAACGACTAAAAACATTTTAAATTAAAAAGGAGGGACACAAAAGTGTCAAATATCGATTTGGGGGTTCTGTCACAAATATAGCAAAAAAAGTAAAATTAACAAGAATTCTATAAATGAGAGGGGATTCTTAGGATGTGACCGCAATATATGTTGATTTAAATAATTGGGTACATGCTTTCGATAGGAAATTTGCAAGATAATAGTGACTAGGCTAAGCTTTAGATGGAAATAAGTTCCTTCTCGGGAAACTTACCCTGTTTCAAATAGGTTCCTCTCAGACACTCATTTGCCACATGAAGGCCAGCCTACGCCTTACCCTACTCACTCTCTTAAGCTGAGTGCTAGGATATTGGACTAGGGCTCACCCTCTCAGGTTGAACCTTATGACGACCTACTCCTTAGGCCATCAGTCTAGCGGTCTTGGTTTCACGACCTCTCTCTCTCGTAAGCCGAAGACACATGGGTAGTTTTGTATTTGTAACTACAAACCCATTAAATTAAACCACAACTACTAGGTGAAATCACCATTAAAGTACATCCAACCTATTAGCAAGCAATACCTAACAATAATTTCAACACATATTTGCTAAATCACACCCCAAGAATGGGGTTTTTTTAGCCACACATCAAGAGATAAAAATTTATACCTAAATGAGCTTGCATTCAAATGGGTATGATGATTTTAGTCTTGTAACAGGCCAAGAATGAAGAATCCAAGAGACTCAAGTCCAAATCCTTGGAGATGAAACCCTCTTCTTCTTCAAGTTTTCAAAACACTCTCCAAACTCAGAGCAAAATAAAAGTACTAAACTTTTGCTTGTCCTCAAGCAAACTCGAGTTCTGCGGATCACAAAGGGTGTCTCAAATAGTGCTACAAAAGACTTAATCATGAATGTACACAACAAGATTCAAATTAATCATGCAAATATCAATTGTGTACTTAAATATTCAAGTTGTGACACACCATTACCAAAGATTCTCATGCTTGCATACTTGCTACTTGTGCAAGTTTAAGCTCTACAAAAAGTATCTAAATGCCCTCACATAAAGAATGATTCCATATTCACCCATAGAGGTTAATCAATTCAAGATCAGGAATCAGATGCAACACTCACACTCAAATAGATGAGCACAATGCATGATTTCACCCATAGGTTTGGCCTTATTTTCCAATCGACTTTTGATTTGGCTTACTCAAGATCAAAAAGGTCTTTTCAAGGCTTGATATGGGGCTGAGTGCAAAGGTATGGTCAGTTAGGCCAGTGACTTCTTCATCCTCGTGAGATGTGGTGTTATCAAAACATCCTTCTCCATTCCCTTGTCAGTTTTTCTTCTAGTGCTTCTAATTTATCCTTTTATTCACTCTCTATGTATTGCTTGGAAATCCAATTCCTTCTGCACGTTTTATTCCACAACTTTTTTTTGGAGGGTTTCCATTTTATCTTCCAATATAATGGGTTAAGGGAGACTTTTCTTGCACTTCTTGACTTCTCCTTTTCCTTTTCACCACACGTCCAACTTAGGCTTTTGGCCTAATTTGGTTATTCACTAAACCACAAATCAAGAGGATTATAGGTAGTGGGTCTAGTAAGGTCTAGGGTTCATCAAGGTTCTTCCAAAGAAAGGTTAGGCTCAAGGGGTGTTCAAAAGAGTTTCACACACTCACGGGTAGGCCACAAAAGAGGTATATGTCAAATTTGGCTCACACTCTTTAAAGATGCCTAAGATCATTTCAAGAGCACACCTTTCTAAATCAATCAGACTAACGAGGTAAATTCTGGGTTTATTCATACATGGTTCAAAGTAAGCTAATAACACAAGGCATTGACACTTAAGTCAAACAAGACTACACACTTTCGCTAGTGTGCAACAGTCATTACAAGAGAATCAATTCGATAAATGGCTAATCTCAAAGAGATGCAAAGAGTTTACATATTGTCTATGCAATTTCATTTCGTCTCGTCGTAGCCGTGCATTCATGTTAGTTCGATTGCTAGCACTATTCAAGTCATCAATATTGATCGGAATTGAGACTTAAATTTTGCAAAAGAATAGGCACTTTCTACATACGAGAGGTGGCAAAAAATTTTGAAAGGGTCAAAATCATTTTTGTAATTTAAAACAAAAGGAAGCCATGAGCTCAAACATCCACAAAAAGCAGATAAAACACAATTTTAAACAAAACAACCCAAATATATACACAAAACACAAACACAAATAGCACACAAAAGGTGAGCCTCACCCCACCACAAATAAAAAAAACATTTGTCCTCAAATGCTATTAACACAGAATTCGCAAGGCAAAATAAAGAAAGACAAAGAAGGAGGTAAAGAGGGAATCCAGTCAAAGTAGTCTTCTCCATCTGTCTGGGCATCAATGCTGACAAAATAATTATGGTTGTTAAGGAACTAACCTTTTTTGCTTATTGAAATATTACCTAGAACAAACCATTGAATCAAAATACTCCAAAAGTGCAAGAAATAATAACCTATAGTGGAGGTGTGGGTTTTGAATAGAAATTTTTTTTTTGAAGGAAAGTGAATGAAGTTAGAACTTTTAAACCTTTGGCTTGCAAAAACCGTCCACTCGATGACATTAGTCAAACTCGCCAACTCACTCGACAGTACGCCGACTATTTGAGTTCTCTATCGAAATTTACAGAACCTCTAGTTTACGGGGGTCCAAATGACGGTTTCCATCATGATCACTGACATGGTCAGCGATTCACCAATGATTTCCAACACTCGCTAAGTTTTACAGACTTTAATGATGACGATGTCTAGAGTCGAAGGACGGATAAGGTCAGATTTGCCGACCCTTTTGATGACTCACTGATTGGATTCATCACTTGCTTGTCTTCACTTTTTGTTCACTTTTCATACTTCCATCTGCACAATCAACACACCATTATTTTATCAAAGAAAAAGAAAGTAATACATGGTTTTGGGTTGCCTCTCATACAACACCTTAGTTAACGTCGTGGCACGACACACAATACCTTCAGGTGTATTCTAAATACACCACTTCAACCAAAGAAATATCTTGAAAATCCCTAAAATATAATTTCAGACGTTGACCGTTCACTTTAAATGGAGGTCCTTCCCGATCTTTAATTTCTATGGCACCATTGGTGAACCCTCGTGTTACTCTAAAAGGTCTAGACCATTTGGATTTGAGCTTTTCGGGAAAGAGTCTAAGTCGAGAGTTGTATAACAAAACCCAATCTCCTACCTTGAAGTCCCGCTTGAGTACTCGAGCATCATGCCATTTCTTCATCTTTTCTTTGTAGATGAGTGAACTTTCATACGATTTGAGTCTAAATTCATACAGTTAGTTCAACTGTTCTACTCTCTCCTTTGAAGTTTTTGACTAGTCCAAATTTAAGGCCTTCAATGCCCACAATGCCTTGTGTTCTAGCTCGACGGGGAAATGACAAGACTTACCATAAACCAACTGATATGGAGACATACCGATAGGTGTCTTATAAACAGTTTAGTATGCACATATTGCATCATCGAGTTTCCTAGACCAGTCAATTTTGTTGGTATTAACTGTCTTTGCCATGATGCTTTTGATTTCCCGATTTGACACTTCAACTCGGCCACTTGTTTGGGGATGATATGGGGTTACTACCTTGTGTTTTAGCCCATATTTTCTCAGTGCCATTGAAAAGTACCTATTGCAAAAGTGAGACCCCTCATTGCTAATGATTGCCCTAGGAGTGACAAATCTTGCAAAAATGTAGCGTTTAAGAAATTGGACAACACTTTTTCCTTCGTTGTTTGGAAGAGCGATTACCTATACCCATTTGGAGACATAATCTACAACCACTAGGATATATTTATTTCCAAAAAGAGATCACAAATGGGCCTATGAAATTGATTCCCCATACATCGAATAGCTCGACTTCCAAAATAGGAGTGAGAGGCAACTCGTGCCTTCTAGACACTCCTCCTTGTTCCTGACATTTCGAGCATTTCTTTGCAAATTCATATGCATCTTTGTATAGGGATGGACAGTAATAACCACTTTGGAGGACTTTAGTGGTAGTGTCAATACCACTATGGTGACCTCCTACTGGAGATGCATGGCAAGCATGGAGAATTTCTACCGCTTCCTATTCTAGGACACACGTCCTAATAACATGGTCAACACATTCTCGAAACAACTAAGGTTCATCCCATAAATACCTTGTAACATAAAACATGAATCTCTTTTGTTGGTAAAAGGTCAGCTCATTAAGTATCTATCCACTCACAATGTAGTTTGGAAAGTCTGCATACCATGGTATAGGTTTTAGAGATATAGCAAATACATGTTCATCGGGGAAGGAATCATCTATGTCAACCTCACGCTCGAGATCTTCCCTTCCTTCCAACCTCAATAAGTGGGATTTTTCTAGCCTTTTCGATCTTTCACCTCAAAATCGAACTCTTGTAGTAATAGCACCCACCTTATCAATCTTGGTTTTGCATCTTTTTTTGCCATCAAGTAGCAGATTACAGCATGATCAGTGTATACTATTACTTTAGTTCCTAGCAAGTATGCCCGTAACTTTTCAAAAGCATAGACCACTGCGAGCAACTCCTATTCAGTGACCATATAATTTCGTTGGGCACTATTCAATATTTTGCTTGCATAATAAATTAGGTGAAATAGTTTGTTGCGTTTTTGCCCCAACACTACTCCCAATGCCATTTCACTAGCATCATACATTACTTCAAAAGATTTGGACCAATTAGGACTGACGATAATTGGGGTTGATACTAATTTTTCCTTCAAACACTGAAATATGATCATACAAGCATTATCAAAATAGAACTTCACTTCCTTCTCTAGGAGTTTGCATTGTGGATGTGCAATCTTTGAGAAGTCTTTAATCAACCTTAGGTAGAAACCTGCATGACCTAAAAAGCTACGAACACCCTTCACTGAAATTGGTGGGGGTAATTTCTCAATGACCTCAATTTTGGCCTTGTCAACCTCCAGTCCCTTTTGCGACACCTTATGCCCAAGAACGATACCTTCCTTCACTATAAAGTGACATTTTTCCCAATTGAGAACCAGATTCATATCCACGCATCTTTGGAGCATCTGTCCTAAGTGTGTCAAGCATTCCTCAAACGTGTCCCCTACGACTGAGAAGTTGTCCATGAATACCTCCATAGAGTCTTTGACCATATCCGCAAAAATAGACAACATGAAATGCTGGAATGATGCCGAGGCATTACACAACCCGAATGGCATCTTTTTGAATGAAAATGTTCCATAAGGGCAGGTAAAAGTGGTTTTCTCTTGGTCTTCAGGTGCAATAGTGATTTAATTCTAACCGAAATACCCATCTAAAAAGAAATACCACCCTTTTTGATAACCGGTCAAGCATCTAGTCCATCAAGGGCATTGGGAAGTGGTCCTTTTCGGTTCATGAGTTAAGCTTCCAATAATCCATGCATACTCTCCACCCAGTCACTGGTCTTGTCGACACAAGTTCCCCTTTTGCATTTGGGACTACGGTTATACCTTCTTTTTTGGGTACACATTGCACCGGACTTACCTACTAACTATCCGCAGTAGGGTAGATTACTCCCGCATCTAGCCACTTGATGATTTCAATTTTCACAACCTCTTGCATTGGAGGGTTCAACCTCCGTTGATGCTCCACACTGGGTTTACATTCACTGTCAAGACAAATCTTATGAGTACAGATGCTAGGAGGAATTCCTACTATATCGACTATTGTCCATCCAATAGCTTTTATATGCTTCTGCAATACTTCAATGAGCAATTTCACCTGCCTTTCAAGAAAATCAACTGCGATAATCACTGGTAGAGTATTATTGGCTCCTAAGAAAGCATATTTTAGATAAGAGGGTAGAGCTTTCAACTCCAGGTTTGGTGGTTCTTCTGTTGATGGCTTCGCAGGAGGACTTTCTCTATTTTTCAGGTTGATATCCAACTTGATTGGATTCCTTGAATACAATCCTATTCTTGATAGGGCAGCCACCACTTCCTCATATCCTTGAACTTCAGATTCATCATAATTGGCAAGTACAAATTCAAAAGGTTCATTCCTGCACAGTAAATGGCTCACACTTTCCACTACCTCATCTATAACATCCTCAATAGACACTGCATGGATGTTACTTGGTTGCTTCATGGATTTACAGATATTGAAGGTCACCTTATCATCATTCACACGGAACTTCAATTTCCCACTTTCGACATCTACCAATGCTCTTCCAGTAGCTAAGAATGGCCTTCCCAAAATAATGGGGATTTTAGCATCGATCTCACAATCCAAAATTACAAAATCAACTAAAAAGATGAACCGATCTACTTTTACCAATATATCATGAGGTATCCCGATGGGGTGCTTGATTGATCGATCAGCCATAAGGAGTCTCATTGTGGTTAGCTTTGGTTCACCCAAACCATGTAGATTATATATTGCATAGGGCATCAAGTTAATGCTTGCTCTTAAATTGCATAAACCTTTAGCGAATTAGAGCATACCAATCGTGCATGGAATTGTAAGTGCCCCAGGATCTTCTCTCTTGGTGATTGACTCATTTGTCATAATTGTGCTGCAATTATGAGTACCTAAATTGTTTCATACTCCAAGCTCCTTTTCTTTGTAACCAACTCTTTCATGAATTTGGCATATCCCAACATTTCCAACAATGCTTCCACCAGAGGAAGGTTAATTGATAGGTTCTTGAATACTGACAATTTGTTTTTTTGAACTTCTCATCTTCATTTTTCTTTTTCAAATGTTGAGGAAATGGTGGTGGTATTTTAGGTAAAGGGTGCATGACTTTTGGAACCTGAACATGTTGATTTGCATCCTCTTGTGGTTCTCTAGCAATGTTTTGTGGAACAGGCACTTTTTGTTCTTCTGTACCCTGGCTCTCTTCCTGCATTCGAGGGTCCTCATCCTTTATCACATTCCCTTTTTCCATCTTTCCACTATGGGTGACCACAGTAAGCCCTCTTATATTATCTTCCATTTGTGTCCTGGATGTTAATTGAGCTGATAATAGACTCAATTGACCTTCTAATGTTTTGATGGCGTTAGCATGCGAATTCACTTTACTATTTAGTGATGAAAAGTCATCTCTCATTCCTTTTAGTAGATCATTAGAGCCCTCAACTTTATCAAGTATGCATGACAATAGATCATTTACCCGAGGACTACTTGCGCTCCCTTTTTATTTTGGGCTTTCACTCAATTAGGTACAGTCTTCCTCATGGTCATATTACTCAGCCCAATTGTTGTAATATCTCCTTGGTTCTTCACTCCAATAAAGGTTCCAACCTTGATTTTCGCCCTGCTGTTGATAGCGTGGATGGACGCCCTCCTCATATCTTGTGGAGTTCCAACCTTGATTCTCCCCCAGTCTCAAGTAACCGAATAAAGAAACCCCCTAAATTCTTTTGGAGTTCCAACCTTGATTTTCCCCCGATCTTACGTATCCAGAAAGAGAACCCCGCTCAGCTCAAAATGCTCCATACATCCCCTTCATGTGCTCGTGCATCACTTCCATTTGAGACAACATGTTTTTGATGTTTTCGTCCCTCTCACTTTCTTTATCGAGTTGCTCTTGCGTTTATCTGAAGGACAGTGGGGAAACTTGGTCATCTTTTGTGTACCATGCTTGATTTACTCTAGTCATGCCATCTACGAGAAATGAGGCTACTTCAAATGATAGTAACATTATTCCTCCTTGTACCAACTGATTAGCTATCCCTTTATTAACCGAATCTAGACTATGGTAAAAATATTGGAGCAATAACTCACTCGGCAACCCATGCATTGGATATTTTTACAAAATTCTCTTAAATTGTGTCCATGATTCATGAATTGGTTCACCCTCCTTTGGTAACACCCCAAAAGTTGTAAACTAAACTAGAGTCAAGAGCTAGGGTCCTAGAGTGTGATGTTGAGAATTTGAATCGTACTTGCGACCTTATGTGCTTAGAATAAGGAGTTTAGTGGTTAAACATCTATGTATGAATTAGACCTAGTAGCCTAGATGGCCTTTAAAAGGTTTGCAGTGCAAGGGAAGGGCAACCACCAAGGCAGAAGGGCAAGCCTAAGCCAAAGGGCCAAGGTTGCCCAACCTTGGCAGCCACTGCCTAAGAGTTCATGACCACCTTTATGACCAGTTGTGTGGACAACGGTCTATGAAGGGGTTCGTGAAGACTCCTTAGACACTTGGGAGGCAAGGCCAAGAGGCTTGGACATTGCCTCAAGTCCACGAGGCACTTCATGAGTCGTTGGCTTGACCACGGCCTGTCAAAGTGCCTGTGAAGGTGCCTTGGCGTTTAAGGGTGTTTTAGGGTCATGGCAAGTTGGGGGAGCTACTGGAAAGTGGAGCACAAGCACCACCACGGACCATGGTGCCCTTCACAAACCATCCAAGTGGCTGTGGTGCCTGGGACAAGGCTGCCAAGACGAGGTCAATTAAGTAAAATGCTATTCGACTTAGGTTAAGTGTGGGTCATTTTGTAAGGGTTTTATACACACACATATATATATATATATATTTTAAGTCATAATCACCCTAATTAAGTCATTATAAATCAAAACCCCAAATCACCCCTCTTTCAAATTTTTCTTTCTCTAGAAAGAACCCAAAGCTTGAAGAAGAAGAAGAAGAAGAAGAAGAGGAAGAAGAGAAGGGAAGAGGGCAGCATCCTAGGTCAATTTTCCCCATTGATTCAAGCTTGATCAAGGTATGTGAAGCTTATTCATCCATGGATTCTTCCACCCATGGAGCCCCCATAGTTTTTCCCCCCATTTTGAATTCAAAAACCCAATTCTAGCTAGGGTTGTGATTGCATTGTGGGTAGGGCATGGGTATGATTCCAATCTAGTGGATATCACCCAATTATGATTGAATTGTCTTTGATTAGTGATATTATAATGATTTGATGTTATTTCTATGGTAAACCCTAATCTAGATTGATGAATGTGATCTTTGTGGGTTTATGCCATTAGAGGGGGAACTCTTATGTAGTAGAGTGTGGGAGAGCCACACCTAGGACTATCCAAGTTAAAGGGGGAACTCTTATGTAGTAGAGTGTGGGTTGTCCCAAAGTTAGGTCTCATGACATGGGAACCTTTACATAGTTAAGTTAGGGTTCTTAGTAGCAATCTCCATATCCTATGAACTAAGAATTACTTAAGAGAGTATTTCATAGCATTCTAAAGCATAATTGAACAAAGACTTACTTAAGAGAGAATCTCATAGTGTTCTAAAGCATAATTGAACTAAGACTTACTTAAGAGAGTATCTCATAGTGTTCTAAAGCATTGAACTAAGACTTACTTAAGAGAGTACCTCATAGTGTTCTAAAGTTAACAAGAGGAACTAGGTTCCAAATCAAGAAGAGTTAGCATAAGGACCTAAAGGTAGTACTTAGCATGTATAGTATTATGGAGTGCTATGCATGCATTGCACAAGTATGAATTAGGGTCACTAAAGATAAGTATTCAGATAGGATTGGACTAGAGTTGCCTTTCCTAGTTATAGTTGACTAGAGGTGAGAGACTCCCTTAGTTTTGAGGGTAAAGCTAATAATAAGGCTAAATTAGGGTGAATATGACTAGGATGACTTCAAGGATATGCTTAGGGTGAAGGGTAGTATGGGATGCCTTTCATTCATTGCACAAGTGTGCCTACAGGTTACTTAGAAGTATGGCATCCTTATGGAATAGAGGGGCTTAAGAGTTGACCATGTATATAGGTTATAATTAAGATGACATGAAGACCTAAGTAGTGAATATGAGGGTGGACCATGATTAAGAATGACTAAAGAGTGGTACTTATCTTGGATAGTAGTATGGGATGCTATCCTTGCATTGCACAAGTATACTTGGAGGTGGCTTGTAGAGTAGTCCCCTTGTAATAGGAAAGACCTAAGGTTGAAGGATGTGGCTATGTAAGCCTAAGTAGAGGCTATGCCATAAACTTAATGTATCTCATATGCTTATTAACTATGTCTTATGTTGAGTATGTTTATATGATGCGTGTATTGGATACTATGCTATGGTTAGGATGTTTATGTTATTGTCTCCTATGCTTATGTCTTATGTTGACTAACCATTTGAGATGCTCTTATGATGTTGTTTACCTTTCATACTTAGTACGTTGTACTAACACATATTGCCTACATTCTATCTAAATATAGGGTTGGAGGCTTGAGTTTCTTTGGAGGTGAGAGTTTCAAGGATTCTAGAAGAAGTGAAGAATTGGTGAGTCCTCATAGCTTCCTTTATGTCATTTCCTATGCTTTTAGACTTTGTATGGGCTGCATCCCAATGAATTTTATTCAAGAGTTATTAGATGGTTTTAGATGAAGATGTCAGAAAAGAGTTCTGCTTTTATGAAATGTTTTCGACATTATGATTTAAAGAAAGTTCTTAATTTTACCGTATTCTCTATTATCTTATGTTATGAATGTGCTAAGGGCATATATGTGACCCGTTCGGGGTCAAGTACGCTATGTTACGACTAGGGGGTGCTCTCGGATCGTGCTAAATTTGGTATCAAAGCATAAGGTTTTGGGATAAACTTTTAGTATTTGTCTCAAATTACGTCTAAATAGAGTCTTATTCAAGGGTGTGAGTCATGACACATTTCATGAATAAGAGGCTATTGGATGCTTAGGAAAAAGTCTCACTTCTTCATTCTCTTGGTCGTGCCATAAAAGTTTAGCTCTAGTAGGTCTTTCTTCTAATGTTTGCTTATGATTTTTCAGGTTATGGCAAATACTAGGGCTAATGCTAGGAGAGTTGAGGAAGGTGATGGGGAGCAAGAGGTTCCTCTTCAAGTTCCAAATCAAGTCCCTCCTCAAGTTCAAGATCAAGCTCCTCCTTAGGCTCCAAATGACCCTCCAATTGGGAATGCCACTCTTGAAGAGTTTAGGGCTTCTATGCAACTATTGGCTCAAGCCTTGACGGCGGAACCCAATAGAGAAGTTGTGGCTCCGGTAAACCTTATAAGAGGGATAACTTCCTCAAGAGTGAGAGTTTTTAAGGATGAACCCTCCAGAGTTTTATTGCTCCAAAGTGGAGGAAGATCCTCAAGGTTTTATAGATGAGGTGTATAAGGTGCTTGCCATCATGGGTTAGACTTTGGTAGAGAAAGCAGAACTAGCCTCTTATAAATTGAGGGATGTAGCTGATGAGTCCAGAAATTGGACTCATTTAGGGCTTTATTTTGATAGAAATAGTGTCCTTAAATGCTTATTTTGTCTCAATATCTGACGAAAACTCTTAAGTTTCAGGTATTTAAAGGTTGAATGCAAGCATGGACACTCACGTGCAAAAAGGAACAAAAAGGCCAAAAAGAATGAAGAAACTAAAGCCTGAGCTCCACCAGCACAATTGGCGAATCGTCAAAGGGACAGATTCCACCCTTTGTTCCAGTGCGCGAAGCCCTGAAGGAAAAGGATTAAAAGGTAATGAAAGGAACAGTCGACGCTTCACAGAACAGTTTTACGAAGCAGTGCCATACCACCCAATGGTCCAGAACATGAAGATGCTGTAGGCAAGCACAAAACGGCGATGAGACAGAAGAAGGGCGAGTTATCGAGTCATTCGGCGACTTCGACTAACCTCGCCGAGAGATTCGCCAGCATTACTTTCAGAAGTCTATAAATACTAAACTCTATATTAATTTTTAGGGAGTCAAACCATTATTATAATTTTCACAATAGAATAGTGCTTTTTTGGGATATTTTCTCTCAAGTTTGGAGATGGTTTTGTGGGAGACTTGATATAAGAAGGATTTAATCTTCTCCAAGTTGGAAGTGAGTCTTCTCCATTCATCTTCCTTTGCTTAAATCAAGGTTTAATTCCTTGTACCCATTTGATTTTAGTATCATTTTATGTGTATTTTGTTATTTTTTTATGTGTGGCTAAAACCCCATATTATTGGGGCATGATTTAGCAAATATGTATTGATATTGTTGTTGGGTCTTGCTTGATGATATGTTAGATGTATTTTAATGGTGATTTCACCTAATGGTTGTGGTTTAATTTAATGGATTTGTAGTTGCAAATATAAATCAACCCATGTGTTTTCGGCTTGCCCGAGAGGGAGGTCGCGAAACTAAGACCACTAGACTGATCGCCTAAGGAGTGGGTCGACATAAGGTTCAGCCTAAGAGGGTGAGCCCTAGTCCCATATCCTAACACTCAGCTTGATAGAGTGAGTGGGGTAAGGCATAGGCTGGCCTTCATGCGGAAAATGGGTGTCTGAGAGGAACACATTTGAAACGGGGTAAGTTGCTCGAGAGGGAACTTATTTCCATCTAAAGCTTAGCCTAGTCACTATTATCTTGCAAATTTCCTATCGAAAGCATGTACCCAATGATTTATCTCAACTTGTATTGCGGTCACACCCCAAGAACTTTTCCCCATACTTGATTTTCTTGTTATTTTTGTTGTTTTTACTACTTGTGAAAAAACTCCAAATTAATATTTGACACTTTTGTGTCACCCCCTTTAATTTACTATGTTTTTACTAGTTAATGTCTTTAGATACAACTAGTTAGAACTAAATTTTATTTTTCTATTAATTCTCAAAACCACTCCCTTGGGATACGACCCCAACCTTTAGTTGGGTTACTATATTATTGACGATCGTAGACACTCGTACCATAGGTTAGTGTTGTTGGTCACGATAAGCATCACAATGGCTTCACTGCCGGGGAGTGGTGTTATTTGAGAATTTTTAGATTAATTAGAATTTTTGTTCTTCTTAGTTGTAGTGTCACTAACTTTAATTTTGGTTTTGTTTTTTATTGAGTTGTCCATTTAGATGAGCATAGCTGAGCAGAGTAGTGGCAAAGGGGGTTTGCCTAATGATACTATGGCTAACCCCAAGAGGTAGCTCTGAAGGTGGACCAGCGGCGTGCCACGACATTAACTAAGGCGCTTTTTGGGAGGCAACCCAAAACCCTTTAAGCATTTCTTAAGTACTAGTACAATAATGGTGTGTTGTTTGTACAGGTTAAAGTAAGGGAGATGATCGAAATAGTATATGGAGGCAAGCAACAGGTTCAGTTGGCGGATTGTAGATAAGATCGGCGAACACGATTCTTTCTACTGTCTGACTCAAGGCACTATCGGCTTGGATCCTGTAACACTCGGCAGTCTAAAGAAAATTAGTGGTGCATCGTGACCATGTCGGTGATCTCGATGAAAACCATCAATTGGAATCCTCACATGAGCTGTAGATCCTGTTACAGTTGCCAAAAAAACTAAACACTTGGCAATTCACCGAGTGAATGGGTGAACTTGACTAATATCACCAAATGGGCGGAAACTGGACGGTTTTTGCAAGCCACAGGTTTAAAAGTTCTATTTTATTCACTTTCCTATCAAACTCACACCCGCACTCTAGCCTTTTATTTCTTGTACTTTTACAGTATTTTAGTAGTTGAACTGTGCTCGGACTCAGATTTTATTGCTGCCTAGCACTTCATTAGTATTTGTTCGGCATAAAAGAAAATAAGATCGAACCCCATGTTTAATTTTTTAAAATTGTACTCATTTGCATAATGTTGACATTGTCAAATCTTTGCTAAGTCTCTGAATTGATGGGATTACATATATTATCGATTATGATTCAATACTTTTTTCGTAATTGGTAGAGTCCCACTCACTTGTGCTTTGAGTCGGCGTATGTGGCTTTGGGTATGCAAAAATTGTTGTAGATCTTCGTTGAATTTTTGCCTTAGAGGCTTAAACTTCGTTACCAGGGGTTGCGGAGCTGAATTTGAAAGAAATGGGTTGAAAATAAACACGTTGGGTTATTTGGCGAGCCGAGTAGAGCTCACCGAACTGCTCAACGATTCACCTAACACCTCTATTTCGCCTTTAACTACATGTATTGATTGATCTGTTAACTTCGGCGGTAAGTCTGATGTCGCCAAGCACACTTGGCGACTCGCCAAAAGCCTACTTATCTGCCCCTTTGTGTGCACCCCTATAGCATTTATGCATCATTTTCAGCAAAACTGCATGCTGCACCCAGGACTCCCCTGCCCTTGTTTAAATATTATCTAATTTTGTCTCGAAGTCTTTTTTTTTACAAAATTGGTTAGACCTAAGGTCGCAGATAGAGATATGCCACCCCGACATTTAAGAGCACGAGATTTCAGAAGAGAGAAGAGAAAGTAAGAAAGCGAGCTCCAGCAGAAGGGTCCCCATTGATCCCACTATTCCTTCATGGAAACGTAGAGTCTACACAGCTATAAACTCTTTTTGGCGAGCCATGACATGGACAAAATGGTTGCTACTAACATCACTACAGAAGCTAGGACCAATAAACACAACGAGAAGCAGAATGACAATCTGGGAACCATTGTCGAAGTTCAGGCTAATGCATCAGGCAACAATGTCCCGACAGATAGAGCAAGCATGTAGACAGGATCCCCTTGTCACCTCTTTCTCTGTTCTTTCCTTACTTTAACTGTTGGATAATTTTATTTGCATTTGAGGACAAATACTTTTTTTTGTGGTGGGGTGAGGCCCATACCTTTTGTGTTGATATTCGTGTTGTTTTGTATACTTGTGGGCTGTTCTGATTTTAAATTATGTTAATATTGATTTCTGTGGATGTTTGAGTTTGTGGCTCCGCTTACTTTTAATTGCAAAATGATTTTGACCCTTCTGATTGCAAAATGATTTTGATCCTTCCGAAAATTATTAGTATTTTTCAAAAATTTTCACCACCGCTTGTGTTGAAAGTGGCTGTTCTTTTGCAAAATTTAAGTCTCGGTTTCGATCAATATCGATGGCTTGAATAGTGCTCTCAATTGAATGAACATGAATGTATGAGGCCAAATGAAGTTGCATAAATAATATGTGAACTCTTTACATCTCGTTGTGATTAGCCATTTATCAAATTGATTCTATTGTAAGGACTGTTGCACACTAGCGAAAGTGTATGGTCTTGTTTGACTTAAGTGTCGATGCCTTGTGTGATTAGCTTGCTTTGAACCATGCATGAATAAACCTAGAATTTGCCCTGTTAGTGTGATTGATTTAGAAATGTGTGCTCTTGAAATGATCTTAGGCAACTTTAAAGAGTGTGAGCCATATTTGACATATACCTCTTTTTTGGCCTACCGGTGACTGTGTGAAACTCTTTTGAACACCCTTTGAGCCTTACCTCTCTTTGGAAGAACCTTGATGAACCCTAGACCATACTTGAACCACTACCTATAATCCTCTTGATTTGTCGTTTAGCGAATAGCCAACTTACGCAAAAAGCCTAAGTTAGGGGTGTGGTAAAAAGGAATAGGAGAAGTCAAGAAGTGCAAGGAAAGTCCCCCTCACCCATGGTGTTACAGAACAATGGAAACCCTTAAAAAAAAAAAGCTATGGAATAAAGTACAAAAGAAATCGGGTTTCCAAGCAATCCATGTGGGTGAATAAAAAGATGACTTAGAAGTACTAGAAAAAGAATTGATAAAGGAAAAGAAGGGAATGCCTTGACAATACCACATCTCATGAGGAAAAAGTCATTGAGCCTAAATGACCATACCTTTGCACTTATTCCCATTACAAGCCTCAGAAAGACCTTTTTTTATCTTGTGTAAGCAGAATCGAAAGTCGATTGAAAATTAAGGGCAAGCATATGGGTGAAAACATGCATTTTGTTCCTCTTTTTGAGTGTGTGCGTTGCATTTGATTCCTGATCTTGAATTGATTAACCTTTGTGTGTGAATATGAAATCATTCTTTATGTGAGGGAATTTAGATACTTCTTGTTGAGCTTGAACTTGCACAAGTAACAAGTATTGCGAGCATGAGAATCTTTGGTAATGGTGTGTCACAACTTGAATCTTTGAGTACACAATTGATCCTTGCATATGTAAATTGAGTCTTGTTGTGTGCATTAATGATTGAATCTTGTGTAGCACTGTTTGAGACACCTTTTTTGAACGGCTGAACTCAAGTTTGCTTGAAGACAAGCAAAAGTTTAAGTTGGGGGTCTTGATGAGTCCACAAATTGGACTCATTTAGGGCTTTATTTTGATAGAATTAGTTTCCTCAAATGCTTATTTTGTCTCAATATCTGACAAAAACTCTTAAGTTTCAGGTATTTAAAGTTTTAATGCAAGCATGGACATTCACGCTTAAAAAGGAACAAAAAGGCCAAAAAGAATGAAGCAACTGAAGCCTGAGATCCGCTAAGCACACTTGGCGAATTGCCAAAGGGACATATTTTGCCCTTTCTTCCAGTGCACGAAGCCCTGAAGGAAGAGGATCAAAAAGGCGATGAAATGAGCATTAGATGCTTCGCCGAACAGTTTTGTGAAGCACTTCCATACCACCCAATGGTCCAGAACATGAAGATGCTAAAGGCAAGCACGAAACGGCGATGAGACAGAAGAAGGGCGAGTCACCAAGTCATTCGGTGACTTCAACTAACCTCGCCGAGCGATCTGCCAACACTAATTTCTGAAGTCTATAAATACTAACCTCTTTATTAATTTTTAGGGAGTCGAACCATTAATATAATTTTCACAATAGAATAGTAGTTTTTTGGGATATTTTCTCTTAAGTTTGGAGAGGGTTTTTTAGGAGACTTGAAGAATTTCATCTTTCCCAAGTTGTAATGGGGTCTTCTTCATTCTTCTTCCTTTACTTAAATCAAGGTTTAACTCCTTATACCCATTTGATTTTAGTATCATTTTAGGTGTATTTTGTTATTTCTTAATGTGTGGCTAAAAACCCCTATTCTTGGGGTGTGATTTAGCAAATATGTGTTGATATTGTTGTTGGGTCTTGCTTGCTGATAGGTTAGATGTATTTTAATGGTGATTTCACCTAGTGGTTGTGGTTTAAATTAATGGGTTTGTAGTTGCAAATACAAAACCACCCATGTGTTTTCGGCTTGCCCGAGAGGGAGGTCGCAAAACCAAGACCGCTAGACTGATGGGCTAAGGAGTGGGTCGTTGAGAGGGTAAGCCCTAGTCCCATATCCTAACACTCAGCTCTAGAGAGTAAGTTGGGTAAGGCGTAGGCTGGCCTTCATGCAGTAAATGGGTGTCCGAGAGGAACACATTTGAAATGGGGTAAGTTGCCCGAGAGGGAACTTATTCCCATCTAAAGCTTAGCCTAGTCACTATTGTCTTGCAAATTTCCTATAGAAAGTATGTACCCAACAATTTATCTCAACTTGTGTTGCGGTCACACCCTAAGAATTATTTTTGTTGTTTTTACTATTTGTGACAAAACCCCCAATTGATATTTGACACTCTTGTGCCACCCCGTTTAATTTACTATGTTTTTACTCATTAATGTCTTTAGCTACGACTTGTTCAAAATAAATTTTATTTCTTTATTAATTCTCAAAAACCACTCCCTTGGGACACAACCCCAAACTTTAGTTGGGTTACTATATTATTGACGATCGTAGACACTCGTACTGTAGGTTAGTGTCGTTGGTGACGATAAGCATCAGTAGCAAAAATTTGGTATGAACAATGGAAAGATAGTAGGACGGTAAAAGCAGGCCCAATAGAGTTAGAAGGGTTTAAAGAGGCATTCCTTGATAGGTTCTTTCCCCTAGAATTGAGGGAACTAAAGATGCAAGAGTTCATAAATCATAAGAAATGGGGTTTGAGTGTGAAGGAGTATTCCCTTAAGTTCACCCAACTATTCAAGTATGCTCCAACCATAGTGGGAGATTCTAGAGCCAATATGAACAAATTTGTTATGGGGATATCCGACTAAGTGGTCAATGAATGTCGTTCAGCAATGCTTATCCCTAGTACGAATATTTCCCGTCTCATGGTTCATGCCGAACAAATTGAGGAGCAAAAACTTAAGAAAATGAATAGGGAAGCAAAGGGAGTTAGAACCAATGATGGGAACTTTTCAAATGCTAAGTCCGATGGACAAGATAGGCCTAGGACTAAACGAAGATATACCGACCAAGATTCTTCCATTCCCTCTAGGTTTGACAAAGAGAAGGGTAGTGGGTCTCCGTTTCCCAAGTCTACTTGCTCCAAGTGTGGGAGGAGTCATTATGGTAAGTGCTTAGCTAGCATGGATGGTTGCTATAGGCGTGGGAAGGATGGCCAGTAGATGATAGATTGCCTGGTTCTTAAGGCTAAGGGAAGGGAGGATAAGAAAGTTGCTTCTAGTGATCCGGAAGAGGGTACTCAAAAGAAGAATAGGTTTTATGCTCTCCAATCTAGAGAAGATCAGTAGTGATCTCCTCATGTCTCTTCCGGTATGTATTTCATGCTATAGTAAATTTCCAGATTTCTTGTCTTATTGTGACTTGTTATGATGGGCTTGAAGTTTTGTTTAAGATGTTTGATGTTTCATTGTTGCCTTTTGATATGAGTTATTATTTGGAAGAACTTGTGTGTAGGCTTACTCCCAAGGGGGATATAGTGTGCCTATTGAGCAATGTTGTTGAGTAATTATATGTTGCCATGATTTCCTATTGTGCATATTCATGAAAATGCTTAGGTCTTGTTAGAAATGACCTACATGCATTGTTTGGCCTCTTGTTGTAACATTGTTGAGCTGAGTTTCATGTGAGCTCCATGAGAGTATATTGGCATGGTTAGTTGGAGAAGGTAGTTCCTCCTATGAATATGATGAGTTATGAGAGTTTCATGCATAAATGGGATGTTAGATTTAGTCCCTACTCCCTTTAGTTGCATTGAGCATGTTTAGTTGGGATTGAAGTTTTCCCTCCCTTGTTGTGTGCATTTAGATATAGTGCATGCATATTAGGGCAACTAGTCTAGAGTTGTTTCCTTTAAGAAGTGTTTAGAAGGGTCATTCGAGGAGGAATGTTCCCAAGGGGGAGATATTGTAACACCCCAAAAGTTGTAAACTAAACTAGAGCCAAGAGCTAGGGTCCTAGAATATGATGCTGAGAATTTGAATTGTAGTTGTGACCTTATGTGCTTAGAATGAGGAGTTTGGTGGTTGAACATCTAGATATACATTAGACCTAGTAGCCTATATGGACTTTAAGTGGTTGGCGGTGCAAGGGAAGGGCAACCACCAAGGCGAAAGAGCAAGCCCAAGCCAAAGGGCCAAGGCTGCACAACCTTGGCAGCCACTGCCTAAGAGTTCATGACCACCTTCACGACCAGTGGTGTGGACCACGGTCCATGAAGGGGTCCATGAAGACTCCTTAGACACTTGGGAGGCAAGGCCAAGAGGCTTGGACACTGCCCCAAGTCCACGAGGCACTTCACGAGCCGTTGGCTTGACCACGGCCCATCAAAGTGCCCGTGAAGGCGCCTTGGAGTTTGAGGGTGTTTTAAGGCCATGGAAAGTTGGGAGAGCTACTAGAAAGTGGACCACCGGCACCACCACGGACTGTGGTGTCATTGAAGAACCGTCCAAGTGGCTGTGGTGCCTGGGACAAGGCTGTCAAGTTGAGGTCAATTAAGTAAGATCCTATTTGACTTAGGTTAAGTGTGGGTCATTTTGTAAGGGTTTTATAAACCTATATATATATATATATATATATATATATATATATATATATATATATATATATATATATATATTATATTTTAAGTCATAACCACCCTAATTAAGTCATTCTAAATCAAAACCCCAAATCACCCCTCTCTCAAATATTTCTCTCTAGAAAGAACCCATAGCTTAAAGAAGAAGAAGAGGAAGAAGAGAAGGGAAGAGGGCAGCATCCTAGGCCGATTTTCCCCATTGATTCAATCTTGATCAAGGGATGTGAAGCTTATTCATCCATTGGTTCTTCCACCCATAGAGCCCCCATAGTTTTTCCCCCAATTGTGAATTCAAAAACCCAATTCTAGCTAGGGTTGTGATTGCATTATGGGTAGGGCATGTGTATGACTCCAATCTAGTGGATATCACTCAATTATGATTGAATTGTATTTGTTTAGTGATATTATGATGATTTCATGTGATTTATATGGTAAACCCTAATCTAGATTGATGAATGTGATCTTTGTGGGTTTATGCCATTAGAGGCAAGGTTGAAGGTTCATATGGGATCTTCCTAATTCAATGTTGTGTGTAGTAATTGATTAAAGTTAGGGTCATATAATCATGAATTGAACTAGAATCTATTGTATATGATTGATCTTGACTTGTGAAGTTAGAATTGAACCTTTAGGATCAATTAAGATTAGAATCACCTAGTAATGAAGGATGTGATCAAATTACCTTGAAATCTAGGTATAACGAAGGGAATAAGGATAGAATGAAGTAAAGCTTATGATCTTAGGTTGTTGTGTTGGCTGTAGTTCTAGGACTTGAATAGATGAAAGTGATAGAATCATTTAAACATGGATGGGTTATCAAGGACACCCTTCCAAGAGAGAAGAGTGTTAAGCAAGGCTTAACAAGTAAACCTTGGAGTGTATGCTTGGATCCAAGTGGATATTGAAGATGAGATGGATCGTCACACAAGATATGGTCCGGAGTCCAAGAAGAAGGGAGAGTCACACTTAGTTGATGCAAGGACTATCCAAGTTAAACCTTTCATTCATTGCACAAGTGTGCCTTGAGGTTACTTAGAAGTATGGCATCCTTATGGCATAGAGGGGCTTAAGAGTTGACCACGTATATAGGTTATAATTAAGATGACATGAAGACTTAAGTATTGAATATGAGGGTGGACCATGACTAAGAATGACTAAAGAGTGGTACTTATCTTGGATAGTAGTATGGGATGTTATCCTTGCATTGCACAAGTATACTTGGAGGTGGCTTGTAGAGTAGTCCCCTAGTAATAGGAAAGACCTAAGGTTGAAGGATGTGGCCATGTAAGCTTAAGTAGAGGCTATGTCATGAACTAAATGTATCTCCTATGCTTATTAACTATGTCTTATGTTGACTATGTTTATTTGATGCTTGTATTAGAGACTATGCTATGGTTATGATGTTTATGTTATAATCATGTTATTATCTCCTATGCTTATGTCTTATGTTGACTAACCATTTGAGATGATCTTATGATGTTGTTTAGCTTTCATACTTAGTACGTTGTACTAACGCATATTACCTACATTCTAACCAAATGTAGGGTTGGAGGTTTGAGTTGCTTTGGAGGTTATAGTTTCAAGGATTCTAGAAGAAGTGAAGAATTGGTGAGTCCTCATAGCTTCGAGGACGAACCCTTTATGTTCCTTTATGTCATTTCCTATGCTTTTAGACTTTGTATGGGTTGCATCCCAATGAATTTTATTCAAGAGTTATTAGATGGTTTTAGACAAAGATGTCAGAAAAGACTTCCGCTTTTATGAAATGTTTTCGATATTACAATTTAAATAAAGTTTTAAATTTTCCCATATTCTCTATTATCTTATGTTATGAATGTGCTAAGGGCATATATGCGACCCCTTCAGGGTCAAGTACGCCATGTTACAACTAGGGTGTGCTCTCAGGTCGTGACATCTTTCGAGTAAAATTTTGAATGTCATCTCTCAGTTTCATCATCTTTGATGGAGGGAAGAATCTTTCATGAAAAACCGTAATCAACTCTTCCCATAACTTGATGGAGTTATTTGGAAGCTCACTCAACCACTTAAGTGGATTCCCTAATTAATGATAATGGAAATAAGCACAGTCGTATGCATTATTGCGATAGATTCTTGAATGACAGAGGGGTGCAAACTTCTATGAAGTTACGTATATGTTCATACGAATCTTCATGCTCTAATCCTCCATATAAACCTCTTGAATGTATGACGTGGAGTTCTGTGCTAGTAACTTCAAATGTTGCATTTTCGTTTGTTTGTGGCATGCAACTCGCCTCAATCTCACTCACTTGGACAGGGCTGTACACAATATTAATATCATCAATATCATCTCGATGAAAAGAATCACCCATTGGGTTGCCTGCTGGGCGGTTGTTTTCGCCGTTCACACTCATGTGGCTGTTGGAACACACAATTACTCAAAACAAAACTGAAAATTAGGTAAGAAGACTACAACTAAGAAGAACAAAGATTTTACTAATCTAAGAATTCTAAAATAACACCGCTCCCCAGCAGCGACGCCATTTTGATGTTTGCGTAATCAACGACACAACTTCCAATGCAAGTGTCTACAATCGTACAATAGTATAATAACCCAACCAAGGGTTGGGATAGAGTCCCAACGGACTGGTTTTGAGAATTAATAGAAAAATTAAATTAAGTTCTAACTAGTCGTATCTAAAGATATTAATGACTAAAAATATTGTAAATTAAAAGGGGGACACAAAAGTGTCAAATATCAATTTGGGGGTTTTGTCACAAATATAGCAAAAATAGTAAATTTAACAAGAATTCTATAAATAAGAGGAGATTCTTAGAGTGTGACCGCAATATATGTTGATTTAAATTGTTGGGTACATGCTTTCGATAGGAAATTTGCAAGATAATAGTGACTAGGCTAAGCTTTAGATGGAAATAAGTTCCCTCTCAAGCAACTTACCCCGTTTCAAATAGGTTCCTCTCGAACACCCAGTTGCCGCATGAAGGCCAACCTACACCTTATCCCACTCACTCTCTCGAGCTGAGTGTTAGGATATGGAACTAGGGCTCACCCTCTCAGGCTGAACCTCATGTCGACCCACTCCTTAAGCCATCAGTCTAGCGATCTTAGATTCCCGGCCTCTCTCTCGAGCAAGCCAAAAACACATTGGTGGTTTTATATTTGCAACTACAAACCTATTAAATTAAAACATAACTACTAGGTGAAATCACCATTAAAGTACATCTAACCTATCAGCAAGCAACACCCAACAATAATTTCAACACATATTTGCTAAATCAAACCCCAAGAATGGGGGTTTTTAGCCACACATCAAGAGATAGAAATTTGTAGCTAAATGAGCTTGCATTCAAATGGGTATGAAGATTTAAGACTTCTTACAGGTCAAGAATGAAGAATCCAAAAGACCCAAGTCCAAATCCTTGGAGATGAAACCCTCCCCTTTTTCAAGTTTTCAAAACCCTCTCCAAACTCAGAGCAAAAATAAAAGTACTAAAAATTACATTAAGAATCTAATATTTTCTAATGATATCTTCTCTATAACTCTCAACGAGTATTATAGTTTTCAAAAATCTGAGCTGCGACGGACATTCGGCAACATTAGTCGGAATCGCTGATCAACTCGGCGATTCGCCCTTTATTGTAGTTTATCACCTTCTTGCACCATCCTTGCATCATAGTGCTCTAGGTCATTGGGTGATATAGTACTACTTCGTGGAACTTTTCGGCGATGTACTGACTTCTCCCTTGTTCCACCGACTTGATCCTTTCCTTCAGGCTCAGCATACTGGAACAAAAGGCAATGTGAGACCCTTCGGCGATTCGCCAAGTGGACTCGGCGATCCTCAGGCCTTCATTTTCTCGTTCTTCTGAGCCTTTTCATTCCTTTTTGAAATACCTAAAATTTAAGGATTTTCATCAGATATTGAGATAAAATAAGCATTTGAGGACACAATTTCGATTAAAATATAGCCTTAAATGAGTCCAATTTGTGGCCTCATTAGGTGACTTCAAGATATGCTTAGTGTGTGTGGTATTATGGGATACCCCACATGTATTGCATAAGTGTGCCTTGAGGTTACTTAGAGTATAAGTGCTCATATGATATGAAAACCTAAGTCTTGACTATGAAGGTGGACTATGACCAAGAATGACCAAAGAGAGGTACTTAGCTTGGATAGTATTATGGGATGCTATCCTTTCCTTGCACAAGTATGCTTGGAGGTGGCTTGTGGAGTAGTTCTCTTGAATATGAAAGAGTAATGGTTGAAGTATGAATTTATGTATGTCTTATGTTGACTTGTGATGATATGATGCTTATGTTGGAATTTATGTTATGGATATGTTATTGTCTCTTAAGCTTATGTCTTATGTTGACTAACTATTTGAGATGATTTATGTTGGTATGTTAGCTTTCATACTTGGTAATTTTGTGCTAATGCATATTGCCTACATTCTAATCATATGTAGGATATTGGAGATTGAGTTGCTTTGGCGTCTAGGTTTCTAAGGCATTTGAAGACTTGAAGAATTGGTGAGTCCTCATAGCTTCGAGGACAAACCCACTATGTTCCTTTTATGTCATTTCTTATGTTTTAGACTTATTATGGGCTGCATCCCAAGACTTTTAATTTATGTTATTCATGGATGGTTTGAGACAAAGGTTTTAGTAAAGACTACCGCTTTTATGAAATGTTTTAAAGAAAGTTTAAAATTTTCCTTACTTTCCTATGATCGTATGTTATGATGACACTAAAGGCTTGTATTAGACCACTTCGAGGTCGAGTACGTCGTGTTACGTCTAGGGGTATTGATGAGTCCACAAAGTGGACTCATTTACGGCTTTATTTGAATAGAAATAGTGTCCTCATATGCTTATTTAGTCTCAATATATGATTAATACCCTTAAGTTTCAGGTATTTGAAGTTAGAGGGAAAGCATGGACACTACATCGCAAAAAGGAATGAAAAGGCTAAAAAGAACAAAGAAATGAAGGCCTGAGGATCACCAAGTCCACTTGGCGAGTCACCAAAGGGTCCTACTTCGCCTTTTGTTCCAGTATGCTGAGCCCTGAAGGAAAGGATCAAATCAGCAAAAAAAGGGAGCCGTCGACACATCGTCGAGAAGTTTCATGAAGTAGTACTATGTCACCCAATGACCTAGAGCACGATGATATCGAAGGATGGTGCAAGATAGCGATGAACTAAACCAAAGGGTGAATCACCAAGTTGATCGGACATTCAAACTAATGTCACAGATTGATTCGCTGCAACACATATTTTTGAAAACTATAAATACTCGTTGAGAGTTATAGCATATTATCAGATTTTAGTATCACAATATCTTTTTAGTGTGAAAAAATTAATATAAGTTTTAGTACTTTTTATTTGAGTATGAGAGGGTTTTGAAGCTTGAAGAAGAAGAGGGTTTCATCTCCAAGGAGTTAGACTTGGGTCTCTTGGATTCTTCATTCTTGGCATGTAACAAGACTTAAATCTTCATACTAATTTGAATGGAAGCTCATTTAGATATAAATTTCTATCTCTTGATGTGTGGCTAAAAACCCCAATTCTTGGGGTATGATTTAGAAAATATGTGTTGATATTATTATTGGGTGTTGCTTGCTGATAAGATAGATGTATTTTAATAGTGATTTCACCTAGCGGTTGTGGTTTAATTTAATGGTTTGTAGTTGCAAATACAAAACCATCCATGTGTTTTTGGCTTGCTCGAGAGAGAGGTCGCGAAACCAAAACCGCTAGACTGATGGCCTAAGGAGTGGGTCAACATTAGGTTCAGCCCGAGAGGGTGAACCCTAGTCCCATATCCTAACACTCAGCTCGAGAAAGTGAGTGGGGTAAGGCGTAGGCTAGCCTTCATACAACAAATGGGTGTTCGAGAGGAACCCATTTGAAACGGGGTAAGTTGCCCGAGAGGGAACTTATTTCCATCTAAAGTTTTGCCTAGTCACTATTCTCTTGCAAATTTACTATCAAAATCATGTACCTAACGATTTATACCTATATATATTGTGGTCACTTCCCAAGAATCCCCTCTCACTCATAGATTTCTTTGTTATTTTTACTGTTTTTGCTATACTTGTGACAAAACCCCTAAATCGACATTTGACACTTTTGTGTCCCCCTTTAATTTATAGTGTTTTTAATCGTTAATGTCTTGAGCTACGACTAGTTAGAACAAATTTTATTTTTTTATTAATTCTAGAAACCACTCCTTTGGGACTTGACCCCAACCATTGGTTGGGTTATTATACTATTGCACGATTGTAGAAACTTCCATCGGATGTTGTGTGATTGATTACGCAAACATCAAATGGCACCGCTGCCAGGGAGTGGTGTTATTTGAGAATTATTAGATTAGTAAAATCTTTGTTCTTCTTAGTTGTAGTCTACTAATTTTAGTTTTAATTTTGTTTTTCTAGAAGTTGCTGTATGCAGAAAGCCTGAGCATGATTGAGGGAAGTGGTGGCACGTTAGCTGGGATGAACCAAGAAGCCGAGGGTGACTTCAAGTTAGTTGCACTGGCAACTCAGCTGAACGACTTAGCCACAAAAATCTTAAAGGTGGAAAATTAGTGCAAGAGCCAAAGGGGGCACATACCTTCTTATGAGCAAGAAAGGTCTAGGAGCAATGAAAATAAACATATCGAGGATACGCTATTAATTATTCTCCAAAAACTTCATGAACAAGATAGAATACTAGAGATAATGAAGGACAACATGGAGGTACTGAATCAGACGAGTGGCTCCACTCAAGATCAATCAAGTTGATTGAAAACCTCTTGGACTGCACATTGCCTCATCTCTACCCAAGCAGTAAAGGCGGGTGGCCTAGTGGCACTAGGTCTAACCCTAGAGATGAAGTTTAACTGGTAGCTCACGTCGAGCCATGACGTTAAATAAGGTGCTTCTTGGGAGGCAACTCAAGGTTTTAAATGCTTAAATTTGCTTTTATAAATAATGGTGTTTTAGTGGTACATATTAAAGTATGGAGAATGTGTGGAAATTGCATTTGGCAAACTAATAGTTCTATACTGTGAATCACCGAATTGGTTGGCTGGCCCAATGAGAACCGCCATTTGGACCTTCACTTATACTGAAGGTCCTGTAAAACTCAATGAGGTAAATGACCATTCGGCGTGTCGCCTACTAGATCAACGAGTGTGACTAATGTCGCCGAATGGTTGAGAACTAGATGGTTTATAATTTCCAAAGGTCCAAAAAGTTGAAATCCTTCACTTTCCCTCGCTTTAAATCTTCACAAATTCACACCAAGGTAGTATTTTCAATATTCTACTAGTATTTTAGTTTAGTGATCTGTGCTCAGAGTTGGATTTCTTTGTTGCCTAGCTCTTCAATCACATTTTAATCGGCAGAGAAGGTTAGTTATCCATACCTGATTTTGACTTTTGAATAGTTTGAACTCTTTCTCAATGATCATATCTTATTGATGTGTGTTGGGCCTTCCTAATGGGATTAAAATGTTTATTTCAATTTGAAAATCGTGCCCATAGTGTTTTTGTCGTCAAATGCCCTTATTTATTGTGATTGTGATTAAATAAAATCTCGTTGGGTTGAGCTTGCATGTCGTTAGTTTGATTGGGTGAAATTTGAGTATCTCAGGGTGATGGGTAGTATAGGTCTTGTTCAAAGTTTGTTGGTGCATGTTTTGATTTTGCTTTTGGGGTTTGCAGGATTGAATTCAAGAAGATGGATTGAAAATGGGCACGTTGGACCATTTGGCATGCTGGGTCGAGCTCGCCGAATCGTTCGACGGTTCACCTAATGTCTCCATCTCGCCTTAGTATCACGACAAATTAGATGTCGCTGTAACTTTTAACGATAAGCCATGGGTCGCCAAACTCACTCAGCGACTCATCGAAAGTACTCTTGATCTCCCTCTGTATGCTACCCCTCAGACCTTATACAGTGTAACTTTCAACGAAAAAACCCTTACTAACAGAAAGTAGGCAGCAAGTTGCCAAAAGGACTCTCCTATCTCTGACTTGCTATAATTTGACACCAAACCTTTCGGTGAGCCTGAGTTAGCTCACCAAAGAAGTTCGGTGATTCGCCAATCCACTTGGTGAACCTTTCTTTAGTAGATTGCCTGTGCTTCTGTTTGATTTTCCCACTAACTCATCCCAAATCTTTTTGCGAGTATGACTAAACATAACAAAGCTTGTAGCAACAAACTACCCCAATGTAAAGAGAAAGGGATAGAAATAAGTGAGGATGCAATTGAATCCAGGCCCAAAGCCTCTAAAATCTCCACAACTGGTGGGAAAGGCAAGGGAAAGGAAAAAACTATTGAGCTATTAGATGCATGTTCCAATAGTATTGGTTTTTACACCAACAACCCAACAACTTATGACAGTGAGAGCATAAGATCTGATGAAGATGAGTTGATGGAAGCATAGAGGAGTGAGTTACGATCTAAACAGATGAACGACCCATCTCAGACCAGAAATCCTCGATCCACCACTCAGACTCCTCATTTTTCAGAGCAGGCAATAGTACTGGCACCTTCAGTACGAGGCCCCCCACCTAAATCAATGAACATATTAAAGTCTGTGGGGCAAAAAACGATCATTGAAGAAAAATAACTCACCATATATAGGGAGATCGATAAGTACCCTGAGATAATAGAGTGCCTGAAATATCACAAATTTCAAATATTCACAAAACCCCGTGGCTCTTACATACCAAGCTGGGTTAGAGAGTTTTACAATGCATACATCGCATTGGTACCTCAACGAAAGAGTTTAGTGTCGTCTTTCAGGGCAGTTGACTACGTGGTTGTTAGAGGAAGGAAGGTATCTTGTGACAGTGAAGCTATCAAAATAGCTTTGGGCATGTCCGATAAGATTAATGATCACTGCCAGCACTTAATCAGAACAAAGAAGCTGGATGAAATGAAAAAGTGGTTACCCCGCTGATCTCAAATGTTATTGTTCAAAAATGGGCAGCAGAAGGAGTTTCAAATGAAAAGAAAGATATGAGCATAGCTGCAAAATACTGGTTCGAGTTCAATAGCAGCACAATTATGCCATCACAGAATGAATAAATCCTTTGCCTTGCTAAGGCAGCTTATCTTAGATGCATCATAGAGAAAACAAGGATGAATCTAGGGATGATAATTGCTTATGAGATCCATATGCACGCAAAGCAGAGCTAGACATCTCTCCCTTTCCCGATATTAATCACTGCATTGTACGAAAGAGCTCGGGTGCCTAGAGATGCAAAGAAGGATGTGGAATTGGTTACCACCGCCTCCACCAATATTCAAAAGATTGAAGCCGAATATCTTAAGGACCAAGTGGTAAGGAAACCAAAGGAAGTTGTGGCCACTGTTTCGATACCTGAAAAGGCATCTTTGTCTACTTCAATTCCTGGATCTTCAGGTATAGCCGCTCCTTCTTATCCTTCATATACTTTAGGTCCCTCGGCTCCTGTGTTACCACCCAGACTCACTGCTACGGTTGCACCCTGTGAACCGATCACTCAGGCATCTCTGATCCAGATGGGATAGCTTGCTCAATCTGCTGATTTCTAGGCTACCAATATAGAAAGCTCCACTCCTGGAATGATTCAGGCTTCCCTCGATGATGTTGTGACAAGACTGAGCACTACTATTGATGCTTTGGAGGCTAGGATAGCCATGTGTAAACGCGACCAAGGAGCCACAGAAGAGGTGACAAGCTTAAAGGCCGCCATTGCAAAGCTGAGGAAAGATGTGGACTACCTAAAATCCATTGATGTGTCCATAATCTTTGGAACACTGGAGATTCCAGACGTGCCGAAGATGCCTCAGACCACCTTTGGACATGGAGATAGATAAAAATAGATAGACGATCTTGACTTAGAGGTAGAGACTGGCGAAGAGATATTTGAGGGAGCTGCAGTAGACGACATAGCTGAGATCGAAGAAATCATGATCGATACTACTGTGCAGGCCTCCTTAGCATCTTATGCTGGATTTGATGGAGCTGGTCCTTCTAGAAGTCACTTTGGGAACTGATGCCTAGATAGATGGAACGACTACTTAGACAGGATCCCCTCTTTACCTCCCTCTCTGTCTTTCCTTATTTTACCTTTTGGATTCTATGTTAATTGCATTAGAGGACAAATATTTTTATTTGTGGTGGGGTGAGGCTCACCTTTTGTGTGCTATTTGTGATTCATGTTATGTATATATTTAGGTGTTTTGTTTAAAATTATTTTCTACACTGCTTTCTGTGGATGTTTGAGCTTATGGCTCCCTTTTGTTTTAAATTACCAAAAAATGATTTTGACGATTTTGACCCTTCCAAAAAATTTTGAAAATTTTGCACATTTTCGCACCCTTTATATGCTCTTGAATGTGGCTGTTCTTGTACAAATTCAAGTCTTGGTTCCGATCAATATCAATGACTTGAATAGTGCTCTCAATCAAATGAACATGAATGTGCGGCTACAACGAGGCCAAATAAAGTTGCATAGAAAAATATGTGAGCTCTTTCGATCTCGTTATGATTAGCCATTTATTGAATTGATTCTCTTGTAATGACTGTTGTACACTAGCGAAAGTGTGTGGTCTTGTTTGACTTAAGTGTGGATGCATTGTGTGATGAGCTTACTCTGAACCTTGCATGAATAAACCTAGAATTTTCCCTGTTAGTTTGATTGATTTAGTAAGGTGTGCTCTTGAAATGATCTTAGGCAACTTTTGAAGAGTGTGAGCCAAATTTGACATATTCATCTTTTGTGGCCTACCCGTGAGCGTGTTAAACTCTCTTGAACACCCTTTGGGCCTTACCTTTCTTTGGATGAACCTTGATGAACCCTAGACCTTACTTGACCCACTACCTATAATCCTCTTGATTTGTGGTTTAGTGAATAGCCAACTTAGGCCAAAGGGTGTGGTGAAAAGGAAAAGGAGAAGTCAAGAAGTGCAAGAAAAGTCTCCCTTAACCCAAGGTGTTGCCAAATAATGGAAACCCTCCATAAAAAGAAAGTTGTGGAATAACAGTACAAAAGAAACTGGGTTTCCAAGCAATCCTTGGAGGTGAATAAAAAGACGACTTAGAAGCACTAGAAAAATAATTGATAAATTTAAAGAAGGGAATGCCTTGAGATTACCACATCTCATGAGGAAAAAGTCACTAAGCCTAAATGATCATACCTTTGAACTTAGCCCCATTACAAGCTTTAGAAAGACCTTTTTGATCTTGAGTGAGCCGAATCGAAGATTGATTGGAAAATAAGGGCAAGCATATGGGTGAAAACTTGCATTGTGTTCCTTTTTTTTAGTGTGAGCGTTGCATCTGATTCCTGGTCTTGAATTGATAAACTTTTGTGTGAGAATATGGAATCATTCTTTATATGAGGGCATTTAGATACTTTTTGTTGAGCTTGAACTTGCACAAGTAGCAAGTATTGCGAGCATGAGAATCTTTGGTAATGGTATGTCACAACTTGAATCTTTGAGTACACAATTGATCTTTGCATGAGTAATTTGAGTCTTGTTATGTATGTTCATGATTTAGTCTTATGTAGCACTATTTGAGGCATCCTATTTGAACTACTGAACTTGAGTTTTTACTTGATGACAAGCAAAAGTTTAAGGTGGGGGTGTTGATGAGTCCACAAATTGGACTCATTTAGGGCTTTATTTTAATAGAAAAAGTGTCCTCAAATGCTTATTTAGTCTCAGTATTGAATGAAAACCCTTAAGTTTTAGGTATTTTAAGTTTGAAGGAAAGCATGGACACTACATCGCAAAAAGGAACGAAAAGGCTAAAAAGAACGAAGAAATAAAGGTCCGAGGATTGCCGAGTCCACTTGGTGAGTCGCCGAAGGGTCCTACTTCGCCTTTTGTTCCAGTGTGCTCAGCCCTGAAGGAAAGGATCAAATTGGAGGAAAAAGGGAGCAGTCGGTGCATCGCCAAGAAGTTCCGCGAAGTAGTGCTATGTCAGCCAATGACCCAGAGTACGACAATGCCAAAGGATGGTGCAAGATGACGATTAACTACACCAAAGGGTGAATCGCTGAGTTGATCAGTGATTTCGACTAATGTCGCTGAATAATCCATTGTAGCACAGATTTTCCAAAACTATAAATACTCGTTGAGATTTATAGCTTAGTATCAGATTTTAGTATCATAATAATTTTTCAGTGTGAAACAATTAATATCATTTTTAGTACTTTTTCTTTGAGTTTGAATGGGTTTTAAAACTTGAATAAGAAGAGGGTTTCATCTCCAAGGAGTTAGACTTGGGTGTCCTGGATTTTTCATTCTTGGGTTGTAACAAGACTTAAATCTTCATACCCATTTGAATGCAAGCTCATTTAGGTGTAAATTTCTTTCTCTTGAAGTGTGGCTAAAAACCCCAATTCTTGTGGTGTGATTTAGCAAATATGTGTTGGTATTATTGTATGGTCTTGCTTGCTGATAGGATATATGTATTTTAATGGTGATTTCACCTAGTGGTTGTGGTTTAATTTAATAGGTTTGTAGTTGTAAATACAAAATCACCCATGTGTTTTCGGCTTGCTCGAGAGAGAGGTTGTGAAATCAAGACCAGTAGACTAATTGCCTAAGGAGTGGGTCAACATGAGGTTCAGCCCAAGAGTGTAAGCCCTAGTCCTATATCCTAACACTCAGCTTGAGAGAGTGAGTGGGGTAAGGCATAGGCTGGCCTTCATGCGACAAATGGGTGTCTGAGAGGAACCCATTTGAAATAGAGTAAGTTGCCCAAAAGGGAACTTATTTCCATCTAAAGCTTAGCCTAGTCACTATTATCTTGCAAATTTCCTTTCGAAAGCATATACCCAATGATTTATACCAATATATATTGCGGTCACATCCCAAGAATCCCCTCTCACTCATAGATTTCTTTTTTTATTTCTACTATTTTTGCTATATTTGTGACAAAACCCCCAAATCGATATTTGACACTTTTTTGTCCCCCTTTAATTTACAATGTTTTTAATCATTAATGTCTTTAGCTACGACTAGTTAGAATAAATTTTATTTTTCTATTAATTCTCGAAACCACTCCCTTGGGACTCGACCCCAATCCTTGGTTGGATTATTATACTATTGCATGATCGTAGACACTTGCATCGAAAGTTGTGTCATTGATTACACAAACATCAAGTACCCCTAGGTTGTGAAAAACTTGGTATGAGAGCATAAGAGTTTGGGATAAGTTTTAGGATGTCTGAAACCACGTCTATGTTGAGTCTTATTCATAGGTGTGAATCGCACACATCTATGAATAGGAGGCTATTGGATGCTTAGGAAAAATCTCACTTTTTCATTCTCTCAGTCATGCCATAAAGTAATGCTTTAGTAGGCCCTTTTACTAATTCATGCCCGTTGTTTTTCAGGGTATGGCTAACACAAGGGCGAATGCTAGTAGAGAATGAGAAGACATTGGGGACCAAGAAATTCCTCCCCAATTTCCACATCAAGCTCCTTCTCAAGTTCCTAATGACCCTCCAATTGGGAATGTCACTCTAGCGGAGTTTAGGGCCTCTATGCAATTGTTGGCTCAAGCCTTGATGATGCAAGCCAATAGAGAGGTGGTGGCTCCGGTAAACCCTACAAGGGGAATGGGTGCTTATAGGATTAGGGAGTTCTTGAAGATGAACCCTCCGGAGTATAGTGGCTCCAAGGTGGAAGAGGATCCAAATGGGTTCATAGATGAGGTTTATAAGACACTTGCTATCATGGGGGTAACTTCTAGAGAGAAAGTGGAACTAGCCGCTTACCAATTGAAAGATGTTGCCCAAATTTGGTATGAGCAATGGAAGATTCTAGGCCGGTAAAGGTGGGCCCTATAGAGTGGGAAACTTTTAAGTTGGCATTTCTAGATATGTTCTTTTCTCAGGAGTTGAGGGAGGCTAAGTTGAAGGAATTCATAAATCTTAAGCAAGGCAACATGAGTGTCAATGAGTATGCCTTAAAGTTCACTATTTTGTCTAAGTATGCTCCATGTTTGGTAGCAAGTCCAAGGGATTTGATGAATAGGTTCATGATGGGGATGTCCGATCTAGTAGAAGAAGAATGTCGTATGGTAAAGCTTGTTGATGATATGGATATATCACGCCTCATGGTGTTTTCCCAACAAATAGAAGAGTCAAAACTCAAGAAGGAGAGGGCTAGGGAGAAAAAGAGGTCTAGGGTGGATAATGATGGGTCCCATGGACTTGGTTGTTCTAAGAATCGACAATAGTTTTCCGGACAAGGCTATTCTAATGCTCCTAAGTATAAGGATGAGAGGGTGTCTGCCCCTAGGCCATAAGGGAAAGGTAGTGAGTCCCTATGGCCCACTTGTTCTAGGTATGGTAAGAGGCATGAGGGTAAGTTCTTAGCCGGTAAAGATGGTTGCTATGGATGTGGTGAGAGTGGCCACATGAAGAAAGATTGCTCAAAGGCAAAGGATACTTTAAGAGAGGGTAAGGAAGTTGCCTCTAGTGGTGGGGATGATGAGCCTCCAAAGAGGAATAGATTTTATGCTCTCCAATCCAAGGATGATCAAGAGTGATCTCCTCATGTCCTTTCCGGTATGTGTTTTATGCTTTAGTAAATTTCCAGATTTCTTGTCTTTTGTGACTTGTTATGTTGGACTTTATGTTGTCCTTGCTATAATTGATGCTTAGAAAGCATGTGTGGGTTTGCTCTTAAGGGGAAGATAGTGTGCCTACCTAATAAGGTTATTATGTGATTATATGTTTCTATGATTTCCTCATATGTGTGTTCATGAAAATGCCTAGGTCTTGTTAGATATGACTTACATGCATTGTTTTGCCTCATGTTGTAGCACCTTTGAGTCAATATGCATTTTAGTCTCCATGAATTTATGTTGAGCATGTTGTAGCTAGGAGATGTTAGTTCCTCCTTGAAAATAAATAGAAATTGAATTTCATGCATTTTGGGGTGGTATATGTAGTTCCTACTCCCTTGGGTTGCATTGATTATGTTTAGCTTGGAGATGAAGTCTTCCTCCTTGATTGTGTGCATTTAGATGTAGTGCATGCATATTGGGCTTCTAGTCTAGAGTTGTTTCTTTTAAGAAGTATTTAGAAGGGTCATTCAAGGATGAATGTTCCCAAGGGGGAGATATTGTAACACCTCGGAGACAAGTAGACCAAACTACAGCTACAAGCTAGGGTTCTAAGGTTTGAAGTATGTGAAATAGGGTCGTAGATGAGATTTTTCATACTTTGAATGAGGGGCTTGGTAGTTGAACGTCAAGATACGTGTTAGACCCCATAGTTTAAAAGACTATCTATGGAATGATATAGGGTTGCAAGGGCCAAATCTATCAAGGTAGACTGAAAAAGAACTTGTTCTCCTAAGTGCCTAGTTGGCGATTGGGCAGCTTGATCGCCCAAGGCACTTGGCGATGCGCCAAAGGGCACCCAAGGTCGTCTAGTGGGCTGTCCCTTTGTCCTTGATTCTGAAACAAAGGGTGAGCTTCATAGCTCGCCAACCTACTTGGCGAATAGCCTATTGACCCCCTAGATCTCCTAGTGAAACTGCCCCATTATGGACCTTTCTGGAAAAATGGGTGAGCCAAGGGTCCACTTGGAAAGTCACCTAGTGCCCTTGGCAAGCCATAATGGTGCTAAGGGCGAGCAAGGACTGGAAAGTTAGTAAATTTTAAGTTAAAAATGTTTAGGGTCCTTAGTCTTTACCAAAGTTGACCCTACATTATTCTACTCCTTTCCTACCAACTATATAAGCTTATTAGACCTAAGTTTATCTCATTTAAATCATTCAACCTAGAATCAAAAGAAAACTGACCTTTATCCTCTCTATAGAATATTTCTCTCTTTAAGAAGAACCTTCATAGAAGAAGGAGATAGAGCTTGAAGCTTGGGTAAAGAACAAAGTCCATTTTTGGGAGATTTCTTTAGGGCTTTGATTAAAGGCATGTTTAGCTTTCGTCTATGGATTCTTCCGCCCATAGAGTCCCCTAGAATTTTCCCATAATTAATGATGAAGAACCCCAATCAAGCTAGGGTTACTTCCAATGTATGGGTTTTAGGTGGGTATGATTCCAAAGGGTTGGATACTACTCATATATGATTAATTTCATGTTGATTCATTATATTATGAAGAATTTATGTGAATTCCTTGGTTAACCCTAATTTTCAAAGTATGTGGGTTTATGCTTTTGATGAGAAATTGATGATTCTTGCTAGTTTCGCTTGGGTTGTTATCATGTATAGAACCTGTCCAAGAATGGGAATATGAAATCATAAATTGAACTAGGCTTATGCATGTATGATAGAACATGAATTATAGTGATTGAAATTGGGATTTTATGATGAATTATGCTTAGAATTGACTATTACTAAGGCTTAGGGATAATGTGTCTTGTGATCTAGACCAGTATGATGATTGTGGAATAAAGCATGAATGTACGGCTTAAAGTCATAATGGTGATCACTAGGGCTTAAACAGTAAGTTTAATGAGATAGCTTGCATGTATGTAGAATGTGAAAGGTCTTCTCACATAGAATGACACTGGAGTGAAAGGCTAATTATCTAAAGCGCATCATGCTTCTTAGAATAGAATAACTTGAGGTTGAGTCTTACGATTCCTTCATGGATAGTTGAATTATGTAGCTTGGGATGGTAGATCTCATGGTAGCTTGGGATTTGATGAATTAAGCTCATCTAAGGTTAGCTTGAACTAGCATTGGTAGGATGCTTTTCATGGTAGCTTGCATTAGTATAGGCATGGTAGCCTAGGATTGAGGATCTATACTCTCCTATGGGTAGCTTAAACTAGCATTGTTAGAATGCATTTCATGGTAACTTGACTTGGTTGGGCGAAGAGCATTTCATGGTAGCTTAGGATTGAGACACCATACTCTCCTAAGGATAGCTTAATGTTGAGGGTTCATACTCCCCTAAAGGTAGCTTGCATCCTATTGATTGATGCATGGTGGCTAGGTTGGTATACTTGTATCCTTCCTAGGATAGCTTGGGTAAGGTGTCTTCCTATGGTGGCTAGGTCTAGCATAGTAGTATGTTATTCTTTGATAGTTTAGAAAGATGATTAGTAAGCATTGAGTAAGTAAGCCTAAAGGATTACTTAGTGTGAGTGATAGTATGGGATGCCATTCATACATTGCACAAGTATGACTTGAAGCTACTTATGAAGTGTCCTCTTTTGTGATGTATGTATAGCTTGGATTGTTGCTATAGTTGCCTTCCATGATACGATTGACTTAAGTTGATAGTTCCTTGTCAATATGTAGTAGGTCTATAGTGGCACCTAGAAATGGTAAATATGAATAGGGTGACTTCAAGATATTCTTAGTGCGTGTGATATTATGGGATGCCCCATATGCATTGCACAAGTGTGGTTTGAGGTTACTTAGGAGTATAAGTGCTCGCATGATATGAAAACCTAGGTCTTGACTATGAAGGTGGACTATGACCATGAATGACCAAAGAGAGGTACTTAGCTTGGGTAGTATTAAGGGATGCTATCCTTGCCTTGCACAAGTATGCTTGGAGGTGGCTTGTGGAGTAGTTCTCTTGAATATGAAAGACTAATAGTTGAAGTATGAATTTATGTATGTCTTATGTTGACTTGTTATGATATGATGCTTATGTTGGAGTTTATGTTATGAATATGTTATTGTCTCTTAGGCTTATGTCTTATGTTGACTAACCATTTGAGATGCTTTATGTTGGTATGGTAGCTTTCATACTTTGTACATTTTGTACTAACGCATATTGCCTACATTCTAATCAAATGTAGGGTATGGGAGATTGAGTTTCTTTGGAGGCTAGGTTTCTAAGGCGTTTGGAAACTTTAAGAATTGGTGAGTCCTCATAGCTTTGAGGACAAACCCACTATGTTCCTTTTATGTCATTTCTTATGTTTTAGACTTCTTTTAGGCTGCGTCCAAATACTTTTAATTCATGCTATTCATAGATGGTTTGAGACAAAGGTTTTAGTAAAGACTTCCGCTTTTATGAAATGTTTTAGACTGAATGTTTTAAAGAAAGTTTCAAATTTTTGCAACTTTTCTATGATTGTATGTTATGATGATGCTAAGGGCTTGTATTAGACCCTTTCGGGGTCGAGTACACCGTGTTATGTCTAGGGGGTACCCTTGGGTCGTGACATCCTCCCTCTCAAAATATCTTCTCTGTAGAACTCCTTTGAAGACCAAGAGAAGAAGAAGACTTAGGGCTTGAAGAGGAGGGCTATTTGAGTGGATTTTCATGGATTTCATCTATTAAGGTATCGTGATCCTTCATTTAGGGTTAGCTTTCACCCTAGAGTCAATTTCAAAGAAGTTTCAAAATTTTCAAGTTTCACAAAAACCCTAGGTTTTTCTCAATCTCATGGGTTCTTCCATCAAACATTTTCAAATTATAAATTATGATTATATTGATGTTTAATTGATGATTTAAGATGAAAATACTCCATGAACCCATGATTTCTCTCAATTCCTAAATTGTGCCTTATGAAGTGGGTTTGTTGATTATGAATGAATGTAGATGGATTATGCCTAAATTAATTTAGATTGTTTAATTATATCACTATTCATGCCTAATTGTATTAGTGAAAGATTTGTTGGTGAAAGTGAATTCATGGTTTTGAAAGGGTAAGTGATGATCAATTTCTTGTTGAATTAGAATTGTGAATTAGTTGTTGATCCAATTGAAAGGTGGAGGTGTTTATTTACTATGTATATTGTGGTATTGAATTGATGGATAAATTTCTTGTACCCTACATGTGGAGGTTAATGTATAATTGTGATATGATGCATGCGTGTGATCTAAATGAATGAATGATGATCATGTCTAGAAGCTAATTGTGTTATGATTGAAGGCTATCTCTTTATTAACACTTGTGAGTGATGATCATAATGTGAAAGGCTATTCTCACACACACACACACTTGAATGAAAAATGAATGAGGTTCAATGATAATGTTAATGATGTAGTACTTATTGAAAGGCTATTCTCAATTGTACTATAATGAATGATAATGATGTGTTGATTGAAAGGATATTCTCGATCTTACTCTAATGAACGATAATGAAATTTTTAGATGAAAGGCTATTCTCATCTTTGAATCTATGAGCTATCCAATGAATGAATGATGGGTTTGAGATGGAAGCCCTCACGTGAGTTGAGGCGGGGTTTCTAGTAGTAATCTCTTGAGATGGATCCCCTCATGTGAGTTGAAGCAGGGTGTCTAGTAACAATCTCTTATCCCTTAATGTAATGAATTTTAAAATACACTATGGGAATTTAGGCTAAGCACCGAGAGGATATTGAATGAGATGGAACCTCTCATGTGAGTTGAGGCGGGGTTTCTAGTAGCAATCTCTTGAGATGGATGCCCTCACGTGAGTTGAGGCAAGGTATCTAGTAACAATCTCCTAGTCCCTTAACTATGTGCCCACATAGGTCTAGCTAGTGGATTCACTTAAGCTAAATACCGGTTTACCTTAGGCAAGTAGACCAACCCTTACGATGTGGGATAGTACATCGGATTCTATGATCTAGCTCTCATGGTCTATGTCGGTTAAATGCTTATTCCCATCATGTGAGATGTGCATTATGGTTTCTTGAGGAGTTCTACAAAGTGTGGGTGGTAGTATGGGATGCCATCCATGCATTGCACGAGTAGGCTTTGATAGGGTCATACTGAGTTCTCTAAGTCTTCATGACTAATGGATGAAGTGTCCTCTAAATGAAGTTAATAAAGAATATTTATCTAATGTCTATTGAATGAAAGTCCTCCAAATGATGTTATTGAGTAATGTTGACTCTTATATGCTTAATGTAAATGATGCATACTATAATTGGATTGTATTATGGGTTACTTCCTTGTCATGACTTATTGTATATGAATGCACCATGTCTAGGGTGACTTCAAAGGAGTACTTTGTGTGAGTACTAGTATGGGATGCTACTTGCACATTGCACAGGTATGACTTAGAGTTGTCTTAGATGCTGGTCTTAATGTGATGAGGTGATTCATGTAATGTTTATGTCTCTTAGTTGCTTTTTTTGTGTAAAGGTGGAAAGGATGAATGGTAAGTTCACTTTTGGTGACCTCAAGGTGGTACCTTAGTGTGGGTGGTGGTATGGGACGCTGTCCATACATTATTCAAGGTATAGCTTGAGTGTTACTTGACGTGAAGGCTTAAGGTAAATGTAAAGGTTTATATGTTGATCTTGTTCAAATGTGAAAATGTGACTTGTATGTTGGTTGTGACTTATATTATACCCTTTTTTTTTTTTTTTATCAATGTTCATGAAGTTTTACCAAATGGCATAAACGTATGACATTCAAATCAAATGTCCTTTTTAGGCATGTTTTTGCATGGTCATCAAACTTAGTACATCTAATGTGCTAACCCCATTCTTGCCCTTTTCTTACTAAAGTGTAGGGCTTGGAGATATTGGTGTTCTATGCTTGAGGAGTAAGTTTCTAAGGTGTTTGAAGATGAAGACTTGGTGAGTCCTCATAGTTTCGAGGACAAAACCCATTATGTTCCTTTTATGTCTTTTAGTTTTTGTTAAAGCTTTTGTATGGGATAAGTCCCAATGTTGTATTCAAAGTATTAGATGGTTTGAGACATAGTGTACAAAGTCTAGAAAGTCTTCTGCTTGCTTTTTAATGAATGTCTTTTCTATTATAAAGAAAGTTTTAAATTCTTCTCTATTTTCCTATGTTCTTATGTTCAAGAATGCTATGAGGCTTGTATTAGACCCTTTTGGGGTCGAGTACGCCGTGTTACGACTAGGGGGTGCTCTCGGGTCGTGACAACTACGGCCACCTTCATGAGCCGTCAAGGGCTCCACAACCCATCATGGTGCCCGTGGTCCCTTCACCAGTAGCTAGGCTAACCTAGCATTTACCCCACAAGGTGAAGACATCCCCATAAGCCTTCCCATGGGTTGTGGTCTTTACCATGAGCTGTGAAGTGGCTGGTGAAGGGGAGCCTTTTTGGGGCAGCTTTAGGGAGGCTATTGCCTCACCACCACGGGTGGTACCAAAGGGCGTGGTGGCAACCACGGGTCGTGAAGACCCTCGTGGTCATGGTGGGCAATGCCTTGGCCAATTTTGGGCAGCCTTGGCCCCTTGCCTTGGCCCTTGCCCATTTTCCTTGGCTCTTGCCCTTCTCCCTTGACGTTAACCCTCACGTTTAGCTCTAGTTTAGTCTACTAGATTCCGGGGTGTTACAATATCTCTCCCTTGGGAACATTGGTCCTCGAATGACAGTCTAGACACCTTACGAAAGTAACAACTCAAGACTAGCAGCCCATCTTGCATGGAACATCAATTAATGCGCAATTCAAAGGAGGAAACTTCAACTCCATCTCAAACTTAATCAGTGCAACACAAGAAAGTAGGAACTACATCTAACGACCCATTATGCATGAAAACTCAGCATTTCTCATATACATAGGAGGAGCTACCTTCTCTAACTAAAGGCATGCTCAACACAATGTCATGGAGCTAGGATGCAACATATTTTCAAAAAAGCACAACTAAAGCATGTTCGACAAGTCATCTCATGAGCATATAGGCAACTCTTACTCAATGCACAACAACATGAGCAACATCAATCATAAAAACTCATTTTCTTACTATACATAAATTTTTCAAGATCATGCATAACATAAGGAAACCATGGAGCATGACTTCACATAAAGAACAAATCATGAGGAACTCATCACCTTAATGCTAAAGGAGGTTAGAAGGAAAATATAAGGATATTGGGACATCCTATTGGCCTCGGCCTCCCAAGTAGCACCCTCAACTAAAAATGTTACTAAAAAAACCACTCCTCAACATTTTCATGGGAACAACTTCCTTGTTCTTCTAGTTCTTAACTTGCCGGCCTAAGATCCCAACCAGTACTTATAAATTAGAGAAATTCTCATTAACTCCCAACTCTTCTTAAGGAATTTACGAATGTCAGATCTCCAACACCCTTCTATATCCAAGAGACGTGGAAAACTGGATACACCAGTACCACTCGTTAAGCAACTCTAGTTCACTAGCAACCTTACCAACACCACTCAAGATCTCATAAGAGCCTACCAAACCCGGGACGAAACTTCCCAAACTCACTATACCACTCAAGGTGAGAATTTCAAGCAAACCTAAATCATGAACATCAAGAACACTCAATGACCTTGCAATCTAAGCACACTATTTCCCCCTTGGGAGTAAGCCTATACAGATTTCTTAAGCACCATTTCCTTCAACACTAAGGTCAGAGCAAGTCATCACTAAGCTTTCACATCCATCACACAAGTTGAATCTAGACTATGGTAGGTTACACTTCTACCTTCTTAGAGGAGTCTACTCCTTACCACCTTTAGGCATTTCTAAAACACCAGATTCATCAAATCCATCTACATACCCCAAAACTCATTATGACTAAGTCAGTTTCTTCCATCAAATACACATAACCATAATGCAATGCATTTATACCAAAGACAACATCAAAGTCTATCATATCAAGTCACAAAATACAAGCAATACTGGAATCTAATAAAGCATAAAACACATACCGGGAGCTACATTCGGAGGAAACTCTTGTTCACCTCTAGCTTGGAGAGCATAAAACCGAATTTTCTTTGGAGCACCCATACTCGAATCACTTGGAGCATCTTTCTTACCCTCTCTTTCTCTAGCGGTAAGTACCAGGCAATCTCTTATTATGTGATCACTCCTACTACAACTATAACAAACCTCCATGCCAGCTAGGCATCTACCATAGTGCTTCCTTCCAAAATTAGTGCAAGTAGGCTTAGGAATCAAAGATTTACTATTACTCCCTCTTTGAGGCTTAGGGTTAGACACCCTCTCTTGGTTAAATCTTGGGGGAAACCTAGAAGGAACTTATGCAGAGAACCTTTCAAGGGGAGAATTATCATCATCAATCTTATAACTCTTTTTCTCCCTCAACCCTTCTTCCAGTTTCATTTCCTCAATCTGTTAAGCATAAATCATAAGGCGAGAAATATTCATATCATAATCAAGCATGGCCGTACGACATTTTCTTACTACTATATCAGAAACCCCTGAGACAAACTCAGTCATTCCCGACCTAGGTTCGGACACTAGAATTGGAGCATACTTAGACAATTGGGTGAAGCTCAATTTATATTACTTAACACTCATATTACCTTGCCTAAGGTTAATGTAGTCAAGAACTAAAACTTCTCTTATCTCTAAATGGAAGAACCTATCTACAAAAGCACTCTTGAACCTTTCCTACTCTGTGGGACCCATTCCTACAGGTCTAGCCTCTTTTCACCGATTAAACCAAACTTGAGCAACCCCTTTGAGTTAGTAAGAAGACAAATCCTCCTTTTCTATCGGAATCACTCCCACAAAGTCCAACTCCTTAGAGAACTCATCTATAAACTCTTAAGGATCTTCCTCTATCTTTGACCATAAAATTTTGGAGTTTCTATCCCAGCCTAAGTCAATATTTTAAAACCAAACCTAAACTTCTCATTTGTTACTTTCTCTTCCAAAGGGTCAATTGGAGCTTGAAGAGTAGCTTCTTGATCGACATAGTCTTCCTCATTCCTTCTAACATTATCCGTTGTAGTGGTCATATCCTAAAAACCATCGGGCACAGATTACGAGAAAGACCTAATAGAGTTAAACTCTATGGCACGGCTTAGAGAATGAAAAAGTTAAGTTTCCTAAACATCAAGTAGCCTCCTATTTATATATATGGTGCAGTTCTGATTTATAAACAAGACTCTACTAGATGTGGTTTTGAGACATCTTAGAACCATTCTAAACCTTGTACTCTAATTACCAAGTTTGTCACAACCCAAGGGTATCCCCTAGATGTAACAAGGCACATAGAACTCCGAAGGACTCCATGTAAGAAACTTAGCATATCACAACATAAGATAACAGAAAATACAGAAATTTTAAACATTTTTCAATACATTCAAGGTTTCATAAAACGAAGCAGAAGTCTATTACACTTGTCTCAAACCATCTAATACTTGAAAAGAGTTAGAGGCACGGCCCATACAAAAGTCTAAACATAAAAGAAAGACATAAAAGGAAAGGGGTGATCAAGTCCTCGATGCTATGAGGACTTACCAAAACTTCTCTTCTTGATCTACTATGAACCTAGCCACGAGGATGGAAGTCAATATCACCAAACCCTACATTTGATAAGAATGTAGGCAAAAGTATGCGTTAGTACAATAATGTAATAAATATGATGGCTAGCATAAATCATTAACATAAGCATATAAGAGGCATTAGTCAACATAAAACATATACCATAATCATAAGAGACAATAACTTAAGTCATAAGCATAAGAGACATCATCATAAGACATAGGCTATAAGCATAAGATATAACAACATAGTCATAGGAATAATCAATTCCTCTAGTTTAACACAACATAATAGAAAAATTTCATAAGCCACCACAAGGCAAGCTTTTGCAGTGCATGGATAAGACCCCATAATCCCAACCATGCTAAGAAAGTCACTTTAGGTCCTCATTCATATTTGTCATATTTTGATCTCATCCTTAGATTATTTCTCATAGGCAAGGGAACATTCACCTTTAGTCACACATGTATTGGCAGGGCCTTTCAAGCTACAATCCAAACTAAGCATACATCATAAGCATAATTCATAATCATTTTCATTACATAGATCATCATAACATAAGAGGAACATATCATAAATACCCTCAAAGCATACTTGTGCAATGCATGAATAAGACCCCATAAATCTCACCCATGCTAAGTAAAACTTCTTGAGTAACCATAATTCATAATTCATATTCTTGTTGTGGGAATAAACCTTAACCGACATAGACCATATGAGCTTAACATGGAATCCGGTTCTACCCCATATCGAAAAGGGTTTTTCCTACTTGCCTAAGGTAGAATCACACTCTTAGCTTAGGTGGATCAACTAGCTAAAGACCTATGAGGGAACATATTTTATGGGACAAGGGGATTGCTACTAGAAACCCAGCCTCTACTATCGTGAGGGCTTCCATCCCAAGAGATTGCGCCTAGAAACCCAGCCTCTACTATCGTGAGGGCTTCCATCCCAAGAGATTGCTCCTAGAAACCCAACATCTACTATCATGAGGGCTTCCATCTAATATCAATATCAACTCGGTGCTAATCTTTATTTCCCACGGAGTACATATTAAGTATTGAATTAAGTTCATATTTATGGAAGAATGTCTTGACACTCAATCCAACATAATTCATAAGATAGCTCATTAGATCATGTGTGTGAATAACCTTTCACCGTCCATGTCTACATATAGTTTCAATAGGTGAGAAAATCTTTCAACCTTAGAATCATCATATTGTGAGAAAACCTTTCACATCATATCATATTCATGCATAAGTGTGTATATGAGGATAACCTTTCAATAACACAACAACTAGATCATCATCATATTCACTTAACTCTCAAAGTGTTCTTAAAGCATATATTAAACTTCATAAATCACGCATAATATCATAATTTTCCCTTTCGATGGCCATAACTCATATCAATAAACCTATCTAGAATGCACTACATTAGACATTGACTCAAGTAATTCAATTACTACAAACATAATCTCATAATATCTTTCTTTCATCAAAGCACCCACATCAAAAGATCATAAATTGGGAATATGGAGATTTCATGGGTTTTTGGGGATTTCAACATGAAAACCAAAATAAATCATCAATTCAATCATAATATAAAGTAATTCAAACATTAGAATGTATTTGAAAGGAACCCATGACTTGGTGACTAACCCTAGCTTTCGGGGAATTTCTATCTTTGAAATTGGGGTTTTGAATTCTATCCATGGATGAAGAGATACAATAATTTAGTTCATATTGTTGTCATAGTGAGGATATAATAACAATTCAAGTAATCAAATCACTATATGCATAATTTAATATACTCATAATATAGGTCATGTGGGTAAAGTCCTTCCACGATAATACCATATACAAATCAACATACATGATAGCTTCACTCTTAAAGCCATAACATTCCTAGTTCATTCGTATTAGCCTTACTCTTAAAGCCCTACTAGTCAGAATTCAACATATAAGCTTCATTCTAATATCCCTAACAATAATCCTTCATCATCCATGCCTTCATCTCAAGACAAGTCATAGTTCATCATACATACTTGATCTTAGCCAATTCACATCTATAAGCTTTCATCTTAAGAAACCTATTTATACTTCATCATATTAACCCCAATCTTAAGCACTACTAATCATGATTCATCATATATTCATTAATCACATTCAATTAATGTCTATGTGCTTAACTATCAAGGGGTCTACAATATATTTCATCAATTCTAGAAGATTACATCTAAATCCTCAATTTCCCTTTTCATGGCATAAAATCCACTTACTTCAATTTCATCTATCTAGAAATGGGTTAGGCATTTAAACATGTAATCTCATCTGAAAAACATGATATACTACTAATTCAATCATAAACAACCATTATCCACTCAATTATATCAACATACAATAATACACACAATATAGGAAGAAACCCTAACTAGAATTGAGGGTTCATCTACACAATTGGGGGAAACTTGGGGGCTTCATGGATGAAAGGAATCCATGAATGAATAAAACAATGGAGACTTGACCTAGCTTGATCCTCTTCTTCTTCTTCTTCTTCTTTGGGTTTTCTGTAGATATAATTTTTGGAGAGGATGAACTTTGAGATTCTTTTGGGGTTTTGGAAATATTGACTTAATTGGGTTGTTTCAAGGGTTAAAATAGCTTATATAGGTGTACTAAGACCATACAAAATGACCTCACTCAATACTCACTTAATTAGGAATTTCCCTAAAATAACCCTCATTAGGATGCCTAGTGTCGGGTACTACGGCCACCTTCACGAGCCGTCAAGGTCTCCATAGCCCGTCATAGTGCCTGTGGTCCCTTGACCAATAGATAGACTACCCTAGAATTTCCCTCACAAAGTGAAGGCAACCCCACGAGCCTTTCCACGGGCCGTGGTCTTCACCACGAGCCATGAAGTGGCTCATAAAGGGGCGCCTTTTTGGGGCAGCTTTAGGAAGTCTACTGCCTCACCACCATGGGGCATAGTGGCCAGCACGAGTCGTGAAGACCCTCATGGTCATGGTCAGAAGTGCCTTGGCCAATTTTGAGCAACCTTGGCCCCTTACCTTGGCCCTTGCCCATTATTCTTGGCTCTTGCATTTCTCCCTTGACGTTAACCCTCACGCTTAGCTCTAGTTTAGCCTACTAGCTTCTGGGTGTTACAATTTCAAGGCTCTCAATAACCATGCATAAGACTCAATACTCGAAACTCAACAACTCCAAAACTCAGAAACTTCAATGATACTACTCATTTCAAGAATACTCAACTCCGAGGGTTCATGCGGAATTATAGGAATGAAAAACTTAACTCAAGGACTTCATATCAAGAATGCTCAACTCATAGGGTTCATATGAAATTATGGGCATGAAGAACTCAACTCAAGTACTTCATGGGTAACATGTAGTAGTCCCTTGATTAGGAATATAATCTCAATAGGGTTAGGAACTCAATACTCAAGACATAGAACTTGAAGATACTACTCCTCTCAAAGAGGCTCAATTTATGAAGTTCATGCAGAATTATGGGCATGAACGACTCAACTTGTGGATCTAAATAACAATATGGAACTCATGTATACAACTCTTCCTAGTCTAATGCTTACTTTATCAAAACTTAGTTGAAATTGATAGTTGATCTCAAAGGATTCACAATTGAACTCAAAAGCTTTCTTGAACTCTACGCTTAACTTTCTCTTAATATGAATTATAAATTCAAGAGTTATGGTTCATGACATGAAGGATCTCGTGATGATAAAGTAGACTCATGAATACATTCTCCTTATTCTGATACTCATTTGCTCGAGTCTTGAAAGAAGTCATTAGAAATTGTAGAAGACTCCTCAAATAGACTCAAAGGGACTTTCTTAAAATGTTCAAAAGAACTCTCAAGACTTAAATATTATCTCTAACTTTAATTTGAATTATGAATGAATTAGAGGTTATGATTCATGTTATGAATGATTTCTAGGTGTTTAGAAGTAGTTTAGAGTGTTTAGAATCAAAAGGGGTGAAGATACACTTCAAAAGAACTCAAACGAGACAGCAGACGGAAAAGGAGTGGGGGCAGGCGACCCTAGCCCATTCCTGCCGCGAGGAGCCAGCCCCAAACATTATAAACATGATTGTGGCGCACTTCTGGGGCACCACCCCATCCCCTGTGGCACATCTTGGGCTCACCGCCCCAGCCTATCCACACGCAAATTTTGACGAATATTATTCTCTTGTTTTCAGATCCTAAATCGTCTCTAATCGATTTCTTTTCTCAAGTTTTCCTTAGATTCAATAAACCAATGCAAGTACATAAGAATCTAATAAAATCAACTCTTAATCTCATCACTATTACCTCAAGAACTTATTAAATCCATTCTAATTCAAGAACAGAAACAATATTTCAAGAACACTTATCAAGAACTGAAATCCTTCAACACTTGAGAATGAAATTATGATGAAAATAACATGATTGGTGAGTGGGTGAATGAACCCAATACAGTGGAAACTTACATACCTCTTAAAGATCAAACTCATGGCGAAAATCCGCAACAAAACTCAAGAACCTCGACGAACGCCTTGATCCTTTCTTCTTTTATCCTTTTTTCTTTTATTTTCTCTTCTTGAACTCTCAACTAAAACCCTACTCGTATATTAGGATTATAAAACTGAACCTAATCAGTTAAGACCCTTTAAACATTACTAAAAATCAATTAAATTTGATTGGGTAAGGAAAAGACCAAAATACCCCTCACTATTTTTGGGTAACTTTCCTTAATTGGGAAGCCTGACTTCAAAATGGCATATCTCACTCATCCGAACTCGAAACATAGCAAACTCGGTGGCGTTATGGTCATTTGAAGTTGACCCAAAACATAAAGAAACTTAGGAATGACTTAAACGAATTCTCTTTATTTCTTCTTGGAATTTAAAGTGTTACATATAGTGACCTTAACACTCAAGAAATTTTAAATTCCTTGGTAAAATCCTACTCACAAAGAAGGATAGTTGGAGTATTAGTTCAAAAAATTTCTAGGGTGTTACAATACCTCCCCCTTGGGATCATTCGTCCTCGAATGATGGCTGGACTGGGTATTGAATAGGGTTACTCTTATCATTTCTACCATACCAACTAGAATTTTTCCCGTATTACTATTTGGAACCAACTAAGGGCTCTCATTTAGCTATTTATTGTAGCAAAACCTCATCTTCTTCTTCCTCCACATTAATAACCTTAGACAGAATTATCACACCATTATTATCATGATAGGATCATTAACTGTAACATTCCAAAAAGTTTTAGACTAAACTAGTGACTAACCTAAAATGAGTAAGCTAAGTTAAAGCTTGACGTCAGGATTATAGCCTTAAAGATACCTTAAAATTCATGGCTCGGTGTTAGGAGGTCAAGGCCTAAACCCCAAGGACCAACCTTAAGTCCTTGGGGAAAAGATCCTTAGGACTGCCAAGCAGTGACCCACGAAAGGGGTTCCACGCCACGTGGAGCAACCCACGCCTCGTAGGGGGGCAGCATGGGTGAAGCCCTTGTGGAATCTACTTAAGGCAGTAGCCACAAGTAGTTACCATGCCTCGTGGATGGGTCCACACCATGTGGCCTACCTTCGTAGGTCGAGACCCCAAATAAAAAGTCTCTAAAAGGGACCACGATTGACTAGCACGGGTTGTGGTCTCACCCACGGTCCATGGGTCCCTAAGCATGGATCACCCCTAAAACTGCCTTTTGGAAGTTGAGTCTAGGGGTTCATTTGTAATTTCCTTATTAATTAATGGTTATGTGATATCGTTTTAATCTTATTTTAAAGGAATATATAAGTATTTTTCCCACCTAAAATAACCTATCTAAAGTCATATTCATAAATCCCCAAAACCAAATCAAAACCTCTCCAATATTTCTCTCTCTAAAACCTCCATTGAAGAAGATGAAGAAGAAGTCAAGGTCTAAGGCTCAAGAACTCAACATTTCCACCCAATTTCATGAGGAATCTTCAATTAACGTATGGTAGCTTTGATTCATGGTTAACTTTTAATCCATGGAGTCCTTAAATTCTCAATTTTAAAGTAGAAAAGTTTCCAAAACCTAGGGTGTTCTTTCTAAGCCATGGATTCTTTCTCAAAACGTTTTCCTTGATTTAATTATGATATATTATGATTGAATGGTTGATTATTATTGATTTTATGAGAAAATCCCCCATGAATCCATGTATTCCCCATAACTCTAGTTTGTGACTTGTGAATTGGGTGAATTGTAGTAATCATGAAGTTGTACTTATAGTAGTTTAGTTCATTGAATCATGTCACCATCTATATCTAATGTAGTAATTCTAGATTGATTGGTTGAATGTGATCAATAGCCTTGAAGGGAAAAACATAAAGTTTGACTAAATGAAGGAGATTTGTGTGTATACAATTGGATTGCTTTGAGAGGAATGTAACTACCTAATATTCTAATTGTTGTGTTGATTGGATGATTATCCTTATATGCACACTTAGGTATGAATAGAATATAATGTGAAAGGTTTGTCACATGTAATGATTCTTAGGTTTGAAGACTAGTCTCACCTATTGAATCTAGGAGCTTTAGTATGAGTTTGTTGGTTGAGTGTCAAGACATTCTTCCTTAATTATAAAGTTAAGTCAAGACTTAATATAAACTCATGGGAGTTATCCTTAGCACCGAGTGCATAGTAATATGAGTGGAAGCCCTCACAATAGTAGAGGATGGGTTTCTAGGAACAATCTTTTGGGATGGAAAACCTTACGTTAGTAGAGTTCAGGTTTCTAGAAGCAATCCCCTTTATCCCAGAAGCTATGTTCCCACATAGGTATTTAGGTAGTGGATCCACGTAAGCTAAGAGTTTTAGTTCTACCTTAGGCAAGTAGGACAACCCCTTTTCGGTGTGGGGTAGACACTGAATTCCATGATTAAGCTCTCATGGTCTATGTCGGTTAAAGCTAATCCCACTATGATAGAATGAACTAGAATTGGAGTTATGAACTATAATCACTTAATAAGTTATCCTTAGTGTGGATAGGAGTATGGGATCTTATCCATACATTGCACAAGGTTGCTTAGATGGTTCTTATGGTTTGTTTCCATTATGATGAGATGATCAATATGTATCTTATGCTTTTACACTTATTTCCATGTTGGTTCATAAACTTGGTTAAGTGCATACTTTTCAACTAAAATGTCCCTTTTTAGCATCTTTAAAGGTTTTTATGCATAGTTACCATACTTAGTGCATTTTTGTACTAACCCATATTTCTTCTATATTTTTCTACAAAGTGTAGGTTCTGGCATTTAAGGCAATTCCTTCTAGTTCAAGTTGGGGTTGACTACTCATCAAGATTGTGGTATGTCCTCATGGATCTGAGGACAAGAGCTTTATTATTGTTTCATTTCTTTAGTTGTACTAGACATTTTCATATTCTCTATTGTAAGGGCTGTGACCCTATTATTTTGAGACTCTGATTGTAGTAGATAGCTTATTGAGACTATGTCTAGACTTCCACCTTACTTTTATGAAAGATTTCTTAAATACTTGAAAATGTGTTTCTATTCTTTATTATTCTATACTTATGTAATGATGATAATCTAAGAGGCTTACTTGGGCCCTTTTGGGTTCCATATGCCATGTTATGTCTAAGGGGTACCCTTGGGTCGTGACATTAAGCTTCTCTTTCTAGCATCACTTCAGTACTAAAAGAACCTCTGAAAAGATATGTCCCATGCTCTTTGGAACTCATTACCATCTTATTTTCAAACACTTGACTTGATTTCTCATCTTTTCATCTCCCCCTTTTGTCTAAAGTTGACACCTGAAAGCTATGGATCTATTCCATCATCTCTAACTGGTCTACATCCTCTATTACTCTTACACTCGGGAGAAGCATATCTCATGACTACCAAACTCTCCATAAGCAGGTACTAAGACCTCTTTCTAAGGTGTTTCTCTTAACCTCTTCTAATTACATACCCTCTTGGTACACCTCTTAATGCTCTTGTTACTCTGGTGAGTTAGCCACACTTCACTGCCCTTATCTACAAGTCAGGGTCTCTAACTTATACCAGTCATATTTGTTGTAGCTAATCACCTGAATTCCTCACCTACCCTATGTCAAGTCTTCTAGATCAAATCTCAAGACTAATATCATCACCCTCATGTTGTCATTCTTTTGATCATGACACTTACCTCAACTTCAACCTTAATGTTTATTACTAAACCTGAATATCAATATGATTGCTCGCTTACTCTACTAACATACAAATACTAGATACAAATTTAGAAACACTCATCCCCTAGGAAATTATGAAAAGTAGTCAATCCTTACCTCTTACCCTATTCACTCAGAATTTACCATCATATTCCACTTCACAACTAAAATATTATTTACTCACTTACTACGCATTATCTCTCAAATAGTTCTATCATCCTCTGAATACTATGGGGCTCCCCCTTCAAAGTTCATAAACCTAGCTTCGGTCTATCACCTCATGAATATTCTACTTTCTGATTCCACATATACAATTCATTTGCTCTAACACAATGACACATTGACATCAACTCTATTTTGATTAATGATATACTCTATCTCATCATGACTAATAATTATTCCTCTTATCACGAACTCTTCTACAACCTTATTAATGGGTTTATCTATCTCTAGAACTCTTTTTGAAGACATCACTTATAACTGACTGGGTGCATGATTGCAATAACATTATTTTTCCCATCACTATCTCCTTTCCTTAAATTACTGAACCTCATCATCATTTTCTCTAACTCTAGGCACCTTCTTTACTACTTCTCATGATCTCGTAACTCATGCTACAGTTTTTGGGCAAAAGTACTACCCAAGCTCTAAACATACTTCCTCATAAGGATCTCATCTGAAACAAGGCTTAGGGAAGAGAGTACATCTCACTTTTAGCTCAAACTCATGATTCATATGAATATGAGTGCATTCCTATGAAATTCAATACTTAGTTCACTCATGGGCTTCTCTCAAGCCACTCTGGAGTCTCGCGACTTCTTGAAAACCTTGTTAAGAACAACTCATCGATAAAGGACTAACTTTTCTATTCACCCACCTCTAGTATCAGGGGTAGTCGAATGAATCTGAGAAACACATGAGTATGAATAAATCTATATGACATAGCTCTATTGCACGATTAATAGTATGAAAGAAGGGAAACTTTTCTTAAATGTATGTTGTCTCTCATTTATAGAAGTGGGGTTCTCACAACCATAAATAACGATCCTACTTGATATGGCTTCATCGACACCCTAGGACACTTGAACTTTGTGCTCTAATAGCAAGTATTACCCTTTCTACCCACGTTGGCTACACGGTTTATGGAGACTTTGAGTTATCTAAACTTGTCCCCATACTGCTGCTCAATACTACTCCCAAAATATAGCTAGCTCATATTTTTAAAAACATAACTCTTTATTTGGTTTGAGATTATTATTCAAAAATCATTCTCTTAAAAGAGATGGTACTCAGAACTACTCATGAAAACTCTTTTGGAAATCGGTGTTATCTCTCTTGTTTAAATGTAAATATTTACTCTTGGAAATACTTAGTTCTCATATATCATTTAAAGAAAATGAACTTGGCTCTACTCTTTCCCAACTCAATGCTCAAGTTTTTAAAACCAAGTTTGAAAACAATTTTTAGAAAAAAGACTTCTTAAAAATAGGGTTCATGCCGAATGATGGACGTGAACGACTCAATTTCAAGGTTCTCAATAACCATGCATAGGACTCAATACTCGGAACTCAACAACTCCCAAACTCAAGAACTTCAATAATACTACTCATTTCAACAATACTCAACTCAGAGGGTTCATGCAGAGTTATAGGCATGAATAACTTAACTCAAGGACTTCATGAAACTATTTCATCTCAAGAATGCTCAACTCATAGGGTTCATTTGGAATTATGGGCATGAATAACTCAACTCAAGGACTTCATGGGTAACAAGTAGTAGTCCCATGATTAGGAATATAATCTCAAAAGGGTTAGAAACTCAATACTCAAGACTTAGAACTTGAAGATACTACTCCTCTCAAAGATGCTCAATTTATGAAGTTCATGCGGAATCATGGGCATGAACGACTCGACTCGAGGGTCTAAATAACAATATAGACCTCATGTATACAACTCTTCACATTCTCATGCTTACTTTATCAAAACTTAGTTCAAATCGATAGTTGATCTCAAAAGAGTCACAATTGAACTCAAATGCTTTCTTGAACTCTAATCTTAACTCTCTCTTGAATGTGAATTATGAACTCAAGAGTTATGGTTCATGATATGAAGGATCTCATGATGATGAAGTAGACTCATGAATACATTCTCCTCATTGTCATACTCAATTGCTTGAGTCTTGAAACAAGTTATTAGAAATTTTAGAAGACTCCTCAAAAAGACTCAAAGGAACTTTCTTAAACTGTTCGAAAGAACTCTCAAGACTTAACTCTTAGCTCTACCTTAAATTTGAATCATAAATTCAAGGTTATGATTCATATTATGAATTATTTCCAGGTGTTTAGAAGTAGTTTGGAGTGTTTAGAATCAAAAAGTGTGAAGATACACTTCAAAGGAACTCAAAATTTGATGAATTTCATCTCAGCCCATCCCCAGGCAAATTTTGACGAATTTCGTCTCTCGTTTTCTAATCCTAAATCGATTCTAATCAATTTATTTTCTCATGTTTTCCTTATATTCACTTACCCAATGCACATATATAAGAATATAATTAAAAAAACTCTTAATATCATCACGATTTCCTCAAGAACTTATCAATCCCATCCTAATTCAAGAACGGAAACAATATTTCAAGAACACTTATCAAGGACTCAAATCCTTCAACTTTTGAGAATGAAATTACGCTAAAAATAACATGATTGGTGTGTAGGTGAATGAAACTAACACCATGGAAACTTACATACCTCTTAGAGATCAAACTCATGGCGAAAATCCGCAACAAAACTCAAGAACCTCGACGAGCACCTTGATCGTTTCCTCTTTTCTCCTCTTTTCTCTTTTGTTCTCTTCTTGAATTATCAACTAAAACCATAGGTGTATATTGGGATTGTAAAAATGAACCTAATCAGTTTAGACCCGTAAAACATTACAAAAAATGAGTCAAATCTAATTGGGTAAAGAAAAGACAAAAACACCCCTCACTATTTTTGGGTAACTTTCCTTAATTGGAGAACTTGACTTCAAAAGGGCATATCTCACTCATCCGAACTCGAAACTTAGCAAACTCGGTGGGGTTGGAAAGATAATTTAAAGGCCTTTTATTTGATATTTTATGGGTCACCTAACATCATGTACTGAATGTTATGGTTGTTTGAAATTGACCTAAAATATAAAGGGACTTAGGAATGACTTGAATTAATTATCTTTAGTTCTTCTTGGAACTCAAGTTGTTACATTAGTGACCTTAATAATCAAGAAATTTTAAATCCCTTGGTAAAATCCTACTCCCAATGAAGGATAGTTCGAGGAGTCTTAGCTCAAAAATTTTCTAGGGTGTTACATGCGACCTGGAGGTTGAATTAAATTTTTGGTCGTAAAAATAATTTTAGAAGTAGAGGACTCTGTATCCTCTTTGCGACGTGGAGAAAGGATGACTATCTGAAAGCTAAAATTTTAAAAGGTCTCCGCGACACGGATTTGGGTGCTTATTTTTGCCTGATCTTTTCTTCATCTCCCAAACTCGATTAAACTCATACCAAAGGCAAATTCATTGATAAAATTCACGAAATTCAACAAACCCAATAAAATTTCAATGAAATCCACATAAAATCCATCAAAAATAACTCTCATTTGCAAAACCCTCAGCTCAAGAACTCAACAAGACTCAACTAATAATGAATGAAGCTAAACTTCAAGAACTTCATCAAGAAATCTCAATCAATCAATTTTAGAATGAATTCATGGCTGAAATTTACATGATTGGTGTGTAGGCGAACAAAACCAACTCTATCAAAGCTTACATACCTCGAAAGAACTAAGTTCTTAGCAAAAATCCTCAACTTTCTTAATGAACTCTTGAAACCCTCTTCCTTTTCTCCTCTTGAAACCCTTCTCTCAACCTTAGGCATTTTAGAACATGAAAATAATGACTTAGTCTTATTAGACCCTTAATTTGGGTGAGAAAAGATTTTAGGCTAGTAGGGGTATTAAAAGGACCAACTTACCCTTCCTTAAAATGGATGAGTTGTCTTAACTATACAGGTTGCACTCAAACAGACATATCTCTTTCATCCAAACTCGAAACTTAGCAAACTCGGCAGCATTGGAAAGAGAACTCAAAGTCCTTCAATTTAATACCTCATTGGCCACCTAACTCATGTGATGAATGTTATGCTTGTTTGAGGTTGACCGAGACTTAAAAACTAACCAAAATTTAAGGCGTCACACAATTACATAGTAATTTATTAATAATGGATGATAAATAAAATAATTGTATGCATAGTCAATTTTAATTGAGTAATTTGATTATATTAATCATATTAAATGATAATATAATAATATTGATATATAATAATATTTAGAATTAATTTTAATGATGAGCTTATATATTACTTAGTAAATTATTTATATTAATGACAACAAATATTTTGGTTGTTGCAGTGATGCGTCGAAGATTTCGACTCATTTAGGATTTAATATTCAATGTTTTAGTGTCCTCAATGCCTATCTTATGCTCTAAGCTGATGTTAAAATGCTAATTTGCACCAATCAAGTCCAAAGAGCAAGGCAAGGGCTCTACCAAGCAAAAAAGAGTAAAAAGCTAAAAAAGTTGAAGAAAAGAAAGGCTTGTACTTGATATATCGTGATTCTACAGTATTTTTGATGCATTTCACTTGGAATTCTATGTAATTCTTGAGCATATTGTTATTAGATATGATGGTTTTGTGTAACTTTTGCAGGAAATAGGTTTGTATGTGGTTGATTGAGATAAGAGCTGAAAATTACAGAAGTGGCAGTTGACGGAGCCAACCATGGACCATCGTTCTAGTGACGGGCTGTAGGTAGAGAATCGTGAATGTGATTTCAATGAAGTATGACCAAGTGTGGAACTAAGGAGTCAAACAACGCCCCGTAGAGTGAATGACATACCGTAGATTGATGGTCGTCGTTTGAGTCAGAGAATTGAAGTTCCATTACTTAAACCACGGATGAATAGGACGGACCTTAGTCCAATCCACAATCAGTAGGTGGCAACCATCGTTTGAAAGGCCTGAAATATTTTCTAAGTTCAAAATAATGGAGGTGAACCACAGACTATAGGTTGATCCTCAGTTTGTAGGTCGAGCCGTCGATCAGAAACTGTATCTGACCCTATTTTCCATATTTTGTTTCCTATTTTATTTTAAGACTTCTACAACTATAAATATGGGTTGTAAGTTTAGTTTTTGGGGGTTAGACAATATTGGAGACTATTGTTTTGGGTTTTTGGAATTATTTTGCAAACACTTTGGCAGTTTAATTCTGAAAGCTAGTTTATGCAATTTGCACTTTGAATTTCAATTCAAGATTTCGATATTCATCTACTTTTTATCGTAAGTTCATGATTCTTATTAACAACAATTTGAATTATGAATTCTCAAGCATGAGTAGCTTAAACTAGAACTAGGGTTGTGGGAACCATGAGCAACTAACAACGTATGACTAATAAATAAGTAATTCCTGAATAGTGTTTATGCATGTATTATTAATTTTGTTGCTTAAAAGTCTTTCTAGTGGTGCACAATGTTAGAACTTGCCTTGTTCCTACTTGCCTTACTAAGGGTGTAATGAATGAGAAAAGAATTAAACAATGGAGATTTAGTTAAGGATTTGTTTCTATCTAATAGTCCGACTTTAATCAGTTGACGTGAGGGTAATACCTATCTCAATTGACACGATGACTAATCCAGGGTAAAGGTAAGGGTTAGTAAAGCACATACCCATAGACTTACCAATTTGTGAGGTGAAAGTTCCTACTTAGATTACCAATCACTTAGGGATACCCAATTTATCAACCTTGTATGATAAACACTAGGATAGAATTGCTACTATTAGGAATACTGTGTTAAGAGCTTGTTGGGAATACCTATACCCTAGTTTTCATCTAATATTGATATCTTAAACTACGAATCATGTTTACTTGTTACCTACTGATACAATCAACAATCTATTATTTTATTTACACCCCCCCCCCGCCTTTTGTTACTTTTCTCAAAAATAGTTTGACTAAACGAATATAATTGTGAGTTAGCTTAAGTCTGAACCAAATTCCTCGTGGGATAGACCCTAACCTTCAAGTTAGGCTCTTTACTTGATAATAATCGCTTATATTCTTTCAGAAGGTGTAATTTGAGCGTATCAAATTTTGGCGTTGCTGCGAGGGAATATGTCTTTTAGATTAAACTAACTTCATTTTTGAACATTAGTCAAGTATTTCTTGATTTTACATTTTTTGTTTTCTACATGTCTTACCTCTTGTGTATGCCAAGTATATGGAGTTGAGGCGAACCCTTGACCCCCTATGATCTTGAATTGAGAAAAACTTTGAGAAAAATGGCTAATCTTAGGGTAAACAATAATCCAATTGCAGAGGGTCAAGAAGATGGGGTTAAATTACAGCCTCCTAGAGTTGTTAATGTGCCCGCGTAGGTTCATGGTGGTCATCTAATCAAAAGTGCAGAAAGGGTGCAGAATCCACCAGCACCGAGGGTTCATGATAACTACATGATGGACTATGATAAGGTCGAATGAACTGGGCCTACTGTTCTGCCTCCACTACCTGTCGGACATACATTTGTGGTGACTAGCAGTCTTATGCAAATGCTTATAACAAGGGGGTTGTTCACTAGGTTAGCTTCTAAAGATCCATACTCTCATATTGCTAAATTGAAAAGTGTCTATAAAGTAGTGTGGGATGACTGGATTTGGATATGAACGTTATAGAGTTGAGATTATTCCCACTGTCGTTGTCTGGGGATGATATTGTGTGGTTTTATGAGCTGCCATACAATTCAATATTTACATGGAACCAACTACACAAGTTGTTCATGGAAAAGTACTTTTCGGTATCTAAGAAGCTGAATTACAAAGATAAACTGAATAACTTCTCAGTACTACCTGGAGAGTTAGTAAGCAGTTCATGGGATAGGTTCACAGGATTCATGAGGAGTGTTCCGAATCACCGCATAGATGATGAGTCACTAAAGGAGTACTTCTACAGAGGACAGGACAACAATGGGAAGGAAGTGTTGGATACTATTTATAGAGGATCTTATGGAGAGTGCACATTTGAGGAGATTGTCTAAAAACTTAAAAGGATCTCCTAGAACAATAAAGCATGGAGAACTAGGAAGGCAAATATTGGCAGAAGCATATTTGTTGTCCAAACTACACCAAGTCAATCCAATGATCTTATTCGTGAAGAGATGGCACAAATGAGGATTGAAATTAGCCTGGCATTAAAGGATGTGAGTGGGAGTGAAGAGGAAGTGAATACAATAAATTATCTGACTAGAACTCCACCACTACCAGTTGAGAAGTACTACTATGAGAAGGATGCGAATTTAGTGAATGATCAAACGGGTGGTTTTCGAACCAATTCCTAATGTTCCAATTGGGATAATTGGTGCCATGATCAAGGAAACCAAGGCAGAAACTATGGCAACTACAACCGAGGGGGAAACTATGTCCGGGGTGGGAACTTCAATCCTCAAAACAATTATAACCAAAACAACTATGTCAAAAGGAATGAGAAGGTTGGGCCCTATGCTCCACGAGGTAATAGAGAGACTAGTACTAGTATGACTCATATTGAAGTTATGATGCAGAAGATGATGAAGAGGTTTGATGTGATAGATGAAAATGTGAAGGAGATGCATAATGATTTATCTGGGATTGGTCAGAAAGTTGATGCCCATGCAATGTCAATCAAGCAACTTGAGCAGCTGTTTAGTCAGTTGTCCACTACTATGAACCTACAACGTCTAGGCACACTCTTAGCAATACCGTACAAAATCCTAAAAATGATGGGCATTGTATGGCAATTACTACTCGCAAAGGAAAACAAACTATAGATCCCCCCATGATGTCTGAGGTAGAAAAGGTGATAGAAAAAGATGTGGATGAGATTGAGGTTACTGAAGATCCTAAAGATGATACATAAAAGGAAGCTGAGGTGACCCAAAATGTTATTCCCATGCCTAGACCTTCACCTCCCTTCCCACCAAGGCCAGTGAAAAAGACTGAAGAGATAAAATATCACAGTTTTATCACTATGTTGAAGCAACTATACATAAATGTCCAATTGATAGAAGCTTTGGAACATATTCATGGGTATGCAAAATTCATGAATGACTTGGTGACCAAAAAGAGGGCTTTCGATTTTGAGAATGAAGAGAGGTTGGAACATTGTAGTGTTATTGCTACTATGTCGCTTGTGCAGAAGAAAGAGGATCCTAGAGATTTCACTATTCCATGTACCATTGGGATTTTACACTTTGCGAAAGCTTTGTGTGACTTGGGTGCTAACATTAATTTGATGCCATTGTCGAATTATAAGAAGATGAGTTTAGAAGCTCCAAAGCCAACTATGATATATTTACTTATGGTTGACAGAACTGCGAAGAGGCCCATTGGAGTGCTGCAAAATGTCCTTGTGAAAGTGGAGTCATTCATCTTTCCGACACACTTTGACATACTAGATTCTGAGGTTGATTTTGAGGTCCCCATCATCTTAGAGAAACCAGTTCTTGCTAATGGGCGTGCGATGGTTGATATGGAGAGAAGGTAGGTGAAGTTTTGATTTAATAATGAGGAGGTAACTTTTAACATTGGTAAGTCTATGAAGCATGAAAGTGATCTTAAGGCAGTATCAGCAGTAAATCATACAGTAGATTAGGACTCTGAACTTTCCATTGAAGAGAGGTTAGGTGCTGAGGCACTAGGAGTTGTGATGATGAATTTTGATAGTGATGGTATTGACAACTATGATGAGCTAGTTTCTGCACTTGATAAGGTTCAACTTCCAGTTCAAGCCAAAACAATTGGAATTAGACATGAAGAATCGAGACACCCCACCTGCAAAATATTCTGTTGATAACCTTCAAAACTGGAACTTAAGGTTCTTCCATCCCACTTGCGGTACTGAAGCGGTTTAAGAGGGCTATAGAATGGACTATTGCAGATATTATTGGGATTACTCCAGGTGTTTGTTCATCCAAAATTCAACTCATGCCATACAACAAGCCAAGTATTGAGCATCAATGGAGACTAAATCCCCCTATACAAGAGGTTGTGAAAAAAGAAATCATTAAGTTGTTAGATGTTGGAGTTAAATATCTGATTGCTAATAATAGTTGGGTTTGCCCAGTTCAGTGTGTGCCAAAGAAAAGAGGAATCAATGTTGTTCCTAATGCTAAAAATGAGCTTGTTCCAATAAGGTTGGTGTCTGGTTGGAGGGTGTGTATGGACTACCGCAAGCTAAATGCATGGACTGATAAAGACCATTTTCCAATGCCGTTCATGGATCAGATGCTAGATCGTCTCGCTGGTAAGGGTTCATATTATTTTTTAGATGGGCATTTGGGCTACAGTCAAATCTCCATAGATTTGAAAGACCAAGAGAAGACCACATTTACTTGTCCTTATGGGACTTTCGCTTTCAAAAGAATGCCATTTGGGTTATGTAATTCTTAAGCGACCTTCCAGCGGTGTATGATGTCGATATTTTCAGATATGGTGGAGGAAAGGATAAAGGTATTTATGGATGATTTCTCTATAGTAGGTGACTTGTTTGATGACTGTATCACACATTTGGCTAAGGTACTAAAATGGTGCGAATAGTGCAATGTTGTGCTTATGGGGAAAGTGCCACTTTATGGTGAAAGAGGATATAGTACTAGGTCATCAAATTTCACAGAAAGGTATTGAGGTTGATATATCTAAAGTTGAGGTAATAGAAAAACTTGCACCACCCATCTCTATAAAGGAGTTAGAAGTTTTCTTGGGCATGCAGGTTTCCACCGGAGGTTTATACAAGATTTCTCTAAAATTGGACACCCATTGTGCAAGCTACTGGAGAAAGAGTTTAGGTTTAATTTTGATGATGCTTGTCTCATAGCATTTGGAGAGTTGAAAGAAAATCTAACTTCAGTACCTATAATTATTTCAGCGGATTGGGGACAATCGTTTGAAGTGATAGATGATGCTAGTGGGGTGGCACTTGGCGTAGTATTGGGAAAGACGCGAGAGAAGATTCTTCATCCTATATATTATGCAAGAAAAGCCTTAAATGTTGCTCAGAACTACACTATGACTGAATAGGAACTGCTTGTTACGGTTTTCATATTTGAAAAGTTTAGGTCCTATTTGCTTCGCACTAAGGTGATTGTGCACACAGATCATTCAGCATTAAGGTATCTTATGGCTAAGAAGGATGCAAAATTGAGGTTGATTAGATGGGTTCTTTTATTGCAAGAGATCGATTTTGAGGTGAAGATAGAAAGGGAACATAAAATCAAGTCGATGATCATTTGTCCAAATTGGTGGAGGAAGCTATGCTCAAGCTAGGAGAAGGCGTTGAGATTAATGATGCATTTCCTAACAAGCAGGTATTGGCTATTTCTTATGACCTTATTCCATGGTTCTCAGATTTTGTGAATAATTTGGCAAGTGATTTGGTGCCTTCGAAACTATCATTTCACCAAAAACAAGTTTATGTCGGATTTGAAGAAATTCTTTTGGTAAGAGCCTTACTTGTTTCGTGTTTACGCTGATGGGATTATTCATCACTGTGTGCCTGAGGTTGAGATGATGAGTATACGTGAGGTGTGTCATTCGTCACCTATTGGTGGTCACCATAGTGGTATTCGGACTGCTCATAAGATTTTACAGTGTGGTTATTCTTGGCCTACCATCCACCAAGATGCTCATTATTTTGCCAAGTCTTGTGATCATTGCCAACGAGAAGGTACAATTTCAATGAAGCAAGAACTACCAATGAACCAGATATTGATGATTGAGCTATTTGATGTCTCGGTCTTGACTTCATTGGTCCGTTTGTGAGTTTGCATAGGATGGAGTATAGTTTTATTGCAGTTGACTATGTATCAAAATGGGTGGAAACAATTGCGCTACCAAACAATGAGGGAAAAGGTGTCACCGCATTCCTGGAAAAGAGTATCTTCTCTAGATTTGGTAAACCTAGGGCAATGATCAGCGATGCAGGTTCTCACTTTTGTAACAAGTTATTCAAGGCGGTGCTAGAGAAATATGGTGTTCATCACAATGTAGCCACTCCTGATCATCCACAGTTTAGTGGGTAAGTCGAAGTGTCAAATAGAGAGATAAAGCAAATCCCTGCAAAGACTTTGAATGCCATCATAACTGATTGGTTAAGAAGTCTTGGTGATGCTCTATAGGACTATCGTACCACATTCAAGACTCTTATTAGTATGTCCCCTACCAACTTTTATATGGGAAGTCTTATCCTCTGCCTGTAGAGCTAGAGCATATAGGGATGTGGGCACTCAAGAAGCTGAATTAGGATTGGAGCGCAGCTTCAAGTCAAAGAATGAATGATATGAATGAGCTGGACGAGTTTCACCTAAAATCATATGAGAGTTCAGCCTTGTACAAGGAGAAGATGAAGAAGTACCTTGATCAAAAGATCGAAAAGTGAGAATTTGCTCTTAGTGATCTGGTATTGTTATTTAACTCAAGGTTGCGCTTGTTTCCTGGCAAACTCAAGTCCAAGTGGACCAGGCCATTTAAAGTAACCAAAGTATTTCCATATGGAGCAGTTGAAATTGAGAACAAGGAAGGAACGAGGTTTAAGGTGAATGGTCAGAGGATAAAGGTCTACTTAGTGCAATCTGAGAGTGTCAATGAGGTGATAAAGGAATAGGGTCTTGGTAAAGTCTGAGTAACCAGAGTTTATGTGTCGTGCTGCGATGTTAAATCAAGTGTTCCTTGGGAGGCAACCCAAGATGTATAATATAGCCAACTATAGGAATTTATCATTTCGATATATGGAGTTTTTCTTGAATTTGTAGTTTCTAGATTGTTCTTTTACATTTTGAGTTCTACTGTTGGCAAGATAATGATAGAATAGGGTCCATGTCTAAAAAGTGTCTAGAAAATGTAAAACAGAAGTCCTAATGTTTGCTACGTGTGCAAGAAAGAAAAGGAGAAATTTGCATAAACTAAATAATGTAGTGGTCTATGGGTTCCATCGACGGTCCATCGAACAATCCACGGACCATGGATGGCATCCGTAGATCCCAGGTATGTGTTCTAAATTCCACCAAGTCTTAGAGTGAACCACAGTACCCATCGGTGGACCGTAGATCGACCCACGGACTATCAATTGGGTTTCATGGGTCCAAGTTAGGGTTACAATTGACCTGACCCAGACACCCAACAAAATAAAACCCCTTCATTTTAAAAACACTCCCCATTTCGCTCTTTCCCCCCTACCGTTTCAAACTGTTAAAATTCCAAAATTTTATCCATTAATCCCCCCATTCACTCCCATATCCCTCCTCATCCATTTCTATTTCCCCATATCTTCCCCAAATTTACCCAATTCTCCCTTTTCTCTCCTCTCTTCCTACGTCTGGGTTTGATGACAAGCTTCCTTGGGTCTTACAAAGAAGTCAAAGCCAACACACTCCTTAACTTTGCTTTTCTTGTAAGGTAATCGATCTTACCAAAACTTTAATTTTTTTCATTGTTTAAATTGAAATCAACTTAGTTGTACTTGACCTTGGATAGAAATTTGCTTGATAACTTGGTATAAACTAGTCCTAAAACTACCCTTGGAATGATGGTATTTAGAGTGTGTTGCTAAATTTAACCAAATAAAGTGGACTTGATGTCTAAATGGGTGTCTTGACTTAGGGTTTTCAAAACTTGCTTGATTGGATGTATAATTTGTTGGATCGAAAACCTATGAATGACATACTACCCACATATTATGTTGAAATACATATTTAGACTCAAAATAGTTGTTAATAGATGTATTGAATGTATTGTATGAATAGTTGGAATCACACATCCTGCACAACACTGATCAACAACCTCAACCGTAGGTTAGGGTCCGTAAATCAATTGCACACCAAAATTGACAAATTCATGAACCACAGTATGGACTACAGTTTTTCGTTGATCAATGGACCATTCTGCACAATCGTGGTTCTCTATCAGAAACTCAATAATGGACTTCCTGACCTACGAAGAGGACCTACAACTTGTCATTCCATCGACTTACCATAGGTACCCACCGTGGCTCACAAAAATAGATACTGCCTAGGATTTTTTATTTTTTTGTTTAATTTTGAATGTTTTTGTAAAACTTTTTCTTGGGTCTTTTTGTGCTTTTTGGGTACTAACTAGTCTTCCACAGGTATCGTGGCACCATAACAAGCTCTCCTGTATGAAATACGGGGGGGAGGGGGGCAAGTCTAAGTCTGTTGCCCCGTCCCACCGCATGATCGATCACTCTAGTGAGGATGAGTACTTCCCAAAGACCACCAGAGGCTTCCCCACTGCCCCCCGAACTATCTGGAACAGAGCCATGCAGGTGCTTACTTCTAGTGATGAGGTCGAGGTCACTGCCCCCCCTAGTCTGAGGTTGGTGCCACACTTGTAGGAGAGTCACAGTACGACTCTGATTCGCATTTCGACTCTAGTGTCAGCGGTTCTTCCGCTTCTTCATCTGATGCCACTAGCACGGGAAATGCCCAGGACCCACTTAGCACGAGATTTGAGCCTGTTCACAATGCCACAAAGTTGAATATGTGGTGTGTTGAGGGCCAGTACCAAATATATATTGACGGGAAGGCCCTGAATGAGCACAGAAAGATAGCCCATATGATTACTAAGCAGCGTCGGGTTCTAATAGGGAGCCTTCACACGATGCCTTCCATCCATGCTCTATTCTAGCAGCATAGGTGTGATTTGATGGCTAAGACTCTAGGGAGATATAGCGAGGAGATGGTGCATGAGTTCTACGCCTCATATGTTGCCACCCTTACTAGTGCCTTACCACCACGCGCCATGGCTTTGGCTCAGCTACCTCTCCTGACCACCATGGTGCGGGGCCAATCGGTTGACATTTCTGAGACCACCATCGGCTGTTTTATGTACGGCCCAACACACACTCTACCTATAAATACGACAGAGTACGCCTACCAGATGGGGATAGTTCAGGGTCGTGCTTTCCGTGACTCAGAGCAGAGAGAGTCACTAATTTGATGGATGGCCTGATATATTGCTAAGGAAAGAGAGAGCACCGATTGGGTATAGAATATGTAGTTGCCAATAAGAAAGGTGACTTTGAGTTTTAGGGTAAAATTTTTATGGCCCATCGTCCGTACCAGACTTTCCCCCACACAAGCAAAAAATGTCGTTACTTGGGATCGATCGGTGATGCTTGTTGCACTACTGACAGGGCTAGAGGTGGATTTGCCTAAATTATACTTGCTGAGATTCATGAGAGGGCCTTCAGGAGGACCACGATGATACCTTTCCCATGCCTGATCTTCTGTCTATGTAGAGAGTTTATTGTGCTAATATGGCACTATAATAGATTGGTCGAGGTGATAAAGACTGTGGATGTTGGGCTCATTCAGGATGATACAAACCCGTTGCCCCGCATCAAAGTACATTTATTGCAATGGCTCCTCTGGGTGATGAATTAGTTTGAGAGGTTGAGCAAGTTGTGGCGGCACAGACTGATGACACTTCCTTACCTCACACTACTACGGATGCACAAGCCCCCACTTCCACCAACACTAGTCAGGCTGCGAGCTCATCCCGAGCCACTTCCCCTCCAAGGTCCACTTTAGTTCCTCTGGCCTGAGTCTAGAAGTTGGAGGCCCAGATAGTTACCTTGCTGCAGCACAAGAGGCCCAGGATGCAGTGATCTATTGAGGAGTCTAAAGCTCGTATGGAGCAGATGAAAGACACCAAGATTCAGGCGGTCCACAGGTGGCAAGATGCATTTAAGCTGCGAGAACTGGAGAGGCCTAGACCTACCATTGATGTTACTTATTTCCAGACAGAGCTGGCTAGGCTCCGTTCTGATATTGATGCTCTGCTAGACCCTGTTGAGGTTGTATTGGAGACCACACTTGAGATTGAGGAGGATAAATGGTGATGTATGCACTCTTTGGTGATACTATGCCACCACCCGACCCTTACCATCTGTCTGGAAAGCACCACCGCTCTTCTAAGCACACTTTTGATACTCATAAGGCCCGATGAGCAAGAAAGAGAGAGCAGCAGGAATTGATAGTGGCCCAGAGGCAGTCTATTGTTGATGAGGAATTTAGGCAACATAGGGCCTGTGAGATAGATGTTGGTCCATCTGTATTGAGGGGCACTACTGCTGGTGTTCCCACTGATGATAAGGGCACTACTGATGGTGTCCTTATTGGTGATCTAGCAGTTTCTGAGAAATCGGACCCACCCATTTCTTGATTGGTCGTCTGCGCTTTTGCGCCACACGTTGCTTCACCCTATCTTTTATTTTTCTTTATTTTGTGCATTGAGGGAAATTGCACCAATTTTTCGTGCGGGTGGGGCAAAATGGGTTGTGAGTGATAGGGTGAAGTCTGAGTAACCCAACTCATAACCTTCCCTTGGGGTTTTCTTGCCTGTATTCTTTTTCCCCAAAGGATTGTTTTACTTTTCTATTGAACCGGCATGTGTAGGATTGTATGTGTAAAAATATATATAAGGAATGAAAGCATCATGGCATAAGAAGCATGAAATTGATACCTGTCAAAATTTTTTGAAAATGTGCTAGATTTATAGTATTAATGAGTTGAATGTGTTGGATCTTCATGTGACATGATAGGAATCGTTATGAGAGCATGTATAAGGTAAAACTTTAACTAGGTGCTTCAATAATTAAATAATGAAACAATGTGCCAAAAGTGTGAGAGATGATTTTGTATGTTCATGTAGTGTGTGCCAATCTAGAACTTGCCCCGTTGGTCCTGTTAAGATAATCTAAGCTAGGAATTGGGAAATGATCATAGGCCCTTTTTCAAATAAGTCCACTGAAGCCTAAAATGATCCAATCAAAAGAAATAAATGCTCCCTTTGATCCAAATGTTTGAGCCTAATGAAGACCACTTCTTTCAATACACCTAACTCACCTTCCTTAAAAGACTATTTTGGCCCTGGTTTCGCCTTGGACATGTGCACCTTAACTTAGGCCAAAAGCCTAAGTTGAGGGTGGCTAATTAAGAAGTTGCCTTAATCTCAGCCCTGGTCCGACCACAAACATTGTGCACCGGAACTCATGCAAAAATCATAAGTTGAGGGTGACTATGAAAAAAAGGAAACTAAAAGAAAAGGGTATGAAAAGAGTTGTTTGTAGAAGAATAAAAAGGATAGAAAAAGATGTAACTAAATTCAAAATAATCAAAGAAAAAGTGATAATCAGGCTGAATAACAGAAAAAGAAAAGTGAAAAAGAAGAATGAAAAAGTCAAGTCACATTTGTACAGAAGAAAGTCAAGGACAAGAGTAGAAAATAAAAATATGTCAGAATTGGTTGAGAAAAGAGGTAAATAGCTAATGTAATGTCAAAGAGGGTAGAAAAGTCACTAAAAATACTCATATGTATCCTACCTGACCCTATGATGTTTGCGTAATCAAGACACAACTTCCAATGCAAGTGTCTACGATCGTACAATAGTAAAGTAACCTAACCAAGTCCTAAGGGAGTGAGCTTGAGAATTAATAGAAAAATAAAATTTAGTTCTAATTAGTCATAGCTAAAAACATTTTTGAATACAAACATGTTAAATCAAAGGGGTGATGCAAGCGTCAATTATCAATGGGGGTTTGTCACAAGTAAACAAAAACAACAAAAATACGAAGAGTAATAATCAAGGAGATAGGGTTCTTGAGATGTGATAGGAATATGTGATAAGATAAACTATTGGGTACATGCTTTTGATAGTAAATCCATTGAATATTTGTGACTACGCTAGACTATAATGGGGGTAAATTCTCTCTCGAGCAACTTACCCCGAATCAACTCAATTTCTCTCGAACACCGAGTTGCCGCATGAAGAATAGCCTCCACCTTAGCCCACTCACTTTCTCGAGCTGAGTCTATGGGATAAGGACAAAGGTTCACTCTCTCTAGATAAACCTCATGTCGACCCAATCCCATCGGCTATCAATTTAGTAGTCTTAGTTTTACGACCTCTCTCTCGAGCAAGCCAAAAACACAAAGGTGAAATAGTATTTTCAACTACAATGTCATTAAGTTCCACCATAACTACTAAATGAAAATCACATCTCAACAACAAATAAATCATCAACAAGCAAGACCCAACAGATAATCTAACCCATATTCACAAAATCACACCCCAAGAATTGGGGTTTTAGCTAGACATGTAAAAGAGATAAAAATTTATACCAATATGAGTTTGCATTCAAATGGGTATGAAGATTTTAAGTCTCATAATAAACCAAGAGTGGAGAATCCACAAGAACCAAATCCAAATTCTTGGAGTTGAAACCCTTTGAATCTTCAAGTTCTTCAAAACCCTCTCTAAACTTAAAACTCAAAATTCTATGTTAAAAATTCAATATTAAAAATCTCATATTAAGCTAGAACTCTCAACGACAATTTATAGTTTTAAAAAATTTATGCTGCAGCAGATCATTCGATGTCGTTAGTCGATATTGTCGATCAACCTAGCGATCCGCCATTTGGTAGGTTTCACGTCGTCTTACTCTATTATTTAGAATCGTCGTGTTTTGGATCATTGGGCAGTACTTCTTCATAGAACTGCTCGCCAACATGCCGACTGCTCATTTTCGTCACTGATTTTATACTTTCTTTCAGGACTCAGCACACTAGAACAAAAGGCGAGGTAAGACCTTTTGGCGACTCACCGAATGGGTTCGACGATTCTCAGATCTTCATTTCTTTGTTCTTTCAGCTGCCTTTGTTCCTTTTTGCTAAGTAGTGTCCATGTTTTCCCTTAAACTCCAAATACCTAAAACATAAGGATTTTCATAAAATATTGAGACAAAATATGCATTTGAGGTCACTAATTCTATCAAAATATAGCCCTAAAAGAGTCCAATTTGTGGACTCATCACCATGAGCCTACGTTACAAGCTAATAAAGTCTGATGGTGATCCTAGTGACTAGTATGGAGAGTCTATGTAATGAAAATAAGGGAAAGCCTATAGTATTGAGAACTAATTGTATTAAATTCACTTCTAAGCGTGAGTGTTTACTAAATCCTTAAGCTTAAATATCTGATTATTGTGTGAAAAAGGATTTCTTTATGGTAAGGGCAGTAGTTACATTTTTGGAGAGTTTGTACCTTGGTGATTGTTGAAAGTGTATGTGATGATATCTATTAGTTTGTCTATGTCAAGTTTTGATTCACAAGAGTTTGCTTATTGAGTCTAAATGGAAAGATTTGCACTAAGTGAAGGAATTGTTTGAGAAAGCCATGTGATTACTTGAGTTTGTATGTTTGCTTCTAAATAAGTGTCGTTTAGAGTTTTAGTGTACCACTTGAGGACAAACAACAATTTTAAGTTGAGGGTGTCGATATACTGTAATTTTACGATATTTTTTATGCATTTCACATGGAGTTTTGTGTGAATATTGAACATGTTGTTATTAGATATGATGCTTTTTGTGTAATTTTTGCAGGAAATAGGTTTGGATGCAGTTGATTGAGATAAGAGCTGAAAATTATAGAAGTGGCAGTTAATGGAGCCAACCACAGACAATCGTTCTAGTGGCGGGCTGTAAGTGGAGGATCACGGATTTGAGTTCAAGGAAGTCTTACCAAGTATGGAACCATGGAGGCAAATGACGCCCTGTAGAGTAAATGACGAACTGTAGATTGATGGCCTTCGTTTGATTCAGAGAATTGAAGTTCCAGTACTTGAACCATGGAAGAACAGGACGGACCATAGTCCAATCCACAGACCATTGGTCGCAATCATAGCTTGGAGATCCTCAAATATTTTCTAAGTGCTGAACCACGGACCGAAGGCTAATCCACGGTCCGTAGGTCGAGTAGTTGATCAGAAACCGCATTTGACCCTATTTTCCTTATTTCATTTCCTATTTTGTTTAGGACTTTTACTACTATAAATATGGGTTGTAAGTTTCATTTTTGGGGGTTAGACAATATTGGAGACTATTATTTTGGGTTTTTGGAATTATTTTGCAAACACTTTGGCACTTTAAATCCGGAAGCTAGTTTACACAATTTGCACTTTAAAATTTCAATTCAAGATTTCGGTATTCATCTATTTTTGATTGTTCATGATTCTTCTTAACAACAATATGAATTGTGAATTCTCAAGCATGAGTAACTACATCCACAACAAGGGTTGTGGGAACTATGAGAAATTAACAACTTATTACTAATAAATAAGTAATTCTTGAATAGTGTTTATGCATGTATTGTTAATTCTGTCATTTAAAAGTATTTCTAGCGGTGCACAATGATTAACGTTTAAGGACACTTCATCCAATTCTAAGTGTCAACGATTGCTAGTCAATATATAGCCCAACTAAATGAGTTGGGGTCGAATCCCACAGGGAGTGGTACATGTTTAAGATTCAATAGGAAAGTGTGAATATATTCAAATCAGACATAGGAATAGACATTATCAAATAAAAACATAATTCAAATAAGGGGGTGACACGAATGTCAAGTTAGGGGGTTTTGGTTTTGAAATTATCAACTATAACAACAACAAATAACACAAAAATGACAATAATGATACGGGTTCTTGGGATGTGATTTGATTATAGGCTAACGAAGACAAATGGGTAATTACAACCATTAGAAAATAGTCAGATATTAGTGACTAAGCTAGACTACAGAGGAGGTAAACTTTCTCTGGAACAATTTACCCCAAATCAAGTCAATTTCTCATAAACATCGACAAGCATGCAAAATAAGAACATCCTACGCCTTAGTCCATTCACTCTCTCGAGCTGAATGTGTGTAAAAGGGTATAGGATTCACTCTCTCTAGCTGAACCTATGACAACCCAATACCCATAGACCATAAATCAATAATCTTGATTTTAAAACCTCTCTCTCGAGCAAGCCAAAAACACAAAGGTAGAACTACAGTTGCAACTACAATTATTAAATTAAACCATAATTAATGATTGAAATCACTTTTAAATAGCATTTAGACTAACAATTAGCAATACCCATATACTAAACCAGCCCATAATCACATAATCACACCCTAAGAATTGGGGTTTTAGCTTGACATTATAAAAAGATAAAAATCATTACCAAATTGAGTTTCCATCAAATGGGTAAGATTAATTTCGTCCTTACAATGCTCTAAGTCGAACAATCTCTAAGACGTACTTTCAATTTTTCAAAATTGAAAAAACTTCAATTCTCCAAAGCTTAGGAGAAACTAGAGAAAAATTGTCTCAATACTCGAAGTTCAAACTAAAATTGATAATAATGAAAGATTCGATAAAATTTGATAATAAAAGATCCTAAACTAAATGTTCAAAACTGTATTTATAGTCGCCAAAAATGTGTTGCATAGAGTCACTAGACGAAGTAACTCGGGCTAGCCAATCCACTCGGCTATCCACCTTTTGGTCAATTCCATCGCCTTTCTACCTTAACCTTTAGCATCCTCATGTTCTGTAACTTTGGGCGATCAATACTGTATCGCAGAACCACTCAATGATCCGCCGACTACTCCTTTCTCTCGCTGATTTGGTTCTTTCCTTCAGAGCTTCACACACTGGAACATTAGGCAATCAAGAAGCTGTTCGGTGACTCGCCAAGTAGACATGGCGATCATCAGGCTTACTTTTCTTCATTCATTCAGCTTTCTTTGTTCCTTTTTGCAAATAGTGTCCTTACTTTGTTCCTCAATCCAAATACATGGAAATCAAGTGTTTTACATCATTTATTGACACAAAACAAGCATTTGTGGACGCTAAATCATTGTAAATAAAGCCCTAAATGAGTCCAAATCTCAGACTCATCAACACCCCCAACTTAAACTTTTGCTTGTCCTCAAGTAAAACTCAAGTTCAGCAGTTCAAAAAGGATGTCTCAAATAGTGCTACAGAAGACTCAATCATGAATGCACACAACAAGACTCAACTTACTCATGCATGGATCAATTGTGCACTCATCGGTTCAAGTTGTGACTCACCATTACCAAAGATTCTCAAGTCCACAATACTTGATTCAAATGCAAGTTCAAGCTCAACAAAGGTACTCAAATGCCCTCACACAAAGAATGATTCCATATTCACACACAATTGTTCAACACTTTATAGTTTCGGAACCATATGCAACTCTCACACTCAGAAAGATGAACACATGCATGACTTCACCCATAGGTTTGCCTTATTTTCCAATCAACACTTATTTCAGCTCACTCAAGATCGAAAAGGTCTTTCCAAGGCTTGTAATGGGGCTGAGTGTAAAGGTACGGTCATTTAGGCTCACTGGCTACTATCCTTATGAAATGTGGTATGAACATCACTTTCTTTCCTTTTATTCATCATTCTCAGTCATGCTCAAAATTCACCCAATTATTCACTTTCCGTGTAATTCCGGACACCCCATTTCTTTTGCAACTTTTACAATTTTATTTGACAACTTTTTCGTTCTTTTTCTTTTTCCTTCTTCTTATCTTTTTCTCTTTTTTTTTTTTATGGAGGGGTTCTATCTTTTTCAAAACCATAGGTAAAGGGGGTTTCCTCACACTTCTTGATTTACCTTTCTTTCACCACACCCCCAACTTAGGCTTTTGGCCTAAGTTGGCTATTCCAACAAACCACATTTCATGAGGATTATGGGTGAAGGGATAAAGAAAGGTCACAATTTCATCAATTTTCTTCCAAGGAAAAAGGATAAGGCTTAAAGGGTGTTCAAGCAAAGCTCACACACTCACAAGGTCTGCCACAAAAGATGTATAATGTCAAATTGTTTCACTCTTTAAAATTGTTACCTAAGTTCATTTCAAGAGCTTGCATCACTTAGTCAACAGGACCAATAGGACAGATTCTAAGTGTCATCTCACATGGTTCACGGTAAGCTCATCAAACAAGGCATTGGCACCAATATCTAACATGACTCCACACTTTCGCTAGTGTGCAATGTTCATCACAAGAGACTCAATTCGATAACCGTTTAGTCACAACGAGATGCAAAAAGTCCATATATTGCCTACGTAACTTTATTTGGCCTCATCGTAGTTGCACATTCATTTTTGTTTGATTGAGAGCACTAGTCAAGTCATCGTTATTGATAACAATCGATACTTAAATTTGCACAAGAGCAGCCACATTCAAACACAATCAAGAGGTGGCAAAATTTTTAGAAGGGTCAAAAACCATTTACAATTAAAATACAGAGCCACAAGCTCAAACATCCACACAACAGTGCCAAAACACAATTTACATCACAAAACTCAATGTATAAACAAAAATAATAATCACAAGAGGTAGGTATGGAAATACCTCACCCCACCACAAACAAAAAGCAATTTGTCCTCAAATGCAATAAAATACTAAATATCAATAAAGAAGACAGAGAGGGAGGTAAAGAAAATCATGTCTATATAGTAGCTCCACTTTCGGGGCATTAGTGCCGATGTAGTAGCAGCAATGCTTGAACCACTAGGGTCTGCCATAGACGTCTCTGTCAACGATGTCTAAATCACTGGTTATACAATTGTCTCCTCCAAATATTACAGGTCTCTATAGATTCTCTCCTCTCGCACTTCAATCTGCTCCTTGTCGATCTCTGCCTCCGACTCATCATATACCACATTATCCATCGGCACATCTCTAGTGGTGAACAGAGGAATCTCAGAACTGGCTAAGGCATCCACATCATATGTTGCCTCTAATAATGAAGTGAAGTCAGTGGACTTCAAGTAGTCCACATCCTTCCTTAAATCTACAACCTCGAATTTCAAAGTCGTAACCTTAGAAGACTCCCCCTATCGATGCTCACAAGTTGCAACTCTCGCTGTCAAATCATCAATATAAGTTTGGAGGGGTGTCAATGCAGCAAGAATAGCACTCTCAATCATCCATGGTACCGGAGCCTCTAATCAAGTCATCCTCACATCTGTTGAATGGGCTAAGTGCCCCATCTTTAGGATCATAGCCTAAGTAATCCGGGCGGGTTGGTAAGTTGTAGAAGTACCAAGATCCTAGGAGGAAGGAGTGGGAATAGGTGTACCTGAAGGCCCAGAGTAGGCAAAGATGCCTCTGCAGGAACTGTCTCTACATCAATCTACGGGGATGTGTCCATTAGAGACGCTCTCCTCATGTCTGCCTCTTCGCGAGTGTAATCGGTCTATATACATCAGATATCAGTGGAGGATGTAGGAATGAACTCAAAATCTGTCATCTCATTCTGAGGAACTCTAGCCCACCGGCACAGCTCTATAATCAAGATCAAGAAGGAAAGGGATGTCTGACACTGTTTAGCCCTCATGGCCATCTCTTGCTCAATAATCAGTCCCAAGTTGAGTCGCTTCTTTGCTATGATCCACCCTAGACGGGCTGCCCTTGTATGGCGGAGAATGGACACATTTTATAAAGGCATGATGAAGCTGCTTATGAATCCGAACTAGTACCGCGCAGCTACATTCAAGTCCTTCTTCTCTATTTGGACTCCCACCTCAATCCACCTCGGGGTGGTATTAGAAATAAGGGGGGCAAGCCATCCCATTAGGTCATCAAGGGGCTGAGCTGTCGCCAAGCCCTCATATTCATGCTTGAACCCTGTGGCCCTCTCATGGACAGCGTTTATAAGATCGCTGCAACACCCAACTTCTTTTCTGTAGACCATACCTGACTTCATTGGTCTAAAGGCACTGGCCTTCTTCTTCCCCTGAGGAACCAGATCACCATAAGTAGAATAGAACTCATGGATCCAAGTGGGGATATATGGGCCTCGAGACCTAGTGAAGATATCAAATCTATGCCACTTGAGTGTGTCCAATAATAGAGGGTACTTGCCCTCTAAGCCCTCTATGGACAACAACTTTTCCTCTAGAATTATCCTTAATCCGTTGGCTTTTAATTTGTTAAGTAGCTGGGAATGAGGAATCTGTACTGGGGCCACAGTTGTTGATTGAGTTGGCACTATATCTGCTGTAGGAGGGGTGGCCTCTGGGACCCTTGATGCATCTGGGCAAGACCTAGCATGAATCACTACCCGCCGAGACTGTAGTGGCTGGTCATCATCCGGCTCAGATAATGCAGCTTGGGAGTCAAAGGACTCTTCCTCGCTGCTGGAGTTGTGCTCCGAAACCTCAGATTTGGGCTTCTTGCCCTTGCCTTTGCCTCCCTTTGGAGGCTCTTTCCTTCCCTTTTTGGGGAGATTGGCTGCCCCTTCATTTATCACAATGCCCCATGCTCTTTTATAGAGTGGCATGTCGAGGTTGGTTCTAACCATATCTGGAAAAACATAGAAAAGAGTTAGATTAATTTCAGGAAATAATACAAAAAAATAGTTGTGGACACACTCGCCAAACGGATCGGCGACTCGCCCAATCACTTTGGAGAGCCAGATTGGGCTCGCCGAAAGGATTGGCACAAAAATTCTCAGAAAAATTGGCATGTGGATGATGGGAAGAGCCTTTCGGTGAATTGTCGATAGCATTCGGTGAGCACAGATCAGCCCACCGAAAGTTACAGTGTATTTTAAAGGTTAGGGGTGCAGAAAGGGCGATCAAAGAAGACTTTTGGCAAGTCACTGAGTGCACTCGGTGAACTCAAGCTTCTCACCAAAAGTTATAGAATAAAAACTCAAAATTAGCATGAAATTAAAGATGATCAAGGGGGATTCGACGAACCGCTGAGTGGTTCGGCGAACTCAACCCAACTAGCCAAACTACCCAACGTGCCTACTTTCTACCCCAACTTCCAAAATCAACCCGCAGCCCCCGAAAACAAAAATCAAAACATACACTAGGTCAATTAGACTAAGACCCATGCCCTCAGGATTTTCAGGCTTCTTCCGATTTGGCCAAATTTGGCCATTTGACGACTTTCGCCCTTACAAATAACGTCAACTGCTCCATCATTGGGCAAAGCACGTTATTTGACACAAATGTGGGTTACTCAAACTTCACCGAACTAGACCCAACAACAACAAAACACAACCCAACAAGATTTTGATCAATTTTAAGCACGAAATTTTGGGAAGTCAAAAATTAGGCAATATAGGCTAGACTATGAATTCAAAACAAGCAAATAAGCACATATTTACGATTCAGAGAGGCCCAACACACATCACTAAGATAAAAATAATTGCAAATGAGTAAAATTGCTAAATACGAGTTTGGGGTTCAGAAAAAACAACCTTTAATGCCAAATAAATAAGTTGAAATGCTAGGCGGCAAAGATATCTAACTCCAAACACACAATCGATGACTAAGAATTAGTAAAAATGTAAAAATATGGGAAAATATAGTGCAGGTGTGAGTTTGGGAAGTTAAAAAGTGAGGGAATGTGAAAGAGTTTGAACTTTTGAACCTTTGGCCTTTAAAACCGTCCAGTTCTCGCCCTTTTGGCGACATTGATTTTGATCACCAACCCACTCGGCGACATTCCGAGTGGGCACTTACCTCGCCCAGTTTTACAGGACTTCCACTTAATGTGGGGTCCAAACAGCGGACAAAGTCGTGATCACTGACCTATTCAGTGACACACCAATTTGCTCCTGGGCCCATCGAGTTTTATAGACTCCAAACCTTAGAATTTCTTGAGTCCAACACCAGTCCAAGTCAGGCTTGCTGACCTTTTTGACGAGTCGCTGACTGGGCATTTTGCTCTCCAATCTGCACTTCTCAAACACATTCCACACTTCAACCTGCAAAATCAACACATGATTATTTCTAAAATAAAAATAAAGTGATAAAAACTTGGGTTGCCTCCTAAGAAGCGCCTTAGTTAATGTCGTGGCACGATGCAAGTCCTAACTTAGACTTCATTCCTGGGGTGGAGATGAGACAACACATGACCATTTGGGTCTCCAGCAGCTGAATAGATATGGAATGGGAAATAGTCATATGATTCACCAGTTAGACATTCTCTTTTATCTCTTTCAATAATCTGTCGTGTTCTTCGACTTTGTGAAGAATAAGTAAGAGTATCTCTTCTACTTGTCCACCCTCATACTCTTTTGAGTTTTTATGCTCGTGAGGGGGAATCAATCCTCCAAAGCTTAGGAGAAACTACAGAAATCTTGTCTCAATACTTAGAGTTCAAACTAAATTTGATAATAATGAAAGATTCGATAAAATTTGATATTAAAAGATCCTAAACTAAATGTTCAAAAATATATTTATAGTCACCAAAAATGTGCTGCGAAGACTCACTCGTGAAGTATGTCGGGCTCGCCGATCCACTCGGTGATCCACCCTTTGGTCAATTCCATCACCTTTCTGCCTTGACCTTCAGTAACCTCAAGTTTGGTAACTTTGGGCGATCTAACACTGCATCGCAGAACCACTCGGCGATCTGCTGACTGCTCCTTTCTCTCGCCGATTAGGTTCTTTCATTCAGAGCTTGGCACACTGGAACATAAGGCAGTCAAGAAGCCATTCAGCAACTCACCAAGTAGACTTGGCGATCATCAGGCTTACTTTTCTTCATTCTTTCATCTCTCTTTGTTCCTACTTGGAAATTAGTGTCCTTGCTTTGTTCCTCAATCCAAATACCTAGAAATCAAGGGTTTTACATCAGTTATTGGCATAAAATAAGTATTTGAGGACACTAAATCATTATAAATAAATCCCTAAATGAGTCCAAATCTCAAACTCATCACGCAACGTTAGAACTCGCCTTGTTCCTATATACTATACCAAGGGGGTAATGAATGAGAAAATATTAAACAATGGAGATTTAGTTAAATATTTGCTGCTATCTAATAGTCCGACTTTAATCAGTTGACGTGAGGGTTAATACCTAACTCATTTGACTTGATGAATAATCCGAGGTAAGTTAAGGGTTAGTAAAGCACACAATCGTAGAGTTACCAAGTTGGAAGGTGAAAGTTCCTACTTAGATTACCAATTACTTAGGGATACCGAACTTATCAGCCTTGCATGACAAACAATAGGATAGAATTGCAACTATTAGGAATATTGCGTTTAGATCTTGTGGGGAACACATATACCCTTCTTTTCATCTAATATTGATATCTCAAACTGTGACTCCTGTTTACTTGTTACTTACTGATACAATCAACAATCTGTTATTTTTTTTACAACCCCCCCCCCATTTTGTTACTTTTCTCAGAAATAGTTTGCCTAAACGAATATAATTGTGAGTTAGCTTAAGTCAAAACCATATTCATCATAGGATCAGCCCTAACCTTCAAGTTTGTTTCTTTATTTGATAACGATCGCTTATACTTCTTTCAGGAGTTGTAATTTGAGCGTATGAGTACTCACCAAAGCTACTTGGTGAGTCAACGAGCGGACCTTCAGCTCGCTAAAAGTTCTAGCATGCTAGCCCATGGACAAGACCAAATCAGTAAGGAAACTGATGGTTCAGTGACATGCTGGATGGATTAGAAATGTCGACTCCAATCGCCTAAAGTTACATAAGAAAAGTGGTGAAAACCCAAACCAAGAAGACGATGGAAATGAACACTCGGCGCATCGCCGACCACGTCGACGAAGCACAACTTATTTTGTTGAATGACACCGAAGGTGAAATTCAGGGAACATATAAATGTAGATATAAAAGGAGTTTTTAGAGAGTTCCCAATTCTAAGAAAGTACTCATATTGTCCTGTTCTGGATTTTTTATCCTCAACATTCTAAACACTAATTTTACACTTTTTAAGTAGAGATCTAGGGTTTATTTGATTTTGAATCCAATTTGAGCATTTCGAAGACTTGTGATTTGTTACCCAAGCTGATGAAAAATATAGTTGGTAGCGATTTCTTGCTCTTTATTATGTATGGCTAAAACCCCCATTTTTGGGGGTGTTATTATGTTATTGAATGTTTCAATTAGCTTATGGGTGTTAGTATTTACTGATTTTATTGTTGATTTGTAGTGGGCTCAATTGATAGTTGAGTTTTAATGGGTGAAATGTAGATTCAAATAGAATTCTAGTCTAGCATTTTAAGTTTGCTTGAGAAATAAGTATGAGAGTTAAAATTATAGGTTGATAATTGTAGTGGTTGGGTTATTGTAGACTTAGCTTGAAAATATGGGTCTAAATTCAATCCCACCAATATAGCTTTCAAAAGTAAATTGATTGAGGTATTGGGTTGTTTTCATGTGTTGTTCTTGTCGAGGTTCGAGAGAACTCACTTGATTCCTGATAGTTGATTTTTAAATAGTTATTGCACCTAAGTCCTAGCCTACCCACTGAAGCTCAATGACTGTTAATAAATAGTAATCACCCATTTAGCGAAATTGGCAATCAATTTATCGCAGCCCCAAGGAACCCCTCTACTTGTTTATTCCCGAGTATTCATAGTTGTTAAGTGTTCACTCTAATCCCCACATTTGACATTAATTGTCACCCCATGTCATTTATTTTATTGTTTCAAAAACGTCTATATATATAAATAATTAGACCACTATTTTACTCCGTAACCAAATTATCTACGGTATCACTCCCTGTAGGATCGACCCCAAATCTTAGTTGGGTTTATACTTACTAGCAACCACCTACACTTAGAATCGGATGAAGTGTAGTTGAGTGTTATCAAAAATGGTACCGCTACAAGAGAGTGGTGCTTAGAATTCCTTTAGTGAAGTTTAGTCACAAACTAATCTTGTTATAGTTGAATTAACTTATTTTTGTTCATTATTGACTGCTCTTAAACAGGTGAAGAGAAGAGTGTTAACAGGATAATGCTAGCCAACTTGGGAACAATGAAGACATCGGTAATTTGCACGATGTTAATGTAGATCAGCTAGGAAGTGCATGTGCTATCCGATTGCCTCTAACTATGGGCAATGTGGTGTTTCACGTGACTAGAACGATGTTACAGCTGCTTCAAATGAAGGGACTATTAAGAGGATTGGCTCATGAGGATCCCCATGACCACATCCGAAACTTTGTTGACATGTGGGGTCCATTTTCCTTCAAGAATATCACTCAAGAGTCGGTCCGCCTTCTTTTGTTTCCCTTTTCTCTAAGGGGAAGCAACGAAGTGGTTGGCCGAGCTACCAAGAGACTCAATCACTTCTTGGGAGGAGCTAATAGAGGAATTTTACGAAAGGTTTTCCCTCCCTTAAAAATGGTCAAGTTGAGGGATATTATTCAGAATTTCAAGCGTGTTGACGGTGAGCCGATTCATGAGACATGGCTGAGATTCTAGAAGTTTCTGCACCAATGTCTAACTCACAGGTTACCAGAAAAGGTGTTGCTACAATATTTTTACCAGAGCCTAAACACGGTCAACAAAGGGGTGGCAGATCAACTCATTTGACGAGGAATCATGTGACAACTATTTGACATAGCATCAACCTTTCTTGATGAGATGACAAAGATAAATCATGCATTGTATACTAGAGACGATCAGGTGTCTCTTTTGAACTTTGGGTTGACAAAAGAACAAATAGAAAAGAATCAGGAGTGAGATGAAAACATGCCCAAAATTATAACCCAAATGGACCTATTGAAAAAACATGTCAGGGGAAGTGGTCTTAAGGTGGTAAATGCGGTTGCAATTAGTGGAGTTAACCCTGATGAAGCACAATTTAAGGCTATGTACAATGAAGAAGTGCATTTCTAGGAGGGATTTCTCATTTGAACTATCCAAGGCTGGGTGGAAATCAAGGTTTGAATAGGGATCGCGATGATGGTAGGAGAGACCAAGATAGGGAATGGCGTGACCATGGTACAAATTGTAGGGAGCAGGATGGCAAAAAAAATTACTATGTACCCCCTCACGAGCGTCAAAATCTAAAAGAGCAAAGGGCTAATCCTAAAAGTTTCCACACAGAAGATATGGTTGCTCATATTCTTAACAAAGTGGAAGATCAGCCAAGGTGCTAAAGGAAATGAAAGATGGCGTCTCTTTTATGAACCAAACAATTACTGCACACTGGGTGTCTATTAAGGAGCTGGAAACACAGATGGGTCAAATCTCAGCTCATTTAAACCCAAGGCCAAAAGGGGGCTTCCAAGTAATACCATGGTGAACCCAAAGAATGAAAGTTGAAAGCATGTCTTCGTTGTGCCACAACGTTATATAACACACTTCTTGGGAGAAAACCCAAGTTTTTAGTTGCTAATTTTGTTGTTTGAATAACAGTTGTTAGATGTGAAGCTTGAAGCTTTGAAATTTTAGGAAGAGATGAAATTAGGCGAGCTCAGGTACTGTTCGGCGATTCACCGAACAAGTTGACGAGCCCGACATGGATCGGCTTTTTGATCAACCAAATGACTGGAGTTCTGGTAACTTCGGTGGGCAAAAGTACCATTTGACGCATTGTCGAGTGGATTGGCGACATAAGTGACATCTCCAATCGAGGCGCGAATTGAAGGGACAATATTCTAGAAAATTTGGCAAGCCACAGGATTTTTTGGCGCACCATCGATAGGTTCAACGAACCCAATTTAGATCGCCCTTTTTGCTCTAACTTAAGGGATAACATTCTGGAAAATTTGGCAACCCAACTTCAGGTCAGCAGCTCGCCGAATGGTTCGGCATCCTCGGAAAGGCCTTCGCCAATTAAGAATTAAGTGAAAAGTTCCTCTTACTTGATCTTCTCATCCAGTGATCTTTACTTGCTAGTATTATCTTATAAATTAGTTGTCTTTTCATTGAGGACACTTCACAGTCTTTCCTGGGGAGGGGTGTTTTGTGAAAACCCCAATTAATCCATCTCTTGAATGATGAATTTGTGAATGTGGTTGTTCTCTCGCATATTTAAGAATCGATTGTGATCAATACCAATGACTTGAATAGTGCTCTTGATTAAATGATATATTTGTGCAATTCCAATGAGGCAAATTTGAGTTGCATAAGTCATGTGTGAACTCTTAGCATCTCATTGTGACTAGTCAATTGTTGAAATGAGTCTTGTGATGATCGTTGCACGCGAGCTCAAGTTGTAGAGAATGATCAATGATTGTATTGAATGTCTTGTGTGGTGAGATTTTCTTGAAATATGTTCTTATTGAAGCCTAGAACTTGCCCATTGGTCCAATTAACTGATGTAGGCGATTGAAAGAAATGATCTTATGCACAAATTCAAGAGAGTGAACTAAATTGTCATTATACATCTTTGTGACTACCATCTGAGAGTGTGGACCTAGCTTGGCACCATTTGAGCCTATCTTTTTCTTTGGATGAAACTTGAGTAGTTCCCACATTGACCAGTTATGGATTTTTTATCCTCAACATTCTAAACATAGTTTTTACACTTTTTGGTTATAGATTTAGGGTTTATTTGATTTTGAATCCAATTTGAGCATTTTGGAGACTTGTGATTTGTTACCCGAGCTGATGGAAAACATAGTATGTAACGATTTTTTGTTCTTTATTATGTGTGGCTAAAACCTCATTCTTGGGCTATGATTATGTGATTGTATGTTTCAATTAGCTTATGGGTGTTAGTATTTACTAATTTTATTGTTGATTTGAAGTGGGTTCAATTGATAGTTGAGTTTTAATTGATTAATTGTAATTGCAAATGAAATTCAAGTCTAGCATTCTAAGCTTGCTTAAGAAAGAAGTATTAGAGGTGAAACTATCGGTTGATGATTGTAGTAATTGAATTGGGTTATTGTGGACTTAGCTTGAGAAAGTGGGTCTAAATTCAATCCTACCAATCTAGCTTAAAAAAGTAGATTGATTAAGGTATCAGACTATTTTCATGTGTTGTGCTTGTCGAGGTTCGAGAGAACTCATTTGATTTGTGATAGTTGATTGAGAAATAGCTATTGCACCTAAGGCCTAGCCTATCCACTGAAGTTCAATGCTTGTTACTAAATAGTAATCACCCATTTAGCCAAAATTGGCATTCAATTTATCACACTCCCAATGATCCCCTCTACTTGTTTGTTCTCAATTGTTTGTAGTTGTTAACTATTCACTCTAATCCCTCCCCCCCCCCATTTGACATTAATTGTCACCCCTTGTCATTTATTTTATTGTTTCGAAAATGTCTACATCTATAAATTATTAGACAACCATTTTACTTTGTAATCAAATTCTCTACCGTATCACTCCTTGTGGGATCGGCCCCAACTCTTAGTTGGGTTTATACTTGCTAGGGACCGCCTACACTTCGAATCGGATGAAGTGCAGTTGAGCGTTATCAAAAATACAAATTTAGTAACTTACTAAGAATTCTATCACCAAATACAACAATTGTTGAATCAAACAATCTACTTGCACGAATTATTTCAGCAATTGTAGTAGTTACTTAATCAAACAACTTACTTGCTAAGAAAATCCTCTAGCAAGTACAATAATTTTTGTAGCAGACTACCTAGTTGCTAAGAGTTTTTCCAACAAGTATAATAGGTTCTGAAGCAGATCAGTAAATTACTAGAAAAATTATAGTAATATATACAATAACATTACATAAAATCAAAAAAATATTCACAAACAACAAATAGCATTTAAGATATCAAATCTATTCTTATAGAGCATTTCACTCTGAGCATGTTGTTCTTTTGTGCTCTGCCTTTTTACATGTGGAATATTTATTTTTCTCTAAATATGCAAAAAGATGCCTCTATTTTGTATTATATAGATGAATACTCATAAATACACCTGCCATAATCATCACCATATTCGCACTGGATTTCTACTATAACATGTGAACACAATATTTTTTAAGGTAAAAAATTATATAGGTGTTAAATTTGCATCCCATATTAATCGTGGCAACTTCATTGTGACTGGTGATAATGTAGTCGAAGCTGACTGTTTAATGAACCAATAGTTTGTAACCCAAATTAATTATTTTTTATATTTTTTTATTTTATCTCAGGAACAAAGATGGTTGATGCATTGAGAAACATATTGAATTTCTCTTTTTTTTTTCTTCATATCTCCAGTTTATTTCATAAAATAAAATTGTAATATGATATTTTCTTCCATCAAGAAACAGTAAGTTAATTGAGTCAACAATGTTTGAAATCATAATTATGAGCTTATAAAAATCAACAATTAAAACTATCAATAAATTAAATTACTGAAAAATATTATACAAAGTAGCAGTTTTAGTAATTGCATTTATTTCAGTAGGTGTTGTACTTGTTTCGTGCATATGATGTAGCAATTGTTGAAACATATGCAACCTTCAATGTAATTACTATAAATTCAACACATAGTTGTTCAAACAAGTATACAACAAATTAAACACATGCAGATTTACAAATTTTCAGGAAAGAATGGCTTGCTCCATATGTGAAATCCAACATCTTCCAAATGTACGACAACATCTAAAATCGTATATATTATTTGATTGAAGTGATAGTTGAAATAATCTACGCTATACATTTTTGGTGCTTTATAAAAGTGGTAGATGACTTTTTTCATTATGAAACTTATTTCAGATATTTTCTCTCAAGATTGTTATGACCCGGTCATTTATTTTTGGAATGTTGCATGAATTTACCGATTTTCCCTCCCATGATTGACCCCAAGGTCTTCTATATTTGAGTTTTAAAATTTGATTTTGAACTTTGAGTTAAAATTTGACAATTCGGTACATTTTGATGTTGGATAGGCTAAGTTGTTAAGAGAGTGGTTTTTGGTGTCTTTTGGTGTTGCAAGTATCAAAATTGAATTTCGTCAATTTCATTAGTCCCAGAAGGGGAAATCTAATTTGTGAGAGTTGTTAGTTTCATATTTCGAGCCATTTTGAGTATTTGAGGTCCTAAGTTGTAGAATTAGGGAAATTTGGCCTTTGGGTTGCCTTTGGTCAATGTTTGGGGTTTAGATGCTCGGATCAGTTTTATGAGAGTTCTTTTGGATTCGGGGGATGATTTTAGGCCTAGATGTGATCTTGGTTAATATTTGATAGTTCCAAGCTTGTTTTAGCGTTTTTAGGCGTTGAGTTAGTTTCTTATAATTTTACAGTTATCGGGTCAAGGAGACCTCAGATTTATGTTTTGATGGTTCCATTGAGTCTGAGACATTGAGTATGATCAATTTTCATACGTGGTTTGTATGTACGGGGTTCAAAACAAATCCCGAGGGTTCTTTCGATATTTAGAGTGTTGGTTGATTTTTGATGCCTGTGTTCTAGGGCACTCTACTTTTGCAAGAAGTGAATTGTTTTCATGAGGTTTGCTTAGGCTATATATGCTTCACTTTTGCGAAGGGTCAACCCTTGTTGACCTTCGCATTTGTGAAGAGTTTTCACTTAACTGACCTTAGATTAGGCGAAGGATGCTTCGCTTAAGTGACGCCCACATTTTTAGCGAGGTTTGCTTAAGCGAACCCCTGGTCTCTTTTGCGACATAAGAGAGGGTTTTGGTATGTCATTTCGTGGTTTAAGCCACATTTCACCATTTTTGAGTTCTAGGAGCTTTAGGGTGATGATTTGGACAAGATTTTCTTTGGAAATCTTTTAGGTAACAATTCTTAACCTAAATCTTCCATTATCCATTATTATTTATGGATTTATGTGTTCAAATCAAGCATTTGAAATGAGAAATTAGGGGTTATCTTCAAGAACCCAAAAACATAACAAAATGATGATTTTAAAGTTGCGTTGATCCCTTTTTCGAAATGGTTTTCTCTAATTAGTTCCTAAAGCCTTAAACATCATTTTCAAGTATTGTTTCCCAGATTCAAACCTCCATTTTGAAATTTGGGTTTGGAGTTGATACGCCCATTTCTTTACATAATTGATGTGGAAATTGTTGTATCCAATGAATGATTGTAACTACTTGATTGTTATAGAATGTGTGGTTTTGGAAGTGATTCGAAAAGTGAAGACTCAATCTTTGTATTTTTTAGTTTATTTCTTTCAGGCAAGTGGCTTCCTAAACCTCGTATTCTAGTAGAATTTGTGTACTTCCTTTGTTGCTTGTGTGTTGGGAGTAATGGGGATGAGGTGCAGGATTTAAATTGTCCACTTGTTATATCTAAATGAATCAAAAAGGGTAGAAATGAAAGAGGTTAGGTCATGAACATGATAATGTGAATTTCCATATTGTGACCCTTGTTGATAGGTTGATGAAATACTTGAAAGTATGATTGTGGAATTGAATTGCATGATTTGTTGTCTCTTACGTATGGTGTGATATTGCTTGTGTGTATTGATTGTGAACACCATAATGATTTATAAAGCTAATGGGAAATAGTTCTTGATGGTGATTTGATATAAATCTGATGGTAAATGATTCTGGCTAGTGATATAAAGTCGATGGGAAATGGGTTCGGCTAGTGAGTTGATATCAAGCCTACGGGAAATGGTTTCAACTAGAGATTTGATATAAAGCCAATAGGAAATAGTTTCGGATAGTGATATTGTGTCGATGGGAAATGGTTCCGATAAGAGATTGATCATTGTGCCTTGATGCATTTGATGCTTATGCATGACTTACTTGTTAATCATGGGTGCTGTACTTGTTGTGTGTGACTGAACCACTTGACATTGATATTGACTGATTTGATTTGTTTGATTGTTGAATTGTGAATATTGGGCCTTGTGTGCCATGTATTGTAGAATTACAAGGTTGGAATGATTTCTATGCAAGTTGTAGTTTGAGGAGGTTCGGTTGGAGTGTAAGAGGTATTCGACTTCTAGCTAGTTTCTTTGTTTAGAATGTTCCTTATTAGGTACCATGTTTTTGGTACTCACCCTTTGCTTGTACACTTGTGTAGGTATCGAGCCGAGTATAGCATGATTGATCTTTCTCTCTTTTTCTGAGGCTCGTGAAGGATTTGAAGAGGTAGGTGCTTGTCAGTTCGGCGGGCCCTCTATCTTCCTTTTCCTTGTACTTTGTTCTATTTGAGAAACACAAATTGAGACTTGTACTTATTTCTAATGCCGCACTTTATGTATTTAGTGGCTTGTATACATGACAAATAGGTATTGGGATATTATTTAGAATGAATAAGTTTTTCGCCTTTGTCTTGTTCTTGATTTACATTTTCCGCACTTCTTTCACTTTCGTTGGGTTGAAGCTGACTTGTCTTGGGTGGAAGAGACAAATGTCATCATGTCTATTTTTAGGTCATGACAAATGGTATCAGAACCCCGGATCCATAGGTCTCACATATGTACAAATCAATTCTAAGTAGAGTCTTGAGGAACTGTACAAAATCGTCTATACTTATCTTCAAGAGGCTACAAGGAGTGTTAGGAAATTTCCTTTTATTAATCATTTCTTATCGTGCATTGTTACATTTACTAGTGTTGAGTTGTTGCGTGTTGTTTTGGCAGATATAGAAAACTAGAGCTTTTGTTTCTAGTGGTAGAAGGAAGGGAGCCCTCAAGGTAGTTGTTGAGACTCAATAGGTAGCACCGGCTAGAGGTCGTGCTTGTAGAGCAGCACAAGCCAAAGGTCAAGCTAGAGAGGCTTCTCTTGAGCCATAGGTTGATGTTGTTGAGGATCACGTTCCTCCCAAGTTGAGAGCTCCTTTGTTTCAGGATGCTTGGTGTGTTAGAGAAATTTTCTTAGAGTGGTGCTACAAGTACACCACATAGTTCTTTGACTGGGTTAGAAGTACAGAATCTGGGTCAATAATAGACTCTAGGTATTCGCGATCAAGTGGGTCAGCCACTACTGGTTCCAGCACCAATTGTGAGTGTTCAGATAGCTCCTGAGATTATTCTAACAACAGTTGAGTAATAGTGCTATGAGAGATTTTAGAAGTTGAAGCCACCCTAGTTTTAGGGTGGTAAGAGTGACGATGATCGTGAGTTCTTGACTTTGTTCCATGAGATGCTTGAGGCTATTGGTATGGTGGATGCTCGTGGTGTTTTCTATGTTGCACTCAGCTTTGTGGGCATGCTAAAGAGTGGTGAGGACTTTTGTAAGGTCTAGACTAGTTGGATCTCCTCAAGTAGAGTGGGATGTGTTCTTTAGTTCTTTCCAGAATTGCTTCATTCCTTAGAGCATGAGTGAGGAGAGTCGTCTGAGGTTTGAGAGCATGACTCAGGGCAGTTTGTATGTGATCATGTATGAGGCCCATTTTTTTGAGCTTTCTAGGCATGCTATGACTATTGTTCCAGATGAGGCAGAGAGTGTTCCTTGGTTTGTTAAAGGGTTGATGGAACACCTCGAATTTTGAAAGGAAGGAAAATGCAATTTTTAGGCTGGTGTTTATGTCTACAGGTCCCATCTACAAACCATAGGAGCCTCTACAGGTCGTAGATTGAAACCATAGGAACTAGGGTAAATAATTTTTTGAAATCAAGTCCTAGTAGCCTTTTTTATTGTTCACCAAGATGGTCTGTCATTCCATGTATGAGTCGTAATAGGTCTTATAGGTCAGCCCCAGACTCAGTGAAATTTTAAAGTTTAAAAGTTGGTTCTGCTGTTAGTATGTATGGTCTATAAGAAGTCCTACAAGTCGTACATTGTGTTTCATCAAAATTGATTAACATTTGAAGTCCCAGTAACCTATCTACGGTTGACTAGTACAGTCTATAGAAGGACCTACGGACCGTAGGTCCAACAGAAGATGGGGCCCGAGAGTTATTTTAAAGGGGCTTTTAGGTCTTTTCCCTAATTGGTTTAACCTAATACTATGTTATTTTACTTATTACCCTAAGCCTTATATAAACATTGCATCCTAAATAACCCATTTTCAGCTCATTCTCCTAAATCCTCTAAACTTAACCAAATTCATCCTCCCAAATTCTCTCTAGTTTGAGGAAGAAGAAGAAGAATATGAAGAAGAGATAGGTTTTCAATCAAGTCTCCAAATTCTCCAATCTCTTGGGTGTAGAGGATCAAGGTATATTGTATTCACCCATGGAGCCCTTTCCTCCATGGGGTACCTAAGTATTTCAATTTCCAATTCAAATTTCAATTGATCAAGTTAGGGTTTCAAAAAGTGGGTTTCATTCAATTATGATCAATTATGCTTAAGCATGACCAAAGGCTATGTGGTATAGCTCACAATATACCCCTTCTAGAATGCAAGTGAGAGATGATTAATATGGTAATCATTACTAGTCTACCGTGATTTTGCAGACAACACAATTTTAGTTGGGTGATTGTGGATCAGATGACCAAATCAACCCATTTCTTACTAGTAAATACTATCAATACAACATAAGAGTATGCAAATATGTACATTCGGGAGATAGTTCAAGTGCATTGAGTCCCCTTGTCCATTATTTCAGATAGAGATGCTTCGTTTACCACACAATTTTGGAAGTCATTTCAGAAAGGTATGGGTTCGAAGGTTAAACTTAGTACTGATTTTCATCCTTATACTGATGGTCAGGCAGAGCACACAATTCAAACCTTAGAGGACATATTAAGAGCTTGTGTTTTTGATTTCAAAGGTAATTGGTATGAACACTTGCCTCTTATTGAGTATTCATACAATAATAGTTACGATTCCAGCATTCAGATGGCTCCATATGAGGCTCTCTGTAGGCGAAGGTGTAGATGTCCTATTTGATGGTTTGAGGTTTGTAAAGGTGAGTTGATAGGACCAGATTTGGTTTATTAAACCATGGAGAATGTGAAGACAATTCAGGAGAGGTTAAAAATAACGCAAAGGCATTAGAAATCCTATACCAATTTATAAGAAGAGATTTGGAGTTTATAGTTGATGATTGGGTATATCTGAAAGTTTCACCTTTGAAGGGTTCTATGAGGTTCGTTAAGAAAGGAAAGTTCAGTTGACGATACATTGGTCCTTACATAATATCCAAGAGGGTTGCTAATGTAGCTTATGAGTTGGAGCTACCGTCCGAGTTAGCAGGAGTCCATCCAATGATTCATATCTTTATGCTAAAGAAATGCTTGGTTGATCCTGCACTTATTGTGCCTACTGAGAGTATTGGAGTAAAGGACAGTCTTTCCTATGAGGAGAACCCAATTCAGATCATTGATCGTCAGGTTCGCAAGTTGAGACCTAAAGAGGTTGCATCAATCAAAGTCTTATGGAGGAACCAATTTGTTGAAGAAGCTACTTGAGAGGCCGTGGAAGATATGAAGAAGAGATACCCTCAGCTCTTTTCCCCTGAATCAAATCTAGACCAAGGTACTAACTCGTTGTAAAGTACTCTACAAGTTGATATGTGTAAGTTTATGGTATTTTCATGTTTTCTGCTTTGTGTTGGAATGTTAGATACTTTCCCGCCCCTTTAATGCTTAGTTTCGCCTCATTCGAGGATGAAATTTCCCAATGGGGAGATATTATAACACCCAAGACTTCAAGAAATAGCCAAAAAGGGCAAATAGGCAAGACCTCGTATCCAAAATGGACCTTTGACCCTTCAAAAGACCTTAGATGGTCCGTTTAGGGGATCACGACCATCTTGGGCATCATAAAGGACTACCCAATGCATCCAAGGTAAAGGTCACCTAGATGAGCCACTAAACGGCCCATGTTGACTAGTACGGTCTGTTTAGTGGTCCGTACAATTCACCCATCATATCTTGAATTTTGAGTCAACTTCAAACAATCATATCCATCAAAACAAAATTAATTAGGTGGCCCATGACCTATCAAATTAAATTTCTCTGTGTCTTCTTTCCAATGCCACCAAATTTTCCTTATTTCAAGTTTGGAGTCAAAAGTTATTCTCATTTTAGTGAAGCCTTGTCGGGTAGGTGCAACTTGACGACCCACTAGATGGCCCATGAAGCATTAAACGGACCGTGAAGTATTAAACGACCTGTGAAATTGCCTGTTTTAGGCACCTTTTCAGTTTTATAAGTTGGGGTTATTTTGGTCTTGTCACGACCCGAGCCTATACCCCAGTCATGACATGGCGTACAAGACTCTGAAAAGTCTCATACAAGCCTCAAAGCATGTCATCACATAAGATAATAGAAATAGTGCGGAAATTAATACTTTTTTTTAAATCCATACAACCGAAAATTATTTAAAACAACAAAAGTCACTAATCTCACATGGCCATCTAATAATAATCTTCGAATCAAAAGTAGGGTCATGACCCTTTACAATAGAAGTCTAATAAATGTCTATTACATAAAAGAAATGAAACACCAAAAGTACTTATCCTCGAATCCATGAGGACATACCACTAGTCTTGGAAGAACTCAATCAAGCCCTCGAACTAGAGAGAATCAACTCAAATACCAGAACCTACACTTTGTAGAAAATAGAAGAATATGGGTTAGCACATTTATTGTACTAAGTATGATAGCCATGCAAAAACCATGTTTAAAATGGATATTTTATTTGAAAATCATGCTTTATGCCAATTTTGACAAAACTTCATGAACATAAGTATAAGAGGCATATATACAACATAATCAACATATAAGTCATTTCATCACATTAAAGCCTTCACCTAAAGTAACCCCAAGCTATACTTTGTGCAATGTATGAATAGCGTCCTATACCACCATCCACATTAAGTACCACGTTAAGGCCACCAAAAGTGAACTTACCATTCTTCCTTTTCACCTTTAAACAATACTCAAACATAAGGAACATAAACATTTCATAAGTCATATCAACACATTAGGACCATCATCTAGGGCAACCCTAAGTCATACTTGTGCAATGTATGAATAACATCCCATACTACTACTCACACTAAGTACTCCTTTGAAGCCACCCTAGATAAGGAACATTCATATTCAATAAATCATGACAAAGAAAGCAACTCATAATACAATTCAAGTAAAGCATACATAATCTCATTAAGCATATAAGTCAACATTCTTCATTTGCTTTATTAAGAGCACATTCATTTATTAGCCATTAAGACATTAGAGGAACACACCATAACCTCTCTCATAGCCTACTTGTGCAATGCATGGATGAAGTCCTATACGCCCACCCACACTAAGTAGTACATTATTAAGAATCCATAGTTCATTAACATTCATTGTGGGGGTAAGCCTTAACCGACATAGACCATGTGAGCAATTCATGGAATCCCGGTGTTACCCACACCGGATATGGGATTCCTAATTGCCTAAGGTAGGACCATTTCTTTTAGATTAGGTGGATCCACTAGGTAATAATCTATGTGGGCACATAGTTATGGGATAGAGAGATTGCTACTAGATGCCCCGCCTCAACTCACGGATATTCATCCATCTCAAGAGGTTGCTACTAGATACTCCTCCTCAACTCACGGATGACCATCCACCCCAATTCATATCCACTCAGTGCTTAGCATTATTCCATTATGGAGTACTTAACATTCCTTACTTTAGTTCATTATTATGGGAGAATAGATTGTTACTAGATACCCCGCCTCAACTCATGGATAAGTATCCATGTCAAACCCAACATTTATTCATTAGATAGCTCTTAGATTGAAAGATGACAATAGCCTTTCTACTAAGAATCTCCAGATTGTGAGAAAGTCCTTTCACAACATGTCATTATCATTCATTAGTGTACAATTGAGAATAGCCTTTCAATCAACACATCATCATTAACATAACCAAAGAAACTTCATTCATGAGAGTGTGTGTGTGTGTCTAGTGAAAATAACCTTTCAACAACACCTCCATTACATTATAGCCACAATCACATTACTTTTATTGCAACCACAAAATATAACCATAGTCATCATAATCATACATTAACCTTCATGAAATTGCCCTCCAAGGTTATGAATCAATCCCAACCCAAACACCTAGAATACTAGATTAGATAAGAGGCATATCATAATTCAATAAATAATTCATTATAGACATAGACGATTCAACATGATCCCATAATCAATCAACCCAAATAACAAACTTCCTATTTAGTATTTTAGGGGAAACATGGGTTCATAGGGGAAATTCTGCTTAATACATCATTAATTCAACAATCCATTCATAATTCATCACATATAAACCTTTGGAAACGTTTTGGAATTGAACCCATGCATAGATTGAAACCCAAGGTTTTTGGGGGATTTTGGAAACCTGAAATCATCTTTTGAGAGGGATCCTTGAATGAAACTTAATCAAGGATGAATACTACCATACCTTTAGGGAAGAAACTCCATGAAAATTGAGCGAGAATTGTTAGATCTTGAGCTTGAAAGCTTGAATCTTTCTTCTCCAATGGTGGTTTCTAGAGAGAGAATATTTGGAGAGGGTAGTGTCTATTCTTGAGCTTAGGGAAATAATGAATTGAAAAGGGTGTTTAATACTTTTAAAGCCTTAAAATACTTTAATTAATCAATAATAATCGTCCGCCAACTTAACTAACCTTAAAAATAATTTACCATTTAACCCCTACATTGACCGAATCTAGACAGCTTTTGCAGATGGGACTCATGACCTAGACCCACAGACCGTGAGTGGGGTGATGCCTCGTACTGCATGTCCGTGGTTTGGGTCTGAGACTCCCCATTTAGGTTCTTGACCCACGAAGGTGTTCTAAGGGGCGTGGATGGACCTATAGGGCATAGGTCCCATCCCTAGCTCCTTGAATTTTTGGCAACTTTGGCTAGTTGAGGAAGCCTTGGGGTTAGGATTTAAGGTCCCCCTCAAGGACCCTTGGTTGGTCCTTGGGGGATCGTACGTTGACGTTTAACCCCTAAACCCCTCAACCAAAGCTCGGGAACTTATTTTACCACTTCAAACCCCATATCAAACTCAAACACACACTCGTTAGGCTATAGTTTTAGCTACTATTTTTCCAGGTCGTTACATTATCTCCCCCTTAGAAACATTCGTCTTCGAATGAAACTTTAAAAATTTTAAGGAATAAGGACTCAAGACTAGTAGCCCATCATTCATGAAACACTACAAACAATGCACAAAACTAGGAGGAAACATTAACTCCATCTCAAACATACTCCATGCAACACAAGAAAGTAGGAACTACTTCTACAAACTCGTTATGCATGAAAACTTCAACATTTCTCATTTCATTAGAGGAATTACCTTCTATATCTCAAAGCATGCTCATCATAACATCACTAGGCACAGTATGCAATTATTCTCAAAAGCACATTTAGGCATGTTCCACAATTCACCTCAAGAGGCATATAGACAACTCATACTAAATGCACATCAATATGAGGAACATAAATCAGAAAACTCATTTTATCATTAAACATGAATTCATTAAGAACATGCATAACATAAGGAGATAATGGAAATACATAACCACACATGAATCCAAAACATGAAACAAGCTACAAGGAACTCTTGGTTTCAAGCTTGAATAGGAATGGAAGAAAGAGATAAGGATATTGGAACTCTCAACAACCTTACTTTCTAACCATACCATCTCCCCCCTTGGGAGTAAACCCATACTAAGGCTAACATGAAAACAACATAGGAACCTCAATAAAACATTCACAACTATAAGGAACTATCACATACCGGTGCCTTCATCCGAAAGGGCTCCTTTGTCCTCTCTAGACCGAAGTGCATAGAAACGACCATAATTTGGAGGAATAGGAACCGTACCATCATTAGAAGCTTGCTTAGCATCTCTTTCTTTTGCCGAGAGTGTTGGGAAATCTCTTATCTTATGAACCTTCTTTCCACACCCAAAGCAATCATCTGTGCCGGCTAGGCACTTACCCAAATGTTGTTTCCCACACTTGGCACCTGTAGATCTTTCAATAGAAGAACCACTTCCATTCCTTCCTTGAGATTTAGGGTTAGACACTCCATCATTATTGACCATTGGGAAATCTTGGTTGGAGGACCTCTTTTTGAACCTTGGTTGACTTTGTTCATCTGTCCTAGCTCTTTTTGTCTCCTTATTCATTTTCTTGAGTTTTGTCTCCTTAATTTGTTGAGCATATACCATGAGCCTTGAAATATCCATGACATGGTGGAGCATGGCCGTATGGCATTCTTCTTCAACCAAACCGGACACTCCCATCACAAACTTATTCATTCTAGCCCTCGAATTTGCCACCAAGGTTGGAGGCTACTTGGATAATTGGGTGAACTTGAGAGAATACTCCTTCGCACTCATACCCCCTTGACGAAGGTTCATGAATTCTACCAACTTTTGTTCCCTCAACTCTAGGGGGAAAACCTATCAAGGAATGCTTCTTTGAACACCTCCCAATTTATGGGACCCGCTCCTCTTGGCCTCTCATCCTTCCATTGTTCATACCAAATTTGAGCTACATCTTTTAGTTCGTAGGCGGCTAGCTCCGCCTTCTCCTCCGAAGACACCCCCATGGCACTAAGTATCTTGCCAATCTCATCAACAAACCTTTGGAGATCCTCATCCACCTTGGAACCAAGGAACTCGGGGGGTTCATCCTAGAAAAATCCCTCAATCTCGAAGCCATAGCACTCTCATTAGTATTCACTTGAGCCCCAACATCCCTATTAACTTGTGTCGTCATGGCTTGGGCTAAGGTTAGAAAAGTTGACCTAATTTCTTCATTGGACATAGCCAAAGGATCATCCGAAACTTGATCGACTTGAGGAACTTGGTCACCTTGAGGACCTTAGGGAGGAACTTCCTCATTCACAATCTCCTCTTCCATCCTTCTTGTTGTTGCCCTTCTTGTATTCATATCCTATAAACACAAGAGAAGGGTTAGGAAAATGACTTTTATAAAGCTAAACACTATGTCACGACTTCAAAAAGTAATGAAAGAAGGGTAGTTTCCTAACGTCTTATAGCCTCTCATTCATAAAATGGTGTTGCGATACACACTCATGAACAAGACTCTACTCGATGTGGCTTTTGAAACATGAATCCTAAAAACCATCCCAAAATCTTATGCTCTGATACCATGTTTGTCACGACCCGAGTCTATACCTCGGACGTGACACGCCGTACAAGACTCTGAAAAGTTTCATACAAGCCCCATAGCATGTCATCACATAAGATAATAGAAATAGTGCCAAATTTAAAACTTTTCTTTAAATCCATACAATCGAAAATCATTTAAAACAACGGAAGACTACTAGTCTTACATGGCCATCTAAAAACAATTTTTGAATCAAAAGTAGGGTCACGACCCTTAACAATAGAAGTCTAACAAATGTCTAGTACATGAAAGAAATGAAACATCAAAAGTACTTGTCCTCAAATCCATGAGGACATACCACTAGTCTTGGAAGAAATCAATCCATGCCCTCGAACTACAGAGAATCAACTCAAATGCCAGAACCTACACTTTGTAGAAAATAGAAGAATATGAGTTAACACATTTAATGTACTAAGTATGATAGCCATGCAAAAACCATGCTTAACACAAACATTTTATTTAAAAATCATGCTTTATGCCAATTTTGAGAAAAGTTCATGAACACAAGTATTAGAGGCATAGATACAACATAATCAACATATAAGTCATTTCATCACATTAAAGCCTTCACCTAAAGTAACCCCAATCTATACTTTTTGCAATGTATGAATAGCGCTCCATACCACCATCCACACTAAGTACCATATTAAGGCCACCAAAAGTGAACTTACCATTCTTCCTTTTAACCGCTAAACAATACTCATACATAAGGAACATAAACATTTCATAATTCATATCAACAAATTATGACCATCATATAGGGCCACCCTAAGTCATACTTGTGCAATGTATGAATAGCATCCCATACTACTACTCACACTAAGTACTCCTTTGAAGCCACCATAGACAAGGAACATTCATATTCAAAAAGTCATGACAAGGAAAGTAACTCATAATACAACTCAAGTAAAGCATACATCATCTCATTAAGCATATAAGTCAACATAGCTTCATGAAGAGCACATTTATTTATCAGCTATTAAGACAGAAGAGAAACACACCATAACCCCCTCTCAAAGCCTACTTGTGCAATGCATGGATGAAGTCCCATACCCCCTCCCACACTAAGTATTGCATTCTTGAGAAGCCATAGTTCATTAACATTCTTTGTTGGGGTAAGCCTTAACCGACATAGACTATGTGAGCACTTCATGGAATCCCGGTGTTACCCATCGAATAAGGGATTCCTACTTGCCTAAGGTAGGACCATTTCTTTTAGCTTAGGTGGATCCACTAGCTAATAACCTATGTGGGTACATAGTTATTGGATAAGGAGATTGCTATTAGATACTCTGTCTCAACTTACGGATGAGCATCCATCTCAAGAGGTCGATACTAGATACTCCACCTCAACTCACGGATTAGCATTCACCCCAATTCATATCCACTCGGTGCTTAGCATTATTCCCCACTGAGTACTTAACATTCATTACTTTAGTTAATTATTATGGGATAAGAGATTGCTACTAGAAACCCCACCTCAACTCATGGATGAGTATCCATATCAATCATAACATTCATTCATTAGATAGCTCATAGATTCAAATATGAGAATAGCCTTTCAACTAAGAATCTCCATATTGTGAGAAAGTCCATTCAGAACATGTCATTATCATTCATTAGTGTACAATTGAAAATAGCCTTTCAATCAACACATAAATATTAACATAATCATATAAACTTCATTCATACTTCATTCCTGAGTGTGTGAGTGTGTAAAGTGAAAATAACCTTACCAAAAAACCTTCATTACATTATAGCCACAATCACATTACTTCTATTGCAACCATAAAATATAAGCATAGTCATCATAATCATACATCAACCATTATGAAATTGCCCTCCAAGGTTATGAATCAATCCCAACCCAAACATCTAGAATACTACATTAGATAAGAGGAATATCATAATTCAACAGCTAATTCATTATAGACATAGACAATTCAACATGATCTTATAATCAATCAACCCAAAACACAAACTTATAATTTAGTATTTTAGGGGAAACATCGGTTCATAGGGGAAATTCATCTTAATACATCATTAATTCAATAATCCATTCATAATTCATCACATATAAACCTTTGAAAATGTTTTGGAATTCAACCCATGCTTAGATTGAAACACTAGGTTTTTGGTAGAAACTTTAAATCATCTTTTGAGAGGGCTCCTTGAATGAAACTTAATCAAGGATGAATGCTACCATACCTTTAGGGAAGAAACTCCACAAAAATTTTGTAAGAATGGTGAGATCTTGAGCTTGAATCCTTCTTCTCCAATGGTGGTTTCTACAGAGAGAATATATGGAGAGGGTAGTTTCTATTCTTGAGCTTAGGGAAATAATGAATTGAAAAGGGGTGTTTAATACTTTTAAAAGCCTTAAAATAATTTAATTAACTAATAATAACAGTCCCCAACTTAACTAACCTTAAAAAGAATTTACCATTTAACCTCTACATTGGCGCCGAATCTTGACAACTTTTGTAGATGAGACTCACGACCTAGACCCACGGACCGTGAGTGAGGTGACGCCTCATACTGTACGTTCGTGGTTTGGGTCTGAGACTCCCCATTTGGGGTCTTGACCCAAGAATGTGTTCCAAGGGGCGTGGATAGAGCTACGGGGTGTAGGTCCCATCCGTAGCTCCTTTAATTTTTGGCAACTTTGGCTAGTTATGGCAGCCTTGGGGTTAGGCTTTAGGGTCCCCCTCAAGGACCCTTGGTTGGTGCTTGGGGGGTCGTACCTTGAAGTTTAACCCCTAAACCCCTCAAACAAAAGCTCGGGAACTGATTTTATAACTTCAAACCCCATATCAAACTCAAACACACACTCGTTATATTCTAGTTTCACATACTAGTTTTCGGGTTGTTACAGGTCTTTCCCCTATGCATTTAGTACTTAGACTATGTCGTTTTAACCCCTATTCTAAGCCTAAACTACGTCATTCTGCATAAAATTAAGGGATTTGAAATTGTTAATTAATTCTTTTACATTCATTAACAATTCAAGATATTAGATATATGTTCTAAGAGGAGAAAAGCTAGGGTTCAAGCGTTCTTCAAGTTTCTTCAATTTTGCCAAACAATTTTGCTATTCTAGGTATGTAAGGTTATCATAGTATTGGACTAGTTCGTCCTCACACCCTACATCTACTTTCAAATTAGCAAAAGAATAATTTAGGGTTCTATCCTTAGATTTTAGTATTCTTGAGATGAGTTGATATTGAGTCGTGAATTCTTGAGTTGTTGATTATTGAATTCCTATTCCTAATCATTGAATTGTCAGACAATGTGAATTGTGATTATTGAGAAAAGTTAAAAGAGTTTTCTAAAAGATTAAGTATAGAGAAGTTACCTCTTTAAGATGCCACTTTTGAGTAATTATCTCAACCCAAAATGTATTTTTACATTAAGCAAAGAGAAAACATGTTTTATAAATGAACAATGAGTTTTATAGATATTTCAGAGCAGTTACCTCTTTTAGGAGGATAGTTTGAGCAATTATCTCAAATCAGAGAAAGAGTAACATTTATATACATTTGAGCAAGAGTATATATTATTGGGAGTAGTATTGAGCACTGATATTGGTGAGATTTCAGACAACTCACAACACTCGTAAACCATGTCTTGCCAATATGGATACGTGATCATACTTTTTAGATGAATGCTTAGTCCTTTGGGTAGAGCTTAGTGGATCCACATAGTTGAGGTGTTATGTATCCTGACAAGATATAGGATAGGTCTGGCACCATGGACAAGACGTTGTGTCATCACTTAGCTGATAGTGATGGTTTTCTGTTAGAGAATTTCCCAATAGAGTTAAAGTGTATTTTTATATATTACTTACTATGTTAAAGTTCAAAGAATGAGAAAGTATATTTGTTAAGTTAAATGGTTTCATTTCTTTAATTCTTTACATTCGGTTGAGTTCACGTAATACCCATTGCAATCCTTTTATTCAATTATTTCACCTCAACTATATTACAAACTCGTACATTCAAACGTAAAGATGTCATTCGACCTGCATCTTTTATGATGCAAATACATGTGCTCAGGATCATCAATATGCGTTTCGTTGAGATCACTTTGCGCTTCAAATAGTTTTGGTGAACCTCATTCTTTGCGGTGGATTTCACAATTTACTTTCTTGTTATTGTTGAGTTGTCATGGCTGTTGTTCAGACTTCTATGCTTGTATTAGAGGCTTCATAGATAGTTAGAGTTGAGGAGTTTCTCAGTAATTTCATACCTTAAAAGATTGTTTTGCAAATTGTTTTTATTTTTGCAAGTGACTATTTTTAGACATTCTAGTTGAGTTTATGTTGAGAGAAATTTATGTTTTAAAGCTTCTTTATGCTTGAGTTAGTATTTTGCTAAATAGTCATCCAAACCAAGGGTTAGCTTGGGGAATAGAAATGGTTATCGAGTGTCGGCTACGCCCAGGGCGTAGACTTTGGGCGTGATAAATTTGGTATCAAAGCTAGAGTTTAAGAGTCCTAGGGTGTCTATGAAGTTGTGTTTGTAGAGTCCTTCTTATCAGTGTGAAGTGCACCACGTCTATAATTATGAGCTAAGAAATTTAGGAACATTCCAGTTTCTTCATACTCATGTTCATGCGATAGAGTTCAACTCGATAAAAGTTTCCTCTAACTCGTGCTTACATGTGTTATTTCACATCATGCCTCAATGGAGAGCTATTAGAGGACGTCCTGCTAAGAGGAATGGTAATATTCAAGGTCAAGAAGCTCTCAATGCACCAGAAGTACAACCCCCCAGGGATATGTCATCAATGCTAAGTTTAGGATAGTTATTCAGATGATAACTGTGGTTGTGGCAAACTAGTTTGGTAAACTAGGATCGGGTCATCAGGATGTAGCAGATACATCTAAAATTCGTGAATTCTTGAGAATGAATCCCCTAAGTTCACTGGGTAAAATGTCACTCAGGATTTGGAGAACTTCATGGAAAAACTTCAGAAATTGTTTGAGGTCATGTGTATTATTGATACAGAGCGTGTGGAGTTAGCCTCATATCAGCTCAAAGATGTTGCTAGGATATGGTATGATAGTGGAAGAAGAACAGGGCAGGGGAAGCACCATTTTTGAGTTGGGTTGTGTTTGAGGATGCTTTCTTGGGGAGATTCTCTCCCTAAGAGCTAAGGTAAGTTAAAGTGAGAGAGTTCCCGAACCTAAAATAGGAAGCGATGAGTATACATAAGTACACTCTCAAGTTTACTCAGCTATCCTGCTATGAACTAGAGATGGTGGCGGATATGAGGAGCGGAGCAGGATGAGTTTGTTTGTGTCTGGGCTATCCCGCCTATCCAACAAGGAAGGTAAGGCAGCTATGTTGATAGGGGACATGGACATAGCTAGACTCATGGTTTATGTGCAGTAGGTTAAGGAGGATAGGTTAAAGGATAGATAAAAGTTTCACATTAAGAGGGCCAAGCCAACAAGTAATGAGATTGGCCAGCAAAACACTGGAATGGGCATCAGTCATCCTTTCAGTAGAGGTAATCGGGACCCGCTCCATCTTCAGCTAGTGGACCTGCACCAATAAATAGAAATGATCACGGGAATTAGAGTGTTTCTCCCAATTGCACACGCAAGTGTACACGGTCACACATGTAATATTGTTTCTTAAGAAACGAGTTATCGTTCCCAAGGGACTTATGATCGACCTATATTAGCCTCTCAATTCTACAAATAAAAGAAAAGTAATTATTTCCAGAAATTATGATGATTGTTAACTACTACTAATTATGTAATAAATAAAAGTAACAAATTGTGAATGACTTTAAGATGATGTTTCAAGCAAGTAAAAGAAGATTCTAGGGCTGCAGCATGTAAAAAATCTCATGTATCATATTCTCGGCTTAGAACTAATTCTAGTTGTCAAGTTACTGGTTTGTAGGGTTAATTATATAAGTCGAGCTATACACCTCTTGTTGCCTACTTCAGTTAGCTATCTAACTACATCATTGAGCGAGGATAAATAGACTAACTATCAAGCATTTATATTTCATCATATTTCAAAACCAAACAAGATGTTCATTCGGGCGTCACTTCTGAACACTAATCACCACAATCAAATGGGTCTACCGAGCTCTCTATATTCTCTGGTCTATCTAACCTTTGCTCTCCCAATTTTATGATTAGAAAATAGATTTATCTTATGGTGCGCAAGCATAAAATACTAAAGCAAGAATATAGAAGTAACTTATAATGACAACCAAGAATTAAATTTAGAAAGCCTTAAATAATCAACAATCAATTCATAGCTACAGCCCCAAAACTAGGGCGTTTAGCCACTCATGCTATTAGAAAACCACAAATTACAATTCTTCATGTGATTTCTGGAAAATAGAAGAGTTAGAAGATCAAACCTATTACAAACATTGATACTTGCTCTTGCAGACCCAATAAAAGTCGAACCCCTACAATGGAGCCCTAAGGATCTATTTATAATAGTAGGATAACTTGAAGACAAAACCTACTACAATTAGGAATCCTTTTAACTAATGTTTTTGTTGAAAATTCAGAAATTTTGTGGGTCCTTGCGCCTCTCACCGCGCCTAGCACTTGATGTAGGCTTTTCCACCTTGGCGCGTCGTGCCTAGCAGAGCGGTTGAGAAAGGCCTCAGCACTTCAGGCCCTGCACATTGTACCTAGCAGAGTGCCACAAAACCTTCTCTGTCGTTCCACGAGTGGCACGCCACACCAACTAGTGTGCTAGCCACTAGTGGTTTTTTGCCTTAGCCATTTTCTTGCACGTCTTTGCTCCTTCTTTCTTCGTTCCAACTCCAATTCCTTCGAGAGTTCCTGAAACAAGTAATCATGCATGTGAGTGCACAATCATCGCAAGTTGCACCAAAAATCAAGCTAATAACTAAAGATCATTCTTTAAAGTAATCAATTGATGGTCAATTATTGACAACTTAGTCATATAAATGTGCCTAAATCACAGAGTTCTCACAATTTCATAGCTAAGGGTACTTATTTTCATAGTAGTGTGGCATAGGGATTTCAGAGCCCACCTTGTGCTAAGTGTGGTCAGACCCATCTAGGAGATTGTCGTGATTGTTCCAATGGATGTTTCAAGTGTGGACTTAAGGGTTATTTTATGAGAGAATGCCTTAAGAACAGACAGGGTAATGGGGGAACTGGTATGCTTAAAGTCATTACTTTTGATGTTTATACCACTCGATCCAAGTGTGAGTTTGTGTTTTCTGACTCCTTATATAGCCATGAGGTTTGATATTTCCCCCAAATAACTTCATAAGTCCTTTAGTATTTTCACACATGTTGGTGTGTCTATTCTAGGAGAAAGAGTATATCGTGGTTGTACCATCATTGTCAATCGTAAGGACACCATGGCTAACTTAATTGAGCTAGATATGGTGGACTTTGATGTTACTCTAGGTATGGACTGGCTTCATGCTTGTTATGCCTCAGTTCATTGCAGAACCCAAGTAGTCATGTTTCAATTTCCTAATGATCCAATTTTAGAGTGGAGAAGTAGTTTAGTAGTGCCTAAAGGTCATTTTATTTCATACCTTAAGGACAAAAAGTTAGTTTCTAAGAGGTGCATCAATCACTTAGTTTGAGTTAATGACTCTAGTGTTGAGATACCACCTATTTAGTCAGTTCCAGTTGTGAGTGAGTTTTTAGAGGTATTTTCCAAACAATTTTCCTGGAGTCCCTCTTAAGAGAGAAATAGACTTCAGAATAGATATTCTCTGTATACTCAACCCATTTCTATTCCAAGATATAGAATAACTCTAGTTGAGTGAAAAAAGTTAAAAGAGCAGCTAAAAGATCTTCTTGACAAGGGTTCATCTTGAACAATTATCTCACCTTGGGGCGCTCCGATTTATTCATGAAAAAGAAAGATGGTTCTCTTAGGATGTGTATTGATTACCGCTAGTTGAACAAGTTCACCATAAATAATAAGTATCCCCTTCCAAAAATTGATGACCTTTTTGACAAACTTCAGGGTGCCACTTATTTCTCTAAGACAAACCTCAGATCTAGCTATCATCAAATGAATGTGATATAAAGTGACATCCTGAAGAAAGCATTCAAGACCCGTTATGGTCATTATAAGCTTCTTGTTATGTCCTTTAGTTTGACAACGCTCCTGCAACATTCATGGATCTTATGAAAAAAGTATTTAAGTAGACTAGACATTTTTGTTATCGTATTTATTGATTACATATTGATGTATTTGAATAATGAGAAGGACAATGCTAGTCATCTCAGAATAGTCTTCCAAACTCTCAATGATTGAGGGTTATATGCCCATTTTTCTAAGTGTGAGTTCTAGTTTGAGTCCGTGGCATTCTTAGGCCATATAGTGTTTGGCGATGGAATCTGAGTTGACAATTAGAATATTGAGCACTACATAATTGACCTAGAACCACGTCTCCAAATGATATGAGGAGTTTCTTGGGATTGCCTTCTTACTACAGAAGGTTCGTCGAGGTGTTTTCATCTATTTCATCACCGTTGACAAAGTTGACTTAGAAAACATGTAAGTTTCAATGGTTTGATTCTTGTGAGAAAAGCTTTCATGAATTTAAAACTTGGTTAATTATTGGTTTAGTATTGACCCTACCAAAGGTTATATAAGGTTTTGTTATTTATTGTGATGCATCCATAGTAAAACCTGGTTGTGTATTAATATTTTAGCCTCTCCCTCAAGAAAACTTAAGACTCACGAGAAGAACTACCCGACTCATGATCTTGAAATGGCATCAATTGTTTTTGTTCTCAAGATATGGCGCCACTATCTCTATGATGTTCACGTTGATGTGTTCACCGACCATAAGAGTCACTAATGTGTTTTTAGTCAGAAGGAGTTAAATTTTTGACAAAGGCGATGGTTATAACTACTCAAAGATTATGATATTAGTATTTTATATCATCTTGGTAAGGTTAATATTGCTGCAGATGCCTTAAGCAGGTTGTCCATGGGGAGTAGTTCGCATGTAGAGGAAGGCAAGAAAGAATTGGCTAAGAAAGTTCACAGACTTGCACATCTAGGAGTCCGTTTGTTAGATTCTAGTGAAGGTGGAGTGGTTATGATGAATCAGGCTAAACCGTTGCTAGTGTACGAAATATGGAGAAACAAGACACAAATCTTATTTTACTTGAGTTGAAGGCAAATATGCATAAGCAGAAAGTGATGGTCTTTGCACAAGGGCGAGATGGTATGTTGAGGTATCAAGGTAAGATATGTGTTCCAAGTTTGGATAATCTCCCTGAGAGAATCATGGAAGAAGCTCATAGTTCCCGTTATTCGACTTATACAGTTGCAACCAAAATGTACCATGACTTGAGAGAAGTCTATTGGTGGAGTGGCATGAAAAAGTGCATTGTATAGTTTGTTGCTAAATGCCCGAATTGACAGCAAGTCGAGACTGAGCATTAAAAGCCATGTGGTGTAGCTCAGAATATACCACTTCCATAATGGATGTGAGTAATAATTAATATGGATTTCATTACTTGTTTACTGCATCACACACTGCACGATTCCATTTGGGTGATTATGGATCGGATGACCAAATCAGCCCATTTCTTACCAGTAAAGACTACCAATACACTAGAAGAGTATGAAAATTTGTACATTTGGGAGATAGTTATACTCCATAGAGTCTGCTTGTCCATCATTTCAGATAGAGGTGCTCAGTTTACCACACAATTTTTGAAGTTGTTTCAGAAAGGTATGGGTTCGAGGGTGAACCTTAGTACTGCTTTTCATCCTTAGATCAATGTTCAAGAAGAGCTCATAATTCAAACATTTGAGGACATATTGAGAGCTTTTCTTTTGGATTTTAAAGGTAATTGGGATAACCGCTTGCTTCTTATTGAGTTTGCATATAATAATATTTACCATTCCAGCATTTAGATGGCTCGGTACAAGTCTCTATATGGGCAAAGGTGTAAATCACCTATTGGATGGTTTGTGGTTGGCGAAGTTGAGTTGATAGGACCAGATTTGGTTTATCAAACTATGGAGAAGGTGAAGACAATTCATGAGAGGTTAAAAATAATGTAGTCGTCAAAAATCCTATATTGATGTTAGAAGAAGATATTTGGAGTTTAAAGTTGATGATTGGGTATATCTAAAAGTTTCACACATGAAAGGTGTTCTGAGGTTTGGTAAGAAATGAAAGCTCAGTCCATAATAATTGGTCCTTACAGGATATCCAAGAGGGTTGGTAGTGTAGCTTATGAGTTGGAGCTACCATCCAAGTTAGCAGCAGTCCATTCAATGTTTCATATTTGTATGATAAATAAGTACTTGGGTGATCGTGCACTTATTGTTCCTACTAATAATATTGGATTAAAGGAAACACAATACTATGAGGAGATTCGAGTTCAGATAATTGATCGTTAGGTTCATAATTTGAGAACTAGAGTGGTTGCATAAGTCAAAGTCTTATGGAGAAACCAATTTGTGGAAGAAGATAATTGGGAGGCCGGGGAGGATATGAAGAAGAAATACCCTCACCTCTTTTCCTCTAAATCAAAGCAAGGCCAAGGTACTAACTCTTTGTAAAGTACTCTAGAAGTTGATATGTTGAAATTTATGTTATTAGCATGTTTGGTGCTTTGTGTTAGGTTGTTAGACCCTTTCCCACCCCTTTCATGCTTAGTTTGGCCTCATTCGAGGATGAATATTCCCAAGGGGAAGATATTGTAACACCTAGGACTTCATGAAATAGCCAAAAGGGTCAAACAAGCAAGTTTATGAACCCAAAATGGTGCTATGGAGCATAAAATGGCCCATGAAACTGCTCATTTTAGGCACCTTTTAAGTTTTATAAGTTGGGGTCGTTTCTGTCTTTCCCCTATGCGTTTGATACTTAAACTATGTCATTTTAATCTCTATTCTAAGACTAAACTACATCGTTTCACACCAAATTAAGGGCTTAGAAAGTGTTAATCAATTCTCTTACATTCATTAACACTTCAAGACATTACATCAAGGTTCTAGGAGGAGAAAAGCTAGGGTTCAAGCATTCTTCAAGTTTCTTTGATTTAGCCAAAGAACTTCGTTCTTCCGGGTATGTAAGGCTATCATAGTGTTTGACTTGTTTATCCTCACGCCCTACATCTACTTTCAAATCAGTAAAAGAGTAATCTATGTTTCTATGCTTAGATTTTAGTATTCTTGAGACTAGTAGATAGTGAGTTCTGAATTATTGAGTTGTTGATTATTGAATTCCTCTTCCTAATCATTGAATTGTAATACATTGTGAACTGTGATTATTCAGTTGATTGTTCATGACAATTTTTATTAACATGAACCCTATTTTGTGTATTCAGTGAATTCTTATCAAGAATCTATTAAACAAAACATTATTGTTTAAACTGAGTTTTGAGAAAATAAAGAGCAGTTTGAGAAAGAGTATAAGGAAACTAAGTATTTCCCAAATGTTTCATTTTTACATGAAGAAAAAGAGTGGACTTTTTTTTGAGAAAAGTTAAAAGAGTTTTCAGAAAGATTAAGTATAGAGAAGTTACCTCTGAAAGAGACCCCTTTTTGTAACACCTCAGATTCGAAAGCCTAGAAATTGAGTCTATTGGAAAAACTCACAAGCCAGAACTGGACCATAGAACCTTTCACGGAGCCGTTGATGGGCCCAGAAGGGAACCTAGGTCCATTTAGGGGCTCGTGGTAAGTCTCCACAAATCTTCCTCATAGGGGTCCCTCCAATGGAGGCCTTGAGGACCTATGGAGAGGTTGGTGACTTGTTAAGGAACTTGTGGGGGGCTAACCAGTGACTGTCATGGATAGCGTCCCTCCCACGGTGGCCATGACGGCTCATACTGAGGATGAAGAGTTATGGTGGTGGTCGTCAAGGTGACCCACCAGCAAGGGGTCATTCCCTAGCCCTAGCTCATGGGGTCCTTGACGGGTCGTGAAGGCCTACGTGAAGTGGGTCATGTCTGTTTTTAGTCAGGGACTTTTGGGTGTTTTTCCTAATTATCTTAGCCTAATACTATGTCGTTTGCCCTTTGATAGAAGCCTATATAAATAGTTTTAACTATCAAAATCCCTCAATTGACATTCTCTCAAATCCTCAAACGAAGGACAAGTTTTCCTTTCCAAATATTTCTCTCTCTAGAAGTTGAAGAAGAAAGCTAGGGTTTCAAGATCAAGCCTCCTAATCCTACATTGATTCGAAGCTTTCGGCATTAAGGTATAATGGTTTTTCATCAACTGAGCCCTTTCCTCCATGAAGTTCCTAAATTTTCCAATTTACAAAGTTAGAAATCCCCAATTGAGTTAGGGTTTTCTTTTATGTCACAGGTTTATTTAAATGTTGGTTTATTTGATTGTTTTATGATATATTAAGCATGAATTGAGAAGATTGCATGATTTTAAGATGAATCCCCTTGAACCCATGTTTAACCCATGTTTTCTAGATTATGATGATTGAAAATGGGTTTTGAACTATGAAAGGAGAACTACAGAACTATGTATGTTCTTATGAAATTGATGAATTATGGTGTAAATTGCTTTGTGAGTAAAGAATAGATGATGTTGTTGTTGGTAATTGTTGTGAAAGGATTTTCCACATAATTACTCCATGCATGAATGTGAAAGGTTTTTCTTACATAATAGATTCTAAGGTTGAAAGGTGTTCTCACCTAAAATGAATCAAAGTAAGTAGCTATTCTAATGAAACCTAGATTGGATTAGTTGCTCAAATGTAACTTTCCATGGATGACATATGACTTAGCTTGGTTAGGAAATATGAAGTGCCCTTCAATGGATGATAAAGACAAGTTAAGAATAAGACTATCCATGGGATTCATGATTAGCACCGATAAGATATTGAGATGAATGTTCTCCTGTTAGTAGAGGCTGGGTTTCTAGAAGCAATCTTTTTATCCCATACTTATATACCCCCTTAGGATAATTGTCTTTGATAGAGATTAGCTAGTAGATCCACATAAGCTAGAAGTTGATGGTCTTATCTTGGCAAGTAGGACACCCTTTCTCGCTGTGGGGCACACACTCGATTACATGTTAATAGCTCACATGGTCTTCCATGTCGGTTAAAGGAAAATCACCCATAATAATGAACTAAGGTTACTTCAAGAAGTATATCATGAAGGTTTTAAAGATTTTAGGTTTCATTGACCATGTTTACATTATAATTTATGCTTTATTACTCTTTTAATTCATGTTTTAGTTTGGTCATTGCATTTCATGAAAATGTCTCTTGTTAAGCATGTTTTCAAATGTTTTTATGCACAGCTTTCATCTTCGTACATATTTATACTAATGAATACTCTTGCTTATATTCTTATGAAAATGTAGGGCCAACGCTCCAGATTTGCCTTTGCATTATTAGGTATCCTCATAGTTGAAGAATTGAAGATTGGTGAGTCCTCATCTTCCGATGACCACGATTTTATTTTTTTATGCCTTTACTTTTAGTTTTAAACTTGATGCACGAGCTATGTCCCGATCACTTCTAATGTACTAGATGGATTTGAGACGATGTTCATACTTCTATTTCATTTTATGAACTCCTATATTTTGAACAGTCTTTTGAACCTTATATTTCTATTAGTTGTATGATGAATGCTATGTGGCCTCTCGAGGTCTTATACCCTATGTTACGCCTAGGGGTTACCTTGGGTCGTGACAAACATGGTATTCAAAGAACAAGCTTTAGAAAGTCCTACGAAGTCTCATGAGCCACGTCAAATAGAGTCTTGTTCATGAGTGTGAAGAGTGCCACACTTATGAATGAGTGGCTATAACATGTTTAGGAAACACCACTTCTTTGATTTTTCTAAAGAAGTGCGATAGAGTGTAACTCTATTATGTCTCTTTCCTAATTTTTATCCGATGCTCTACATGATATGACCCCTTAAAGGGAATATTCTAGGAGGAATGCAAGAGAGAATGTGGAACAAGAGGCTCCTCCTCAAGCTCCGGTCAATCCTTTGGCAGAGCAAGTGACTAATACAGAGTTTAGGGTTGCTTTTAAAGTGTTGGATCAAGCCATGACGGCTCAAGTCAATAGGGGGTTGTGATTCCCATGAACCCAAATGTGGATACGATGACATCTAGTGTGAGTGATTTCACTAGGATGAACCCTCCAGAGTTTTATTGTTCTAAGGTTAAGTAAGACCCTTAAGAGTTCATTAATGAGGTTTATAAGTTGTCGATGATTATGAGAATGATGCCGGTGGAGAAGGTGGAAAGAGCCGCTTATGAACTTAAGGGTGTTTCTCAAATATGATTCAACCAATGGAAAGAAGGGAGGACGGAAGATGAAATTCTTCTTGATTGGGATAAGTTCAAAGTTGCTTTCCTTGATAGGTTCTTTCCCCTAGAGATGAAAGAGATAAATGTACTTGAGTTCATTAACCTTCGTCATGGAAACATGAGTGTGAAGGAATATGCTTTGAAGTTCACATAATTGTCTTGATATTCTCCTACCATGATTACCGATCCTAGGGAAAGAATGAGTAAGTTTGTTTTGGGTGTGTTCGAAATGGTGGTTAAGGAGTGTTGCACTGCCATGCTTATCAATGATATGGACATTTCTCGTCTCATGGTTCTTGCCAAACAAATTGAAGAGGGAAACTTAAAGAAGGGTCTAAGGAGGCAAAGAAGGCTAAGACCGGTGATGGTAACTTCTCACACTCAAGGTTCGATAGACATGGTTGTTCTAAGTTTTGACAAAGGTTTTCTGGTCAAGGCTCATCTAATGCTCTGCCTAAGTTCAACAAATATAGGGTGTGTAACCCTAAGCCTCAAACAGGGAATGGTAGTGGATCTTCATTGCCTACTTGTGCTAGATGTTGAAGGAAGCATGAGGAAAAGTGCTTAGCCTGCATGGATGATTGCTTCAGTTGTGGAAAAAGTGGTCATAAAATGAGAGATTGCCCTATGCTTACAGCTAAAGGGAGAGAAGGTAAACAAGCTTCACCTAGTGGTTCGGGTTCAAGTGCCTTAAAGTAAAACATATTCTATGCACTTCAGACTCATCATGAGCAAGAGGGTTCTCCCGATATGGTTATCGATATGTTGAGAGTCTTCCAACTTTATGTTTATGCTTTACTTGACCCGGTGCTACCTTGTCTTTTATGACACCATATGTGGCTATGAGGTTTGATGTTCTTCCGATGTGTTGTTAGATCCTTTTTATGTCTCTACTCTAGTTGGTGATTCTATTATGGCCAAGAGAGTCTATAGAAAGTGTCCCGTCTCCTTGTCCCATAGAGTCACTCATGTTAATCTGATAGACCTTGATATGCTAGATTTTGATGTTATCCTTGGCATGGATTTGCTGCATTGATGTTATGCTTCTGTTGATTGTAGAACCCATGCATTCAAGTTTCAGTTTCAAAATGAACCCATTATAGAGTGGAGATGGGGAAATTCTATGCCTAAGGCTGTATTTGTCACTTGTCTTAAAGTTAGAAATATGATCTCTAAAAGCTGCACATACCATCTAGTTAGGGTCAGTCCCCATTGTAAATGAGTTTCTGGAAGTGTTTCCAGATGATATACCCAGTATTCCTCCCGAAAGGAAAATAAACTTTAGTATTGACCTTCTTTTAGATACACAATCAATCTCTATTACTCCTTACCGAATAGCTTCAGCAGAACTTAAGGAATTAAAGGAGCAATTGAAATATTTGTTGGATAAGGGTTTCATCTGACTGAGTATCTCTCCATGGGGTGCTCCAATTTTGTTTGTTAGGAAAAAAGATGGTTCACTCCGTATGTGTATTGACTATCGGCAATCAAACAAGGATACCATTAAGAACAAGTATCCTCATCCAAGGATAGATGATTTGTTTGACCAACTTCAAGGACGAAGTTACTTCTCTAAGATTGACCTTCGGTCAGGTTATCACCAATTGAGGGTGAATGAAGATGACATTCCGAAGACGACTCTTCAAGCTTTATATGGTCATTATGGATTTTTGCTAATGTCATTTGGTTTGACTAATGCTTCGGCGGGATTTATGGATTTTATGAATATGGGGTTTAGGTAATACCTTAATATGTTTATGATTGTGTTCATTGATGATATATTGATCTATTTAAGGAGTGAAGATGAGCATACCAATTATTTGAGGATTGTGTTGCAAGTTCTCAAGGACCAACAACTTTTTGAAAAGTTTAGCAAATGTGATTTTTGGCTAAGGTTTGTAGCTTTTCTTGGTCATGTTGTTTTCGATAAGGGTATTGAGGTAGATCCTAAAAATACGGATGTGGTCAATAGTGTCCTATACCTCTATCCCCTTCGGATATTAGAAGTTTATTGGCGTTAGCCGGTTACTATAGAAGGTTGGTTGAAGGGTTTTCTTCGATTGCTTTTCCATTGACGACATTGACTCAAAATAAGGTTAAGTTCATATGATCCAAAGTGTGTGAGATGAGTTTTCAAGAATTGAAAGATGGATTTATTTCTGCTCCGGTGTTGACTTTACAGGAAGAGACCGATGGATTTGTTATTTATTCTGATGCCTCAAGAATTGGGTTAGGATGCGTACTTATGCAAAATGGGAAAGTTATTTCTTATGCCTCAAGGCAACTTAAGATTCATGAGAAGAATTATTCTACCCATGACCTTGAACTAGCGGCGATTGTGTTTGCCTTAAATATCTAGAGGCATTACTTATATGGTGTTCATGTAGATGTATTCACTGACCATAAGAGCTTGCAATATGTGTTCAATAACAAAGATTTGAATCTCTTCCAAAGGAGGTGGCTTGAATTATTGAAAGACTATGACATGAGTGTTCTCTATCACCCAGGAAAGGCAAATGTGGTGGTGGATTCTCTTAGTCAGTTATCGATTGGTAGGTTGCTCACATTGAAGATAATAAGAAGGAGTTAGTTCAAGATGTTCATAGATTGGCCTGATTGGGTTTTCGGCTAGTTGACTCTAGTGTTATGGTTCACAACAGTTCAAAATCATCCTTTGTGGCAGATGTGGAAGACAAATAAGGACTTGATCTGACATTGGTTGAGTTGAAGGAAGCAGTGCTTAAAAAGTCCATAGAGGCTTTCTCCCAAGGGGGAGATAGTGTTCTTCAATATCAAGGTCATTTGTGTGTTCCTAATGTCGATGACTCGAGAGAGGAGATCTTGTCAGAAGTCCATAGTTCTCGATAGATATTCAATTCACCTTGGAGCCACCAAGATGTACCCTAACTTGCGGGAGATATATTGGTGGAATGGGATGAAGAATGATATTGCAACAATTGGTTCTAAGTGTCCTAATTGTCAACAAGTGAAAGTTGAGCATCTAAAGCAAGGAGGCTTATCCAAAGATATTAGAATTCCTACTTGGAAGTGGACAGATTTGAATATGGACTTTATTGTTCGTTTACCACATACTCGGCGGCAACATGACTCAATTTGGGTTATAGTAGACCGGATTACGAAATTTGCTCATTTCATTCCCGTCAAGATTTCTTATTCGGCAGAAGACTATGATAAGTTGTATTTGAGGGAAATGGTGAGGTTGCATGAAGTACCTTTATCCATTATCTCTGATCGTGGTACTCAATTCACTTCTTAGTTTAGGAAATATTTCCAAAAGGGTCTTGGTACTCGTGTTAAGCTTAGTATGGCCTTTAACCCACAAACCGATGGGCAAGCAAAGCGTAGTATCAAAACTTTGGAAGATATGTTGAGAGCATGTGTAATTGACTTTAAGGGTAATTGGGATAATCATTTGCCTTTGACTTAGATTGCATACAATAATAACTATCACTCAATTATTGTCATGACTCCATTTGAGGTTCTATATGGTAGGAGGTGTAGATCTCCTATAGGTTGGTTTGAATTGGGTGAAGTTGCCTTGATAGGTCCTAAGTTGGTACATGAGGCAATGGAGAAGGTTCGACTTATTAGGGAAAGGTTAAAATCGAATCAAAGTCGAAAAAAGTCTTATGCCGATTTTCGAAGAATAGATCATGAGTTTGAGGTAAATAATTGGTTCTACTTGAAAATTTCACCCATGAAGGGTGCAATGAGATTTGGTAAGAAAGGGAAACTTAGTTCCCGATATGTGGGCCCATATCAGATTTTGAGGTAAATTGGTAAGGTTTCATATTAGCTTTATTTACCTAATGATTTGGAATCAGTACATCTAGTTCCATATCTCCTTGTTGAAGAAATACGTTGGAGATATGACATCTATAGTTCCCTTAGAAGATTTGGGAGTTACGGAGAATCTCTCTTATGAGAAGGTTTCAGTTGAGTTATTAGACTAGCAAGTCAAGAGGTTGAGAAACAAAGAGGTTACTTTCGTGAAAGTTCTTTGAAGGAATTAGTTAGTTGAGGGTGCTACTTGGGAGGCCGTGGCCGATATGATGTCCTGTTATCCTCATATCTTTCCCTCTAATCCTCCTTTCTCTTAAGGTATTTAGTCCTCATGGTTTACTCTTTTTGGTGCCATATTTCTTAGATATTCCCATGATTTCCTTATTTAAGCATGATTCATGAAAAGATTTAATTTTGAGAAAATGAGTTAACTTTATTGATTTCTTCATGTCTACGTGCATTGACTGTGAATTGCATATAGACTTCATGAATTAATGTTTTGAACACGCTTAGCTTAGACTTGATGTTTCCTCCTTGGATATGTGCACTTATGTGATTTCATGCATTATAGGCTGTCAGGTTTGAGTTACTATCTTCCTTATGATGTCTAGAATCTCATTTGAGGAAGAATGTTCCCAAGGGGAGATATTGTAACACCTCGGATTCAAAAGCTAGAAATGGAGTCTAGTGGGGAACTCACAAGCCAGAACTGGACCATGGAACCCTCCACAGAGACCTTGACAGGACGTGAAGGGAACCACGATGCATTTAGGGGTCGTGGTAAGTCTCCCCAAACCTGCCTCGCAGGGGTCCCTCCCTTGATGGCACGTGGAGAGGTTGACAGCTCGTTAGGGAGCTTGTGAGGGGCTAACCAATGACTGCCATGGCCAGCATTCCTCCCATGGAGGCCTTGACGGCCCATAGTGATTATGACGCACCGTGGTGGTGGTCTACAAGGTGACCCCCAGCAAGGGGTCATTCGCTAGCAACTGGTCAAGGACCACAACTATCATAACGACTCTTGGGGTCCTTGACGGGTAGTGAAGGCCACCGTGAAGTGGGTCGCATCAGTTTTAAGGCAAGGGATTTTAGGTCTTTTCCTAATTATCCTAGCCTAATACTATGTCATTTTTCCCTCCAATAGAAGCCTATATAATTGTTTTTAAATCTCAAAACTCCTCAATTTAAATCAGTCTCTCAAATCCTCAAAAGAAGAACAAGTCTTCCTCTCCAAATATTTCTCTCCCTAGAAGTTCAAGAAGAAAGCTAGGGTTTCAAGATCAAGCCTCCTAATACTCCATTGCTTCCAAGCTTTTGGCATTAAGGTATGATAAATTTTTATCCATGAAGCCCTTTCCTCCATGGAGTTCCTAAATTTTCCAATTTACAAAGTTAGAAATCCCTAATTGAGTTAGGGTTTTCTTCTATGTCATGAGTTCCTTTAAATGTTGGTTTATTTGACTGTTTTATAATCAATTAAGCATGAATTGAGAATATTGCATGATTTGATGATGAATCCCTATTAACCCATGCTTTCTAGATTATGATGATTGAAAATTGGGTTTGAACTATGAAAGGAGAATTATGGAATTATGCATCTTCCTGTGAAATTGATGAATTATGATGTAAGTTGCTTTGTGAGTAAAGAATATATCATGTTGATGTTGTTAATTGTTGTTAAAGGATTTCCCACATAATTACTCCATGAATGATTGTGAAAGGTTTTTCTCACATAGAGGATTCTAAGGTTGAAAGGTCTTCTCACCTAAAATGAATCAAAGTAAGGAGCTATTCTAATGAAACCTAGCTTGGATTGGTTGCTCAAATGCACTTTTGTATGGATGATAGATGACTTAGCTTGGATTGACAATATGACGCACCATTCCATGGATAATAAATACAAGTTAAGAAAAAGACTATTCTGTGGGATTTACGCTTATCACCAAGATGATATCGAGATGAAAGCTCTCCCGTTAGTATATGCCGGGTTTCTAAAATCAATCTCTTTGTCTCATACCTATATGCCCCAAAAGGATAATTGCCTTAGATAGACGTTAGCTAGTTGATCCACATAAGCTAGATTTTCTTGGTCTTACCTTGGCAAGTAGGACACCCCATTTCGGTATGGGACAGACATTGGATTCCATGTTAATAGCTCACATGATCTTATATGTTGGTTAAAGGTAAATCTCCCACAATAATGAATTAAGATTACTTCAAGAAGTATCTCATGAAGGTTTTAAAGATGTTAGCTTGCATTGAGCATGTTTACCTTATGGTTTATTCTTTACTACTCTTTTAATTCATGTTTTAGGTTTGTCATTGTATTTCATGAAAATGTCACTTTTTAAGCATGTTTTCAAACATTTTTATGCATAGCTATCATACATGGTACATATTTGTACTAACACATATTCTTGCCTACAATCTTATGAAAATGTAGGGTCCGACGCTTAAGATTTGCCTTTGCGTGGTTAGGTACCCCCATAGTTTAAGGTATCTCATTAGTTTTTATAAGGGTAGTTTGGTCTTTTTGTTTTCTTACTAAGCCTATCCACGTTTTTCCTCACCACATTTAGGGACTATTTAGATGCTAAACTATCTTTTCATGTTCCTAAACACGTATAGAATTTAGAGAGAGGTTCCAAAAGAAGAAAAGCTAGGTTTCATGCGTTCTTCAAGATTTATTGATTTACGCTAAGAACATTGTCCATTCTAGGTATTTAAGGTGTCTCGTAGTGTTGGACTTATTCGTCCTCATGCCGTGCATCTAGTTATCCATGAAATCAGGGCTTCTTGATTGGTTCTTGAAATTTATTTAATTTCTTAACAAGAAGGGTTGCGAATTCTTATGTGTTGTGAATATTTAGTAAAGTTGTGTTTCCCAAAGGGATTGTGTTGAATTCCTCATGTATTCTTGTTGGGTTTGAGAATCATAAGAGTTTAGGAGAATTTCCCCCATTCTAAATGAGTTAAGACCCTAAATTGAGTACAAACATTTATCGGGTTGCTGGGTAATGGCCTGGAGCTGTGTGCCATGATAGCACCAAGGTTGAACATCAGTAGTTCAGGCCCTGGCGCGAAGTGCCAATAGTACGCTAAGGCCTAACTTCTAAAGTTCAAGGTCAGCGCACCAATAGTACGCCAAGGAGTTCTAGGCTACTCTTTCCTTGTTTCATTTGATACATATTCCTTTAAGTTGTGGCTACGTTTCCCTGCCTTGTATCAGCTCATATAGGCTCCATTTACCTTTGAAAATCCCTGCATGTCCTAATCACATGACTTTAGGTAAGTTCAAAACTAAAGTTAGTTAAAAGAAAAGTTTAAGAGATTTTATTCAGTTGATTTTGAGTTATTCAATTCATTATCCTTTTTGAAACTCTATTCCTAATTATTGAATTGCTATATGTTATGCAATGAGGTTCTTCTGTTGATTCCTTAATGTCTATATTTTGGCATGAACCTTATGAATTGAGTATTATTGATAGCATCATTGAGTACTGAGTTCTTGAGTTCTGAGTATTAAGTTTTCTATATTGTTATTGAGATCCTTGAGTTCATTTCATTCATGTCTATATTTCAACTCGTACCCTATTTTGAGTTATAAATCTTAAGAATCTTTTACAGCCAGTATTTGTGTTTTAAATTGAATTTTTAAAGAAAGTTTAAAGAGACATTTTGAGTAAAGTTTAAGGGAACTAAGTATTCCCAAATGTATCATTTTTACATTGAGAAAAGAGAAACTTTGATTTTCTTAAAAGAGTTTATGAGTTCAAAAGACATTTCAGAGCAGTTAACATTTTAAGAGGATAGTTTGACTAATTATCTCAAACCTGAGAAAGAGTATGTTTTACATATTTAAGCATGATTATATATATTATTGGAATTAGAACTGAGTATCGATATGGGGATGAGTTCAGACAATCACACTCCTCATAAATCATGTAGCCAACATGGGTACAGGGTCGTACTTTTTGGAAAACTCCTTATTACGTTCAAGAATAACTTAGTGGATCCACTTAGTTGAGTTGATCTATATCCCAAGAAGGTATAGGACAGTTCTGGCAGCGTGGGTGAGATGATGTATCATCACATTGCTCATAGTGATGGTTGTTGGTTAGAGAATCTCCCAAATAAGAGTAAATAGTAACTTATTGTATTTTTATATACATCCTTGAGTAAATATCTTCTATTTATGAAGCTTAAAACATTGCATATCTTATTATTGCTTTTTTATTGGAGTTGAGTTGAGGTGAGTATTCTTCTAGTCTAATTAGTTAAGTTATTTATACATTTAGTTTGCCTTACATACTCATAGATTCAATGTAATGATGTCATTCGACTTGCCTCTTATTATGATGCAGATACATGTGTTAAGGGTCATCAACAAGCATTTCGTTGAGATCACTTTGCACTTCAGATAGCTTGGGTGAACCTTCTTGTATTCTAGGGGACTTGACATTTATTTAGAAGTCAGTGTCTTGAGGTGTCATGGGTCTTGTACCTACATCAATCTTGAGTAATAGAGGCTTCATAGATAGTTAGAGTTGAGGAATCTTTCGGTATTTACTTTCTTTTGAGTTGTTTTTTTACAAATCATAATTATTTTTGAGACCTTATGAGTTGAGTATATGAGTTTAACGAATTTAATTCAATTTTAAGACTATTATTTCTTGATTTGGTTTTCCTTTGTAGTCAACATGATGAGCATTTGTATGGTATCCAACAATGATTCTTGAGTGTCGACCACATCTAGGATGTAGGCTTAGGTCGTGACAAACTTGGTATCAGAGTCCAGAGTTCAAGTGTCCTAGGGTATCTATGAAGTCATGTCAGTAGGATATTATTTATTATTGTGAGGACCCCACTTTTATAAACGAGGGACTATAGACATTTAAGAAAAGTTTCCCTTATTTCATACTGTAGATCATGCAATAGAGATGTGTCATAAAAAAACTTATTTAGACTCGTGCGTTTCTCATATCCATTTGACTACACCTCATACTCAAGGTAGTTTGAAAATTAAAGCCTGGATGCTTATCAATGAGTTACTCTCAGCAAAAGTCTTAAAAAAAGTTCATGAGATTATAGAGGGGCTTGAGAGAAGCCCATAAGTGAGCTTAAGTCTTGATATTCGAAAGAATGCACTCTTATTCATATTAATAGTGCGTGAAAGCTAAAAGCAAGATGTACTCTCTTCTATAATCCTTGTTTAAGTTGAGACCCTTATGAGGAAGTGTGTTTTATAGCTTGGTTAGTATTGTCACCTGAAAAGATAGTATGAGTAATGATGTTATAAGCAGCAGTAGAAAAAGTGTCCCGAGTTAGATGAATGCATGCAACAGTATAATAATCTAAGAAAGGAGATGGTGATTAGGTAAATTATGATGTTGCAGTCATGCACCGGTAAGTTATTAATAAGGAGTTTTCCATTATCGGTAGACTGAGAAGATATGAGTTTGTGGAGATTTCATGTTAGAAGGTAGAGTAAGATTTACTAGTATGGATGATTTAGAGTATACTTGAGCAAAAAGAGAGTTTATGTCAATGTAACATTGTGTTAGTGAAAGGTAAAGTATAGGTGTTGAATAAAAGAGTAGAGTATTCATAAGGTGACAGATCTAAACTACACTTATGATGTTTTAGAGAGAGCCATGATATTTAGAGGGTTATAGAACTAATTAGACAATGATGTACAGTGAATGGATAAATAGTACTTAAGTTGTGAAATGGAATGTGACAGTAATATCTAAGTATATAGACTAAGAGATCAAGATTGACTACTTGTCATGAGGTCTTAGTGAGTGAGTGTTTCTTAATTTTAACTAGTAGTTGTAAGTTAGTATAGTAAGAGAGAAATTATATTGATATCCGTGTTTTGTAATAGACACTAAGCTTGAATTTGAGATGAGTGTCGTTATTAAAAGGATGGAAACATGAGGGTTATGATGTTACTTTGAGATCCGATCTCGTAGGTTTGACATAGAGTAGGTGAGGAATAAAGAGGTTAGTTATACTAAATGTGAGTTGTACAAGTATGAGAGTCTTACTTTTAGATAAGAGTAGTGAAGTGTGGCTAAGTCATTAGAGTAACAAGAGCATTACGTGGTGTACCCAAGATTGTATGTAATCAAATGAGGTTCCAATTAGGTTAATGAATTTTCATGTGTGCCTAGATAGTATATTTGATTTTTCAATGTGGAATAGGCTGATTTAAGCAATACTTTTTCGCTTAAGAGTTAGATGAAGCGACCTGATAAGCTAATGGCAAGAGGTTAATAAAAGAATATTAGAAAGAAGTCTTAGAAGGAGCCCTAGTACCTACACATGAAGGGTTCAGTAGACATGAGATAAGCCTTTATCAAGTATTAGACTAAAGCAAATGTATACTAGTTTAGAGATGATGGAATAGATCCATTGCTTTAAAGTGTTAACTTCACACCTAAGGGGAGATGATAAGATGAGAAACCGAGTCAAATGTGGAGAATTAGATATTAATGTGTTCAAAAAGTGTTTTAGAGAAATATCAATCCATTCATAGTCTTGTGTATATAAGAATTGTGTCTTTGACCTATCCTAATACACTTCACAGAGATTAACATCTATGCTCTGTTTCCAGAATGAGGGGCAAAGACTTTAGCTCATTGATATCAATCTTACTCCATAACTACTTTTCATGAGGTCTTAGCGGGCGAGTGTTTTTAATTTTATCTAGTATTTGTAAGTTAGTGTAGAAAGCAAGCAATTATATTGATATCCCTGTTTACTAATATACACTAAGCTTACATTTGAGATGAGTGTCTTGATCAAAATGATGGAAACATGAGGGCGATGATGTTAGTTTTAGATATGATCTGGTAGGTTTGACATAGAGTAGGTGAGGAGTTTAGAGGTTAGTTATAATGAATGCAGTTGTACAAGTATGGGATTCTAACTTTTACAAAAGAGTAGTGAAGTGTAGCTAAGTCATTAGAGTAATAAGAGAATTTTAAGAGGTGTACCTGAGGTTATATGTAATTAGACAAGCTTCCAATTAAGTTGATGAATTTTTAAATGTGCCTAGATAGTATATTTGAGGTATAATGGGGAATAGACTAATGTAAGCATTATTTTTTCCCCTTAAAAGTTAGATGAAACAGCCTTATAAGCCAATGAGAAGAAGTTAACAAAAGCATCTTAGAAAGAAGTCTTAGAAGGAACCCTAGTACCTGCATATGGAGGGTTCAGTAGCCATGAGATAACCCTTTATCAAGTGTTAGAGTAAAGCAAATGTAGACAAGTTTAGATATGATGGAATAGATCCATAACTTTAAAGTGTTAACTTAAGACCTAAAGGGGAGATAATAAGATGAGAAACCAAGTCAAGTATGGAGAATCAGATATCAGTATGTTTAGAAAGAGTTTTAGAGACATACCAATCCATTCATAGTATTGCATATTCCTCAATGTTCTGTCATTCCATTATCTTATTCATATTTATAATATCAGAATTGTGTTTATGACCTATGCTCATACACTTTAGAGAGATTCACATCTATGCTCAGTTTCCTGAATAAGGGGTAATGAGTTTAGCCTATTGGTCTCAATATTACTCCATAAAGTTATGGATATTGGCCTTATGATATGAATCTATTCCTGATTTGATCCTAATGGCTAGAAACATAATGTTATGTCATGCATATTCTTATATCAGAATTCTCGAATGAATCGTGCTTATGATTCCTTGCCCTAAAGCTCTTACAGTGATCCTTTTTAGTTAAATAGTGATGTTGATGATAGTAGTTGAGTTATGATAGAAGGAGAAGGTTGATATTTCTTCTGTTGGTAGCAATAGTGTAGTTGATAGTTCTTCTGTTGGTAGCAATAGTGTACTTATTCCATCTAAGGTTATAATACTGAAGTTTTATTATGAGTAATAGTTAAATGAGAGATATTAATCAGTTCCTAGTAGTAATGCGTGAAATTTCAGTTAGTAGAGATGATGAGAGAATGAGAAATTCTTAGAAGGTTGGTTAGTAGGAGTCCATGGAGAGTTTATAGTACTAATCTTGAATGTAGCGTTGTTAACATACGAATAAAAGAATGATGCATTAGGTGTCTCTTGATTTGGGCTCGAGGTTGGTTGAATGCGGTTATAAGGAGATGTATTCTTGGGATGAGACTTCGTATACTGATATAAAACCTGAATATTATGGTTTAGATTAGCATAACTATCTCATATTTGGCACCTTGGGATTTAGATATTAGGCTTGAACACAATAAGAGCAAACAATTTGACTTAGACGTTTGTAAGAGTAGTCATATACTCAAGTGGGAACTATGATATGCAACTAATGGAGTGTAGTAATCAGAAAGGTGAGCATAGTTGAGTATTGTTGCTAAGATTAAAAGATACCTTTCATATCACTCAAGGCATAGTATTATTATTCTTACTTCATGCCAGATATCCGTGCTTCATGTCAAATAGCTTCAGATAGAGCATGACAATGTTCAAACTCATATCTTTCTCGACTTATCTGCTATGGACAATTCCAAACTCATAGTAGGAAATCAATTCCACCTATGTTAGTAGGAAAGTTTAGAATTCAGAAAGATAGTAAGAGTAATCCCTTTCCATTCTCAGTCCAGCCGTCATTCGAGGACGAATGATCCCAAGGGGGAGATATTGTAACATTCCAAAAATTTTAAGTTTCGACTCAAACCATTCTGTAATTGTGAACATGATTGAACCAAGTGTTTCTAATTAATATTAGGTGTTAAGGTCACTAAATGTAATTCCTCGGACTTCGAGAAGAGCTAAAGATAGGTTCATACAAGTCACCCATCAAACATGTTTCGTTTTGGGTCAACTTCAAACGATCATATCTTTTAGACCATAAATAATTAGGTGGCCCATGACCTATCAAATTTAAGGTCTTCGAGTCCTCTTTCAAATGCCACCAAGTTTTCTTAATTTTGAGCTCATAGTAAAAAGTTATTTATGTTTGAGTGAAGCCCCTCTATTTAATGTCATTCGTTTTTAAAAGGGTAGTTTGGTATTTTCCTTTTCCTACTAAGCCTTGCCATGCTTTTCCTCACCCAATTAAGGGCCTGATCAGATGCTAAACCACCTTTTCACATTCCTAAAGACATAGAGAAATTAGAGCGAGGTTCCCAGAGGATAAAAGCTAGGTTTTCAAGCGTTCTTCAAGATTTGTTGATTTTCAAGAAGAACATTTTTCTGTCAAGCTACGTAAGGCTTCTCATAGTGTTGGACTTGTTCTTCCTCACACCATACATCTAGTTATCCATGAAATTGTTGTATCTAAAGGTATATTGAGTAGTTCTTGATATTTGTTCGATTCCTTAACAATGGAAGTTGGAAATTCTTGTGTGTTGTAAATCTTTAGTAAAAGTTGTGTTTCCCAAAGGGATTGTGTTGAATTCCTCATGTATTCGTGTTGGGTTTGAGAATCAAGAAGAGTTTGGGAGAATTTTACCCATTCTAAATGAGTTAGGACCCTAAATTAAGTACAAAATTCATCGGGTTGCTGCGGAATGGCCTGGTGCGGCACATTATGATATCACTAAGGTTGAAGTTAAGTAGTTCAGGCCCGGGCGTGACACACCAACAGTACGCCAAGGCCGGACTTCTGAAGTTAAGACCCTGGGGAGACATGCGAGGAGTACGTCAAGGAGTTCTGGGCCAATCTTTCCTTGTTTCATCCGACACATATTCCTTTAAGTTGTGGCTATGTTTTCCTTTCTTGTATTAGTTCATATAGGCTAATTTACCTTTGAAAATCCCTGCATATACTCATCACATGTCTCCAGGTACGTTCAAAACTAAAGTGAGTTATGAGAAAAGTTTAAGAGCTTTTATTCAGTTGATTTTGAGTTTTTCAGTTCATGATCCTTTTTGAAACTCTATTCCTAAACATTCAATTGCAATATATTATGAAATGAGGTTCTTCTATTGATTATTTGATGCTTATATTTTAGCATGAACCTTATGAATTAAGTATTCTTGAGATGAGTAGTATCATTGAGTACTGAGTTCTTCAGTTCAAAGTATTGCATTTTCTATATTGTTATTGATATCCTTGAGTTGATTTGTTCATGTCTATATTTCAATATGAATGTCACGACCCAGTGATACACTCTAGATGTAACATGGTGTATAAGACCCCGAAAGGCCCCATACAAGCCACTTAGCATCTATAACATAAGAAATAGAACAAAAGAGATAAAGAAAACATTTCAAGTCCAAAAGTTTTATAGAAGTAAAGAAGAAGTCTACAACACTTGTCTTTTTAATGATTTAATACAATAGAAAGAAATTGGGCCTAGCCCATACATCATGTTTTAAAGTGAAAACAAGAAGGAAACTGAAATGAAATGAAAGTATGTCCTCGAAGCATGATCACTCATCAAAGCTAAAAAATCTCATTAATCAACCTTTAACCACAAAACTGAGAACCCTGACAATCGACCCTACATTTGGGGAAATGTTGGCAAGAGTATGCGTTAGTATAAAACAATGTAGCAAGTATGATAGCCATGTATAAAACATTTGAAAACATGAGAAAAGGGACATTTTCATAAAGTGGAATGACCAAGTTAAATCATGAATGTAAAAGAACTAGATGACATAAGTCACAAAACATGGTCAATGCAAATAGACATCATCTTAAGTCACATGTGAGATACTTCTTGAAGTAACATTAGTTTATTATAGTGGGAGATTTATTTTTAACCGACATATAAGACCATGTGATATATTAACATGGAATCAAATGTCTATCCCACACCAAAAAACGGTGCCATACTTGCCAAGGTAAGACCATGATCTTCTAGCTTATGTGAATCCACTAGATAATGTCTATCTAAAACAATCATCCTATGGGGGAACATAGGTATGGGATAAAGAGATTGCATCTATAAACCCGACCTCTATAACAGTAGAGCTCCCATCTCAATTCCCTCTCAGTGCTAAACGTAAATCCCATGGAATAGTTATTTTCTTAATTTGTCTTTATTATACATGGAAGAGCACGTCATCTTACCAATTCAAGCTAAGTCATATGTCATCCATGGAAAGGTACAATGAAGTAATCAATCCAAGCTAGGTTTCATTAGAATAACTCCTTATCTTTGATTCATTTTTAGGTGAGAAGACCTTTCAACCTTAGAATCCTTAATGTGAGAAAACCTTTTACATTCATGCATGAGTTAGTTATGTGAGCAATCCTTTCACAACAATTAACCAAAACAACAACATATATGATTTTACTCTCAAAGAAATCTACTTCATATCTCATCAATTCCATAAGAACATGCATAATTCCACAATTCATCTTTCATAGTTCAAGACCCACTTTCAATCATCAATATCTATAAAACATGGGTTAAGCATGGGTTCATGGGGATTCACCTTAAAATCATGAGATAATATCAGTTCATTCATAAAAGTTCATAGATCAATCAAATAAATCAACATTTAAAAGAACCCATCAAATAGAGGAAAAAGCCTAACTTAGTAGGCGAATTCTAACTGTATAAATTAGAGAATTTAGGAAGTCCATGTAGGAAAGGGATCCATGGATGAAAACTATCATACCTTGATTCCAAAAGCTTGAAATCAATGGAAGATTAGGAGACTTGGTTTTGAAAACCCTAGCTTGACTTCTTATTCCTATTTTAGAGAGAGAAATATTTGGGGAAAAACAAGGAGGGATTTTGGGAAATTTAAAGAGTGGTTTAGAATGGTTAAATTTTAGGCTTAAAAGACTTATATAGGGTCTTGGATTAGGAATAAAATGACCTAGTTTATGTATTAGATGCATAGGAAAAGATCATATAACCTTGAAAAAAATAACTAACGGGACCCTTTTACTGAAGGCTTCACTGGCCATTGATCGATTCACAGCCCGTGAAGGATATTGTGAAATAGAGGCCTGGATTATTTTCTCTAAGTAAATCTCCATAGAGGTGTCTACCATTCGTAGACCATTCTACCATCCTTGAACCTGTCCGTAAATCATTGCCTTAGAATAATTTTTACAAGGCTTGGGTTCAAGGATGGGTTCACTGACGGTGGACACTTTCACTTTCTTTGAACCCTTTCTTAGACCCTTGCCTTAGAATATTTTTCACAAGGCTTGGGTACAAGGATGGGTTCACTGACCGTGGACTCTTCCACCATCCTTGAACCCTTTTTTAGACCCTTGCCTTAGAATATTTTTTAGAAGTCTTGGGTTTAATGATGGGTTCACTGACCGTGGACTCTTCCACCGTCCTTGAACCCTTCCTTACAAGTCATTTTTTTGAGGTATTACAATATCTCTCCCTTGAGAATATTCGTCCTCAAATGGGGCTCGAGACATCATAAGGAGGGTAGGGAGAAGATATAACAGCCCAACGTGAATGCAATCACGTTAATGCACATATATGAGGAGGAAAATCAAATCCAAGCTAAAGCACATTTAAAACATCATCTGATAAGGTCTATATGCAACTCATACTCAAAGGTACATAATCATGAAGCAATCAATTAAATTGAATAAATTTTTGAAAAATAAAACTTTCCATGAGCATGCGTATATGAGGAAACATGCGAATGGCAAAGACACACGAATCCTAAAGAGTGAACCGTGAGGGCTAAGGCCTCAAGCTAGACTTGAAGATAGAAGGTAAAGAGATAGGGATATTAAGACAACACGTCGCCTTCAAACTTTCACCCACCAAATGCATAACAAGGAGCTCTTCCAAAACCAACATAGTTCTACTCAAGTACCCATGAAGCACACTATCTCCCCCTTGGGAGAAAACCCCACTAGTCTTTTCAAATCTATCTCCCTTAATCTAACCATAACACCAATGTCTTAACAACCACTGAACCATTGATACAAGTAAACACTTAAGAAGTTTCCAAGGAGATTTTAAGGACTACTCCAAACACAATCGCCATACATGGAGTCTAACCATATCCAACGAAATACTCAATATTAAGCAATATATAACCATAAGCTAAAAGACCATAACTTACCAATTACCGCATCTGGGGAACCCTCACGATCTTGTCGAATTTGAAGATCATAGAACCTATATTGTTTCCAACCACCACTAGGACCGGAGGAAGGGTAGGGTTGAGCCCATCAAAGATTGTCTTCCTCATTCTTAGCAACCATAGGACAATTCTTTATCATATGATCCGTCTTTCCACAACCAAAACGCATTAGAACCGGCTAGACACTCACCATGATGTCTTATCCCACACTCCTTACACTCAGACCACATTTACTCACTAGAACCTTTACCTTGAGAACGATTACCTCAATCGGACCTCGAATGTGAAGAATCATCGTCATCCCTTCTTGCCCTATTTGAATCCATTGTTTTCTCCTTCTATATGTTGTGCATGAACCATGAGACGAGAAATGTTCATATCATTGATAAGCATAGCAGTACAACATTCCTTAACTACCATCTCAAACATACCCAAAAGAAACATACTCATCGTTGCCCTAGAAACGTCAATCATAGTAGGAGCATATCTAGACAATTGTGTGAACTTCAAAGCATATTCCTTCACACTTATATTTCTTTGAAGAAGGTTGATGAATTCATGAACCTTTGCCTCCCTCATTTCAAGGGGAAATAACCTGTCAAGGAAATCAACCTTAAACTTTTCAAAATCTAAAGGACCCGCATTAGCTACCCTATCTTCCTTCCATTCATTGAACCAAACTTGAGCAATATACTTAAGTTGGTTAGCAACCAATACCGCCATTTCCACCGGCGTCATTCCCTTGATCATCAACACCTTATACACTTCATCAATAAACTCTTAAGGATCTTCCTCAACCTTAGGACCACAAAACACCGAGGGATTTATTCTATTAAAGTCCCTCACTCTAGATGCTTCCATACCCACATTTGGGTTCATGGGGGCCACAACCTCCTTAATAGCTTGATCTGTCATGGCTTGAGTCAATATTTGAAAAGCAACCCTAAACTCCGCATTAGTCACTTGATCAACCTAAGGATCAACTGGAACTTGAGGAAGAGCTTGAGGAGCTTCTCATTCCACATTCTAATTCACATTCCTCCTAACGTAAACTCTTTAAACGGCCATATCTTGAAAAGCACCATATAGGGATTAGGAGAAAGACATATAGAGTTACACTCTATCACACGACTTTAGAGTAGTGAAAGAAGTGGAGTTTCCTAATCATCTTATGGCCTCTCATTCATAAGTGTGGCACACTTCACACTCATGAGCAAGACTCTACTATGAGACATCCTAGGACCATTCTAAACCTTGTGCTTTGATTACCAAGTTTATTACAACCCAGGGGTACACCCTAGATGTAACATGATTTATAAGACCCTAAGAGGCCCCATATAAGCCACTTAGCATCCATAACATAAAAAATAGAAGAAAGAAGATAAAGACAACATTTCAAGTCCAAAAGTTTTATAGAAGTAAAGCAAAATTCTAAAACACTTGTCTCTTTAGCCATCTAATACAATATAATGAAATTTGGTCTAGCCAATACATCATGTCCAAAATTGAAAACAAGAAGGAAACTGAAATCAAATGAAAGTCGATCCTCGAAATAGGAGGACTCACCAAAGCTCAAAAATCTCATAAATCAACCTCTAGCCATGAAACCAAGAACCCTGATAGTCGAAACCTACATTTGGGGAAATGTAGGTAACAATATGTGTTAGTACAAAACAATGTACAAGTATGATAGCCATGCATAAAACATTTGAAAATATGAGAAAAGAGACATTTCTATAAAGTGCGATGACCAAGCTAAATCATGAATGTAAAAGAACTATATGACATAAGTCACAAAACATGGTTAATGCAAATAGACATAAATTTAAGTCACATGTGAGATACTTCTTGAAGTAACCTTAGTTCACTATTGTGGGAGATTTACCTTTTACTGACATATAAGACCATGTGAGCTATTAATACGGAATTCGGTGTCTACCCCACACCAAAAAGAGGTGTCCTACTTTCCAAGGTAAGACTATGAACTTCTAGCTTATGTGGATCCTCTAGCTAATGTCTATCTAAGACATATATCCTTTGGGGAAACATAGGTATGGGATAAGAAGATTGCTTATAGAAACCCAACCTCTACTAATAGGAGAGCTCCCATCTTAATATCCTCTCAGTGCTAAGCGTAGATCCCATAGAATAGTCATTTTCTTAACTTGTCTTTATTATTCATAGAAGGGCACGTCATCTTACCAATCCAAGCTAAGTCATATGTCATCCATGGAAAGGTACAGTGAAGTAACCAATCCAAGCTATGTTTCATTAGAATAACTCCTTGTCTTTGGTTCATTTTAGATGAGAAGACCTTTAAACCTTAGATTCCTTAATGTGAGAAAACCTTTCACATTCATGCGAGTTAGTTATGTGGGCAATCCTTTTACAACAATTAATCACAACAACAGCATCTATGCTTTTACACTCAAAGCAATCTACTTCATATCTTATCAATTCCATAAGAACATGCATAATTCCATAATTCACCTTTCATAGTTCAAGACCCACTTTCAGTCATCAATATCTAGAAAATATGGGTTAAGCATGGGTTCATGAGGATTCACTTTAAAATCATGAGATTATATCAATTCATGCATAAAAGTTCATAAATCCATCAAATAAATCAACATTTAAAATAACCCATGACATAGAGTAAAAACCCTAACTCAATTAGGGATTTCTAACTTTATAAATTGGAAACTTTAGGAACTCCATGGAGGAAAGGGCTCCATGGATGAAAACTATCTTACCTTTAAGCCAAAAGCTTGAAATCAATGGAGGATTAGGAGACATGGTCTTGAAAACACTAACTTGACTTCTTCTTCTTCTTTTAGAAAGAGAAATATTTGGGGAAATAACTCGGAGAGATTATGGGAAATTTAAATAGTGATTTAGAATGGTTAAATTTGAGTCTTAAAAGACTTATATAGGGTTTAGGATTAGGATTAAAACAACCTACTTTAGGTATTAGATGCATAGGAAAAGACCCATATAACCTTGAAAAAAATAATTAGCGAGACCCTTTCACAGAATGCTTCACCGCCCATTCATCGATTCACTACCTGTGAAGGCTATCATGAACTAGAGGCCTAGATTGTTTTTCTCTATGTCAATCTCCATGGACGGGTCTACCATCTGTGGACCATTCTACCGCCCTTAAACCTGTCTATGAATAATTGCCTTAGAATGATTTTTACAAGGCTTGGGTTCAAGAATGGGTTCACTGATTGTGGACTCTTCCACCTTCTTTAAACCATTGTTTAGACCCTTTCCTTAGAATTTCTTTTACAAGGCTTGGGTTCAAGGATGGTTTCACTGACCGTGGACTCTTCCACCTTCCTTGAACAATTCCTTAGACCCTTTACTTAGAATATTTTTCACAAGGCTTGGGTTCAAGGATGGGTTCACTGACCGTGGACTCTTTCGCCGTCCTTGAACCCTCCTTGAACCCTTTCCTTAGAATATTTTTCACAAGTCTTGGGTTCAAGGATGGGTTCATTTACCGTGGACTGTTCCACCATCCTTGAACCCTTCCTAACAAGTTTATTTTTGAGGTGTTACAATTAAACCTAATTTGAGCTATAAATCTTGAGAATCTTTGACAACCAATATTTGTGCTTTAAACTAAGTTTTTAAGGAAAGTTTAAAAGATATTTTGTTTAAAGTTTAAGGGAACTATGTATTCCCAAATGTATCACTTTTACACTGAGAAGAGAAATTTTGATTTCTAAAAAGAGTTTATGAGTTCAAAGATATTTCAGAGCAATTACCTCTTTTAAGAGGATAATTTGAGTAATTATCTCAAACCAAAGAAAGAATGTGTTTTACAAATTTAAGAATGAGCATATATTTTTGGTAGTAGTGATGAGCAGCGATATGGGGATGAGTTCAGAAAACTCACACTCCTCATAAACCATGTAGCCAACATGGGTAAATGGTCATACTTTTTATATGACTCCTTATTGCTTTAGAGCATAGCTTAGTGGATCCACTTAGTTGAGGTTTTCTATACTGCAACAAGGTATAGGGCAGTTCTGGTACTATGGGTGAGACCCTATATCATCACATAACTAATACTAATGGTTGTTTTAAGAATCTCCCAAATAAGAGTAAAATTAGTTTAGTGTATTTTTATATACATCCTTGAGTTAATATCTTCTATTTATGATGCTTTATACATTGCATCTCTCATTATTGCTTTTGTATTGGAGTTGAGTTAAGGTGTGTATTGTTCCGATCGTATCAGTTTAGTTATTTATACATTTAGTTTGCCTTACATACTCGTACATTCAATGTACTGATGTTATTCAACCTGCATCTTATTATGATGCAAATACATGTGTTTAGGGTAATCAACATGTATTTCGTTGAGATCACTTTGCATATCAGATAACTTGGGTGAGCCTTCTTACATTATGGGGGACTTCACATTTATTCTCTAGTCATTGTATTAAGATGTCATGGGTCTTGTCCTAACATTAATCTTGAGTAGTAGAGACTTCATAGACAGTTAGAGTTGAGGAGTCTTTCAGTATTTACTTTCTTTTGAGTTGTTTTTACAAACTATAAGTATTTCTATTGAGTATTTTTCAGACCTTATGAGTTGAGTATTTGAGTTTTATGGGTTTAATTAAGTTTAATGCCTATTATTGCTTGAGTTAGTTTTCTACTTGTAGTTAGCCAGGATGAGAGTTTTCTTTGGGACCAACAATGGTTTTTGAGTGTCGGCCATGTCTAGGTTGTAGTCTTGGGTCGTGACAAACTTGCTATTAAAGCTTATAGTTCAAGTGTCCTAGGGTGTCTATGAAGCCTAGTTAGTAGGATATTATTTATGGTTGTGAGGGCCCCACTTCTATAAATGAGGGACTATAGAAATTAAAGAAAAGTTTCCTTTCTTTCATACTCTAAATCTTGCAATAGAACTGTGTCATTAGAAACTTATTCAGACTCGTGCATTCTTCATATCCATTCGACTACCCCTCGTACTAAAGTTGGTTTAAAAGAAAATCTCAAATCCTTATCAATGACTTACTCTTAGCAAAATTCTTTAAAAAAGTTTTAAGACTATAGAGGGGCTTAAGAGAAGCCCATGAGTGAGCTTAAGTGTTGATATTCGAAAGAATGAACTCTTATTAATATGAATTGTTTGTTCAAGCTAAAAGTGAGATGTTCTCTCTTCTATAAACCTTGTTTAAGTTGAGACCCTTATAAGGAAGTGTATTTTATAGCTTGGGTAGTATTGTCACCTAAAGAAATAGTATGTGTAATGATGTTATAAGCAGAAGTAGAAAAATTGTCCGGAGTTAGAAGAATGCATGCAGAGGTATGGTAATCTAAGAAGGGAGATGGTGATGAGGTAAATTATGTTGTTGTAATCATGTGCCAGTAAGTTTTAATGAGGTGTTTTCCCTTATGGGTAGGATAAAAAGTGATGAGTATGTGTAGATTTCATGAGAGAAGGTAGAGTAAGAGTTACTCGTATGGATGAGTTAGAGAATACTTTCACTAAAAGGGAGTTTATGTCAATGTAACATTGTGTTAGTGAAGGTCAAGTATAGGTGTTGAATAAAAGAGTAGAGTATTCATGATGTGATAGATCTAAGCTAGTCTTATGATGTTTTAGGGAGAGTCGTGACATTCAGAGGGTTATAGAACTAATTAGACAATGATGTATAGTGAATGGTTAAATAGTACATAAGTTGTGAAATGGAAGGTGACATTAATTTGTAAGTATGTATACTGAGAGATAAAAAATGATTGCTTGTCATGAGGTCTTCGTGGATGAGTGTTTCATAATTTTATCTAGTAGTTGTATGTTACTATAGTAAGCAAGCAATTATAATATTGATATTTGTGTTTAGCAATTGACACTCAGCTTGAATTTGAAATGAGTGTCGTGATCAAAATGATGGAAACATGAGGGTGATGATGTTAGTTTGAGATATGATACGGTAGGTTTGACATAGAGTAGGTGAGGAATTAAGAGGTTAGTTAGAATGAATATGAGTGGTACAAGTATGCGATTCTTAATTTTAGATAAGAGTAGTGATGTTTGGATAAGTCATTAGAGTAACAAGAGCATTTATAGGTGTAATTAGATGAGGTTCCAATTAAGGTAATGATTTTTTATGTGTGCCTAGATAGTATATTTGAGCTGTCAATGTGGAATAGGTTGATGTAAGCATTATTTTTCCCTTAAGAGTTAGATGAAGAGGCCTTATAAGCCAATGAGAAGAGGTTAACATAAGCATCTTAGAAAGAAGTCTTAGAAGGAACCCTAGAACCTGCACATATAGGGTTCAGTAGCCTTGAGATAAGCCTTTATCGAGTATTAGAGTGAAGCAAATGTAGACTAGTTTAGAGACGATGGAATATATCCAGAGGTTTAAAGCATTAACTTAAGACCTAGGGGGGATATGATAAGATGAGAAACTGAGTCAAGTGTGGAGAATCATATAGCAATGTGTTCAGAAAGAGTTTTAGAGATATATCAATCCATTCATAGTCTTATGTATTCCTCAAAGTTTAGTCATTCCATTATCTTATTGATGTTTAGAATATAATAGTTATGTCTTTGACCTATGATCATATGCTTTAGAGAGATTCACATCTATTCTTAGTTTCAAGAATGAGGGGCAAAGACTTTAGCCCATTGATCTCAATCTCACCGTATAAAGTTATGAATATCATCCTCATCATATGAATCTATTCATATAAGCACTCATGTCTCATAGTATGCTCAGTATCGCAAATTCATCATTGATCCTAATGGATAGAAGCATAATGTTATGTCATGCATATTCTTATATTTGAATTCTCAAATGAATCATGGTTGTGATCCCTCGCCCTAAAGCTCTTTCAATGATCCTTTTTAGTTAAAGAGTGTTGTTCATGATAGTAGTTGAGTGATGATAAAAGGAGAAGGTTGATGTTTCTTATGTTGGTAGAAGTACTGTGCTTATTCCATCTAAGGCTATAAAAGTGAAGGAAGGATGAATGATATTTTACTATGAGTAATAGTTAAATAAGAGCAATTAATCGGTTCCTGGTAGTAATCTGTGAAATTTTAGTTAGTAGAGGTGATGAGAGAATGATAAATTTTTAGAAAATTGCTTAGTAGGAGTCCATGGAGTGGTTATAGTACTAAGCTTAAATGTGGTGGTTTTAACAGGTGAATAAAAGAATGACACGTTAGGTATGTCTTTATTTGGACTCGAGGTTGGTTGAATGTGGTTATAAGGAGATGTATTCTTGGGATGAGACTCCCTATTGGGATATAAAACCTGAATCAGATTAGCATAACAATCTCATGTTTGGCACCTTATTATTTAGATATTAGGCTTGAAAACAATAAGATCAAACAATTTTACTTAGACGTTTGTTAGAGTAGTCATATACTTTGGTGGGAGATATGAGTTGAAGCTAATGGAGTGTAGTAATAAGAAAGGTGAGAATAGTTGAGGAGTGTTGGTAAGCTTAAAAGCTACCAGTCATATTATTCAGAGCATAATGTTATTATTCTTACTTCATGTCGAGAATTCCTTGCTTTATGTAAAATAGTTTTAGATAGAGCGTGACCATGTTCAAACTCATATCGTTATTGACTTATATGCCATAGACAGTTCCAAACTCTTAGTAGGAAATCAATTCCTCTTATGTTAGTAGGCAAGTTTAGAAGTCAGAAAGATAGAAAGAGTTACCCCTTTCAATTCTCTGTCCACTTGTCATTCGAGGATGAATGATCCCAAGGGGGAGATATAGTAACCTCACGAACTGTTTTAAGTTAAGAGTTGAACCATTTTTTAATTGTGAACAAGATTAAACCGAGTGATTCTAATTTTCCTAGTGTTAAGGTAACTAGATGTAGCACCTCGGACTTCGAAAAGAGCTAAAGAGAGGTTTGCACAAGCCATGCATCAAGTGTTTTTCATTTTTGGTCAACTTCAAACATTCATATCTTTTAGCACAAAAACAATTCGATGGCCTATGACCTATCAAATTGAAGATCTTTTAGTCCTCTTTCAAATGCCACAAATTTTACTTAATTTTGAGCTTGGAGTAAGAAGTTATGCCCGTTTGTGTAAAGCCTCTCTATTTAAGGCATCTCATTCATTTTCATAAGGGTAGTTTGGTCTTTTCATTTTACTACTAAGCTTAGACACATTTTTACTCACTTAATGAAGGGTTTGATCAGATGCTAAACCACCTTTTCACATTCCTAAACACTTGGAGAAATTAGAGCAAGGTTCCAAGAGGAGAAAATCTAGGTTTTCAAGCATTTTTCAAGATTTGTTGATTTTTGACAAAATCATTATTCTTTCCAGGTACGTAAGGCTTCTCACAGTATTGTATATGTTCGTCCTCACGCCATACATCTAGTTATCCATGAAATCATTGTTGATTAGTCGAGGATTTCGACTCATTTAGGGTTTAATATTCAGAGTTTTAGTGTCCTCAATGTCGATTTTTTGCTCTAAACTGATGTTAAAATGCTAATTTGCAACAAAGAAGGATAAAGAGCAAGGCAAGGACATTATCGGGCCTAATGGAGTGAAAAAGTTGAAAAAGCTGAAGAAAATCAAGGTTGATGATCGCCAAAGTTACAACAGGCCTACCCATGGACAAAGCCAAATGAACAAGGAGATTTATGTTTTGGTGAAGTGCCGAATGGATTGGTGATGGAGATTCAGATCGCCTAAAGTCAAAGAATGTAAGTGGTGAAAAGCCAAGCCAAGAAGGCGCTAGAAAGGAACATTCGGCGCATCATCAACCTGGTCAGCGAAGACCAACTTATTCCACTGAATGGTTCCGAAGGTGAAATTTTGGGAAAGTATAAATGCGAATGCGATTTTAAAAAGAAGAGAAGCAATTATTTTGAGTTCCCAATTCTTAGAAAAGTTCCCACATTGTCCAGTTCTGGATTTTTGAACCCTTACATTGTTCTTTAAGTTTTGGAGTAGAGATTTAGGGTTTATTTCGATTTGAAATTCAATTTGAGTATTTTGAAGACTTGTAATATAAAGCATGGATAATATAAGAGAAACACTTTATAAGTAACTTCAAAGCATGCTTGTGCAATGCATGGATAAGACCCCATAAATGTCACCCACACTAAGCAAACAAATCTAGGCCCTCAATCATATTCATCATCTTTTGATCTCACCTTAGCTTATTTCTCATAGACAAGGTAACATTCACCTTTAGTCAAACATATCAAGGAAAGAAACTATACCAACAACCAAATTAGACATACATCATACAAGTAGTGCTCATATCAAAACATACTCACAATACTTCCTTGAAGTATCCTTAGTTCATTATTCATATTCATATTCTTATTATGGGAATAAGCCTTAACCGATATAGACCATGTGAGCTTAACATGGAATTCGGTGTTGCCCAAACCGAAAAGGGTTGTCCCACTAGTTTAAGGTAGAACCATACTCTTAGCTTAGGTAGATCCATTAGCTAAGTAACCTACGGGGGCACGTAGTTTATGGGATAAGGAAATTGCTAATAGAAATACAGACTCAACTAAGGTAAAAGGTCTCCATCTAATGTGATACATACTTGGGAACCCGGACTCAACTAGTGTAAAAGGAACCCATTTGGAAAGCCGGACTCAACTAGTTTAAAAACTTTCACAGGGAAGCTGGACTCAACTAGCATAAAAGCTTCCGTCTCATATTCAATATCCACTCGGTGCTAAGCATTAATTCCCAAAGAGTTCATATTAAGTCTTGATTCAAGTTCATATTCATGGAAGAATGTATTGACACTCGATCCATCTAAAAATATGAATTGTGTTCTTGCTACTATGGGTAACTAAATCCACAACTAGGGTTGTGGGAACCATGAGCGATTAAAAATGTATGAATAGTAACTAAGTAATTCTTGAATATTGTTATTGCATGCATTGACAATTCTTTTGTTTAGAAGTCTTTTTAACGAGTGCAAGAATTAGAACTCACCTTGTTGCTACTTGCCGGACCAAGGAGGTAGTTAATAAGAAAAGAATTATCAACATAGATTTAGTGTGATACTATCTAATAGTCTAATGTCAATTGGTGCGAGGGTGAAAACTAAGCCACACATTGATGTGATGTCTAATATGAGGTAAAGGTAAGGGTTAGTAAATTATACACACGTAGCCGGACCAAGGTGCAGGGTGAAATTCTCTAGTTGCCGGACCAAGGAATTAGAGATACCTACCTTATCACTTTGCATGTACTCCCTCCGTCCCATTTTATGTGGCAACATTTGACCAGACACGGAGTTTAAGAAATAAATGAAGACTTTGAAATGTTTACCAAATTACCCCTTCAAAAAATAGTCATATTAAGAAGTAGACTCACTTTTCTCTCTCCTCATAAATGTATTAGAGTACTATATTTAAGCTTAAGTGGGACCAACAAGGGTAAAAAAGGCATTGTACCTTTAAATACTTACCATATAAGGAAATGTGACATTCTTTTTGGGACTGACCAAAAAGGAAATGGTGCCACATAAAATGGGATGGAATACACAAGGAAAGCATTGATATTACTAGGATTACCGCGTACACCCTAGTTTCTCTCTCATCTTGATAACAACTAAGTTTGAATCTTGCTCACTGATTATTACTATAATTTCCAGAACTTGTTTCACGAATCCCCCCCCCCTCCTTTAATTATTTGTTTCGGATGTACGTTGACTAAACTAATATAATCGTGGGTTAAAGTTAAGTCTAAACCATATTACTCGTGGGATCGACCCCAACCTACAAGTTGGGTTCTTTACTTGATAACGATCGCTTATACTTCTTTAGGGAGGTGTAATTTGAGCGTATCACCTATAAAGCTTGAATGTACAAATATGACCTCAATCCCTTCACAAATCAACAAATCCTCTCTTTCGGACTGAAGCAAATTTGAGTCGCATATTTGGATAAAGCACGAAATTTGGCTTCATAGGCAACAACTTATATCTTCTGTTGCTCTATACTCAGGAAATCATTTCTCCTCCTATCCCTCAAATTCCGCGGTATATATTTCTCCATGAAGAAGCTAGAAAATGTTATCCTAAGTCATAGGTAGTGCCTTCACTAATCATCACTCAACATGAGACTGCCACCATATTTTGGCGTCTCCCCGAAACTGGTATGTCACAAACTCAAAACCAAACCTCTTCACTATATGCATCTTATGAAGTAGCCTATGACAATCAACAATGAAATCTTAAGTATCTTCATATTAAATACCCATGAAGAATGGGGATTTCAACTTTAAAAACTTAACTAAAAGATCATATTGGTCACTAGTAATTACATGCCAACAGTGACTCGGGGAATCATGTCTATTTCCAAGGACACATCTTCTGTTGCTAGCGTTGGTGTTGCCAATTCTATAGCTCTAGTTCTGACCATATGTAAAATAGAGTCAAGGAGGGTAGATACCAATTTGTATCACCTAGATACCAATTGGATTCAAGTAATCACATGATAACTTAAGTTGTATGTGCATATCCATATATTAGTAGCTTATGTATTGTTAATATCATAATTTGCTAATCATTAATTATTCACTCTATCAAAGGCAAATTTATATGCAAAATATGTGGCATATGACCCGTGATTTATTCGTAAAATTTCTAAATTTAGTTGCCATTAAATTCTGACACCCATGCTACAAAATTTTTAATGATTCACTTCATTGAATATTGAGTTATTTACCAAAAATAACTAGGGATCAATTCCCACATTATATATATATATATATATATATATATATATATATATATATATATATATATATATATATATATATATATATATATTCACCTCTACACAGTGTAATATTGAATAAGATATATCACTAATACATATACTCTTGTTAGTTATATATAAATGGTTAATTCTATCAAATAAAAAATTAAATAATATCATAACTAATACATATATCAAATAGTACATCATATCAAACGACCATAATATTATCAATCAAATTATTGCTAAGAAATTCAACATTTTATCTCTTATCTACATAATTAATTTTATAGTATCTGTAGAGTGCAATATTTTCAAACCCATCATTGGATTTTGATTGATTAGCTCAGGGATCAAGGAGGCAAGTAAATAGTTCTAATGTCTTTTGACTTTTCCGAATTCATGATATGCTAATTTTCAATTATACACTGTAAAATTATACTCTCTCCGTTTTAAATTATTTGTTTGATTTTAATTGGACATGAAATTTAAGATAATAATTTTTCTTGATTTTATAATCTTAAACTAGGGATATATAGAATGTATCAAAATAGCATTTAATCATGTGGTCTTTAATATGCAATTTTGAAAGTTAAAATTAGAGAATTGCCTAAAAGGAAAAGAAACATCATCTCCTTCAAAAAAACACAAAAAAGAAAGTATGAAACACAAATTAAAACGTAGAAAGTGCTATTTATGAATATATCGGAGTATTTACTTCTTTTTTTTGGGAATAGCCATTAATTTTATTTTAAAATAAATGTTTGGCTATAATATTTATAAATTTAAGTTTGGTGTGACATTTTAAATTCGGAAAGTAGTACTATAAATCTGTTTAATAATTTCATCTCTCATAAAATTCAAATAAAGTGTTAACCTCTCTTCTTTGCAAAAATATGATCAAATAAATTTCTTTTTTTTTAATCCAACTTGGACCAAGGTCCATTTATTAATGTATAAAAAGAACAGAAAATCCCAGGAGAAGGGCAAAAAGGAAAGAGTACAGAAACAGACAATTAAAAAGGAAATACTAAACACATGAATATCTGGAGAAAGCTCACGCCGTCCTTCATCTTCCAAATCAAGACAGCGAACCTCCGACAAACTTTACCCTTGTTAGCGTTGAAGCATGGATCCAAGAGTTTGGGCGAGAAACACTTTTGCAGTAACAAGTCTCACTACTGCCATGAATTCGACTCCGTTGAAGAGTTCTTCTACTCCCAGTTTGGCTTCAATCCAACACTTCCGGGTATGCCCCTTCCCTTATGATAAAAGAGATTCCATTTGAATGTTATATTAACCTTTTCCATGACTCGTGCAGTGTGAGCTCCGTAGAACTGATACCACTGCCTCAAATCGTGGATTAGATCAACACAATCCTCTAGGATTTTAGGTCGAGGTACCCCTCAAAAACATGTCTTGTTATATCTGTTCCAAGATTCCAAATGTTGTTCATTAGATCTTGCGGTCCTTGAGAAATCATTTTGTGCACTTATATTCATCTTGATTGTTTAAAATACTTGTTTTGCCCCTTCTTGAATCTGATATTTGGTGTTCCATTCTTATCCAAATGTAGTATAGATTTTTCCTATGCTGGTAGTTCCTCAATGTAATGAAATTGGATTGACTCTGCACCTGCAAAATTAACAACTAATAGTTCAGAAATCTGCCAGCGAGTTCCCTTCTCTGTAAGTATGAACCACCGCCACTTCTTTATTGACCATAACATCCTTGATCTCCCTAATGTCTGCTGATATGACCCAAGGAACTTCCCAAATCCCATCGAAGATCTTTTTAATAATTAAGGAATTTTTCTCCATTATCAAGGGTAAAAGATTATGGCTTAAGCAATACAATAAGCCATCTTTAAAACCTTTAATTTCAGCCTTGATCAAATAAAATTCTATTTTCAACTTTAACTTCATATATTTTGAATAAAGTAAAAATATTTGAAACCTCGTAACCAAATGCTTACTAATATTTTTGTGGTGACTAAAGAACGATGATGCTTTACATTTTGGCGTCACTTAACTGACGGATAAAGTTATGGAGGAAGCATAATTTTTAGAGTATAATACAAAAATTAACACTTGGATTATTTAATATATATATATATATATATATATATATATATATATATAATTTCAGTTAAATATTTGGTTCATAATATTAAAAATTAGAAATGCAGTGTATTATTTCCAGTGCACTGTGCACTATGATATGAATTTGGAAGAATTTGTATGCAACTCAAAAATTGAGATTATGGTGCTTTGATGGTGAAATTTCAAAAACTATGAATAATAGACTCCCCTCCATTTCCATAAATAATACTTTCTCCGTATTTTTTTTTTACTTGTCACGGTTTGACATATTCATTAAAAAATAATCATTGATATGAGTATTTTATCACACTATCCCAATTAATTGATGTTTAGTATTAGATCTTTAAAAATAATTTGGAAAATACTATTTAATGTCAAGAATAAAATATTGAAAAAATATAATTGTATTTTTTATTTGTCAAAAGTGACAACATAAAATAAAACTTTATTTTAGGAATAAGTGACAAGTATAAATGAACAGAGGGAGTACAAAGATTATCGCATAATTAAGTTATACATACATTAACTGTATTTAGAAATTGATTGTGAATTTTGATTGTCCTTCCTGAGATATTTTAAATTATATATAGAATAGAATAATTAATAAAATTATTTAATTAAATATCATATTAATAACAAATAAAAGTAATTATTTACAAATTATCATATCAACGTAAATGTGTTGAGTCATATATCACGAAAATAAAATAAATTACTTATGAAAACATGACGAGTTTGAGTAGTCACGTGTTACTAATATTTACTTTAATTTAATTAAAGCATTGGTGTTGATGCATCACACATTTACTACATTTCGATTTTTTGTGTAATTTTTATTTTTGAAAGACAAAGAAAAGTGAAATTGCAAGAAACTCAACATATAAATAAATTTTTGAAGTAAAATGTGTATGATTAGAAATAAGAATTTTTCTTGTATAATTAAATCATGTTATTTGTCTGTTGATAGAAAAAGTAAATGGAATATTAATAAAACTGTTGAAGTAAAGATACTTATCTAAAAATGTCCCGTTATTCCAATTTTTTAAGAACTAATTTTTTAAAATGTTTGTAATTTATATGACCAAATTTTGAAGGGGAGGTCAATGATTAAATAAAGAAGAAAAAAATTCATTCTTCATAATATATTGAGAAAGCTCAAATGTATTAAAAATAGCTAATATATAAATTGATGAGAAAATTTTAAATTTAAAAGAAAAGGGTAAAATGTCAAAAGAAAATATGTTTGTAAGGTGAATAGACTTTATCACAACATTTGGGCCATTATGGCCAAACCCAAAGGATTTTTTCTTATGTATTATACTCCCTCTATTTCAAAAAGAATTATCCAATTTCATTTTTACTCTGTTACAAAAAGAATGACCACTTTCTTTTTTTTTGGTAACACTCTAACTTCATGCCACAAGATTAAAGGGCATTTTGGTACATTTGACATAACTTTAATTTAGAACCACAAGATTAAAAAGTCTTATTTCCTTTCTTAAACTCCGTTTCAAGTCAAACTAGGTCATTCTTTTTTAAACGGAGGGAGTACAGCTTTTGAGTTTTATTGCTTTAACTTTTAAATTTGTCATATAGAATGTTGGAATTGGAAAAACAAATTGAAAAATTTATAGCAGAAATACTCTTTTAAGGACCAAAAATTTATTAAAATAAAATAAGACACTTATATTGGGATAGAGGACCACCAATGGATGTGGTGCATCAGATGAGATTGTTCCTCTGTTAATCAGTGGTCTCGAGTTAGAGCCTTGAGTATTGAAAATCCTTGGTAGGGAGCGTGTCACAACCCGAGCCTACACCCCGAATGCGACTGGCACTTGAGAACCATTGTTGGTCTACATGCGAACCCTTGGCCTGGCTCATTACTCAACGGAAGACTTTACTCAATGAGAATTGCAATTTAAACCAAACTCAACTAATAAGGATATCATAAAATAAGATAGTTTATTCAGTGTACTCAAATGAACATAAATGTTCAACTCATAGTCTTTAAAACATCAACAAAGGAAATGGTAAAAAGACTACTCAACTACTACTTATCTATGAAGCCTCTTATAACTCTGATGGACGTCGGGACAAGACCAACGATATCTTAACAAAACCAAACTGAAATAAATAAATGGGAATCCTCCAGAAGCAAGGAGGCTCACAAATGAAACTCTGCGACTAGACTAGATAAACAAAACATCAGTTGATGACCCTAGTTACCTATATCTGCATCATGAAATGATGCAGACCAAATGACATCAATACATTGAATGTACAAGCATGCAAGGGGAATATTGAACATAACATATAAGCTTGAAATTGGAAGGAATGAAACATACTTACCTCATCTCCACTCAACTTAACCTCAACTTAAAGATACTCAACTCAGTTCAAGAATACTCAACTCATTATAAAGCAACAATAAAAGATGTAGTAGAAAGAAAATTGTTTAAACAGTAAATAACAATTCAAAGTATTTAAAAAATACAATAATAACTCTTTACTCTTATTTGGGACATTCTCTAACCGATAACCATAACTATTAGCTATCTGATGATACAGTGTCTCGCCCATATTGCCAGAACTGTCTGATACCTAGCCGGAGTAAAAGACATCCTCAACTAAGTGGATCCACTAAGATATGCTTATTACAGGAAGAAAGCATCTTTAAGAGAGGAAATCTTTCTTTCTAGGAACTTTTCTCCGCCCGCAACCCAATAAGTTGGCAAAGCCAACACAAGATTAGGGCCGTCCCTATCTCAGTAGGAAATTGGAACAGTCTCCGATTTCGCCAATTCCAGTTTTGAACTACCGCAGACTTGTTTCATAGTTTTCAACTGAAATCAATAAGGAATCATCTAAAAAGTATGATCCTTTACTCATGTTGGCATACATGGTTTATGAGGACATTGAGTTGTTAGAACTCGTCCCCGTATCAATGCTCAATACTACTCCCAAAATATAACTCATGCTCATATGTTTAAAAGCATTTCCTCTCAAAAGGTTCTCTTAAAAAGAGATAGTTCTCAAAATTCCACAAGAACTCATTTGGAAATCAAGGTTTCCCCTCATTTTAAGTGTAGAAGTTTTTACTTTTTGGGAAAACTTAGTTCCCTTATATTCATTTTGAAAAATAAACTCAACTCTCCTCATTCTCATACTCAAGTACTCAAGTCTTAAAACAAATTTTAAAAGTTTGCAAAAGACTTCTCAAAATGACTTAAATGACTCCCTCTAACTTTACTCTCAACTAAATCTTGAATTTGAAATGTAAATTTAAGAATTATGATTAGGATATAGGATCTCTCAATGATTAGATAGAATTTAGATAGTTGATAGTAAGAAACAAATGATGACACGGACTAAGAAGCAAAGTCGCGATGCAGAGAAGAATTAAAATATTTGGTCGAGAAATAATCTTTGAGACAGTGGAGTCCGTATCCTCTCCGCGACGCGAAGAGGGAGGAATTTTTCTGGGGACTAGATTTTCAAAGCTTGTCCGCGACGCAGACCTAGGCACATACTTTTGCCAAATCTTTTCTTCCTCTCCGAAACTCGATTCAACTCATACCCACTGTAATTTTAAGGTCAAAATTCATGAATTCTTATAACCCAGAACAATTTCAGCGAAACCCACACAAGAAATATCAATTAACTCAACTCATTCGTAAACCCTTGCCTCAAGAACTCAAAACAACACTCTATTACCACTTAAATTCAAGAACTTTTCAAGAACTCAACAATTCAACATCAAGATTGAATTCATGGGTAAAATATTACATTATTAGCGTGAGGGCGAACAAACCCAACACTATGAAAGCTTACATACCTCGAAGGAATCAAATCCATGACAAAAATCCTCAACCCAATGAATGCTTGAAGGTTTCTCCCTTTTTCTTCTCTTGAACTTAGCCCTAGGTTCTTGAACATTTTTAGAATTAGCATAATCTGACTCTAATCAGCTTTGACCCTCTAATTTAGGTGTAAAAATGCTTAAGACTAATGGGGTAGGTAAAAAACCAAATTACCCCTTCTTCAAACGGATGAACTGCCTTAACTAGACATACTGAACTCAAACGGACATATCTCCCTCATCCGAACTCAAAATTTAGTAAACTTTGGGGCATTGGAAATAGTACTTAGAGATATTTCATTTGATATCATATGGGCCATCTAAATCATCTTGTACTAAAAGTTATGGTGGTCTGAAGTTGACCAAAAATTCACAATTTAAGGCTAACTTGAAAAAATCTAAAATTGGCTATTTCTAATGTAGCTCTTTCTAAATTTAGCTCTTTCTAAGACCCATGTGTTACATTATGTCCCCCTTGGGATCATTCATCCTCGAATGAGGTTACTCTAAGTAGAAATGAGGGAGAGAGAACCTACACCCAACTCAGACACCCAACATGCAATTTAATACAACTTGGCATTTTAATTTAAAGAGTGCCAAGGAAAGAGCTAATACCTTCATTTGGAATTTATCCAAAATCAAATAGATGTGGGTATCTCTTCTTCATATCCTCTTAAGCCTCCTACGTAGCTTCCTCAATAATTTGATTCCTATATAAGACCTTGACTGATGCTACCTCTTTGGTTCTCAACTTGTAAACCTGACGATCCAGAATCTGAACTGGTACCTCCTCATAAGATAGATTGTCCTTAATACCAATATTGTCTGTAGGTATAATAAGAGAAGGGTCGCCTATACACTTCTTCAACATAGAAATGTGAAACATCGAATAGACTGCTTTTAACTCTGGCGGTATCTCCAACTCATAAGCTACATCACCGATTCTCTTGGATATCCTACAAGGACCAATATACCGCGAAAGGAGCTTCCCCTTCTTACCAAACCTCATAACACCCTTCATGGGTTAAATATTCATGTAAAACCAATCATCTACCTAAAAACTCTAAGTCTCTCCTCCTAACATCAATATAGGATTTCTGATGACTTTGTGTTGTTTTCAACCTTGCTTGAATGATCTTCATTTTCTCTATATCTTGATGAACTAAGTTTGGTCCTATCAACCCAACTTCACCAACGTCAAACAATCTAATAGGAGATCTACATCTTGGCCCATAAATAGCATTATAAGGAGCCATCTAGATACTAGAGTGATAGCTATTATTGTAAGCAAACTCTATGAGAGGTATAAGTGATCATCTCAATTACCCTTGAAATCGATCACACAGGCCCTTAACATATCCTCTAAAGTCTAAATCTTACACTCTACTTGACCATCAGTCTGAGGATGGAAAGCGGTACTCAAATTTACCTTCGAACCCAAACCTTTTTGGAAAGACTTTAAAAATTGTGCGGTGAATTGCGCAACTCTATCTGAAATAATAGACACAGAACTCCATGAAGTTTGACTATCTCTTGAATATATAGTCTGGCATAATCCTCCACTGCATAGGTAGTCCTTACTAGTAAAAAATGAGCTGATTAAGTCATCCGGTCTACAATCACCCAAATCGAATCATTTGCCTGCGCGATCGTGCAAACCAGTGATGAAATCCAAATTGATCATCTCCCACTTCCATTCTGTAATATCTATAGTATGATCCATACCACCGGGCCTTTAGTGATCTACCTTGACTTGTTGGCAATTCGGGCACTTAGCAACGAACACTGCAATACCCTTCTTCATACTACTCCACCAATAGACTTCTCTCAAGTCATGATACATCATTGTGTAACCAGGATGAATAGAGTATCTAGAGTTATGAGCTTCCTCCATGATCCTTTCTTGGAGTTCATCCACCTTTGGTACACACAATCTATCTTGATACCTCAACAGACCATTCCCCCCCCCCCCCTCTCCTGTTCAGAATCAATCACTTTTTCTTATGAACATTTGCCTTCAACTCAAGCAAAACATGGTCTTGATCTTGTTTTTCCTTCACTTCAGACACAAGTGATAATTCATCCTCATTCATCACCTCAACTCCACCTTTATTGGAATCCATTAATCGGACTCCTAATCGTGCAAGTTTGTGCACATCCTTGGCTAATTCCTTTTTTCCTTCCTCAACATAGGAAGTACTACCCATAGATAACCTTCTAAAAGCATCAAAAACAACATTAGCCTTACCAGGGTAATAGAGGATACTCATGTCATAATCCTTGAGAAACTCTAACCACCTCCTCTGCCTGAGATTAAGCTCTTTTTGATTGAATACATTGTGAATACTCTTATGATCAGTGAACACATCTACATGAACACTATAGAGATAGTGAAGCCATATTTTCAAAGTAAATACTATAGCAATCTACTCTAAGTCATGGGTTGGGTAATTCTTCTCATGAATCTTAAGTTGTCTGGAGGAATAACCTATAACTTTGCCATTCTACATCAATACACAAATCAATCTAACTCTGGATGCATCAAAATACACCACAAAGTCTTGGGTACCCTTCGATAAGATCAACACTGGGGTAGTAATTAACCTAGTTTTCAATTCTTGAAAGCTCTTTTCCTAAGTTTCAGACCATTGAAACTTTGTTTTCTTCTAAGTCAACTTGGTAAGAGGAGATTAAATAGATGAAAAGCCCTCAATAAACCTCCTAATATCAATTTGAGATGTGGGTCTTGGCCACTTCTGCACTGCCTCAATCTTCTGAGTGTCAACTTAAATCCCATCACCAGAAAGGATGTGTCCTAGGAATGCCACAGACTCAAGCCAAAATTTACACTTAGAAAATATAGCATACAACTCTCTATCCTTGAGAGTTTGGACAAATAGTGTGAGATGACTGATGAGTCCACAAATTGGACTTATTTAGGGCTATATTTTAATAGAAATTGTGTTCTCAAATGCTTATTTTATCTCATTATCTGATGAAAACCCTTAAGTTTCAGGTTTTTGAAGTTAGAAGGAAAGCCTGGACACTACGTCGCAAAAAGGAACAAAAAGGCTGAAAAGAATGAAGAAATGAAGGCCTGAGGATCATCGAGTCCACTTTGCGAGTCGCAGGATCTTACTTCACCTTTTATTCCAGTGTGCTGAGCCCTGAAAGAAAGGATCAAGTCGGTGGAAAAAGGGAGCAGTCGGCGCATCGCCGAGAAGTTTCGCAAAGTAGTACCATGTCGCCCAATGACCCAGAGTACGACGATGCTAAAGGATAGTGCAAGACGACGATGAACTACACCAAAAGGCGAATCGCCGAGTTGATCGGCAATTCTGACTAACGACGCTGAATGATCCGCTATAGCACAAATCTGTGAAATCTATAATAACTAGTTAGAGTTGTAGTTTTAAGAGTCGAACAATTATTATAATTTTCATATAGAATAGTACTTTTTGATAATTTTGCTTTGAGTTTGAGAGGGTTTTGAAAACTTGAAGAAGAAGAGGATTTCATCTCGAAGGATTTAGACTTGGGTATCTTGGATTCTTCATTCTTAGCATGTAACAAGACTTAAATATTCATACCCATTTGAATGCAAGCTCATTTAGGTATAAATTTCTATCTCTTGATGTGTGGCTAAAAACCCCAATTCTTGGGGTGTGATTTAGCGAATATGGATTAAGATAATTATTGGGTCTTGCTTGCTGATAGTTTATTCGTAGTTTAAATGTGATTTCGTTTAGTGGTTGTGGATGAATCTAATGAATTTGTAGTTGCAAATAAAATTTTATTTATGTGTTTCAGTTTTCTTGAGAGAGAGGTCGTAAAACTAAGACCACTAGATTGATGGCCAATGTGAGTGGGTCGACATGAGGTTCAGCTCGAGAGAGTGAACCCTAGTCCATGTCCACACACTCAGTTCGAGAGAGTGAACCCTAGTCCCATGTCCACACACTAAGCTCAAGAGAGTGAGTGGGTTAAGGCGTAAGCTGGTCTTCATGCGGCAAGTGGGTGTCTGAGAGGAACGCATTTGAAATGGGGTAAGTTGCCCGAGAGAGAGCTTATCCCCCTTAAAGCTTAGCCTAGTCACAATTACTCTATGAATCTTCTATTGAAAACATGTATCCAATAATCTAGCTTAACCCGTATTCCCGTCACATCCCAAGGATCCCCTCTCATTACTTAGAAACCCTTGTTTATTTTGTTGTTTTTACTTACTTGTGACAAAAACCCCATTGTTAATTGATACTCTTGTGTTCCCTCTTTAATTTACAATGCTTTTAATCGTTAATGTCTTTAACTACGACTAGTTATAACTAAATTTTATTTTTCTATTAATTCTGAAAACCACTCCCTTGGGAATGATCCCAACCATTGGTTGGGTTATTATACTATTGCACAATCGTAGACACTTGCATCGGAAGTTGTGTCCTTGATTATGCAAACATCAAAATGGCACCGCTGCCGGGGAGTGGTGTTATTTGGGAATTCTTAGTTAAGTAGAATTTTTTTGATTCTTATTAGTTTTAGTTTTCCTAATCTAAATTGTAGTTTTGTTTTGCTTGTTTGAATATCAAAGCAGGGAACTAAGGATGGTTAATCATTTTGCATATCACACAGATCATCCCCTTTTGAAACTATTGATCCTCAGGGACAACCTACTGACATTTAAATAGGTAGGGGATTAGACAATTTAGGAAATGTGGCTGAAGTTTCAAGTGGTGCTGTAACCATGCCTATCTCATGGGATGACGGACAAGGGGCTACTACATTGCTTCTATAAGGGTCTTGGACCCGAGAATATATGTATAGCCGATCAACTTTGCGAGGGTGGTATGCTATGCCAGCCCTATGAAGTCATAGCAAAACTCCTTGATGGAATGCTAGAAGCCAGTAAAGAAGTCAAAAAGAAGTAGGAGTGGAACACATTAGTCACCCAGTTGGATGCTCTATCCAACCAAGTCACAAAATTGGAAGTACAAGCCATGGGAAAAGAAAAGCACTTCTCCCTCTGAGAGTGTAGTCATGGGAATAAGTAGGAAGGTGTGCAAGATAACGAAGCTCTTTCACTCATTCAACAAAAAAAATGAGACATAGGAGAAGGTATTGAATGAGATGAAGGAAACCATCGAAATGCTAAATGGAGAGTCAAACTCTCACTCCATGACTATTCAGCTACAGGATGCTCAAATCGGCCATTTGATATCAGGTCATTACTCACCATTCATCGAGGATTCGCCTAATTACACCATAGGCAACTCTGAGGATGAAGAATAGTTGCTGACTTACGTCGTGCCACGATGTTAACTAATGCGTTGTTTGGGTGGCAACCCAAAACTCCTTAATATTTTATATTTGCGTATTGGTAAAATAATAGTTTGTCGTTTATACAAGTTGAAGAGTGAGAAGGTGTTAGAAAAAGTGTTGGGTGGCGAGCAATAAGTCCAGTTGGTGAGTCGCCAAAGAGGTCGGCGCACTAAATCAATTCCGCCGTTTGACTTAAGATAGCATCAAATTGGAGTTTGTAAAATTCAGCTAGCCTAGAAAAGTATTGGCAAATCGCCAACCATATCGGCTACCCTGATGTTTACCACCGTTTGAACGTTCGAATTTGTTTAGGAAGTTCTGTAAAACTCGGTGAAGTAAACAACTGTTCGGCGAAACACCGACTGACTCAACAATCAAGACTACTACCGCCGAATGAACACGAATTGGACAGTTTGCATGCCAAAAGGGTTAAAATTCTACAACTTGTTCACTTTTACACATTTTCATTCCTCCAACTGTATCTTTGAACACTAATTTCCATATATTCCTGCATTACCTAAGTGTTCTAGTTATCAACTTGTGCTCTGAATATGGATTGCACTTTAAATTAGTCAGCGCAGAAGGGTGGCTGTGAAGCATTCGAGAACATGGGTTGAGACTAGATGCACTAGGCTGCCTAGCAAAGTTGTGGAGAGTTTGAGGAACCACTCAATAGTCCGCTTAACGTCCCCACCTCAAACATTCCACCCCGACAGATGAGGCAGCTGCTTAACCAGGATTATCCTTCACTTCCTCTCTGTTATTCTCTATTTGTACTGTCAGATTATTGTTATTTACATTTGAGGACAAATTGTTTTTATTTTTGATGGGGTGAGGCCCACCTTTTCTGTGCTATTTGTGACTCATATTTTCGCTTATGTATTTGGGCTATCAGCTATTATTGTCTTAATACTATTTTATGTGGATGTTTGATCTAGTGGCTCCTTTTATATATTTTATTGCAAAAAGATTTTAACTCGACCAAAAATTTTTGCCACCTCTCGTATGTTGAATATGGCTGTTCTTTTGTAAAATTTAAGTCTCGATTTCGATCAATACCGATGACTTGAATAATGCTTACAATCGAATGAACATGAATGTATGGCTACGATGAGGCCAAATGAAGTTGCATAAACAACATGTGACCTCTTCGCATATCGTTTTGAGTAGCCTAGTATCTAATCAAGTCTCTTGTGATGATCATTGCACACTAGCGAAAGTGTGGAGTCTTGTTTTACTGTAGTGTCAATACCTAGTGTGATGAGCTTACTGTGAACCATGCATGATAGATCCTATAATTTTCCTCGTTGGTCCGGTCAACTATGTGATGTTGTCTCTTGATATGATCTTAGACAACTTCTACGAGTGTGAGCCAATTTGACATATACCTCTTTTGTGACTTACCTTGTGAGTGTGTGAACCGCTTTTGAACACCCCTTGAGCCTTACCCTTCTTTGGAAAAAACCTGATGAAAGCATAACCTTTCTTTATCCATTACCAATAATCCTCATGAAATTGTGGTTAGTTGAATAGCCAACTTAGGCCAAAAGCCTAAGTTGGGGGTGTGGTGAAAAGAAAAGGGCAAGTCAAGAAGTGCAAGGAAAGTCTCCACTTACCTATGGTTTTAAGAAAAACATGGAACCCCTTCATATAAAAATAAAAAAGAAGAGAAAGAAAAAGAAAAAGAATGAAAAAGAAAGTTGTGGAATAAAGTACAAAAGAAATGGGGTTCCCAAACAATCCATGGAAAGTGAATAATAGAATGACTATTAAGCACTAATAAAAATGATGAAGGAAAAAGGAAAGGAAGTGTTGAGAGCACCACATTTCATGAGGATGAAAGTCAGTGAGCCTAAATGACCATACCTTTGCACTCAGCCCAATTACAAGCCTTGAAAAGACCTTTTTGATCTTGAGTGAGCTGAAACAAATGTTGATTGGAAAATACACGCAAACCTATGGGTGAAATTATGCATTATGTTCTTCTTTGTGAGTGTGAGCGTTGCATCTGATTCCAAAGCTTTATACTATGAAACCATTGTGTGAATATTGAATCATTCTTTGTGTGAGAGCATTTGAACATTATAGTTGAGCTAGAACTTGCATTTGAAGCAAGTATTGTGAGCATGAGATACGTTGATATAGGTGAGTCATAAATTGAATCTTTGAGTGCGCATTTGATCTTTGCAATAGTAAATTGAGTCTTGTTGTGTGCAGTCATGATTGAGTCTTGTGTAGCACTATTCGAGACACCTTTTTTGAATGGCTGAACTTGAGTTTGCTTGAGGACAAGCAAAAGTTTAAGTTGGGGGTGTTGATGAGTCCACAAATTGGACTCGTTCAGGGCTATATTTTAATAGAAATTGTGTCCTCAAATGCTTATTTAATCTCAATATCTGATGAAAACCCTTAAGTTTCAGGTATTTGAAGTTAGAAGGAAAGCATGGACACTACGTCACAAAAAGGAACAAAAAGGCTGAAAAGAACGAAGAAATGAAGGCCTGAAGATTGCCGAGTCCACTTGGCGAGTCGCCGAAGGATCTTACTTCGCCTTTTGTTCCAGTGTGCTGAGCCTTGAAGGAAAGGATCAAGTGGACAGAAAAAGGGAGCAGTCGGCGCATCCCCGAGAAGTTCCGCGAAGCAGTACCATGTCGCCTAATGACCCAGAGCACGACAATGCTAAAGGATAGTGCAAGACGATGATGAACTACACCAAAAGGCGAATCACCAAGTTGATCGGTGATTTCGAATAACGACGCCGAATGATCTGCTGCAACACAAATCTATGGAATCTATATATACTAGTTAGAGTTGTAGTTTTAAGAGTCAAACAATTATTATAATTTTCATATATAATAGTAGTTTTTGATATTTTTGCTTGTGTTTGAGAGGGTTTTGAAAACTTGAAGAAGAAGAGGGTTTCATCTCTAAGGATTTAGACTTGGGTGTCTTGGATTCTTCATTCTTGGCTTGTAACAAAACTTAAATCCTCATACCCATTTAAATTCAAGCTCATTTAGGTATAAATTTCTATCTCTTGATGTGTGGCTAAAAACTCCAATTCTTGGGGTGCGATTTAGTGAATATGGGTTAAGATAATTGTTGTGTCTTGCTTGCTTATAGTCTATTTGTAGTTTAAAAGTGATTTTATTTAGTTGTTGTGGATGAATCTAATGAATTTGTAGTTGCAAATACAAATTTATTTATGTGTTTTCGGATTGCTCGAGAGAGTGGTCGTAAAACTAAGACCACTAGATTGATGGCCAGTGTGAGTGGGTCGACATGAGGTTCCGCTCGAGAGAGTGAACCCTACTCCAATGTCCACACACTCAGCTCGAGAGGGTGCCTAGGTTAAGGCATAGGCTGGTCTTCATGCGGCAAGTGGGTGTCCGAGAGGAACGCATTTGAAACAGAGTAAGTTGCTTGAGAGAGAGATTATCCCCCTTAAAGCTTAGCCTAGTCACAATTACTCTATGAATCTTTTATTGAAAGCATGTACCCAATAATCTATCTTAACTCATAGTCCTGTCACATCCCAAGGATCCCCTCTTATTACTTAGAAACCGTTGTTTATTTTGCTTTTTCTAATTGTGACAAAACCCCCATTATTAAATGACACTCTTGTGTCCCCCTTTAATTTACAATGCTTTTAATCATTAATGTCTTTAACTACACTAGTTAGAACTAAATTTTATTTTTCTCGTAATTCTCAAAACCACTCCCTTGGGAATGATTCCAACCCTTGGTTGGGTTATTATATTATTGCACGATCGTAGACACTTGCATCGGAAGTTGTGTCTTTGATTACGCAAACATCAATGACTAGCATGATCTTCCATATTCCTCGAATAATTTAAAATGTCATCAATGAATACGATAATAAACATATCAATATAAGGCTTAAGCACTCTGTTCATCAAATCTATGAACGGTGCAGAAACATTAGTCAAGACAAATGACATAACAAGAAACTCATAATGACCATGGGTCCTGAATGTTGTCTTCGGAATTTCACTCTCTTACTCTCAACTGATGATAGTCTAATTTGAGGTCTATCTTAGAAAAACAAGTGGAACCTTAAAGTTGATCAAATGGATCGTCAATCCTTGGAAGAGGATACTTATTCTTGATAGTGACCTTGTTCAATTGGCAGTAATCAATACACATCCTAAGCGAACTATCTTTCTTCCTCATAAATACGACCGGAGCTCTCCAAGGTGAGACATTGGATCGAATAAAGCCTTTATCAATGAGATCTTTCAACTGCTCTTTTAACTCTTTCAACTCAGTTGGATCCATTCAATATGGTGAAATAGAAATAAGTCGAGTATCAAGAATGATATCTATAATAAAGTATATTTCTCTCTTAGGAGGGACTTCGAGAAGATCATTTGAAAAGACCTTTGTAAACTCACTCACAACTGGAACTGACTGAAAAAACAGTGTCTCGATACTCAATTCATTATCTCAAACTAAGTGATAGATGCACCCCTTGCAAACTAACTTCCCGACCTTAAGGTATGAAATAAAACAATCCTTAGGAATTACTGAACTACTCATCCACTCTATAACTACCTCTCTAGGAAAGTGGAACTTAGCTATTCAAGTTCTACAATCAACAAAGGCATAGCAACTATAATGTCATGCCCTGAGCCTACACCCTGGATGCGACTGGCACTCGAGAACCATTGCTGGCCCCAAGAAAACCCTTGTCCTGGCTCAACTTTCAGCGGAAGACTTACTCCCCAAATAACAAACTCAAGGGAGTTTTAACTCAATATCTCAAAACAAATATTTTAGAAATACAACATTCATTGGCCGAAAGAGGCAACTCAAGTCTCAACATTTAACAATGGAATGAAAAAGATGCATGAACTACTACTATCTATCTATGAAGCCTCTAATACTATGAGGGAAGACCCTCGATCATCCTAACAAAACTGAAATAATAGAAATGAATAAGGGATCCTCTGGAAGCAAGGAGGCTCACCAAGCAACTCTAGAACACGACTAGATCAACGGAGCACCGGTTCATTATCTTGATTCCCTATATCTGCATCATAAAAAATGCAGGCCAAATGGCATCAATACATGTGATGTATGAGCATGCAAGGCGAAATCTAAATCATGACATAATCTTGAACTGGAACTAAAGAAACAACTTACCTCGTCTCAACTCAACTCCACCTAAACTTAATTCAATATAAAAGCAATGGTAAAGATGCAATACAAAGAAAAGCTTTTAAAACATTAGGTAATAACTCAACGTATATAAGAATACAATAATAACTCAATTTGTATGTAAAAATATAAAATAACTATATTTGGGAGATTCTCTAACCGACAACCATCACTATGAGCTATGTGATGATACAATGTCTCGTCCACATTGCCAGAACTGTCCTATACCTTGTCGGAGTATATGACATCCTCAACTAAGTGGATCCACTAAGCTTTGCTTAAAAAGAAATAGGGAATCATCTAATAAGTATGACCATTTCTACCCACGTTGGCTACATGGTTTCTAAGGACTTTGAGTTGTATGAAATCGTCCCCATAGAGGTGCTCAATACTACTCCCAAACCTATACTTAGCTTACATGTTTAAAACATTTCCTCATCCTCAAACTTTGAGATTATTACTCACAAGGTTTCTCTTAAAAGAGATAGTATTCAAAACTCTTCATAACTCATTTGGAAATCAAAGTTTCCTCCTCATTTTAAGTGTAAAAATATTTAATCTTGGGAATACTTAGTTGCCATATATTAATTTTGAAAAATGAAACTCAACTCTACTCATCCTTATACTCAAGTAATCAAGTCTTAAAATAAGTTTTAAAAGATTGTGAAATACTTCTCAAAATTACTCGGAAGAACTCTCAAGTCTTAACTCTTAAATCTACCTTGAATTTGAATTATGAATTCAAGGTTATGATTCATGTTATGAGTGATCTCTCAATAGTTATATGTATTTTAGAGTAGTTATGATCGGAAAGGAGTAAAGGTATCCTTTTAGAGAACTCAGAGGGGCCAAACGACGGAAAATAGGTAGGGGCAGGCGACCATAGCACACAAAGTGGTGCCGGCGCCATCCCCTAAACTATAGAACACAATCTTTGGTGCACTATTGGCGCCGCTCGCCAACCCTCTGCCCTGAAATCCCGATGAATTTTCATTCTCGTTTTCTTACCCTAATTCACCTAAAATTGAATGTCTTCTTCCCAAATCACTTAGATTAGAATACCCAACATAAGTACACAAAAATCTACTCAAAAAACCCCTCAAATTCTAATATTCATATCAAGGACTTATCAAACCTCAATAATTACGATTAACGAATGAAACTTCAAGAAAACTCATTAAGAACTCAAATCCTTCAACCTTAAGAACGAAATTGCAATAAAATCACATGATTGGCATGTTGGTGAACGAACCCAACACTATGAGAACTAACATACCTCTTAGGGGTCAAACCCTTGGCGAAACAATCCTCGATTCGCAAGAAATCTTGATGAATGCCTTGAACCTTCCCTCTTTTCTCTTCTATAACCCTAAGCGTAGTTAGGATTGTGAAAACTGAACAAAATCAGTTTAGACCCCTTAAAAGCCTACTAAAAAAGTTTTAAATGTGAAGGAGTAAGTAAAAGACCAAAACACCCCTTATAATTTCAGGTAAATTTCCTTAACTCGATAGACAAACTTCAAACAGTCAAATCTCCCTCATCTAAACTCGAAACTTAGAAAACTCAATCGCGTTGGAAAGAGTATTCCAAGACCTTTCATTTAATATATTTTGGACCACGTAACTCATCTTGTACTGAAAGTTATGGTCATTTGAAGTTGACACAAAACTCACAAGTTAGCATAACTTGCAAAATTTTCAAATCAACTCTTTCCACATTAGTTCTTTCTAAATTTAGCTCTTTCTAAGGCATGATGTTGCAATATATCCCCCTTGGGAACATTCATCCTCGAATGAGATCACTCTAAGTGGACCTAAGGGTGGAAACATCTAACATCCAACTCAAACACCCAACATGGAATTCAACACAACAAAGCACATCAACTAAAAGAGAATTTTTTAGAAAACATTACCTTTGTCTGAAATTCCTCAAGAATCAAAGAGATGTGGGTATCTCTTCTTCATATCCTTCTCAGCCTCCCAAGTAGCTTCCTTAACAAACTAATTCCTCCATAGGACTTTGATTGATGCTACCTCGTTGGTCCTCAACTTGCGAACCTGACGATCTAGAATTTGAATGGATACCTCCTTATAAGATAGGTTGTCATTAATACCAATATTTTCAGTAGGTACTATAAGTGAAGGATCTTCTATACACTTATTCAATATTGAAATGTGAAAGACTAGATGGACTTCTCCTAACTCTTGCGGTAGCTCTAACTCATAAGCTACATTACTAATCTTCTTAGATATCCTGTAACAACCAATATACTCGAGATTAAGCTTTTCCTTCTTAACAAATCTCATAACACCCTTCATCGTTGAAACCTTCAAATAAACTCAATCATCCACCTCAAACTCTAAGTCTCTTCCCATAACATCAATATAGGATTTCTGACAACTTTTCACTGTTTTCAACATTCCTTGAATGATCTTCACTTTATCCATAGCTTGATGAACCATTTCTGGTCCTATCAACCTAGCTTCATTAACTTCAAACCATCCAATAGGAGATCTAGATCTTCTCCCATAAAGAGCCTTATATGGAGCCATTTCGATGCTAGAACGACAATTGTTGTTGGAAGCAAACTCAATGAGAGGTATGTGATCATCCCAATTACCTTTGAAATCGATCACACAAGCCCTCAACATATCCTTTAAAGTCTAAATCGTACGCTCTGCTTGACCATCAGTCTTAGGATGAAAAACTATACTCAAATTTACCTTGTAACCTAAACCTTTCTGGAAAGACTTCAAAAATTGTGCAATAAGTTGTGCACCTTTATTTGAAATGATAGACACTGGAGCTCTATGAAGTCAGACTACCTCTTGAATATATAATCTGGTATATTCTTCTGCTGAATAAGTAGTCTTTACTAGCAAAAGGTGGGTTGATTTAGTCATTCGGTCTACAATCACCCAAGTAGAATAATTTTGCCTACGAGACCACGACAAACCAGTGATGAAATCCATACTAATCATCTCCTACTTCCATTTTGAAATCTCTATATTTTGAACCATTCCACCAGGCCTTTGGTGCTTTACCTTGACTTGTTGCCAATTCGAACACTTAGCAACGAACTCTGTAATACACTTCTTCATACTACTCCACCAACAAACATCTCTCAACTCTTGATACATCTTTATGGAACAAGGATGAATCAAATATCTAAAGCTATGAGCTTCCTCAATGATCCTCTCATGAAGTTCATCCACCCTTGGTACACACAACCTACATTGATACCTCAATACACCATCTCCCTCTTGTTCAAAAGCCTTCACTTTCTACTTATGCATATTTGCCTTCAATTCGAGCAAAACAGGATCTTGGTCTTGTTTCTCTTTCACTTTAGAGACTAATGATTATTCAACCTCATTCATCACCACTACTACACCTTCAGTGGAATCCAACAAGAGGAATCCCAAGTGTGTAAGTCTTTACAAATCCTTGGCTAATTCCTTCTTTTGTTCCTCAACATGGGTAGTACTACCCATATACAACATGCTCAAAGTATTAGCAACAACATTATCCTTACCTGGGTAGTATAGAATACTCATGTCATAATCCTTGAGTAACTCCAACTATCATCTCTATATGAGATTAAGCTCTTTTTGATTGAATATATACTGAAGACTCTTGTGATCTGTGAACACATCTACATGAACACCATAAAGATGGTGATGCCATATCTTCACAGCATGAACTTAAGCAACTAACTCTAGATCATGGGTTTTGTAATTCTTTTCGTGAACCTTAAGTTGTCTGGAGGCAGAAGCTATAACTTTGCAATTCTTCATCAATACACAACCCAGTCTAAGTCTAGATGCCTCGCAATACACAACAAAGCCTTGTGTACTCTCCGGTAAGTTCAATACTGGGTAGTAGTCAACCTAGTTTTCAATTCCTAAAAGCTTTTCTCAAACGATTCAGAACATTGAAACTTTGTTGTTTTCTAAGTCAAGTTATTCAATGAGGATGAAATAGATGAAAACCCCTTGACAAATGTCCTATAATAATGTAACGACCTGTTGTCGTCATTAAATAAAAGCCAATGGGGAAAAATTTTGGGCCGAAAAACTTTGTCGTAGTAAGTTTAAATTTCTCAACCTAGTACAGATTTGGACAAAATCAGAGTCAGTGAGGTCTAGGAAAATCTGGTAACAAATAGGATATCTAATTATGATTTTGATCACATGAGTAGATAACTAAGATGTTAAGGAACCCATACGACTTTAGGGAATTGAATTCGGGTGAGTAAAACTCCTAAAACTAATCTTGGTGTGAACGGGTAGTTTGGTTGAAGGTGTGTTGTGAAATTGGGGTTTTGGAATTCTTAAATTTGATTTGTTTCCTCAGTGTGGTTTCTGAGTGTCTTTGTGTGGTTGCCTCAGAGTTTGATATGAATTGTGATAAACTTGATGCCTTTATCCATGTTTCTACCCCAGTTCGAGACTATGTTATAGTCACCCATGTCTATTGTGCTTATCCTATTTTGTTTATGGGTTTTCAGACTTGGGCTGATTTGGTGATTTTGGATATGACTGACTTTGATATAATCTTATGCATTACTTGGTTGTCCCCCTATCATGTTGTGTTAATTGTAATACTAAGTCTGTGACTCTAGAAGTTCTAGGAAGGGAAAAGTTAGAGTGGGAAGGGGTGTACAAGCCTAAGCAAGCTAAGATCATATCCTTCATTCGGGCTAGAAAACTGGTAGGGCGGGGTTGTTTGGCTTATTTGGCTCATAGTTGAGATATGGAGGTTGAGTCTCCGTCTATTGAGTCTATTATCGTGGTGTCAGAATTTAGAAAATTGTTTCCTAATGACTTGCTGGGTATGCCTCCGAATAAAGATATAGATTTATGTATTCATTTAGAACCTGGTACTCATCCCATTTCTATCCCTCTAAATCGCATAGCTCTGGTAGAATTGAGAGAGCCTAAGGCTCAAATTCAAAAACTTCTATGATAAAGGATTCATCCATCCTAGTGCTTCCTCGTGGGGTGCTCCTATCTTGTTTATAAAGAAAAAGGATGGTAGTATGAGGATGCATATAGATTATCGGCAATTGAATGGGGTTACAATCGAGAATAAGTATCCATTGCCTTGAATAGATGATTTTTTGACTATTTTCAAGGTGCATCAGTTTTCTCTAAGATTGATCTAAGGTCGGGCTACCATCAGTTAAAGATTAAGCCCGGGGATGTGCCTAAGCCAGCGTTTAGAACCTGCTATGGGCACTAAAAGTTCGTAGTTAGGTCGTTCGGATTGACTAATATGCCTACAACTTTTATGAGTTTGATGAATGGTGTGTTCAAATAATTTCTTGATTGGTTTATTATAGTCTTTATTGATGATATTTTGGTATGTTCGAAAAGTGAGGAAGAGCATGCAGACCATCTTCTTATTGTTCTGGGTGTTCTTGGGAAACAAAAGTTGTATGCGAAATTCTCTAAGTGTGAATTTTGGTTGACTTCTGTCGCCTTTTTGGAGCATGTAGTTTCAAAAGAAGGGGTAATGGTAGATCCCCAAAAGATTGAAGCGGTTAAAAATTTGGTTCAGCCTAGCTCTATGACGGAAGTTAGGAGTTTTATGGGTTTCGCTAGCTACTATCATTGACTTGTGAAGAACTTTGCTGCTATTACCACACATTCGATGAATTTGACCAAAAAGGAGGTACCTTTTGAATGGACTAAAAAGTGTGATGAGAGATTTCAAAAGCTCAAGACTCTTTTGACCACCACAACTATCCTAGCACTACCTATGGAAGTAAGGATTTTATGGTTTATTGTGATGCTTCTCATTTGGATTTGGGTGGTGTGTTAATGCCGGATAAGAATGTCATTGCCTATGTATCTCGACAATTGAAGGTGCATGGGAGGAATTATCCATCACATGATTTGGAGTTGGCAGCAGTAGTGTTTGCTGACATTACCTCTATGGTGTCTAGTGTGAGGTGTTTACTGATCACCATAGTTTGCAAAATGTATTCACTCAAAGGTATTTGAATTTTAGACAGCGAAAGTGGGTAGAGTTACTCAAGGATTATGATGTGACCATTCAATACCATCCGGGTAAGACTAATATAATGGCATACGCTTTGAGTCGAAAAACGGTGAGTATGGGGAGTCTATCTTGCTTGAGTGTATCCAAACGACCTTTGGCTAAGGAAATTCAGACCTTGGAGTCTAAGTTCATACAGTTAGGCATCTCAGAGAAAGGTGGGGTGTTATCTAGCATTGAAGTAAGGGCCACGTTTATTGAGGAGATCAAGGCCAAATAGTTTGGGGATGAAATTTTGAATTAGCTTAGAAACAAGACTGTGATTGATAAGGCACAAGTGACAACTCTTGATGCGGAAGGTATGCTCAGTTTTAAAGGAAGGATTTGTGTTCCTAAAATAGATGACTTGATTTAGAAATTGTTGACATAATCCCATGGTTTGCGATATTTCATTCATCCGGGTGTGACCAAGATGTACCAATATTTGAAGCAAATTTATTAGTGGCCGGGCATGAAGAAGGATATAGCTGAGTTTGTGGCTAAATGTCAAAATTGTCAATAAGTAAAGTATGAACACCAAAGGCCTGCAGGTTTGCTTCAAAGAATGCCAATTCTGGAATAGAAGTGGGAAAGGATAGCTACGGACTTCGTGGTGGGTCTTCCCAAGATTTTGGGAAAGTTTGATTCTATTTGGGTAGTGGTTGACAAATAGACTAAGTCAGCCCATTTTATTCCAATCAGAATAGATTTTAATGCTGAACAATTGGATAAGGTTTATGTGAAAGAGATAGTGAGGTTGCATAGGGTGCTGCTTTCTATCATCTCAGACCGTGGTACGCAATTTACCTCCAAGTTTTACAGGAAGCTACATGATGAATTGGGCACATGACACAGTTTTAGTACAAATTCCATCCACAGACAGACGAATAGTTTAAGAGGACTATTCAAGTGTTATAAGAGATGTTGAGGGCATGTGTGATTGAATTTGGGGGACATTGGGATAAGTTCTTACCCTTATGTGAGTTCTCCTATAATAATAGTTATCACTCCAGCATAGATATGGCACTGTTTGAGGCACTTTATGGGAGGGGATGTAGATCACTCATAGGATGGTTCAAGGCTGGAGATGTGAAACCTTTGGGGGTTGATTTAGTGAAGGATACCCAAGATAAGGTGAGGAGTATTCAAGCTAATCTTTTAGCAGCCTTAAGTAGGCAGAAGAAGTATTCAGACCATAAGGTAAGAAACATGACATTTCAGATTGATGAGAATGCTCTTCTTAAGGTATCACCCATGAAAGGGGTGATGAGATTTGGCAAAAAAGACAAGCTTAGTCCTAAATACATTGGTCCATTTGAGATTCTTGAATATGTAGGGCCAGTGACTTATAGATTTGCTTTACCTCCTAACCTCTCGGGAGTTCATCCGGTATGTCATGTGTCCATGTTTAAGAAATATCATAGCGATGGGGATTACATCATCAAATGGTACTCAGTTGTGTTAGACAAAGACCTTCAGTATGAGGAGGAACCGATTGCAATTCTTGATCATGATGTCCGAAAGCTAAGGACCAGGCAGATTAAGTCCATGAAAGTTCAATGAAAGCATCTTCTAGTTGACGAAGCTACTTGGGAAACCAAGAAGGACATGTGAGACAAGTATCCCAGCTGTTCACCGATTCAAGTACTACTCCATTCTTCTTTAGCCTATTTTTCCTAAGTTTATCACTTGGGGACGAGTGATCGATAAATTGGTATCTATTGTAAGGACTTGTTCCATTCGTTATAGAAAAACCAACGGGGAACAATTTTGGGCCGAAAAATTTTTTCGTAGTATCTTGGAATTTCCCAGCCTAGTCCAGATTTGGATGAAATTGGAGTCAGTGCGTTCTAGGGAAATCTGATAACAAATAGGAGATCACATTATGATTTTTATCACATGAGTAGATAGGTAAGACATTAAGAAACTCGTACAATTTTACGGAATTGAATTTGGGTGAGTAGAACTCCCGATACTAATCTTGGCGTTAACGGGTAGTTTATGAGTGTCATTGGATAAAGGTGTGTTGTTAAATGGGGGTTTTGGAATTCTTAAATTTACTCACTATTTCCGTGCAAGCCGCTAAGGTGGGACTTTCATGCCAGGGCGGGGCCGCTGTAGCAGGGTGAGGACCGTTGTGGCGGGACAGATGCAACTTAAGTCAGAAATAAACTCTAAAAACATTTTATTCTGCACTTTTTTGACTTTGAGAGCTAAAGAATGACCCGAAGAGAGTTCTTGATGGGTTTTCACCATTCTTACGTCTAAAGGTAAGGTTTTAACATTTTGATCTGTAGAATGTAAACTAGTAGGTAATTATCCATGGGGGAGGGTTTTGATCTGGAAATTATGGGGGGAAAGCCCTAATCTAGGTATGGGGATCAAGGGTTTGACCTTGGATTGATATTATTGTTTATAATCTGGGTAATTTGGTGTTGTTTATTGATCCTCTCACTATTATAATTGTTTGTAGACCAAGAACAAGTGGAATGAATCCGTAAAGGGAAGAATCAAGTTTCTTAGGGGATTCAAGCTTGTTTCGAGGTAGGTGATTGTTGTGATTTCATGTTCTGTGATATATGGTTGTTCTTGCTCCATTATAATGCATGTATGTATTTATTGATCACTCTAATCGTAAATGAGGATGATTGAATAATTGTATGACATGAGTCATGAGTTGATTTTATGATTATGAGAATGTACATTGTGATTGTAATTATGGCTTGTTGAATGGATCGGGTGTTGTGTTCTGACATACTTACTAGGATCGATTGCCATGTACCGGCATAAATATTAGAACATGTGTCACGATCCAACACACTAACTTGGAACGGGTACCACATACTGGTACAATAACAGTTTGGGTTTGGGTTCAATGAGAGGTCCAATAAGTTGACATAATTGTATATCTTCATATTGTGAAATTGTGTGTTGTTCGTAAATGATGTTGATATTGTATATATTCGGTGTATGCATGTCATTATTGTGTTGTAATGACTTATGTACGTTACACTTATTAGGATAGTCGTGTGGTCCTACTAGTGCATTGTGGTTGTGTACTAATACTACACTTGCTCTTTCTTTCTTGAGTACAAGGCATCTTTAGGAGACTATTGACAAACCTCATTTAGATGATCACTGATCATTTCGAATTCAAGGGTGAGCCAGTTCTTTCGGGCTCCTATGATATCTCTTTTTTCTTATGTCCACATTTCGGACTTAGACTTTCTAGTTAGTTATTCACATGTTAGTTTGGGGTTGTACCCCTTCTTGTTTAGACCTATGGTTGAACTTTAGATGTTTTAGTATATTGACTTTCAGGTTCTAGGAATTATTTCCGCAATCGTTTTGTTAGACTTTAGACTTTAGTGGAACTCTATCTTTTATTTAGAAATTAAACCTGCTTCTGTTAATTTAGAGGCCTTAGTTTTTGGTTAAGTTGTTAGTTTGGGTTGTAGTAATGGTTCTCCCACCGGATGGTTAGTGTGGCTGCCACTCATGATGGTCTGGGTCATGACAAAGTTGGTATCAAATCACTAGGTTCATTGATCTCAATGTACCAAAATGAGTCTAGTAGAGTCTTATAGAACAGTATGAAGATGTTTGTACTTTTGCTTCGAAAGGCTATAGGACTTTAGGAAATATCTCTACTTTCTTTTGTCTCCTTTCATGCTATAACTTCATTCCAATTGGTATCTGACGATTCAAATTTGTACTTAATCTCATTCACTCTTCTGTCCGTAATTGGCTAACACTAGGTTCAACGGCGTTAGGCTTATAGCCCCCGTCAATGCTCCAGTTGAGGAATCCGCAGCAAGAGATCACGATCGAGGCAGGGGTAGAGGAATATCTAGGGGTAGAGGCCGAGGAAGGGTAGTGTCTACTAATCATGAAGCGCTTGCTGATAATGCTCCCAAGAATGAGGCTCCTCCTACGCATCATGAAGAGGTAGAGGAGAATATAGAGGTTGAGAATAAGGAATATGTTGGACAAGAGGAAGAGGTGCAGACTGAGACTACATGTATTCCTCCCTTAGACCCAGTGTTAGCTTAATAGATTATGTCATTAGGATTGGTTGGTCCAGGAGTGCTTTCTTGTTTTCAAGCAACTCAAGCTCCTGCCAATCCCCGTGTTGCTTTCATCGTCCCCAAGATGGGTGGAACTACAGGTACTAATGCTTTCTTCCGTCCTTTGTTGGGTCCTGCTATGACTGGTAATGAGCATGAGATATTTGCTAAGTTCTTGAAGTTGAAACCGCCTGTGTTCCATGGTTCTGAGAGTGAGGATGCATATGAGTTCATCCTAGATTGTTATGATAGGCTTCATAAGTTGGGAATTGTCCATCATCATGTGAAATGCAGATCTTCAGTTTTACCTCCACTCATTTTGACCCAATTTCATGCTTTGTTCTTGGAGAAGTGTGTGCCCCAGACTTTGTGAGATCGTAAGAAGGATGAGTTCATGGCTTTGGAGCAAGGTGGTATGTCTTTGGCTGCTTATGAGGCCAAGTTCCATGCTTTGTCTAGATATGCTATGCTGACTACTGAGGAAGAGAGGATCCACCGATTTGTTAAGGGACTAAATTCAGAATTGCAAGTATTGTCTGTTCATATGACCTCCGCAAGAAAAAACTTTAATGAGGTAACATACCTTGTTAAGAAAGTGGAAGGGGTGAGGCAAGATGGTCAGGCTAAGACAGCCAAAAATTCAAGCAACTTTCAAGGAACTTACTCCAAAGGTTCAGGGAGGCCAACACTTGCAGCCCAGGCAATTCAGTCCACTATGCCTGCTTCTAAAGGTAATTACTCCGGAACTCCACCTCAGAATTTGATTCAGGATAGCAAGGGAACCGCACCTTCGGTGGGCATCATGCCATCTTTTAATCGTACTTGCTATAACTGTGGAGAACCTATCCATATGAGAAGAGATTATCCCCATTCGTGCATGATGGATTCCACGCAGTAGCAGACTAGAGCAGTGGTACCTGTAGGAACTGGTAATAATGGTCGAGGGCATCCAAAATATAGGTGAGGAGGAAATTAGCGATGCCGCAGAGGTAGGGCAAATGGTAACACAGGCAAAGGTATGGTGTAGCCAGGCAGGGAAGTTGCCCGTCATGATGATAGGGCTCAGCATTACGCCTTTCCAGTTAAGAACGAGGCAGAGGCATCTGACGCAGTGATCAAAGGTACTATTCTTGTCTATGACCAGATGACTAATATGTTATTTGATTTGGGCTCTACTTATTCTTGTGTATCCGTGCGATTTGCCTCAAAGTTTGATATGAATTATGATAAACTTGATGCCCCCATATATGCTTCTACCCTAGCTGGAGAGTCTTTCATAGTCACCCATATCTATCATGCTTGTCCTATTTTGTTTATGGGTTTTCAGACTTTGGCTAATTTGGTGATTTTCAATTTGACTGACTTTGACATAATCTTAAGCATGACTTGGTTGTCCCCCTATTATGGTGTGCTTAATTGTAATACTAAGTTTGTGACTCTAGAAATTCAGGGAAGGGAAAAGTTAGAGTGGGAAGGGGTGTACAAGCCTAAGCAGGCTAAGATCATATCCTCCATTTGGGCTAGAAAACTGGTAGGGCAGGGCTGGTTGTCTTATTTGTCTCATATTCGAGATGTGGAGGTTGAGTCTCCATTATGAGTCTATTCCTGTGGTGTCAGAATTTAGAGAAGTGTTTCCTAATGACTTGTCAGGTATGCCTCTAAATAAAGATATAGATTTCTGCATTGATTTAGAACCTGGTATCATCCCATTTTAATCCCTCCATATCGCATGGCTCTGGTAGAATTGAGAGAGCTTAAGGCTATAATCCAAGAACTTCTTGATAAACATCCGTCCTAGTGCTTCCCCATGGGGTGCCCCAATCTTCTTTGTTAAGAAAAAAGATGGTAGTATGAGGATGTGTATAGATTATTGGCAATTGAATAGGGTCACCATTCAGAATAAGTGTACATTGCCTCGAATAGATGATCTTTTTGACCAATTGCAAGAAGCATCAATTTTCTCTAAGATTGATCTAAGTTCGGGTTACCATCAGTTGAAGATTAAGATTGATGATGTGCCCAAGACGGCGCTTAGAACCCTTTATGGGCACTACGAGCTCCTAGTTATCTCATTTGGATTGACTAATAGGCCTATAATTTTTATGAGTTTGATGAATGGTGTGTTCAAACCATTTCTTGATTCGTTTGTTATAGTCTTTATTGATGATATTTTGGTATATTCAAAAAGTAAGGAAGAGCATGCTGACCATCTTCGTATTGTTCTAAGTGTTCTTGGGAAACAAAAGTTGTATGCGAAATTCTCTTAGTGTGAATTTTGGTTGACTTCGGTCTCCTTTTGGGGGATGTACACTACTAAAAAAATTTCAAAAAAAGACGCCAAAAAGCGATGGACTGCGTCGCTTTTCGCGTCAAAATCGACGAAAAACCAATCAGTTCCGTCGCTTTTTAGCTCGACGCTTTTCAAAAAGCGATGGACTGCGTCGCTTTTAAAAGCGACGGACAACGTCTCAAAAAGCGACGGACTGCGTCTTTTTTTCTAAATTTTTTTTTAAAAAAAAAAGCGACGGAGTCCGTCGCTTTTATTTTAATTTTAATTTTTTTTTATTTTTAAAATGCGACGCTGTTCGTCGCTTTTCTAGAAATTTTATTTTTTAAAAATCCAAGAAGAGCGACGGATAGAACGACGCAGTCCGTCGCTTTTCTGGGATTTTTAAAAAATAAAACCCAAAAAAAGCAACGGACAAAACCACGCGATCAAATCGCTTTTCGATTTTGAAAAAAATGCGAAAGCGACGGACAAAACCACGCAGTCCGTCGCTTTTCCTGCATTATTTTTGGCAGCAGAAACTCCCAATTTCTACTGGTCACCTGCAAATAAAATTCAATTCAATACTACACTATTCAGCCCAATCAAACACACAATTATAAATAATCTAAACAAAACATAAAATAACATTCAAAAGTACCTAAATCATAAATTAAAAAATTATAACATCTTTCAAAATTCGTTTAAAAAAGTTTATAAATGTCCAGAGATCTAAACTAGGGAGTGAGATCTACATAATCATCCTCATCACTCTCGTCGTCGTTGTCATCGGTAGCCGAAGTACTAGGTCGACGAGCGAGGTTCATAACTTGTTCTTTGATTTCCTGAACAGTCTTGTTCATGCTTTCTTGTTCAGCTACTCTTCTCCGCTCCGACTATGCTAGTGTAGCTGTAAGTTCAACTATTTGAGCCGACATAGCAACAATTTGAACACCGTCAAATGTCTCGGCTTGACATGATAATCCAATACCTTCTAAGCTTGACTGGAGTCGTCTAACATCATTTCAATAAAATTTTTAACACCATCAATAAACTCAGGTTTCAAACTAGCACTAGTTTCATAATGCATATTATGCATCCACAAACGATGATCCATCTACAAAAGTATAGATATTCAATTATATTATAAATAATTATTTATTTTAACTTATTTAAACAATATAACAACTTTAACTAGTTTAGTTTTGAATAAATACAATAACTAAATCCACCAACTAAACCACATTATTTATTTTAACTTATTTAAAAAACTTAATAACATTTTAACTTGAACTAGTTTAGTTTTAACTTAATTCCAACGACAAAATCCATAAACAAAATCACATTATTTATTTTAACTTATTTAAACAACCTAATAACTTTTTAACTTAAACTAGTTTAGTTTTAACTTAATTCCAACGACTAAATTCATCAACAAAATCAAATTATTTATTTTAACTTATTTAAACAACTTAACAACTTTAACTAATTTAGTTTTGACTTAATACAACGACTAAATCCACCAACTAAACCACATTATTTATTTTAACTTATTTAAACAACTTAATAATTTTTTAACTTGAACTAGTTTAGTTTTGACTTAATTCCAACGACTAAATCCATCAACAAAACCACATTATTTATTTTAACTTATTTAAACAATATAACAACTTTAACTAGTTTAGTTTTAACATAATATAACTACTAAATCCACCAACTAAACCATATTACTTATTTTAACTTATTTAAAAAACTTAATAACATTTTAACTTGAACTAGTTTAGTTTTGACTTAATTCCAACGACTAAATCCATAAACAAAATCACATTATTTATTTTAACTTATTTAAACAACTTAATAACTTTTTAACTTGAACTAGTTTAGTTTTGACTTAATTCCAACGACTAAATCCATCAACAAAATCACATTATTTATTTTAACTTATTTAAACAACTTATCAACTTTAACTAGTTTAGTTTTGACTTAATACAACGACTAAATCCACCAACTAAATCACATTATTTATTTTAACTTATTTAAAAAACTTAATAACATTTTAACTTGAACTAGTTTAGTTTTGACTTAATTCCAACGATTAAATCCATAAACAAAATCACATTATTTATTTTAACTTATTTGAACAACTGAATAACTTTTTAACTTGAACTAGTTTAGTTTTTACTTAATTCCAATGACTAAATCCATCAACAAAATAACATTATTTATTTCAACTTATTTAAACAACTTATCAAATTTAACTAGTTTAGTTTTGACTTAATACAACGACTAAATCCACCAACTAAACCACATTATTTATTTTAACTTATTTAAACAACTTAATAACTTTTTAACTTGAACTAGTTTAGTTTTGACTTAATTCCAACGACTAAATCCACCAACTAAACCACATTATTTATTTTAACTTATTTAAATAACTTAATAACTTTTTAACTTGAACTAGTTTAGTTTTGACTTAATTCCAACGACTAAATTCATCAACAAAATCACATTATTTATTTTTAACTTATTTAAATAACTTAAAAACTTTTTAACTTGAATTAGTTTAGTGTTGGTACTTTTTCTTAACAAATATATTATTCCTAAATTTAAAGCTAAGTGTCAACACTAGATGGACACAAATCGATCTTGCAAGAAAATCAATTTTGTCATCAATAGGATCAACTAGTGTTGGTACTTATGCTTAACAAACACATTATTCCTAAATTAAAGCTTAATATCAACACTAGATGGACACAAATCGATCTTACAAGAAAATCAATTTTGTCATCAATAGGATCAACTAGTGTCGGCACTTATGCTTAACGAACACTTTATTCCTAAATTAAAGCTAAGTGTCAACACTAAATGGACACAAATCGATTTTGCAAGAAAATCAATTTAGTCATCAATAGGATCAACTAGTGTTGGTACTTATGCCTAACAAACACATTATTCCTAAATTAAAGCTAAGTGTCAACACTAGATGGACACAAATCGATCTTGCAAGAAAATCAACTTTGTCATCAATAGGATCAACTAATGTTGGTACTTAATTTACCAACCTTATCTCCAATTTTGATAAAAGAAGCAATATAGTCTTAAATCAACTTTTTTAGACGTTGACCTTCCTTAGTTGCCTAGCACGAAAAGTTCTTAAATTAGTTAAATATAAACTTCAAATCCAAGAATATATATATATATATATATATATATATATTCAAGTTTCAATTCATGTTCATATTTAATTTCTAAACTTAATTAGTTATATATTCAAGCTAATTAGTTCCAACTTCAAGTTCTAATTTCAAGTTCATATTTCTAATTAAGTTCAATTTATAGTAAATTCAAGTTCTAATTAATTATGAGTTCTAATTAACTTGTAATTCAAATCCCTAAAATTTCAAATTCAAACTAGCTAGCTATTCCTAATCCCAAATTCAAACTATTAGTCCTAAAATCTCAATAATAATTCAAACTAACTCAAATATACCCAAATTCAAACAACTCCCCAAATATAATTCACACTATTAGTCCTAAATTTTAAATTCAAACTAGTCTTAAAATCACAAATTGGAAGTACTCCTAGAATTCAAAAGCCAAACTATAGTGCTAAAATCTCAAATTCAAACTATTAGTAGTCCTAAAATCACAATAATAATTCAAACTAGTCCTAAATTCAAAATTCAAACTAGTCTTAAAATCACAAATTCAAACTAGTCCTAAAATCCCAAAATCTAACTAGTGCTAAAATCCCCTGAAAGTTACACTGCATTAGGGTCTAGGGGTAGAATATAGAGGGTGACCAAGAGTACCTTCGACGAGTCACCAAGTGCATTCGGTGACTCATGATTTCTCACCAAAAGTTATAGTCTCATCTAATTTGACCTGATACTAAGGGCGAGATGGAGACATTGGGCGAACCACCGAATGATTCGGCGAGCTCCACCCAGCTCCCCAAATGGTCTAACGTGCCCATTTTCAATCCATATTCTCGAATTCAATCCCACAAACCCTGAAAATAAAATCAAAACATGCACTAACGAAATTCGAACAAGACCCATACTACCCATCACTCTGGAATACTCTGATTTCTCCCAGTTATGCCAAGTTTAGCTATTTGACGATATTTGCTCTTAATAAGTGGATACCTATTTTATCATTAAGCAACTTTCGTCATTTAGCCCAAACACGGGCAATTATGTCTTCACCCAAACAACCAAAACAACATGTCAGCACAACCCAATGAGATTTCATTCAATCACAATCACAATAAATACGGGCATTTGATGATCAAAACACTACGGGCACGATTTTCAAATTGAAGTAAACATCCTAATCCTAGCAGAGAGGCCCATCACACATCAATAAGATACAATAATTGCAAAAGATTTCAAACTATTCAAAGTAAAATCAGGGTTTCCATAACTAACCTTCTGTGCCGATTAAAATATGATTGAAAAGATAGGCAGCAAATAAATCCAATTCTGAGCACAGATCACTCAACCAAAATACTAGAAAAATATAAGAGTACTGAAAGTACTACCTAAGTGTGAATTTGTGAGGATTTAAAGCGAGGAAAAGTGAAGGACTTCAAAATTTTGGTCTTTTGGCCATTATAAACCATCCAGTTCGCAACCATTCGACGACATTAGTTGCACTCGCCAAGTGGTAATTTACCTCACCGAGTTTTATAGGACCTTCAGGCTAATTGAAGGTTCAAACAGTGGTTTTCATTGGGATCGCTGACCAATTTGGCAATTCGCTGATTGGAACTATTAGTTCGCCAACTGCAATTTCCACACATTCTCCACACTTTAACTTGTTCATTCAACACGTGTTATTTCTGAGACATACAAAGCATTTAAAATCATGGGTTGCCTCCCAAGAAGCACCTTATTTAATGTCATAGCTCGACGTGAGGTACCAGTCAAACTTCATTTCTGGGATTAGACCTAGTGTCACTAGGCAACCCGCCTTTACTACTTGGGTAGATATAAGGCAATGTGTGGTCCAAGAGGTTTTCAATCAACTTGATTGATCTTGAGTGGGAGCCACTCATCTGATTCAGTATCATCACGCTTTCCTTTATTACCTTTAGCATTCTAACTTGTTCATGAATTTTTTGGAGAATGATTAATAGCGTATCCTTATTATGTTTATTTTCATTGCTCCTAGACCTTTGTTTCTCATAAGGAGGTATGTGCCCCCTTTGGCTTTTACACTAGTTTTCCACCTTTGAGATTTTGGTGGCTAAGTTGTTCAACTGAGTTGCCAGTGCAGCTAACTTTAAGTCACCCTCGACTTCTTGGTTCGTCCTAGCTAATTTTCCACTACTTCCCTCAGCCATGCTCAGGGTTTCTGCATACAACAACTTAGAGAAAAACAAAACTAAAAATAAGGTTAGTAAACTACAACTAAGAAGAACAAAAATTCTACTAATCTAAGAATTCTCAAATAACACCACTCCCCGGTAGCGGCGCCATTTTAATATTTGCATAATCAATGACACAATTTCTGATGCAAGTGTCTATGATCGTGCAATAGTATAATAACCCAACCAAGGGTTGGGGTTGAGTCCCAAGGGACTGGTTTCGAGAATTAATAGAAAAATAAAATTAGTTCTAATTAGTCATAGCTAAAGACATTAACGATTAAAAACAATGTAAATTAAAAGGGGGACACAAAAGTGTCAAATATCAATTTGGAGGTTTTGTCACAAATATAGCAAAAACAGTAAAATATAAAGGAAATCAAGTATGGGGAGAAGTTCTTGGGGTGTGACCGCAATATATATTGATATAAATCATTGGGTACATGCTTTCGATAGGAAATTTGCAAGATAATAGTGACTAGGCTAAGCTTTAGATGGAAATAAGTTCCCTCTCGGGCAACTTACCCCATTTCAAATGGGTTCCTCTCGGACACCCATTTGCTACATGAAGGTCAGCCTACGCCTTACCCCACACACTCTCTCGAGCTGACTGTTAGGATAAGGGACTAGGGCTCATCCTCTCGGGCTGAACCTCATGTCGACCCACTCCTTAGGCCATTAGCCTAGAGGTCTTGGTTTCGCGACCTCTCTCTTGAGCAAGCCAAAAACTCATGGGTGGTTTTGTATTTGCAACTACAAACCCATTAAATTAAACCACAACCACTAAGTGAAATCACCACTAAAATACATCTAACCTATCAGCAAGCAAAGCCCAACAATAATATCAACACATACTTGCTAAATCACACCCCAAGAATAGGGTTTTTAGCCACATATCAAGAGATGGAAATTTATACCTAAATGAGCTTGCATTCAAATGGGTATGACAATTTAAGTCTTGTTACAGGCCAAGAATTAAGAATTTAAGAGACCTAAGTCTAACTCCTTAGAGATGAAACCCTCTTCTTCTTCAAGTTTCAAAAACCCTCTCCAAACTCAGAGTAGATATAAAAGTACTAAAATTATATTAAGAATCTGATACTGTCTAATGATTATTAATTCTATAATTCTCAATGAGTACTTATAGTTTTCAGAAATTTGTGCTACGACGGATCATTCGGTGACATTAGTCAGAATCGTCGATCAACTCGGCAATTCGCCCTTTGGTATAGTTCATCACCATCTTTCACCAGCCTTCGACATCATCGTGCTCAAGGTTATTGGGCAATATAGTACTGCTTCACGAAACTTCTCGGTGACGCACCGACTGCTCCTTTGTTCCGCCGACTTGATCTTTTCCATCAAGCTTAGCACACTGGAACAAAAGGCGAAGTGAGACCCTTCGATGATTCGCTAGTGGGCTTGGCGATCTTCAGGCCTTCATTTTCTCATTCTTTTCGGCCTTTTCGTTCCTTTTTGAGAAGTAGTGTCCACGCTTAGCTTCAATCTTCAAATACCTAAAAATTAAGGGTTTTTATAAGATATTGAGATAAAATAAGCATTTGAGGACACAATTTTTATTAAAATATAGTCCTAAATGAGTACAATTGATGGACTCATCAGTATCGAATGGGAAGAAGAAGGAAAGTGCCTTCAAGTTAGTTGACTCTGTGGTAGTTCGGGGAAAGAAGGTCAAGTGTAGCAGTACAGAGATTAATGAGGTGCTCGGATGTTCACGGGACTTCATGCATGCCTACATCGACCTAGTGAAGAAGAAGACCCTAGATGATCTTAAGGGTTAGCTGGTACTGGTTCAGGTTCATCAGTAGCACCATCATGCCCTATCAAAATGAATCCATCCTCCGCCATCTGAAAGTTTCTTGTCCGAGATTGATTATGGATCGATAGAGGTTGAATTTGGGGCTACTCATTAAGCAAGAGATTGCCATTAGGGCTAAACAGAGCAAGACTTCACAACATTTCCCTCTCTTGATTAGGAAGTTATGCCAGTGGACCCATGTTTCGAGGGATGAGAAGACGAATGTGGAGGAGAGCCCCACCTCTTCTACTGAAATCCGATGCATCGAAGCATATAGGATGAGGGCTGCACTAGTGGATACATCCTCGGTAGTTGACGTTGATATGTTGCCGACCGAGGTAAACATTCCCTCTTACACTACTGAGCCCATATGTCACACCCCGAGCCTATACCCTGGATGTGGCTAGCACTCGAGAACCATTGCTGGCCCCAAGCGAACCCTTGGCCTGGCTTACTTACTCAGTGAAATACTTAATTCAACAAACACAAGTCTATGTAATAAACTGGAATGTTATAATGGAACATTCAACTTGGAATGTCTATGAAGCCTCTAAAACAACTAAGATGGATGTCGGGATAAACCGCACGACATCCTAATAAACTAATAAAATAACTGAAAGAAATAAAAAGGAGTCCTCCAGAATGCAAGAAGGCTCACCAACTGACTCTAGAGTGCTTACTAGATTAACGATGCGCTGGATGCTGATCCTACTTACTTGGGTTTACATCATAATAAGATGCAGGCCAACTGGTATCTGTACATTGAAGGTACGAGTATGCTAGTTGGAATGCTAAACACAACATAGGCTTGAAAAGAATCTAAAGAACTTACCTGGCTCTACTCAACTCAACATAATTGAACTATTTTCAATATAAAGCAGTTTAAAACAAGTGCAATATAAAGAAAAATTATTTAAAACATGATGTCAATTTTGTGTGTATGCAAAGATACATATAAATCTAAGATGTATGTAAAAATAGAAATAAACTGTGTATTTAAAAATACAATTACTTCTGTGGGAGTTTCTCTAACTAACAACCATCACGTAAGAGCTATTGTGATGATACAACATTTTGCCTCACATTGCCAGGGCCATCCTATACCTTGCCAAGGGTATAGAATCTGAACTACTAAGTGGATCCACTAGTCTATGCTAAAAAGCACTAAATGAATCATCTAAAAAAGTATGACCCTTTTCTACCCATGATGGCTACATGGTTTATGGGGCGGTGAGTAGTCTGAACTCTCCTCCATATCTGTGCTCAATACTACTTTCAAAAATGTAATATTAGCTCTTATGTTTAAAAACACACTTCTTTCTGTGATTTGAGATTAGTGCTAAAAAACTTAGCTCAAAGGCTATCTTGAAAATCAAAATTTCCTCTTTTTCTTCATTTAGAAAGTGATTACTCTTTTATGAAAACCAGCCCAAAGGCTCTTTTGAAATCGAGGTTTCCTTTCTTGTTCAAATGTAAAAACATTTTAAACCCTTTGGGGATACATTATCCCCATATACTTTTGAAGAAATGAACTTCAAACTTTACTCTTTAATCGTTACTCAACTTGAACTTTAAGTCTTAGAACAAAGTTAAAACATTTGGAAAAGACTTTTGGAAAACTCTAAGAACTTCTCTTGACTTTGATCTTAACTTTCCTTGAATTGGATTATGGATTCAAGCTTCATGATCTCATGTTTATGGATGATTTCATGATGTTTAGATGTATCTATGAGTGTTGGAATCAACTAGAAAATATGGGTACATTGCTAAGGAACAAGTACGAAAAGGTGGGGAACGAATGGGGAGAACTGGTGTCCCTGGCGCTCTGAGAGGTGCGGCGCAGCAGCCCTCAACATTCAGAGCCGAATCTAGGGCGTACTGGCTGGCGTGACGCCCTACCCCTATCCCTAGGCGATTAACGACTTTTCTTCTCCGTTTTTCATCTCTAAACCCTCTAAACTTCAATGGTTCTTTCCCCAAACACTTAGAATCATTTGTACCCTCAATATACATCATATTCTACTCGAAAAACATAACTAACAATATGAATCAATATCAAGAAAACTCCAATCAACACAACCCACAAGAATTCAACGAATTTCATCCAGAACTCAAGGATTTACTTTCAAATCTAATAACCTCGCTGAAATTGAATCATGATTGGCGCATGGGTGAACTAACTTAATGCTATGTGATCTCACATACCTTTTAGGGATCACCCCCAACGAAATCCACTAAGCTAAACTCGACGATCTTGACGAATCTTGCTTCTCTTCTCCTTTCTCCTCTTTTTTTCTCTTTTCTCCAAGCCCTAGCATATTTTGGTAAAAGCGTAAACTGATATTATTCTGATTAGACCCTAACATAATTACCAAAAATGAAATAAAATAATAGGGTAAGGAAAAGACCAAACTACCCTTTCAAAATCCAGATTGGACTTTCCTTATTCCAACAGCCCAACTTCCAAAGGGCATAACTCACTCATATGAACTCAGAATCGTGCAAAATCAATGGCGTTGGAAAGATCATTCCAAGAGATTTCCTAAAATATCTGGAAGTACCTCTAACTCATCCTGAGCTAGAAGGTATGACCATTTGAAGTTGGCCAAAATTCAACTTATTCTAACTTAACAAAATTTCCAGATTTTCATTCTTTCCAAAAATGGTTATTTCCAATTATTAGCTTCTTCATAGTTATTTCAAATTGTTAGATGTTACACCATAGGTACCTCTGGCCCTTCTACTTCTGATATGCCTAGTTCTTCTACTGCACCCCCTCTCTCTTCTACTGCTGTTGCTGCCTCTAAACCCCCTATCACCCTAGCCATACTTTATAAGATGGGCCATCTATCTTATTCTACCAATATATGTGCCTCCCAGAGTGAAGCTGCTACGCCTGCGATGATAGAGCGGGTGATTGCTACTGTTTTTTCCCCGATCAAGGCTAAAATGATGGAGCATGGAGAACTTATTGAGGGCCACAAGTTGGCATTGGATGCCCTTATGATCAGAGTTAAGGCTTGTGAGCAGAGTTAGGGTGCTACTGATACGGTGACGGCCTTCAAGACCTATATTATCGTGTTGAGGAAGGATGTGGACTAGCTAAAGTCCACAGATCTGTCGATATTGTTTGGGACTGTGGAGATTCGTGAGATTTTGAGCACTAATATTCTAGCCAGTTTTGAGGTTTCTTCGGCTATTATGACCGGAGATTATGCTAAGGCTAATGAGTAAAATGCTGAGTTCAAGGTTGAGACAGATGAGGAGTAGCTTGGTGATAGAGATGAGGTTGTTTATGATGATTTGGCGGACCTAGAGAGAGCCCTGGTGGAAACAACTATGCAAGCCTCTTTGAGGGACGTTTATATGGTGGGCTCCAGTGGAGCCAAGGATGTTGATATGTCAGGAACTGATGCCCAGACAAAGGAAGTTACCGACATGCAAACTTCACCCCAGGCCTAGCCTGGATGGATGACCCTTTTGCCTCCCTTTCTGTTATTTTTTAGACTTTATTGTTATTTCTTTGCATTTGAGGACAACTGCTATCTTGTTAGTAGGGTGAGGTATTTCCATACCCACCTCTTTTAGGTTGTTTTTGTGGATATTATTATTGGTTTTGTGAATGTTGGATCTAATTTTATGTTCGTATATATATATATATATTCATGTTTGATCCATATTGGTCCACTGTTTTGAATGTGCCAACGGTTTCAACTCGATTTAAAAAAAATTAGCCACCTTTTTATGTGTGTGAAATTGGTTGTTCTCTTGCAATTTCGAGTGTCGATTGTGATCAATACCGATGACTTGAATAGTGCTCTTGTGTGAACGACATCTATGTTCAAATTCGATGAGGCAAATTGAGTTGCATAAGTTATATCTGAACTCGTTACATCTCATTGTGACTATGTTATTTGTTGAATGGGCCTCTTGTGATGATCGTTGCACGCTAGCGAGAATGGATAAGTCTTGTTTGATGATTGTGTTGAATGTCGTGTATGGTGAGGTTTCTTTGAAACACATGCTTGGTAAGACCTAGAACTTGCCCCGTTCGTCCAACTGACTAATGTGAGTGAATGGTAGAAATGATCTTAGGCAATTTTTGAAGAGTGAGCCAATTTTGACATTATACCTCTTTGTGGCCTCCTTGTGAGAATGTGAACTGAGCTTGGCACCATTTGAGCCTACCCTTTTCTTTGGAAGAAACTTGAACACATGTTACCCCTTTTCTTTCCCACCTATAATATTCATGCAACATTGGTTGTTTCGAATAGCCCACTTACCTCAAAGCCTAAGTTGGGGGTTGTTGTGAAAAAGGAGGCAAGTCAAGAAGTTTGAGAAAATTCCCCTTTTTGAAGGATTATGTTGAGAATAATGGAACCCCTCTATATAAGAAAAAAGAGAGACAAAGAGAAATGAAAGGAAGAAAAAGATCAAAAAAGAAAAGAATTGTTGAACTAAAGTGTAAACAATCATAAAATGAAATGGGGTATCCAATGAAGTTTGATTGAAATAATAGGGTATGAATTTGGAGAATAACAAAAGTGTTAAAGAGATGGTGAAAGATTGAAATGCAGGCCATGCTCCATGAGGGTAATAGTCACTAAGCCTAAATGACCATACCATTACCCTCAGCCCCATTTCAAGCCTTGAAAGACCTTTGTGATCTTGAATGAGCTTATTATCTTGTTGATTGGAAGATACGGGAAGCCTATGGGAAATGATCGTGCATGTGTTTGTTCTTGAGAGGGTGGGGGTTGTTTGTGATTCCTACATTCTAAAAAAAAATTGTTGTTTGTGTTAAGATGCAATCATTTTTGTTGTTAGGGTATTCAAATGTTTTTATTGAGCTTCAACTTACATTTGAAGCAAGTATTGTGAGCTTGATTCCATTTGATGTCGGTTAGTCAGAATTTGAAACTTAGAGCACACAATTGAACATTGCATGTGTAGTTTGAACCTCTTGTGTGGATGTATGTTAAGTCTTGAGTAGCACTATTTGTAGACATCCTTGTTAAACCGATTGATCTTGAGTTTTTACTTGAGGACAAGCAAAAGTTTTAAGTTGGGGGTGTTGATGAGTTCGAGATTTTGACTTATTTAGGGTTTTTTTGATAGTTTATTGTCCTCAAATGCCTAATTTATGCTCTAAACTGGTGTTAAAATGCTAATTTTCAGCAAAGAAGGAAAAAGAACAAGAATGGAACATTATAGGGCAAAAAGAAGCTAAAAAGATGAAAAAGGTTGAAGATAGCAAATGGCTGAGAATTGCCAAAGCCACTCGGCGACTCACCGAGTGGCACTTCAGCTTTCCTAATGTTCCAGACTGCCAGCCCTGGGGAGAAGCCACCTTTGGGGAGAAGCCAACTTGGCGATGGATTTGGACATTTGGTGAACCGCCGAACGGATTAGCGACACTAACTGGGATCGCCTAAAGTCACAGAACTCTGAGGATAAAGAACCACAGATAACCGGTGATGGATAAAGGCGATTAGTGCATCGCCCACTTGGTTGGCGATGCTCGACTTATCTTGCCTAATGGTCCTGGTAGCCAAAATTTGGGAAACTATAAATTGAATTTTTTAAAAGCAAAAAATAAAGTTAGACAAAGAGTTCAATCAAGTCCATTTTCCAGTATTTTTCCTCAGTATTTTTTTCCATTGTAGAACCTTGTTGAAGGAGAATTCAAGTAGATTTTGAAGTGGGTTTTTTATTTTGAGAATTTTGGACTATCGTAAAGTCTTGAATAGCAATACCCAGATTATGGAGAACATAAACATTATTAATTTCTTCCCTTTTATGATGAGTAACTAAAACTCCATTTCTTGTAGTGTGATCATGTGATTATGTGCTTAATTAGCTTATGGGTATTGTTGTTTACTAATCTAAATGCTATCTTAAAGTGGGTTTAATTGATAGCCAAGCGTTAATTTATCAATTGTAGTTGCATATGCATTTCTAACTTAGTGTTTTGGGCTTACTCAAGAGAGTGGTTTTAGAACCAAAGCTATCGATTGATGATTCTAGTGATTGGGTTGTTATGGGTTCAGCTTGAGAGATTGAATCTTAGATCATTCCTACCTATCTAGCTCGAGAGAGTAGATAAATTAAGGTTTTGGGTTGTTTATAGTGTTAAGCTTGTCGAGGTTCGAGAGAACTCGCTTGAATCGTAATAATTGTTTGAAAGAAAGCTATAACATCTATAGTGTAGCCTACCCACTGAGACTTAGCAATTGCTAGTAATAAACAATTACCCATATAGCAAAATTAGCCTATAATCAATCACATCCCCGAGAACTTCTATCTATTTGATTATCTCCCCTATTTTCTTGATTATTGTAGTAATTAATTGGCACTTTTAAACCCCCTATCTGACATTTGTTGTCAAACCTTTAACTTAGTTTGTTTGATTAAAACAATGTCTACTTCTATAACTAATTAAATCATAAGCTTTAATTCTTAATTGAATTTGATATTGTACCGTTCCCTATGGGTTCGACGCCAACCTTTCGTTGGGTTTTATACTAGATTTCGATCGCCTACACCTAGTATTAGATGAGGTCTACTTAAGCGTTTATCAAAAATGACCTTCTTGACCGCACTTGAAACAACCAGTGGAGCCATAACGACACACTCCTAGGTGGTTCCTACAACACTTAGCACATGGAGGAGTCCAATTACCTCCTTATGACACACTACCTTGAGACTGTGCAGGTCTATCTCTGAAATTCTGTGAATTCTAATTCTTGAAATCACCTTTGTTTCTTTGTGCAAGTGCACTAAAAGATGATGGAGCAGGACCATTTGGATTATGCTCGAAAGATGACCAATTCACATTACTCTTGTGTTGTCCAGACTCATTTCATGTTGTCCTACCCTTTTTGTTTTGGAACTTTTCTTTATCTCTCAGCTTATCTTCCTCAACCTGTTGACAAGGATCACTGGCCTTGCTATGTCTATGTCCCCTATAAACATCGCAGCCTTACCTTCTTTTATTTGCTCGACAGACGAGACCACCTAGAAACAAACAAACTCATCCTGCTCCTCATATCGGCAACCATCTCCGAAGAATAATAGGACAGTTGGAAGAACTTGAGGTTGTACTCATGTACACTCATAAATTTCTGCTTAGGAGTAAGGACTTCTCTTACCTTTGCCTCTCTCAATTCACAGGGAAAGAAACGTTCTATAAAGGCCTCTTCGAAAACAGCCCAACTCATAATTGGTGCACCCTCAGCTCTACTCTTCTTCCATTGGTCGTACCATACTCTATCAACACCCTTCAGTTGGTATGTAGCTAGTTCCACATGTTTAGCATCCGCAACATGCATCACTTCAAATACTTTCTGTAACTCTTCCATAAAGCTTTATGGATCCTCAGTGACACTTGAACCAGTGAAGCCAAGAGGATTCATGTAATGACTCGCAAAAGGATAGGCTAAACTAGAGCCTCATCGTGTGGGTTAGTGTACCCTTAAGTGAATTTCTAGGTTGTTTTAGACCTTAATTGAGCAAGGAAGAAGTCTAGGGTGCAAGTAAGGACCTATCAGCAAGAAGGAGTGAAAGAAACCTTGTTCTTTGAGGGGCCTTTTGTGATGGGACTTTATGATCACCCAAAGGGTTGGGCGAGTCGCCCTTGTGCCTTAGAATTGCCTAGTGGACTATCCCATTTGGCCTAGATTCTGGAGCAAAGGGCGAGAGTTGCAGCTCGCCAACTAGGTTAGCGGATCGCCCTTTTAGCTTCCTAGATCGCCTAGTGGACTGCCCAAATTCCAAGATCTATGGAATATTTGGGCAAGCCAAGGGTGCATTTGGCTAGTTACCTACTGCAAAGGGCGAGCTCAAGCTAGCAAGGGGCACAATTTTAAGTTAAAACATTTTAGGTCCTTAGTTCTTTACCAAAGTTTACCCTACATTATTATATTCCTTTCCTAGAAAATATATAAGCTTTTTAGACCTATGTTTACCTCATTTAAATCATTCTCTCTAAAATCAAAAGAAAACCCAACTTCATCCTCTCCATAGAATACTTCTCTCTCTAGAAAACCCCCTTTGAAGAAGAAGATAAACCGTGAAGCTTGGGTCAAGAACAAGGTTCATTGTTGAGAGCTTGTGCTAGGGCTTTGATTAAAGGTATGTTAAGCTTAATCATAAACGGGTTCTTCCACCCATGGAGCCCCCCCCCCCCCCAGTTTTCCCCCAAGTTGAGAAGAAAACCCCAATCTAAGCTAGGGTTTCTTCCAAAGTGTGGGTAGAGTTTGGGTATGATTCCAAAAGGTTGTATAGTACTCAATTATGACTGATTTAGCATTATTGTATAATATTATGATGATTTCTTGTTATTTCTATGGTAACCCTAGTTTAAATTGATGAATGTGATATTTGTGGGTTTATGCCATTAAAGGCCAAATTGAAGGTTCATGAGTGACCTTCCTATACCAATGTTATGAGTAGTAATTGATCAAGAGTAGGAATAGCTAGACACGAACTAAACTAGACTCTATACCACATGATTGATCTTGACTTGTAAAGATGAAATTGAACCTTTAAGGCAAATTATGACTAAGATCACCTAGTATCAAAGAGTGTGATTGAATGTCTTGTAATCTAGATTCATAATATGTTTCCATGTTGTAGAGTCCTTGAGAATGAGGATTCATAGTCATGAATGATGACCATTAGGGATTAAGAAAGAAGCTAATATGGTAAACTTTAGGAACCTAAGGCTTTAAGAGTAAAACCTACATATGAGTCCAAGGCTAATGAATATAATTGTATTGAGAAACCTTTACCTACCTAGATCACCTTATGAATCATAGATGGTAGGAAGTGATAGAATCACTTAGCTCATAATGATAAACTTGTCTAATGAAGAATTGTAGACATGATGCTAGGTATGGATATGAACTTAACATGAAAGACTTCTCACATAATAATGGTTCTAGGGTTGAAGGACTTCTCCTAACTAATTGAACCTAAGGCTAGAGAGCCTTTATACCTAGGTCATGGATTGTGATAATTTCTCACACATGGCCTAAAATAGGTATTAGCATGGGTTGGTGGTCAAGAACACCTTTCCATTTACTTGAGTCCAAATAGATACTTAATGATTATCTTGTGGGATTTATGCCTAGCACCGAGAGGATTATTGAAATGAGATGGTGGTTCCCACCTAGATGAGTTTGGGCTTTCATGGAGGTTCCCACCTAGTATAGTTTGGGCTTCCCACATGGGATCTCTCACTTTGAAGAGTATTGATTTCCCTAAAATGTGTCTCATGAGATGGAAGCCTCACATAGTAGAGTTTGGGTTTCTAGTAGCAATCTCCATATCCCATAACTACATGCCCCATAGGAAGTTAGCTAGTGAATCCGACTAAGCTAACAAACTGGTTCCACCTTGGCAAGTGGACCAACCCTTGCTGGTGTGGGTAACACCATGAGAGATCATATGTTCTCATATAGGTTAAGGATATATCCCAATTAAACAAGATTTGTAATGAACTAAGATTGTGCTAAATGTAGCATCTCCTAGAGTTCAAACCTCATGGGCCAATATTATGCCTAAAGTAGCATCTCCTAGGGTCCAATGCAAATAATGGTCTAAGATTATGCTTGAAGGGGCATCTTCTAGAGACCAAACTAAATGAACTAAGAGTATGCTTTAAGTAGTGTCTCCTAGAGTTCAAGCTCAATGAACTAAGATGTACTTGATATAGTATATCCCAGGGTTCTAAGTAATGAGGGACTAGTACAAGTTAGTAAAGGACCTCATAATGTTCTAAGTATAAATGGACTTAGATATGCTTGAGTAAGGCCTCATAGAGTCCATAATAATAATAAAGAACTTAGACATGCTAAAACAAGTATCTCATAGGGTCCAACCTTATAATGAACTAAGATCATGCTTTAAGTAACATCTCCAAGAGTTCAAGTTTAATGAACTTAGATTATGCTTTAAGTAGCATTTCTTAGAAGTTCCAATATGATAAACTAAGTTGTACATAGTATAGTATCTCTTAGGGTTCAAACAAGAAGGGACTAAGATAGACCTAGTAAAGTGTCTCCTAGTGTTCCATGCTTTAAAATGAGGGCTAGTCTCTAAGTTAAGGAACATGAGTATGATGACCTAAAGAAGTACTTAGTATGAGTAGTAGTATGGGATGTTACTCATTCCTTGCACAAGTATGACTAAGGGTTACCTTATGAGTGTTGTCTTACATGAGTGATGCTTGATGGATTGTAGCTATAGATGCCCACCGAGATAGGGTTGGCTAGAGGTGATAATTCCTTCGTCTACATAAAGTAAGCCAATAGTGATACCAAAGGAGGGTGAATCTAACTAGGATGATTTCAAGGCTATGCTTAGTGTGGAGGGTATTTTGGGATGCCTTTCATACATTGCACAACTATGCTTTGAGGTTACTTAGGAGTATGGTGCCCTTATGGTAAAGAATGCTTAAGACTTAACTATGCCTATAGACCATGATTAGGATGACCAAAAAGGTATACTTGGATTTGGTGGTATTATAGGATGCTATTCATGCTTTGCACTTGTATGGTTTTAAGGTTACGTGAGAATGGTTCTATTATGGTATTGATGACTAAGAGTCAATTGTACTTATATTGTTATGATTTATTTCTTATGCTTATTAACTATGTCTCATGTTGACTTGTGTTCATATGATGTTTATATTGGAGATTTTGGCTATGACTACGATGATTCTATTAATATCTCTTATGGTTATGTCTTATGTTGACTAACCATTTGAGATGCTCTTATGATGTTATGCTAGCTTTCATACTTGGTACATTTTGTACTAATGCATATTGCCTACATTCTAATCAAATGTAGGGTTGAGGAGATTGAGTTGCTTGGAGGCTAGGTTTCTAAGAGGCAAGAAGACTTGAAGATTTGGTGAGTCCTCATAGCTTCGAGGATGAACCCTTTATTTCCTTATGTCATTTCTTTATGTTTTTAGACTTTGTATGGGATGCATCCCAAAGACTTTTATTCATGATTTTAAATAGATGGTTTGAGACAAAGGTTCTAGTAAGACTTCCACTTGCTTTATGAAATAAGACTTCAATTGTAAAAGTTTTAAATTTTCCTGTATTTGCTATTATCTTATGTTATGATGAAGCTAAGGGCTTGTATGCGACCTCTTCGGGGTCAATTACGCCGAGTTACTTCTAGGGGGTAGCCCCGGGTCGTGACAATTTATGAACTCATAGATCTTGGATGTATCAGCCACATCCTATCGATTCCATCTTTGTTGTCCAGCTTGGTTTGTCGCCACTTGACTAAGCATCTTGATAGTATCCAAGAATTCAGCGTTAGTGACATTTCCTTGGGGTTAAATTCACGTGTATTGGGTACCCCTTGATCCTAAGGATCAAAATTCCTCCTAGCAAGATGACCTTAAACGGTTATTCATGGAGGAATGATTTGAAAGATACGTGCAGGCACGAATTATAAAAAAGCTTTATAAAGTTGAACTCTATCGCATGAAAAGAGTATGAAAGAAGTCAGATACTTCCTAAATGTCGCAGTCTCCTAATTATAGATGTGGTGCTCTTCATACTGATAACTAGGACTCTACAGATACGACTTTATAGACACCCTAGGAATCTTGAGCTGGCCCCAAGTAAACCATTGGCCTAACTCAACTTTCAGCGAAAGACTTACTCCATAAATAATGAACTGAAAAGGAAGTTTTAACTCAATGTCTCAAAAAAAATTACTCAAAACATTTTAGAAAAAAAAATCACTAGCCAAAAGAGGCAACTCAAATCTCAGCATTTAACAATGGAATGAAAAAGACTCATGGTAATAGAAATGAGAGAGTTGGGCCTTATGTTCCACATGTAAATTGGGAATCTAGCAATAGAGAATTTGGGAGTAGAATGTGACGGATTGAGGATATGATGTAGAAGATGATAAAGAGTTTTGATTCGACTTATGAGAATGTGAAAGAGATGTGGAATGACTTGTCTGGAATTGGTCAAATATTTGATGCCCATCCAGTGTCGATAAAGCAACTTGAGTAGCAGTTGAAATAGTTATCAACTATTGTGAACCTACATCAGCCTGGCATAATTCCTAGCTACACCATCCAAAATCCGAAAAATGATGGACATTGTATGGCAATCACGACTCGAGGAGGTAAACAGACCATTGATTCCCTTCTGCCGTCTGAGGTTGAAATTGTGGTAGAAAGAGAAGAAGATGAGATTAATGTTATTGGAGAGTCCAAAAAAGCTACTGAGAAAGAAGCGGAGATAACCCAAAAAGTTATTCTCATGCCTAGACCTTCACCTTCATTCTCACAGAGGTTAGTAAATAAGACGGAAGAAGAAAAATACCGCAGGTTCATTATTATGTTGAAACATCTTTCTATCATTGTTCTGTTAAGCTTTGGAGCAAATGCCTGGGTATGCAAAGTTTATGAAAGATTTAGTGACTAAGAAGAGGACCGTCAGTTTTGAGAATGATGAGAGGTTACAGCATTGCAGTGCTCTTGCTACGAGGTTACTTGTGCAGAAGAAAGAGGATCCTGGAGCTTTCACTATTCCTTGTACCATCAGTTTATTGCACTTTGCGAAGGCATTGTGTGATTTGGGTGCTAGCATTAATCTTATGTCATTGTCTATCTACAAGAAGTTGGGTTTAGGGTCTCTAAAACCGACTGTGATGCGACCACTCATGGCCGATAGAACTGAGAAGAAGCCCATTGGTGTTCTCTAATATGTCTTTATAAAAGTGGAGTCATTTATTTTTTCAGTGGATTTTGTGATACTTGATTGTGACGTTGATTTTGAGGTTCCCATCATCTTAGGGAGACCATTACTTGCCACTGGGCGCTCCTTGGTCGATATGATGAGAGCCTAGATGAAGTTCCAATTGAATAATGAAGAGGTGACTTTCAACATATGTAGGTCTATGAAGCAGGTAAGCGATCTAAAATCAGTATTAGAGGTGAATCATATTGTGGAGCGAGGTTCTGATGTGTCTATTGGAGAGAGGTTGGGTGTTGATGCACTGGCTGTAGTAATGATGAATTTGAGGGTGATGGTATTAAAGACTATGATGAATTAGTTGCCGCACTTGATAGGTTCAAATTTCGTTCCAAACCAAAGAAATTGGAGTTAGATATGAAGAGTCGCAACTCTCCACCCGCAAAACCGTCTGTGGAAGAAGTACCAAAAGTGGAGCTTAAGGATCTACCATCACATTTGAGGTATGTATTCTTGGGAAGAGATGGTACTTTACCAGTAATCATTGTTGTCGATTTGAGTGAGGTACAAGTTGAGGCATTGGTGTCTGTGTTGAAGAGGTTCAAGTGGGGTATTGGATGGACTATTGCGGACATTATTGGTATTTCTCCTGCTATTTGTTCTCATAAAATCCAACTCATGCCTGACAGCAAGCCTAGTATCAAGCACCAAAGGAGACTAAATCCTCCTATGCAAGAGGTAGTGAAAAAGGAAATAATCAAATGACTGGATGCTGGGGTCATATACCTTATCGAGATAATAGTTGGGTTTGTCATGTTAAGTGTGTACCAAAGAAAGGTGGGATTACTGTGGCCCCTAATGTGAAGAATGAGCTTCTTCTGATAAGGCCAGTGACCAGATGGAGAGTATGCGTGGACTACCAAAAATTGAATGTTTGGACAGAAAAGGATCACTTCCCGATGTTATTTATGGATCAGATGTTGGATCGCCTTGCTGGTAAGGGTTGGTATTGCTTTCTTGATAGGTATTTGAGCTACAATCAGATCTTCATTGCACCAAAAAACCAAGAGAAGACCACATTCACTTGTCCTTATGGGACTTTCACCTTCAAACGGATGACATTTGGGTTTGTAATGCTCTAACGACCTTCCAGCATTGCATGATGTCGATATTTTCAGATATGGTGGAGGACATAATAGAGGTATTTATGGATGATTTATTTGTGGTAGGTGACTCGTTTGATGTTTGTTTGAGCCATTTGGCCGAGGTACTAAAACGGTGTGAAGAGAACAATCTTGTGCTCAATTGGGAAAAGTGTCACTTCATGGTGAAAGAGGTGATAGTTCTGGGTCATCGAATTTCTGAGAAGGGTATTGAGGTTGATAGGGCTAAAGTTGAGGTAATAGAAAAGCTTCCACTACCTATCTTTGTTAAAGGTGTTAGAAGTTTTCTTGGGCATGTAGGTTTTTATCGGAGGTTTATCAAAGATTTCTCTAAAATTGCACACCCAATGTGTAAATTGCTCGAAAAGGAGTGTAAGTTTGATTTTGATGATGCTTGTCTGAGAGCATTTGGAGAGTTGAAAGGAAACTTAGTTTCTGTACCTATCATTATTTCACCGGATTGGGGGCAACCGTTTGAAGTAATGTGTAATGCGAGAAGAGTGGCGCTTGGTGTGGTATTGGGACAGAGGCGAGAGAAGATTCTTCATCCGATTTACTATGCCAGCAAAGCTCTGCATGTTGCTCAAAAGAACTATACAGTGACTGAACAGGAACTTCGTGTTGTGGTTTTTGCATTCGAGAAATTTTGATCCTACTTGTCTGGTACTACGGTCATAGTGCATACTAACCATTCTGCATTGAGGTATATGATGGCTAAAAAGGATGTTAAACTAAGGTTGATCAGATAATTATTGTTGCTGTAAGAGTTCTATTTTGAGGTGAATGACAAAAAGGGACCGAAAATCAAGTTGCCGATCATTTGTCCAGATTAGAGGAGGAAGCTATGCTCCAATTAGGGGATAGGTCTGAAATTAATGATGCATTCCCAGACAAACAGGTATTGGTTGCTTCTTGTGATCTTATCCCTTGGTTCGCAGATTTTGCTAATTACTTGGCAAGTGATTTGGTTCCATCGGAGTTGTCATTCCACCAAAGCAAAAAAGTTTATGCATGATGTGAAGAAGTTCTTTTGGGATGAGCCTTACTTGTTTTGTAATTGTGCTAATGGGATTATTCGTCGCTGTGTGACCGAGGTTGAGATGATGAGTATACTAGAGGCGCTCCATTCATTGCCTGTTGGTGGGCATCATATTGTTATTCGGACTGCTCATGAAGTCTTGCAGTGTGGGTATTACTGGCCTACCATCCACCAAGATGCTCATGATTTCGCTAAGTCTTATGATCGTTGCCAAAGTGAAGGAGGAATTTCAAAGAGGTAAGAGCTACCTATGAATTCGATATTGGTGATTGAGTTGTTTCATGTTTGGGGCCCTGACTTCATGGGTCCATTTGTGAGTTCACATAGGATGAAGTATATTTTTGTTGCGGTTGACTATCTATTGAAATAGGTGGAGGCAATTGCGCTTCCGAACAATGAGGGTAAGAGTGTCACTGTATTCCTGAAAAAAGTATCTTCTCAAGATTTGGTACACCTAGGACGATTATCAGCGATAGAGGTTCCCACTTTTGTACTAATTTGTTCAAGGCGTTGCTCAAAAAATATGGAGTCCGTCACAATGTAACTACTCCTTACCATCCGTAGTCTAGTGGGCAAGTTGAAGTGTCAAACAGAGAGATAAAGAAAATACTTTCAAAGACTGTGAACGCCAAAAGAACGGGTTTGTCAAGAAGGCTTGATGATGCTCTATGGGCCTATTGCACCGCATTCAAGACTCCCACAGGTATGTCCCCCTACCAACTTGTATATGAGAAGTCATGTCATTTGTCGGTAGAGCTAGAGCATAAGGCCATGTGGGCACTAAAGAAGTTGAATTTTGATTGGGGCACCGCATCGAGCCAAAGAGTGAGTGACATGAATGAGCTTGATGAGTTTCTCCTAAAAGCATATGAAAGTTCAACCTTGTACAAGGACAGGATGAAGAAGTATCATGATCAAAAGATTGAAAAGCGTGAATTTGTTGTGGGTGATCTAGTTCTTTTATTCAACTCAAGGAAACGATTATTTTCTGCAAGTTCAATTCCAAGTGGATCGGGCCATTCCTAGTCACTCAAGTATTTCCACATGGAGCAGTCGAGCTCGAGAATAAGAAGGGAACAAGGTTCAAAGTGAACGAGCAAAGAATCAAGGTCTACATAGGGAAATCAGAGAGTGTGCAAGAAGTGATCGAGGCGTACTATCTTGATGAAGTCTGAGTAACCAAGGTGTCTCCATCGTGCCGTGACATTAAATCAAGCGCTGCTTGGGAGGCAACCCAAGATGTACCATCTAGCCAACTATAGGTTTTTCTTTTCGAAATAGGAGTTTTCTTCTTTTATTTTAATGTTTGTAACTTTTTAGATATGCGTTTTATTTTTGTAGTAGTGTTGGCTAGATATAAAATAGGGTCCGTCTCTAAAAAGTGTCTAGAAAATGTAAAAAATAAAGTCCTAATGATTGCTACGTGTGCAGGAGTGAAAGGCAAAATCTGCAGAAAAACACATGTGCAGTGGTCTACGAACCCCATCGACGGTCCGATTGTCCATCTATGGACCGTGAATGGTTTCTAAAGATCCTAGGTAAGTGTTCTAAATTTTCTAACTGTCAGAGTGACCAACGGTTCGTAGGTCGACCTAAGGACTGTAGATGGGGTCTCGTGGGTCCAAAAACTACGGTTTGCCTAACCCGACCTAGACCCCTTCTAAGTAAAGCCCCCTCATTTTTAACTAAAGCCCCCTATTCACTTCCCCAAATCCCAAATCATATTTTTTCTCTCCCAAATCACCCATCTTCTTCCCCAAAAGATTCCAAGTCTGAGTTCAGTGTCAAAGGGCAAGTGAAGGTCTAAGGAGTTTATTGCGTCATCATCCTTACCCACTTTGATTACTTGTAAGGTAAACGACTTCACCCTAACTTTGAATTCACTATTCATTGTTTGTATCATGAAGTAACGAAGTTGGAAGTTGACCTTGGGTTGTTAATTTTGTGTTTGAATATTAAATTGTATGCTAGAAACACCCTTGGTATAATGTTATATGAGTGTGTAGTTAATTAAAATTGATTAATTCAAGTTAATAGGCTGAATTGGAAGTTTTAACTTATGGTTCATAGGTTTCGATGTGATAATCTGTAAAATTTTGCGAAATTGGAACCCTAAGAGTCCCTATCTGGCTTCAGCTCCAGCTCTAATGGTAGCACTGCCTCGTCTTTTGAGGCAGATAGTACAGGCAACATTCCAGTGCCCCCATGTTCTGATCCTGCAACAGTTGCTACGAAGCCTAATTGATGGTTACTGGAGGGCCAGTATCATATATACAAAGATGCTCGCATGCTGAATGAGCATGATAAGATGGCTCGATTAGTCACTGAGAAGCGCCGAGTTCTCACAGGTAACCTCCACACTACTCCAGTCATTGAGGAGCTCTTCTGTAGGCATAAGTGTGAGTGGATAGAATAGCCCCCAGGAACGTATAGCGAGGAGATAGTCAGGGAGTTCTGCACTTCCTATGCTGCCACCATTAGAGGGTCCATCTTCAAGCGGGTCAAGCCTACAGCTCAGCCTCCACTTGAGGCTACATTAGTACGGGGTTTTATTGTGGACATCTCCGAGACCACCCTCCACAAGTTTATCTATGGCCCTCACCACACTCTGCCCATCAATACAATAGAGCTAGACTATTGCACGGGTATCATTTAGAGTGGAGCATTTCAAAGGAATGTCGAGCAGCGGGAGTCACTTATTAGGTGGCTAGCACGACATATTGCCACATATGGAGAGCACGTAGAGTGTATCAGTACTCCGAGCCTGGACATTAGGAAGGCTACTTTGAATTTTTCTACAAAAATTTTCTGGCTGCTGGTGCAAGATAGAATGTCCACCACTCAAGCGGCCAACGTGGTCACAAGGGATCAAGCGGTGATAGTTGCATTTATGGTAGCAGGACTTAAGGTAAATTTTGTTCGTATACTAATTGTGGAGATACACGAAAAGGCCTTTAAGACCACCACCACTTTGCCTTTCCCCTCCCTCATCTTCCAGCTTTGTAGGGACTCAGCTATACTAGTTTGGCATTAAGACAGGTTGCTTCGGGCAACCAAGACTCTAGACATCGGCCTAATCCGGGATGACGCCAACCTAGTCGCACCTCGCAGAGAGCCACAGATTGAGGTACCACCTCTAGGTGATGATCTTGCCACCGATGTTGCATAGATACAGGCTGCCGACTCCACCCTGTAGCGACTACAGCAGACACCCAGGCTCTACCGTCTTCAGCTGCCAGTCAAGCCCCTAGCTCATTCCGAGCCACTCCTTCTTCAGGGTTTGTTGCCTTACCTCTAGCCCGAGTCCATAAGTTGGAGGCATAGATGGCTACTTTGCTTTAGCATGTGAAGCCTTGGATACATCGTTTGATAGCAGAGTCCAAGGCGAGGATGGACCAATTGATGGACCAGAAGGTACAGGCCGTTCATAAGCACTTGGATGCTTTTGAAGAGAGAGTTCTGGAGATGTCGGCCCCGACTATTGATTTGACCACCTTCTAGCGTTACTGCTTGTTGTGACCTGTGTTATTGATATAATTCGTATGTGACCTTGGAGTTTCTAGATCTTTAAGGTAAAATTCTGTTATTATAACTATGAATTTCTTTTTGAAATGCTTGATTTTTCCCTATTCTTTTTCCCCCCAATTCTTAATTTGCACGGAATGATTTTAGCTCGATTTCTGTTTTCTCTTTTAGTATCCATGCAATTTAGTATATTAGTTGTAAGCATATGTGTTGTACATACTAATGTGAGCACTCCTGTTAGTATCTTCGATTGAAAATAAAATGTGTCGAGATGATGATTATAACTGTACAAAAGTGATTTGCATCTCATTTAGAATGGATTGGAAGTCGATGTTGGAGGAAGCTGATGTATTTTTACTTGTATAGCAGTAGGAAATAGTAAGAAACGTTCTTGCCTAATAACTTGAACTGAATAAAATTATTAATATGTACTTGAATTTTGTCTAATCTTTACAGTTATGTGTGTCCTGAAATAGAAATAGAAATAGAAATTGTCACCTAAGTGTTGGGTTTTAAATGTGTGAACAGGAAATGAAGGGTTGTGCTCTCCTGAAGAGTTGTGATTATGATGAAAGGTCATGCATTTTCCTGCATTTTCCAAAGTGTTGTGACCTTTCTGAAAGGTTGCCTTCTTTCTGAAAGGTTGTCTTCTTTCTAAAGGGTTGTGACCTTTACCCTTTGTTGGCTATAAATAGAGAGGTTTTCTCTCATTTTTCTATATCGAATTCTTCCCTTCTTCTGCATACATTTCTTACAAAACAAATCGATCGATCATGTCTGTGTGTGTGATTTGTTGCTGTCATTTTGAGTTCATTTAAATTATAGAAGTTTGAGGTACCGCTACTTCTTTAATGGTTAATCCATTTTATCTTGGGAGGAATTAATCTGCAACCTCGGGTACTTAAGGGGATTAAATTTCTTAAGGACACACGGTGGGTTCTGTGGACTTGGATAGCTCTTTGTGTTTTTCTTTTCATCTTTTATTATTTCTGGTTTGCTAATCTGAATACAGGAGATAACAAGGTTAAGAAATTTAAAGTTGGTATTTTCTGTGGTAAGGAAATTACTTCTATTTTCTGTGTTCTTTTTAAAAAACAAGAAAAAGAGAATTATTTTATCATATGATAAAAGAAATTTGTGATGAATTAGTACTACTTTAATATGTTCGAGTATATATATTTTTTGTAGTAAGTTTTCCTTGGATGGGTAAGATTATTTTTATTTTCTTCCCAAGTGCATTCAAGCATTGCACGCCTTCAGTTTTCTTTTCAATGAGAAAAGTTATTTTGTGCATTAAGGCTAAGATGAGCACTTTAATTTTTCCCCCATATATTCTTGATTTTATATAACTATGAGAAGAAGTAAATGAACAAATGTTGTCTCCTAACAATATTTGAACACGAGTTGAGTTTCTTGTTGAAATTAAATGTCTTCTTGAGGAAAATAGGAATATGATGGAAACCGAGAAAAGGAAATGAAATTAGCAAGAAAAGTGACTTGCATGGAGTTATTATTGACAGATAGAAAATGATTCAATGAGAGTAAAAATTAGGTTCTATCTTTATTTCCCTTGATCATTATTTTCTTTTTCTATCCTTTATAAGTTATGAAATTTATTTCATAAATGTTAGGATAGAGTCATTATGTGATGATCTCAGAATATGTCTTTATTATTATTAATATGTATTCTGTTTAGAGGAGAGAAATTTTTTTTGTAGTTTTCTACTCCATATGAAATTTGATTGTGTTTGACTTTTGGAGATTTTTTTTCTCTTCTTTGGTTTGAAGAATATAAGAACTTCATGAACAAATCAGATTGTGCATTGGTTTGAAGAATATACAAACTTCACCAATTTGTTAAATACTCTGTTTGAATGAATATTCTGACTTGAAGAGTACAAAATCTTCGTCAAGAATATTAAGGCTAAATGATTGAAAAAGATAAAATCTTCATCGTTAGCTCGAAACAGTGTTGTATTTGAGGTTTCTAGAGATTAAAACCTTTTTGGTTTACAATTTTGTCTGAATGTGAAACTTATTCGAAGAATATTAAAACTTCATCAGAATTCAAGGTTCATTCGGTTAACAATTAGAAGAATATAAAAACTTCATCATTAAACTAGAAAAAAGTTGTATAAAGATTGAATCTTTATTGTTAGTATTCTAAATACTAAGTGGTTTGTCTAGTTGTGACAAAAAGGGGGGAAAAAATACTAGTGACATAAAATTAGTGGTTTTTGTGCCAGCAATGGGTGTTTTTATGGATTAAATCTCCAAAAGAAGGCTTCGTGTTGCCAATGTGTAAGCATGGGGAAAAAAATATGTGGAAAATAATTTCAAATACTTGAAAAATATTTTTTAGAACATATTTAAAATGTGGGGGGGGGGGGTTCTTTACTTGTGATAAAGACAAAATTAGACTTACTATCTAATTTAAATTTGAAAGTACAAGATATGAAATTTAGTGATAATCTTGTATTATGTTAGACCCACAAAATTCTTGAAGTATATTTGATATTGTGGTCGTTGAGTTTCTCTTTACTAGTATATGATATGACTAGTATGAAACTACAAAATTATATTACTCATTGAAAAGAATTGTATTCTTTGAAACAAAAGTTTCACTTTAAATATTGTGCTTTTTCATGAAAAGATATGTATATTAAAATAATTTTTTTTTGTATAGACATGAACATTGGTGAAAAATGATCTGTTATGTTTGTATTGTAAAACAAACATTTGGGTCATATTGCGCTTATTGGACCGATGAGACTATGATCATGGGTAATTCTATAACAAATTGAATGTTATGGAAATGTCCTTCTGAAAAGGACATATGGCAAGGTGTTGACTCTAAAACAATGTCTGTATTTGAGAAAGTTATAAAAAGTAAAGAACAAAATATTTGTGGGGAAAGGTTACCTCACAGAAGGTCTTTTCAAATTTAGTATTTTTGTTTGTTCTTACTTGCTTGAATCAAATTGTTTGTGACATAAATGCTTGGGACATGTCAATTACAAAACCTTGCACAAAGTGATCAACTTAGAAGTTTTGCCTAACTTCTAGTGCAATAAATCAAAATGTTACGTATGTATTGTTGAAAGGAATTTTAATACCTTAGAATTGATTTACACTGACATTTGTGATATGAAGTCAACACCATCTCGTGGTGGGAAAAAGTGTTTCATAAATTTTATTGACAATTGCACTAGATATTGTTATGTTTATTTGCTGAATGGTAAGGATAAAGCAATAGAAAGATATAGGCAATATAAAACTGAAGTTGAAAATCTGTTGGATAAAAAGAAAAAAAAATTGTCATGATTAGAAGTGGTAGATGTGGAGAATATGCATCTTCCTTTGTAGAAATATATTTGGAAAATGGAATCATCCATCCAATTACTGCACAATCTCACCTCAATCTAATGAAATTGTTGACAGGAAAAAACCAAACTTTGAAGGAAATGTTGAATGTCCTATTTATAAGTTCAGGTTTACCAAAAAATTTGTGGGGGGTGCTATCATTACAGCAAAAGAGAACAACAAAAAGTTTGTCTGTTCAGAAAGAGAGAAACAAAAAATTTTGTTTGTTAGTAAAGGGAGTAACGAATTAAAAAAAAAAAAAAACTTTTGTTTGTTAAGAAAGGGAGCAACAAAAAGTTGTGTTTGTTCAAGCTTTGTTGTATCCTGATAGAGAATTGCTTGTCCTCCCTTAAAGTATATACAAGTAATAACTCTTGAATGATAGTGATCTAACAATTTCCAATACAGTTTATTCCATATGAGAAATGGAAATGAGGGAACTATTCCCAAAAGGGTCAAAATAGGACCTAAGACTGTGGATTGTATGTTCATTGGATATGCTACAAATAGTAAAGCATGTCGATTTATGGTTCATAAATCCAAACTATCGGATAGTCAAGTGAAGGGTCTAAACGATCTTGGAAAGAACCAAAGGAGAATGTACATAATAAAGAGATTCAGAGGCATAGTAAATGTCAATGGACAAATTACTTCCTACAAGTTTGATTTTGTAACATTTATTCTTGGAAATGAGTCTCCTATATTCTAAAAGTTATGTCCTTTGTGGACTCATTCTCTTCGAGAGAAAACTGTCAATGGTAAGATAGATTCAATCTTGAGCAACCATACTTGAGAGTTGGTTGATCTTCCTCCAGGAAATTAACTTTTGGGTTCAAAGTGGATCTACAAAAGGAAAAGAAAGTTGATGAAACTATTGACAAATACAAAGACAGATTTGTTGTCATACGCTTTAGATAATAAGAAAGCCTTGTTTGACAGATAATAGCACTAACTAGGATTACATCAATTCAGATGTTAATTGCGCTAGTTGCGAAATATGGCCTTCAAATTCATCAAAATGGATGTGAAAATATATTTTTTTTGAATGAAAAATTGGAGGAAGAAATTTACATGGAACAACCCAAGGGCTTTGTGATTCTGGTAAAGAAAAGAAAGTCTGTAAACTTTGTAAGTCATTCTGTGGACTAAAAACAAGCGCCCAAATAATGACATGCGAAGTTTGACCAAACTATGTTGGCAAATGAATTCAAGATTAAAGAATGTGATAAATGTTTTTACATTAAAGACATTCCAAATCACAAGGTAATTGTTTGTTTTTATGTTGATGACATGTTGATCATCAAAAAAGATATTTCTGAAATAAATGCTACTAAGCATATGCTAGAAAGTAACTTCGATACGAAAGACATTGAAATTACTGATGTGATTGAAAATGTACTTGACAAGTTCAAGCATTTGGATTTCAATATTGTCAAGACTCCAATAAATGTGAGATTTGTACTTCAAAAGAATGAAGGCAAAAGTGACTCACAATTGAATTCTGCTACAGTATTGAGAAGTATGATATATATCATGAATTGTACACGACCAGACATAGCTTGCGCTATAAGTAAACTTAGTTGATACACAAGTAATCCCAATCAAAATCATTGGTTGGCAACGAAGAGAGTTTTGGGGTACTTAGAAGACACTTAAAACTATGCTTTGCATTACAACAAATATCCAGCAGTTCTTGAAGGATATAGTGATGCAAAATGGATTATTGGGTCAACTGAAACAAAATCCACGAGTGGATTTGTTTTCACTATTGGTGGAGGAGCAATATCTTGGAAATCATTCAAACAAACATGTATAGCTCGCTCTACAATGGAGTCTGAATTCATCGCCTTAGACAAGGCAGGTGAAGAAGCTGAATGGCTCCGGAATTTCTTAGAAGATATTCCTTATTGGCCCAAACCAATGGCCCCTATATGCATACATTGCGATAGTCAAGCTGCAATAGGAAGGGCTGGAAGCGTTATGTATAACGGAAAGTCTCGTCACATAAGACGAAGACATAACTCTGTTAGACAACTACTCTCTAGTGGAATTATCACAATTGACTATGTAAAGTCAAAGGATAATGTGTCGGATCCACTTACAAAAGGCCTAACTAGAGAAGGAGTTGAGAGATCATCGACGGGAATGGGACTATGGCCGAGAACAAGTCATCGTGGTGGTAACTCTACCTAGAAGATTGGAGATCCCAAGATCTAGGTTCAAGGAGATAAAACAAAGTTATAGATGACGGTTCAACATTGTCAAAATATTTTTTATGATCCATTCTCATGATAAGACAATGTTCAGTAACAAGGATAAAGACATTAGGACTTTTTAATGATTTCTAAGTTTGATACAGGGTATATCAAATTGTGTATCTATGGGATAACACATTTAGAAATCACCTATGTAGGTGTGAAGTGTAAGCCGCTTCAAGGAGAATCCGGTAAGGCCAGTTCTCTACACACTTATAAACCAATACGTGTTCATGGCTGAAACGAACAAAACAATGAGAACCAAAAATAGTTCAAGGGTTGATTATGTGACTTATGTTGACTAGGTATACACCAAAGCTCGACGGTTCAAAGATATCAAATCTACCGATTGACTTAGTATATCCGATATATGTTCACTACGGAAAGTTTAAAGGGAAACCTACTTATCCAGATGCGATTAACCTTTACTTACGAATCACATAGTTTTTCATGCATATGTTTTAACAATAGTCATTCCCTATTCATTTGTGGGATTGTTGGGTTTTAAAGGTGTGAATAAGAAATGAAGGGTTGTGACTCTCCTGAAGAGTTGTTATTATGCCGAAAGGTTATGCATTTTCCAAAGTGTTGTGACCTTTCTGAAAGGTTGTATTCTTTCTGAAAGGTTGTTTTCTTTCTAAAGGGTTGTGACCTTTACCCTTTGTTGGCTATAAATAGAGAGGTTTGCTTTCATTTTTTTGTATCGAATTCTTCCCTTCTTTTGCATACATTTCTTACAAAACAAATTGATCGATCGTGTCTCTGTGTGTGATTCATTGCTGTCATTTTGATTTCGTTGAAATTATAGAAGTTTGAGGTACCACTACTTCTTTAATGGTTAATCCGTTTTATCTTGGGAGGAATTAATCTGCAACCTTGGGTACTTGAGGGGATTAAATTTCTTAAGGACACACAGTGGGTTCTGTGGACTGGGATAGTTCTTTGTCTTTTTCTTTTCATCTTTTATTATTTCTGGTTTGCTAATCTAAATACAGGAGATAACACTAAGTTCCATGAAACTATCAACTTGCTCTTAAATACTTTTATAAGGATTGCACAACATCTGTTAACGGATGGTAATCTCCTTCTGTTTGCACGCACATTGATGCTATAGCAACTACCTGTTTTAGCAAAGAAATATGAAACATTATATTTCGTTTCATATATATAATTAGGAGTGTCAAACGAGCGAGTCGAGTCGAATATGAGTTGATCAAAAAATAAGTTAAATAAAAATGGATAAGTTACTCGACTCGACTCACATTTTAAATGGGTAAAAATGAGTTACCCAGTGGATAATATGGGTAACCATATTTACCCATATTATAATAGAAATCTTTGTTAAAAGCTTTAAAAACAAAAAAAAATCAAAGTTTTTTATCACTTCACTCCATCCCTACCAGCCCCCCTACCCCTTATCCCAAAAAATGTAAAAAAGAAAATTACCACCTCACCCCTACCAGCCCCCGCCCCCCCCCTTCCACACCCCATCCCAAAAAAAATTAACAAAATTTTAAATTTTTCATTCAAATTTTTAATTTTTTTTTTAAAAAATTACCACCCCACCACTCTACCAGCCCCCCCCCCTCCACACCACATCCAAAAAAAAAAAAATTAACAAAATTTTAAATTTTTTCATTAAATTTTTTTTTTTATAAAAAATTACCACCCCACCCCCTACAAGCCCCCTCACACCCCCTACCCCTACCAGCCCTCCCCCCCTCTCCACACCCTCATCCCAAAATAAAATTAACAAAATTTTATATTTTTTCATTAAAATTTTAAATTTTTTTAAAAAAATATTATCACCCCACCCCCACACCGTCTACCCCCTACCAGCCCTCCCCCTCCACACCCCATCCAAAAAAAAGTCACAAAATTTTAAATTTTTTCCAATAATTTTATTAAAAAAAAAAAATTACCAACCCCCCCACCCCCTTATCCCCAAAAAAATGTAAAAAAAAGTTTCATTTTTTTATAGATTTTCTTTTAAAAAAAAAAAAACTTTTTTACTACCCCACCCTTTATCACTTTTTTTTTTGTTTGTGTGAATGCATATTATTTATCCACTTTAGCCATTTAACTAACCCCTTTTAAATGAATAATATAAGTATTATTCATTTTTATCCATTTTTAAATGAGTTGGATACCCAATCCATTTAAAATGCATAAATATGAACGAGTACCCATATTAATTACCCATTCTGCCATCCCTATATATAATATTACAAGAATGAGGATTAAAAAGTACTACAATGTTATTAACATTCCATTGGATTAGATCCTTCTTCGTGTACTGCCCTTGTAATGTTGGATCTACCATTTCAACTACTTTTACTCTATTTGTCAACCTTGGAAGAGCCTAAAATAATAGAGAAAATAGATTTTGGCATCATTTCAATTAAACCCCTGAATCTTGTATAGGGTAATAGTTTCATTGTTGATATTAACTAAATACACTGACAATATTATGAATAATTGCTACACTATCAGGTTGAAGTAAGGCTGGAAATATTCAAGAACTGGTTAAAATATTGATTTGTGTAATGTTTATAATTGTGTAGTATTAGATACTGACCCATGGAGGCCGCTTTGAATCAATTGGTACACGACATGTCAATAGCTATCACATCGCAATTGTATACGTCTAATTTGTTGCAAGTTTGCTAGTTAAAGCATACATGTTTTAAGAAATTGAGTTGGTTAATGGTCACAAAATCTAAAGACATTAGCTGTAGGTTGGAACAGCAGACGCAGAGGACCACATTTGGTGGATTTTTATTTTAGTGAAGTATGTTAGTATATCAGCTGCAAGTCTTGTAAAACTGACAGAAAGTCACAATGTGCTAAGATAGAATCTGAAACCCCCCCATGTGAAATATTGTCTTATATTACCATTCATTGAGCAAGCATGGAGATACAATACTCACTCTGGGGCCAAACATTCTGTGATTTCTATTGTAACTTGTATTTTTTTATGTTTTTTTTGAGCTCGATATATGAAGATCAGGTAGGGTTGGGTTAATTTATTATAAAGAGAGTAGATGAGGCGTAGATTGTTCTTGCAAGTCTTTTGAGCATAAAATGGGTTTACATTGTTTCATATTGGTGAGGGAATAGGTTAATATCTCTTTTATAGCTTGGACAGACCTTAGCTTTTGAGGTTGAGTTAGCTAAGGTGAATTTCTTTACAATAGAGGTTTAGCTGCAATACATAATATTTGTGCTTTCTTGAACTTGGGGTGGGTAGCTAGGTCAATCTGTGCCCTATTTGGTTTGTAGATTTGAACAGTCACACTATACACATGGAGGTTCGTTAATTACAATAGCATAAAATTAATTATTGAGCTCCTTATTTGCTAATGTCTACACCTTCAGGGTGGGAACTAAGCAGGGAAATTAAAGCTCAGTAATGAGTAGTTAATAACCAATCAAATGATGACTCAGCGAACCATAATTTACTGTGAGAGCCAATCCACAAAAAGCAGCCGTTGCGCCTCCCATGGAATGTCTTGTCACGATAATGAGAATGTATAGTCAATTAATATTTTTTAACGTGAATGAAAGTTCTTGTATAATGCTATGGCTTCTTCATTGTTTTCCTCAATTTTTATTAGATTGTTTACTATATTTCCTATCTATAGTGTAGTGTGTACATTTGTTGGAGTATTGTAACTTGTATTGTGGCCACTAGCCTCAATTTTGTAGCTTCTGCTTAGTGCTTACAATATGATGTTTTTTTTTAAAATAACGTGTACAACATGTTGCTTGCATGCTTTCGCATATGAGAAAAGTATTATAGCACCTCAAGTATTGTCGACTTAGTTGTTGCTAACAAATGTTGGCTTGCTGCTACTTTAGCTACTTCCTACTGATATCGGATGATGAAGTACTATCTAGGTCCTTTAAGTGTTTAGCTGCTGCTTAATAATAATGTAATTATTACATAATCTTCTTTTCTTCATTATTATATATTTAAGAGGAAAATTAGTAGATTGATTAAAGTTGGAAATTTATTCAACAGTGGCATGTGTTAAAAGAAGAACTTCAGTCTTTTCTCGTTACTACTCATCACTTATATATCTCATCAAGCTTGCTCATTTCTTAGACTACGTATTCTTAGACTGTTCTTCTCATCAAGGTAAGTTTCTTCTCGTCATTGAGTTCCTTTATTTTCTGAAGAAATCCTCTTAAATATGTGATGGTATCTCTTGGGCAGATGTATGTACACCTGCCTATTGAGAATTTCATTATTGAATACCTGCAACAAGAGTCATCTGATCAAGACCTTCAGGAACTAAAATTGAGAACAATAGAAAGATCCTTATTTGTGTTATACTCATCAATTCGTTTAGGAATCTTCAATTATCTGAGTACAACAAAAGTAGATACCAATAGTGAAATATAGAAGACACTGAGAGCTTAACTGTGGCCTAAAGCTAACTGAATTCCTTTACTAGAGTTAGTTTTTCAGTTCTTTGTGCTGAACCTACCTACAAAAAAAAAAAGATTTTTTGAAGGGGTAATCTTTTTTGTTTACTTATGGATTGTAGAAAATTTCAGTACTGAACAGAGCAGTTGGGTCGTTGAGATGGTAGATTTGGTTTCTCTCCATAGTTTACACCATGTCTTAGGTAATTCATTAGTTTATATCATCCTCTTGAACAAGTGTATGGGTGCAGGCAGGTAATCAGAAGCAAATCTTGTTTATATTTGACAATTTCTTCAAGATTAATTTCCAGTAATCATATGCACTATGCATTTCAGTAGTCTCATGAATTGTTGGGCATTCTCTTGGTACCCTAGCAAATTTGAGGAATCTATTGTCTGCAACATAAGTTCCAAATTAGAATAATGGCCTTCATAGCTCTAGTAGCCTATTTCTTAGAACTTGCTTGAGGCAAATTATTCTGGAAAAACTGTGTACTCAGCATTCTAAATATGTTAAGACTTGAGAGTAATGGACTTTGGAGCAGTGACACATATAACATATACCCTCCAAAAATAAAAAATTCAGTATAACTAATTCTAGGTGTGAATTTATATACGAATCTTCCTCGCTTTTCAGAAATATGAAAAAAAAGACACAATAGCATGGATTGCATGATTGTAGCATAAGCATGTCATGGTTTGATAAAAGAAGCCTCAATCTTTTTCCTTGTATGATTAAAGATGGATATGAAACAGGTCATGTAACATTTTTTGGTGTCCTAACTGCTTGTAGTCATTCTGGATTAGTGGACGAGGGTAGGAGCTCCTTTATATCAATGGAGAAAAGGTGGAGTATAATTCCAAAGGCTGAACACTATAGTATGGTTAATCTCCTTGGGAGATCAGGGATGCTAGTTGAAGCTTTCGAACTTGTCAAACAAATATCTTTTGATCTCCCTTCTCATGCTCGGGAGATATTACTTTGTTTTTGTAGAGTCCACAAGAATTTTTATTTATGTGATCTTCTATTTTTATTTAAGTGATCTTGTAGAGAAGAAACTTCTAATCTTTCTTTTTTTGTTGGTAATAACATATATTATTACCAAAAGAGCCATGTAAGAACAAGGAAAAAATAGGGTCTTGACAGCCCCTAGCCACTCATACTAACTATGGGTATCTCGACAACTTAATGCACTAGCTAGTTTTTCCTTCTTACTTGCTCTAATATGGATCTCTTGGACAATATTTTGTATAAGAACACCCAGCTGGCCTTGAATTTTATTGAATATGTATTCTGCAAGAGGAATGTGGAAAGATGCAGATGCTAAAGTTTCTACTGAAGTTTGTAGTGACAATAAATTATAAGAACTCACGTGCTAAATTCAATGAATTATAAGAATCCACGTGCTTTTATTAGAAACTTCAATGTTTTTGCATCCTTTTTATTAAATATATTGAGGTTTTATGTTTTTGCTTTACGAGTTTATTTTCTTGTTATTAAACTGACATAAATTTCTTTTTTACAGCTCAAGATTTGAATATGAAGAATCTTTCATTCAAGAATATACCAAGCAAGATGAAGTTGAAGAGTTCTTTTACTTTGATAAGGGAGTTAGTTTAAACATGATATCTTATTATTTATATATGTTACAATTTTTCTCTATTGAGGAGTTGATAAAGATTTGTCATACAACTTGAATATAATGTCTTTTTTAATATTAGTTCTTTGTATTACAATAAAATTTTATATGAATTTAGTTCTTCAGTATATTTTCTTGTGTTCATATGTATGAAACAATTGATATGATTCACTGGTATAAATTTTTGTATAATAGCAAATGAAAATGGGGTTTCCAAAGCTTATTTACAAATGACTTATCAAATAATGAAATGACCATTAACGATGGAAAATTTGGTCGTTAAGAGCACATGAACTAAGGGAAAACCTGGTTGCAAAAAAGGGCATATAACAACCGGCATTTGTATGGTTGTCAAATGTACTTTTAACGACCAGAGAGAACCCGTTGTTAAACTTTTAACGACGGGCGACGACCCGATTGTTCTGGTCGTTATTGACATTTAGCCACCAGATTTGAACTTTTAACGACCAAAATTCCCCTCGTTAATGACCTTTTTTGTTGTAGGTAAATTTTCCATTGTCCATGAATGTACCTACTTCAACACCAATAACAAATATTGTTCCTCTTGTTGAAGAACACTTTATCAATGTTGAACAACATTTGGGAACTAACTCACAAGTATCTGGTGCAAATGAACTAGTCATTTCAAATGATTATATGATTTATTAGCAAGAGACAAATTTTAACATTGGAATTAATAAAGATTCAATTTTTTTTTCACAGGCCATAGAACGCACTGAGTTTGATAAATAGAGTGATGCCATGAATGAAGATTTAAAATCCATAGAATACAACGAAGTTTTGGGATCTCGTTCAATTATCATAAAGTTCTAAAAAAATCGGGTGTCATTTGGTCTTCAAAACCAAATGCAATTCAAATAGCTAGTAATATTGAACGATATAAAACCAAACTTGTTTCCAAGGAATACATTAAAAAAGGAGGCATTGATTATAAAAAGACCTTTTCACCGGTCTTAAAGAAAGACTCATTAAGAATTATTTTGGCTTTGGTAGCCCATTATGATTAATAGTTACATCAAATGGTTGTGAAAAACTGTCTTTCTTAATGGAAACCTCAAGGAGGATGTTTATATGGACCAACTAGAGGGTTTCAAAATTAAAGAAAAATATCAAATGATGTGTAAGCTAAAGAAGTCAATACATGAACTCAAACAAGCCTCACAATAATGGTATATAAAGTTTAATGATACCATAACATCTTTTGGATTTAAGGGGATTACTATTGATCGGTGTATATACCAAAAGATCAGTGGGAGTAAGTTTATATTTCTAGTCTTGTATGTTGATGACATTTTACTTGCTACTGTTGACTTAGGCATATTGCGTGAGACAAAAGACTTTCTCTCTATGAGCTTTGAAATGAAAAATATGGGTGAGCTGTCCTTTGTGATAGGGATATAAATATTCTGTGATAGATCACAAGGATTATTGGGACTGATTCAAAAGTCTATATCGAAAGAATTATAGAGAGATTTAACATAGACAATTGTTCAGCGGGAATAGTTCCTATTAAAAAGGGGATAAATTTAATCTCATGCAATGCCCAAAGAATGATGTAGAACAAAAAGAAATGGAAGCAATTCCTTACTCTTTTATTGTTGAAAGTTTGATGTATGTTCAAACTTAATCAAGACCGGATATTAGTTTCATGATCGAAATGCTAGGAAGATATCAATGTAACCCTGAAATTGATCACTGGAAAGCTACAAAGATAGTCTTAAGGTACCTGAAAGGAATGAAGGATTACATGCTAATGTATAGGAGATCCAATCACTTAGAAGTTACTGGATTCTCGGATTCAGATGCCGAATGTGTTGACACTAGAAAGTCCACGTTTGGTTACTTGTTCCTATTAACTGAAGGAGTAATATCGTGGGAGTGTGCTAAGCAATCTGTCATTGCTACATAAACAATGGAAGTAGAATTTTTGACATGTTATGAAGCCACAATTTATGCATTATGGCTGCGAAACTTTATTTCAAGACTTGAGGTTGTCGACACCATTATCAAGCCGCTGAAAATTCATTATGAAAATACTGCACCAATATGTTTCTCCAATAGTGATAAGTGCTCCAAAGGTGCCAAACATATGAAATTAAAGTACTTTACTGTCAAGGAAAAAGTTCAGAAACAAAGAGTGTTACTTGAAAATATCAGAACAGATCTTATAAGTGCAGATCCGTTAACAAAGGGCTAACAACCAAAGATATTTAAAGAACATGTTCAAAGAATGTGTCTTGGTTTTACTTAAGATTTATACATTTATGAAATTTTTACACTTTAGCTCATTTATGTGTTTCTTATATATATTAACGAACTTCTTGTTTCTCATAATGGTACATACATTATTGTTTTGAGATAAGATAAGTCTCTATGAGACATTATTGTGGACTGTAATATTATATGTTTTTTATAGCTTATGAACGTAGTATGATAAGTTCCTAATGTAGTAGTGAAGGAAGTATGTACCTTAAAATTTTTGTACAATCGCCATAACTCCCATTAGTAGTTTGTTATATTGTGGTATGTATGATGAACATTATAGAAGAGATTTGTTGTATGCGCAACTAATCTTTATGAAATATTAATGTTATATGATCATTGGGCCAGGTGGGGGAATGTAAGAATAATTCTTACAGGTGGGGGAATGTAAGAATAATTCTTACTTATGACCCAAGGTTATTTGAAATCCAAGTAATACCATAAATAATATATAATGAAGAATATATCTCATCCGTACATTGGTTACTTGATGGATGTACCAAATTAAATCTTAACTTCTATAAATTGGTCCTCCCTCCACCCATTAGGGTTAGCACAAATTCTCCACATTGATTTCATTGCTGATGGTTGTGGTAACATAAAGTTAGGGCACGGAGGTAGAAATCAATTTACGACTAACACTTTCGCTTTTCTCTGTGATGATCTCTTCTGCATAAGATATGTGCCCCTAACGATCTCTATGTAAGATTATCATATTCAACATCCTGATATTATGTATTAAAGTATTCAATCTTGCATCGTTGGGCTGAATCACGTTTTTTCGGGGTTTGCTGGTCGCTGGACGCGTTTCGCGTTGTTGGAGTTTTTTTTATAGTGAGGAAGATGAAGTACCGAGTCTGGGTCGGGTTTTGTATTGTTGTTGAACGCTGTTGTTTTGTCGTTGAGCATTTTTTGAGAATTGGGATTGGGCTTATGGTGGTTGGGATAGGAATGAGAAGAAATGATAACTGAAGGAATTGAAATGCGCCAAAGTTAGTCTTGCAATTGGGTTTAAGGTGAGGTAAAGATGGGTAAAAAAAATAGGGTTAAAATGGTTAGTTTTGCAATAGAAAAAAAATATATTGCAATTGTAGCCTATTAGGATTTCGAAATTAGCCAAATTTAATTTAATTGGTGAATCGGCTAAAATTTAGATAAGACAAGTTAATATTGATTAATGAAAGAGCTTCTTAATTTTAACGAAATAAAATAATTAACTTAATTATAAACTAATTAACTCAAAATATATCCTATAATAAAGCTAAACTAATTAACAAAATATTTATTTAAAAAATTAATCTTTTTGAGATGATTTTCGAATATTCATAAAATATACCAATTATATACATAATTATGTAAAACATATATATTACTTAAAAATTATAATAAGTGATGAACCTATTTAAAATAACTTGCAAACTATTTTTATTTTTGAAATTTTATAAAACTATTTATTTTAAATCTTTTGACATTGAAGAAGCTCGATGATTAATCTATATTGCGGAGGTCCAAATTGGGTGTCAACAATTATTATATGATTCCTACAAAAATAATATGAAATATTTAAGACTATAAGTTTCAAAATAATATGACCATCTAAATGTTATGATATGTTTATAATCACAAATTTCATTAGTGAATTGATCTTCATTTATTATAGAAACTATATGTATAATGTGTGTATTTCCAAATAAACTAGAAAAGAGGTGTTGCTATCTGCTTTTAAACATATGAAAGATCTTATTCATTAGTTATACTTGCGTTGATATACAAATTAAATCTCTAACTACACTAAATATTAAGATGTTAATTAGTTTAACAAATATATAAAACTTGATATAAGAATAACAATTAATATTTACTATATGATTCCTACTAAATCATGAGTTGGATTTCAAATTTGGAAAAGTGGCCTGAACTTGTTTTTGAATTCCATCTTCATAAACTTCAAATAGAGTGTTCTCGTCTTTTCTTTGCAAAAAGTAAAGCAAATACAATTTTATTTACAATTTTAGGATAATCAATTTTAGATAAAATAAACAAATATTTAGAATTTATGATCTAATTAAGCCTATTATGTCTATTCTTTTTTCTTGTTATCTTGACTAGACTTGCACACTTAGGCATGCATTTATAAATGCTCCATACATGTATATAATAGAGATTTGTTCATGTAACGACTCGGAAAAATGAATAGGTGAAACTAGAGCCTAACGAGTATGTTGTGGAGTTGATGTGAGGTTTCATGTTGTAAAGTGATGTCCCGAGCTTAGGTTGAGGATTTTAGGGGTTAAATGTCAAGGTACGACCCCCCAAGGACTAACCAAGGGTCCTTGAAGGGGACCCTAATGCCTAACCCCCAAAGCTACCAAAAACCAAAAACTGCCCACAAAGTTGTGACCCACGGATGGGATCTACGCCCCGTAGGTCCATCCGCGCCCTATGGAACTCATCTGTAGGTAAAGGGCCAAGAAGACATGTTGCAGACCCAATCCATGACTTTCTAGCACGGCTCGTGGAACCACCCACGGTTCGTGGGTGGGGTTTCGTGAGTGACCACTGCGTTGTTGTCCAATTTGGCCAAGTGTAGGGGTGGTTTGGTAAATTCCTTTTTAAGTTAGATGAGTTAAGGGGCGGTTATTATTGATTAATTAAAATATTTTAAGGCTTTTTAAAGTATTAAAATCCCTTTTCAATTCATTATTCGAAATCACAAAATAGAAACCTTCCCTCCTCCAAAAAATTCTCTCTCTAGAAACCACCATTGGAGAAGAAGGAGTCAAGCTTTGAAGCTCAAGATTTCACCTTTCTCAAGCAATTTTCGTGGAGTTTCTTCCATGAAGGTATGGTAGTCTTCATCCTTGATTAAGTTTCATTCAAGGAGCCCTTTCAAAAGATGATTTCAAACTTCCAAATTCCCCCCAAAAGCTAGGGTTTCAATCTATGCATGGGTTCAATTCCAAAACTTTTTCAAAGGTTCATATATGATGAATTAAGATTGAATTGTTGAATTAATGGTGAATTATGATGAATTTCCCCCTTGAACCCATGTTTTTCCCCAAATTTCTAAAGTATGAATAGTGATTTGGGTTGATTGATTATGGAAGTATGTGAAGAGATTGAGTTTATATTGATTTAATTTATTGAATTATATCATTTTTCATGTCTAGTTGTAGTATTTTAAGGTGTGTTGGTGAATTGTGATCCATGGCCTTGAAAGGAAAAATATGAAGGTTAATGTATGATTATGATGTGAAGTATATGTGTGTGATCTCAATGAAAGTATTATGATCATGTTTAGGCAATTGTGTTATGATTGAAAGCTTATTCTCAATTAACACTCATGAATGATGATGATAGAATGTGAAGGGTTTCTTCTATGTAATTTATATCTTGAATTGGTAGGCTTATGCATCCTTTTCTTGTATAAATGAAAGTAATGTAAATGTTGTATCTTGAATTGGTAGGCTTAGGCATCCTCTTCTTGTGTTATGAATGTGTCTTGACTTAATGAACATGAATCGGTATACCTAATGTTGGTAACCCTTGCTTGATGAGTCTATGACCTATTCTAATGTTGTATCTTAGATCGGTAGGCTAATGACACCCTTCCATGCATGTTAATACTGAACCTTGGGATCGGTAGGCTTATGGCTCCCTTCCATAAATGATGATAATTCACCTTGGGATCGGTAGGCTTATGGAACCCTTCCATAAATGAGTTTAATGAACTTTGGGATCGGTTGGCTTATGGCACCCTTCCATGAATGTTAATGATGAACCTTGAATTGGTAGGCTTATGGCACCCTTTCTTGAGGATTCAATAAGCTATCCTAAAATGTACCTTGAATCAGTAGGCTTATGGCACCCTTTCATGTGTTAACTAATGTACCTTGAATCGATAGGCTTAAGGCACCCTTTCATGTATTAATCAATGTACTTTGGGTCGGTAGGCCAATGGCACCCTCTCATTGTAATAATGTTAAAGTAATGAAATGCTCTATGGAATGAGGCAAAGCATTGAGTGGATTTGGTAAGATGGAAACTCTCCCAATGTTTAGGCCGAGTTTCAATGAACGCCTTCCTCATCCCATAACTATGTGCCCACATAGGTCCTAGCTATTGGATCCACCTAAGCTAAAATATTACTAGTCCTACCTTAGGCAAGTAGACCAACCCTTATAATGTGGGATAGTACATCAGATTCCATGTCAAGCTCGCATGGTCTATGTCGGTTAAACGTTTATTCCCATCATGTGAGATATGTGCTATAATTACTTCAAAGGTTCTATTAAGTGTGGGTTGTAGTATGGGATGTCATCCATGCATTGCACGAGTAGGCTTTGAGAGGATATGGTATGATTCTGTAATCTCTTAATGTTAATGAATGTATGTGCTCAATAGGAAGCTAATGAAGAATGGTTGATTAATGTTTAATGTAATGATGCATGCTTTACTTGGGTTGTATTATGAGTTACTTCCTTGTCATGACTTATTGAGTATGAATGTTCCTTGTCTATGGTGGCTTCAAAGGAGTATTTAGTGTGAGTAGTAGTATGGGATGCTATTCATACATTGCACAAGTATGACTTAGGGTTGCCCTAGATGATGGTCTTAATGTTTTATATGACTTATGAAGTGTTTATGTTCCTTATGCATGCATATTGTTTAAAGGTGAAAAAGAAGAATGGTAAGTTCACTTTTGGTGGCCTTAATGTGTACTTAGTGTGGATGGTGGTATGGGACGCTATTCGTACATTGCACAAAGTATAGCTTGGGGTTACTTTAGGCGAAGGCTTTAATGTGATGAAATGACTTATATGTTGATTATGTTGTATCTTATGCCTTTTATGCAAAAGTTCATGATATTTCTCAAATTGGCATAATGCATGGTTTTCAACCAAAATGTCCGTTTTAAGCATGATTTTTGCATGACTATCATACTTAGTACATTCAATGTGCAAACCCATATTTCTTCATTTTTACCAAAGTGTAGGGTTTGGAGATTTGATGTCTTATACTTGGAAGATAGGTTTCTAAGTAGCATGGAGTTGAAGATTTGGTGAGTCCTCATAGTTTCGAGGACGAACCCACTATTTTCCCTTATGTCCTTTATTTTATGTTTAGAGCTTTTGTATGAGCTATGTCCCAATGTTTATTCAAAGTATTGTAGATGGTTTGAGACAAAGTATAGAAAGACTTCCGCTTGCTTTTATGAAAAATGACTTCGATGGTAAAAAATAGTTTTAAATTCCGTACTATTTTCCTATGCTATTAGACCCCTTTGGGGTCGAGTATGATGTGTCACGTCTAGGGGGTAGCCTTGGGTGGTGATAGTTCATTAAAGCATTAATTAGTTTTGTTACAAAATGTATCCCTCATCACTATGGGGACGTATATCTAGGTCATTATTAACAACAATATTTTTTTTATATATTCTTCTATGCTTAGATATATTAGCATGCGCAACAATAAGAGTTTTCCAACCGTCATAATGCAGACTTAAATAAAGAGAGGAGGGCAATTTTTCACTTCTCTACATTACTTAAGTTTGACTTCAATTCATTGTTTTCAATGTTTAAAAAAGAAATATGAGGCTTATTTTATAAAAATCAATCTAACTTAACTTTTAAAGAAAACCCAATTTTATATAAGAGTCGACACTTAAATTGTTTAAGAAATTAAGAAAACTTATAATTTTCAAAAGACTTAAATAGACAAAATCATTTAAAAATACCAAAGGGGTTCGGGGTTCAAATTTACACTTCAAGATGGTGCTAGGCAATTGAAGTGTCCGCTAACGTTCATTTGACCTACCACTTGACTAAAATTTGACTAACTTTGAAAATATTAATTAAGCTATAAGCCATTTTAAATTATTACTGGAAAAGAAAAAAAATCTTAAAATAATTTTTGAGAAAATAAATAATTGAATAAAACTTGAACATTTCAATTAACACAAAAGAAGAAAGATGACCTTTTGGGGATTTAATTAAATTAAAAGTAAATGACAGAAAATTATCAACAAATAGCCCATAATTAAATAACATTTAATAGATAAAAAAAAAAAACGAGCACAAATTAGCCCATATTAACACACCATATAGTAATAGGGTTTTTTTTTTCTTGTGAAACTAATCGCCACACACAACATTGAAAACGGAATGTGGGAAACCAAATAAACTCCCTATAGATAATTAGCGATTCAGTATCCATAAACTCCATAAATTCATAAAAATTCATGTATCCAATATAAAAAATCAACGAGGTTCTACTTCCAACATCAACAAATAGATGACATCTTTGATAGTGTTGATTCATCACAGTGGAGAATGGAATAGTGCAAAAGGGTTAGGAAACTTCTAAGACTATCCATTGTGCATAACTTGGAAAATTATAGATATTCATCATTCACTTTCAATTAATGGAGAAGAATATGGGGAGGTCAATACCCAAATAATAGTGCATGGTAACACCAACACAAATAATATGAATCTTGTAATACCCCGCATGCTAGAGAGACCAGAAATGTAGAATTTCAGAAGTTGCAGGTACCACCAATGGACTGTAGGTTGACCCACTGACCGTAGCTGGGGTCCGTGGTTGGCCACCTTCAACCCTTCCCCAGAATACCTAGAAAAATATTCTAAGGGTCGACCCACGGCGGGACCTACGGACCGTAGGTCAGACCACGGGCCGTGGTCCTGGTCCGTGGATCGATACCCCAAAAACCCCCTCTCTGAAGCCAAATGACAGTTGATAGGATGGACCGTAGGTCAGTCGACGGTCTGCCAGTCAGGTTCGTCGATAGCCCCGACATCTTTTAAGTCATGGGTCGTTTGGTCTTTTTCTTATTCGTTGGTCACCTAAAGTACATCGTTTTGGTCAACTTTAGCCTAGTAACTAAATCAGAACATACCCTAACCAATTCATTCTCTCAAAAATCGATCAAACTAAGGAAAAAGGAGAAAAAAGCATCAACCGACCCTCTCCAAGAACACAACAAAGTTTCCTCCAGTTCCAGCCCCGAAAATAAATGATTTCTCTGTGAAGTTCGTCACCAGGTATGTGGGATTTCAGTAGTGGGTTCCTTTCACCTATTAGGTCCCTAGAATTCAGTCAGATTCTTGATTCTCTATATCATGTTTAGACCTAGGGTTTCTAGAATTTCAGATTTATGTTGATTCACTTGTTAGACTAATCCAAATCTATTATCATGTTTTTGAGGAATTATTACGTAGTTCTTGCATGAAACTCAGAACCATAGTAGTGTAGATTCGTTTAGTTCATGAATTACACTTGCTAGGTCAGTTTTAACAGTTATCCATGCTCCAGTTAATAGTTCTTGCATTAATGTTGCATTTTCAGTTAGCATGTCAGTATTTTGAGCTATTCAGTATTACATAAATTTAGTTATAATATGTTACTTACATAATTAGTTGGGAGTACACTTAATACCGTGGACTAAGGGTTAGCCACCCTCATAGTCCCAAAACTATGTGCCCCTATAGGATAAGTCCCCTTTGTGGTAAACATATTTAGTGATCATGACAGTCATGCCTTTATACCCCGGTAAGGTATATTGGGTCCTCTCGATGGGGCGATACATCAGATTGCACAGATAGATCTCATGGTTTTATGTCGGTTAATAGTAGCTCCCACAATCAGACTCTAGTGTATTGACCAGGTCATCAGTATAATTCAGTATTTTGTCTCAGCATGTTATGTTCTTGGTCATTGCATTCAGTTAGCTCAATATTCAATATATTTCAGTATTTCTATCATGTTCAGATTATATCATTACTCTTATTGCTTTGTTCAATTATGTATACATTTTTCAGTTTTATTGTATCATGCATGCTCAGTAGCTTTCAAGTACTGATGCATACTCTGTGCTACATCTTCTCGTGATGTAGGTTCAGGTCCTCAACATACAAATCACGCATAGATCGGTTCCCGATCTCCAGTTCAGCAGCATTAGTGGTGAGTCCTTATTCTTCGAGGACAATTGACATTTTATCTTTCTATTTTCAGTCTTTCAGTTTCAGTTTTGCTAGAGTTAGCTGGGGCATGTGCCAACATCTCTAGTAAGTTAGAGGCTTATATTCAGACATAGTTAGATTCAGTTTTAGTTGAGTTTTGTCTTTTAGTTGTTTTTGAACTCTTAGTTTTTACATTTTTAGACTTAGAATGGGTATTCCCCATCATTTCCCTTTATGTCATGTTTTAAGATTCCACACAATATTTCTATTTTTCAGTAAATCTTTAAGTATGCTTATGATATACTAGCATGATTAGCTTGGGGTCACTCGTGATCCTAGGTCCCGTGTTAATGTGGCAAACTTGGTATCAGAGCGCTAGGTTCAAGAGTCCTAGGATGTTTGAAAATCCGCACTAAGTAGAGTCCCTTTCATGAGTGTGAAGCACGCCACACCTGTGAGGGGGAGGCAACAAAGTGTTTTAGGAAAAACTTCACTTTCTTGTTATTATTATCGTGCGTGGGTATGATCTTCTTTCTAACTTGACGTTATATGTTTTAACATCACGCCTTCTCATAGACCTTACCCCAAGAATGCTAACTTCCGCAACGCTAATGCAGTTCCTCCTGTCCCAGAACATGAAGTTTGGAATGCAGAATTTCGAAATGCTGTCCAACTTTTGGCTCAGAGTGTAGCTAACCATAACAGTCAGGAGGCTCCAGTTCCTACAAATGCTAGTGGTGGATTAGTGACAGCTAGGGTCTGAGATTTTGTTAGGATGAATCTGCTAGAATTTATAGTGTCGCAGGTTGGTGAGGATCCCAGAACTTTATTGATGAGGTTAAGAAGATATTTGAAGTGATGCAAGTAACTGGGAACGATAGGGTAGAGTTGGCGTCGTACCAGCTCAAGGATATGGTTCACATTTGGTTCACTCAATAAAAAGAAAATAGGGGTGAGAATGACACTTCTGTGACTTGGGAGTGTTTTACCAGAGCTTTTCTAGATATGTTCTTTTCAAGGGAGTTGAGGGAGGCTAAGGCTCATAAATTCATGAATTTGAGGCAAGGTTCTATATCAGTCCAAGAGTATGGACTTAAGTTCACTCAAAGCTCCAGGTATGCTCCACATATGGTTGCCAATCCTAGGGTGCAAATGAGTAAATTTGTAATTGGGGTATCTGACTTGGTGAGAACAGAGTGCAGAAATGCTATGTCGTTGGAAGATATGAACATCTCTAGGCTCATGACCCATTCTCAGTAGGTTGAGGGAGATAAGCTTAGGGATTAAGTTAACGATAACAAAAAGGCTAGGACATGCAACTATGAGTATTCCCAGCAGAAATTAGGAGGTGGAAATCACTTACAGTTTCAACAAAGGTCTTCAGCCCCAACACCTTCATCAGTTAGTGTTCCATCCTCCAGGTTTTGACAGGATAAAAAAGGTAGGGTATTAGGCTCTAAGCCCCAGAGAAGTGTTTCAATTACCAAAACCTACCCAACATGTCCAAAGTGTGGTAAGAACGATCCAGGCGAGTGCCTTACAGGAAAAGATGGATGTTTTGGGTGTGGTCAGACTGGTAACAGGTTGAGGGATTGCCCTTCTTCTAAACAAAGACAATGATGTAACAATGGTAGGGCTTAATCAACAACTTCAGCAGCACCAGCAGGTCACCCGACTTACCAGGGTAACTCATCTAGTACAGGTGGCGGTCAACACTAGAACATGTTGTATGCTATCCAGGCTCGCCAGGATCAGGAAGATTCTCCTAATGTGGTTAGTCGTACGTTGTGAGTCTTTCATTTAGATGTTTATGCTTTGTTAGATCCAGTGGCTACTCTTTTCTTTGTAACTCCTTATATAGCAGTAAACTTTGGTGTTAGTCCAGAAACTCTCTCCGAACCCTTCTCAGTCTCTACTCCAGTCGGTAACCCAATTATAGCTAGACAGATATACAGAAATTGCCATGTCACAATCTCCTAGAAAGTAACCTCAGCAGATTTTGTAGATTTAATATCTTCTAGGCATGGATTGGTTACATTCCTGTTATGCCTCAGTCGATTGTAGAACTAGGATCATTCGTTTTTAGTTTCTAGACGAGCCAATCTTAGAATGGAAGGGTAGTAGCTCAAGGTTTATGGGTCAATTCATTTCTTACCTTAAGGTCAACCAACTTTACTAGTTATTTCTCGAAGATAGACCTCAGATCTGGTTATCATCATCTTAGAGTCAGAGAAAGTGACATTTTGAAAATAGCCTTCAGAACTCTATATGGTCATTATGAATTTGTAGTTATATTATTTGGACTAACCAATAGTCCTACAACTTTTATGGATTTGATGAACAGGGTGTTCAAGCAGTATTTGGACTTGTTCATTCTCGTTTTTATTGATGATATCCTCATTTATTTTAGGAATGAGGAAGAATATGGGACTCATTTGAGGGTTGTCCCGCAAACTCTCAAAGATCGCCAGTTATTCGCTAAGTTTAGCAAATGTGAGTTTTGGTTGCAATCAGTTACTTTTCTTGGTCATATAGTATCTAGTGAAGGGATTCAAGTGGATTCTCAGAAAATAGAGGAAATGAAGCAATGGCCCAGACCTACCTCTCCTACAGATATCAGAAGTTTCTTGGGTATGGCTGGTTAGTACAGCAGGTTTGTGGAAGGATTTCATCTATAGCTTTTCCATTGACTAAGTTGACCTAAAAAAAGGTTAAGTTTCAGTGGTCAGATGAGTGTGAGAAGAGCTTCTCAGAACTAAAAACTAGGTTGACTACAACTCCTGTTTTGATTCTAACAGAGGGTTCAAACGGTTATGTGATTTATTGTGATGCATCCTGAGTCGGCCTAGGCTCTGTGTTGATGCAGTGAGGTAAGGTTATAACTTATGCTTCTAGACAACTTAAGGTGCATGAGAAGAACTATCCGACTCATGACCTCGAGTTTGCCGCCGTAGGATTTGCCCTAAAGATTTGGAGACATTACTTAGATGGTGTTCACGTAGATGTGTTCACAAACCATAAGATCCTTCAGTATTTGTTCACCCAGAAAGAGTTGAATCTTTACTAGAGGTGATGGATTGAGTTCCTCAAGGACTATCATATGAATGTGCTTTACCATCCTGATAAGGCCAATGTAGTAGCGGATTGTAATAACCCAAAAAACTAGTAAGACCAAGCTATAGCATAACGGAAACTAGTAGGTGAAAATAGAGCCTTACGTGTGAGCTTTTGAGTTTGATGTTTGGTTTTAGGTTGTATATTGACTTCCTGAACTTAGGTTGAGGTGTATAGGGGTTAAAAGTCAAGGTAAGACCCCCTCAAAGACCAATCAAGGGTCCTTGAGGGGGACCCTAAAGTCTAGATCCCAAGGCTGCCAAGAAACCAAAAAGATGTCCATTTGGTGTGACCTACGGAGGGCCATCTACGGCAAGTAGATGCACCCACGCCCCGTAGATGGGAGTCGTGGGTCAGGCCCTCAAAGTAGGGTGCAGACCACCCACCTATGGACCAATAGGATGGGGCGTAGACCCACCTACTGGCCATAGGTTTTGGGCGTAGGTGGTACTTGCAACTTCCTAGTTAATCTCGGCCAAGGTAAGTGATTTCCTATTAATTCCTTTTTAATTAGTTTTCATTAGGGGTCATTGAATATGGGTTTATTTCACCTATATATAGTATTTTAGATCATTACACACCTAATTAATTCATTATAACCCAAGACCCCAAATCAAAACCCAGCTACCTCCCCTCCAAAAGTCTTCTCTCTAGAACCTCCATTGAAGAACCAAGAAAGAGATCAAGGAAATCTTGAAGAAGGGAGATTTTTAGTAAGAATTTGGTTGGATTCTACACCTAAATAGCTAGGGTTTCAACTCCAATCCATGGATTCATTTCAAAGTTGCTTTTAAAGGTTGAATTATGATTGTTTATGAATGTATTACTGATTTTATATGATTTTAACTTCAATTCTCCAAGAATCCATGAGTTTCCCCAATCCTAGCTATGATTCTTCTCTACATTATGAATGTAGTTGCAGGTTGGTTCAATTGATTGGATGTGAGTTGATTATAATGTAATTGCATGATTTAAGTATAATTCTACATGTATACTTGATTAATCTTAAGATCCTATGATGAAATTGATCAAGTCTAGGGTAATGTCTTGGAAGAGGCAAATTGAGGGTTAGGTATGATCTTCTAAGAATGATGAACTTCTTGATGAATTGCCTTAGAATTAGATCACCTAGACATGAATTATTTAAGGGTAAAGCTTCAAGACATGAACTAATTGATTATGATTTATATGATGGATCATGGTTGTGTAGTACTGATATTGTGTTTATATGTTCCTATATGATACAATTGATCAAGAATGAGGCATGTGGTTAGATTACCTTTAGAATTAGGTATACTTGATGATCATGTGAGTCATTGCTTGAGAGTAAGGCTTGTAATATGATGATGACTCCTAGGGCTTTAAGAGTGAAAGCTAAAATGGATAAACTAAGGGTGTTAAGGCTTTGAGAAGGAAGCTATCATGTATGTTGATTTGTATATGGCCCTATTGTGAAAAGACTTCACCCACATGACCTATAATATGATCACATGAGTTTATGCATGAAGTGAATGGACTACTTGAGTCATGGTTGTATATATGTTTCTTGTATTGAATGGTAGATGTATTGACTCAATATGACCCTTGAATGCAAGATATGAGTGTATGCCTGATTATGATATTATATGCATGTTTATGAACACTTTGAGAGGTAAGTGTCTATGATGATAATGTTGTCGTTGTGTCATTACAAGGACAATTACACACACACACTCCATGCATAAACATGATTATGATGTATAAATGGTGTTAATTGAAAGTATAGTTCTCATATTAACTTTTACACATTATTATACATGAAATGTACATGACCATGATGATCCTATTGTGTTTATTGAAAGTCCATTCTCATGAAAATACATGATATTGGTGTGAAAGGTTTATTCACATACTAATGACGATTCTAAGGCTGAAAGTCCATTATCACCTAAATGAATCTATGAGCTATATTGTGAGTTCTATTGAATGAAGGGAAAAAGTGTTCCTTCACATATGTAAATGCAATTCAAGACTAATTATGTATAATTTGGGAATTAATTCTTAGCACCGAGTGGATATGGAATATGAGGCAGAGGCATTCCCTTCAATACAAGAGGCCGGGTCTTGTACACATGAGCTCATGAGATGGAAACTCTCCCGACAATTCAATATGTCGGGTTTCTAAACCCACCTACTGGTCGTAGGTCATGGGCATAGGTGGTGCCTGCAACTTCCTGCTCAATCTCGGCCAAGGTAAGTGATTTCCTATTAATTCCTTTTTAATTAGTTTTCATTAGGGTCATTTAATATGGGTTTATTTCACCTATATAAAGTATTTTAGGTCATTAAACACCTAATTAATTCATTATAACCCAAGACCCCAAATCAAAACCCAACTACCTCCCCTCTAAAAGTCCTCTCTCTAGAACCTCCATTGAAGAACCAAGAAAGAGATCAAGTAAATATTGAAGAAGGGAGCTTTTCAATATTAATTTGGTTGGATTCTACACCTAAGGTATGGGAATTTTCACCCTTGGGAAGCTATCACCCAAGGATCCATTTCAAAAGCTTTTTATCTCAATTCTAGAAAACCGAAATAGCTAGGGTTTCAACTCCAATCCATGGATTCATTTCAAAGTTGCTTTTAAAGGTTGAATTATGATTGTTTATGAATGTATTACTGATTTTATATGATTTTAACTTGAATTCTCCAAGAATCCATGAGTTTCACCAATCCTAGCTTTGATTCTTCTATACATTATGAATGTGGTTGCAAGTTGGTTCAATTGATTGGATGTGAGTTCATTATAATGTAATTGCATGATTTAAGTATAATTCTACATGTATACTTGATTAATCTAAGATCCTATGATGAAATTGATATAGTCTAGGGTAATGTCTTGGAAGAGGCAAATTGAGGGTTAGGTATGATCTTCTAAGAATGATGAACTTCTTGATCAATTGCCTTAGAATTAGATCACCTAGACATGAATTCTTTAAGGTTAAAGCTTTAAGACATGAACTAATTGATTATGATTTATATGATGGATCATGGTTGTGTAGTATTGAGATCGAGTTTATATGTTCCTATATGACTACAATTAATCAAGAATGAGACATGTGGTTAGATTACCTTTAGAATTAGGTATACTTTATGATCATGTGAGGCATTGCTTGAGTGTAAGGATTGTAATATGAACAAGCCTCCTAGGGCTTTAAGAGTGAAAGCTAAAATGGATAAACTAAGGGTGTTAAGGCTTCGAGAAGGAAGCCATCATGTATGTTGATTTGTATATGGCCCTATTGTGAAAAGACTTCACCCACATGACCTATAATATGATCACATGAGTTTATGCATGAAGTGAATGGACTACTTGAGTCATGGTTGTATCTATGTTTCTTGTATTGATTTCTAGATGTATTGACTTAATATGACCATTGAATGCAAGATATGAGGTGTATGCAAGATTATGATATTATATACATGTTTATGAACACTTTGAGAGGGAAGTGTCTATGATGATAATGTTTTTGTTGTGTCATTACAAGGACAATTACACACACACACTCCATGCATAAACATGATTATGATGTATCAATGGTGTTAATTGAAAGTATACTTATCATATGCACCTTTACACATTATTATGCATGAAATGTACATGACGATGATGATCCTATTGTGTTGATTGAAAGTCCATTCTCATGAAAACACATGATCTTGGTGTGAAAGGTTTACTCACTTACTAATGATGATTCTAAGGTTGAAAGTCCATTCTCACCTAAATGAATCTATGAGCTATATTGTGAGTTGTATTGAATGAAGGGCAAAAGTGTTACTTCACACATGTAAATGCAATACAAGACTAATTATGTATAATTTAGGAAATAATGCTTAGCACCGAGTGCATATGGAAAATGAGGTAGAGGCCTTCCCGTCAATACAATAAGTTGGGTCTTCTACACATGATCTCATGAGATGGAAACCCTCCTGACAATACAATAGGCCGGGTTTCTAGAAGCAATCTCCGTATCCCTTAACTATGTGCCCACATAGGTCTTTAGCTAGTGGATCCACTTAAAAGCTAAACACGTTTGTTCTACCTTAGGCAAGTAGAACACCTTCTTTCGATGTGGGGTTACATGACACTGGATTCCATGTAGCTCACATGGTCTATGTCAGTTAAGGCTATATTCCCTACATGAACAAGTGACATGATCAAGTAACTTGAGTAAGTAACATGAACAAGAACAAGAACAAGAACAAGAACATGGGTTATTTACTATAGTCCTTTAAGAGGTTCTACTTAGTGTGAATGGGGGTATGGGACTTCATTCGTACATTGCACAAGTAGGCTTTGAGTGGAGGCATGGTAGGTTTCCCTTATGACATGATGGATATGAGTTATGGATGCTTTATTATGAATTATGGACATGAACATGAATATGACTATGGACTACACCTATGACTTCATAATGAGCTTTACTTAGTGTGAGTGGGGGTATGGGACTTCACTTATACACTGCAAAGGTAGACTTATAAGGGGGTTGTGGTGTGGTTTCCTTATGCTATGAAGATATATGAATTATGTATGCATGATATGGATTATGTATGAAAGGTAGGTATGAATGTTAAGGTTGACTTCACTTGTTGCAAGTTATGAACATGAATGACTCCTTACTTAAGTATGTTGGCTATGACTATGGTAAAGTAAGATATGTATGTTTTTGGAGGCCTAAATGTCATACTTAGCATTTGGTAGGATTATGGGATCTTACCTTTGTATTGCACTAGTGTGGATTTTGTTTGCTTATGTGATAATTCTATTATGATGAGATGATCTTGGTATTTGACTATGTATTATGTTTATGTTGAAGACTATATATTGTGAAGATTAGGATATGTATTATACTTATGTTGGAGACTATGCTTGTAATTATGATGATATCTCTTATACTATGGTTAATTGTATATGAGTTGCTTTATGAGTTGCATTCTCCAACTATTTCAAAGATTACGTTCAAAAATGGCATATTGCATGGTTTCAAAGAAAATATCCCTTTTATGCATGTTTTAAGGATTTTTATGGATGGCTTCCATACTTAGTACTTTTTGTGCTAACCCCTTGTTTCTACATTTTCTATAAGTGTAGGCTTTGGAGATATTGGATACCATCCTCATAGCTAGGACCATAGTAGATCAAGAAGAAGAAGATTGGTGAGTCCTCATTGTATTTGAGGGCTTGACCATATGTCCTTTAATGTCTTTCTTTTAAGTTTAGACTTATGTAAGGGTTATGTCCCTAATATTGTATTTCAAGAGTTTTTATCTAAGTAATTAGATGGTTTGAGACATAGTGTTATAGATTCTCTATTATTTTATAAAAGACTTCTATTAGGGTCAAGTACGTCGTGTTACGTCTAGGGAGTACCTCTGGGTTTTGACACAAATGCTCTTAGCAGATTATCTGTGGGTAGTGTAGCACGTGTCGAGGAAGAAAGGAAAGAACTAGCCAAAGATGTTCACAGGCTTGCTCGCTTAGGGATTTGCCTTATGAACATATTAGGTGATGATGTAATAGTTCAAAATGGGTTAGAATCTCCATTGGTGGACGAGGTTAAGAAAAAACAAGTTAGCGATCCTACATTGCTTCAAATTATGGGTGCAGTTCATCAGTAGAAACTTGAGGTTTTCTCCCAAGGGGGAGATGGTGTACTTCGCTATCAGGGTCATTTATGTGTTCCTAAGGTGGGTGAGTTGAGACAGCATATCCTTGCAGAAGCCCATAACCCTAGGTTTTCCATTTATCCACCCGCCACTAAGATGTACCGTGATCTGCGGTAAGTCTTTTGGTGGAATGGCATGAAAAGGGATATAGTCGATTTTGTGGCTAAGTGCCCTAATTGTCAGCAAGTGATGGTAGAACATCAGAAACTAGGAGGTGCAGCTAAAGAGATTAATATTCCTACATGGAAGTTGAAAGTGATAAACATGGATTTCATTATAGGTTTACCTCATACTTGCAGACAACATGACTCTATTTGGGTAATAGTAGATAGAGTTACTAAGTCTGCTCATTTCTTGGCTGTCAAGACTACAGATTCCGTGGGGGACTATGCCAAACTTTACATTAATGATATAGTTAGGTTGCATGGGGTTCCTTTGTCAATCATCTCAGATAGAGGTCCTTAGTTTACCTCTCATTTCTAAAAGTCATTTCAGAAAGGTCTTAGTACTTAGGTTAATCTCAGTACAGCATTTCATCCACAGACAGACCTTAGAAGACATGTTGAGAGCTTTCGTGATCGACTTCAAGGGTAGTTGGGATGATCACCTTCCTCTTATAGAGTTTGCCTAGAATAATAGTTACTATTCCAGCATTCAGATGGCCCCTTATGAGGAATTATATGGGCATAGATGTAGATCTCCAGTTGGTTGGTTTAAAGCAGGTGAAACAACCTTGATAGGGCTACATTCGGTTCTTCATGCTATGGAAAAAGTTTAGCTCATTAGAGATAGACTTAAGACAGCTCAGAGTCGCTAGAAGTCCTATGCAGCTGTAAGGAGAAGGGACTTGGAGTTCCAAATTGATGATTGGGTTTTCTTGAAAGTGTCACCTATGAAAGGGGTGATGAGATTTGGAAAGAAAGGAAAGCTCAGTCCTAGATATGTAGGCCCTTACAGGATTTGGAAAACGGTTGGAAAATTGGCTTATGAGTTAGAGTTGCTAGCAGAACTAGTAGTTGTGCATCCAGTCTTTCATATTTCATTATTGAAGAAGTGTGTGGGTGATCTAGCATCTATAGTACCATTGGAAAGTGTGGCTGTGAAAAATAGTCTCACTTATGAGGATGTGCCAATTGAGATTCTTGATCGTCGGGTTTGAAGGTTGAGAAACAAATAAGTCGCTTCAGTTAAGGTTTTGTGGAGGAGTCAGTCCGTAGAGGGAGCTACTTGAAAACAGAAGCATCCATGAATGCCAAGTATCCTAATTTTTTCCTTTCGATTCCATTCCAGCTTGAGGTAATAGCTCCTCTCTAGTTTTTCAGTTACTCATGCGTAAATTCAGTCTTAGTATCATCTTCCTTCAGCTATACTTGCATTTTCAACGTATTTGCATATTCTAGGAACTTAATTCAGTCAAGCTTTATTTTCCAGTACTTAATGGTAGGGTTTGCAGCTCTTTCCCTCCTTATTCAGCTAGTTTAGTCTTCATTCGAGGACGAATGTTCCCAAGGGGGAGATAATATAGCACCCCACATGCTAGACAAACCAGAAATGTAGAATTCCAGAAGTTGCAGGTGCCACCAACGGACTGTAGGTTGACCCACGGACCGTAGGTGGGGCCCGTGGTTGGCCACCCACAACCTCTCCCCAGAAAACCCAAAAAATTATTCTAAGGGTTGACCCACGGCCGGACCTATGAACCGTAGGTTATACCACGAGCCATGGTACTGGTCCGTGGATCAAAACCCCCTAAACCCCTTCTCTGAAGCCAAATGACAGTTGAGAGGACGGACCTTAGGTCAGTCGATCAGGTCCGTTGATGGCCCTGACAACTTTTAAGTCAATGGTCGTTTGGTCTTTTACTTATGCATTGGTCACCTAAATTGTGTTGTTTAACGCCTAAACTATGTCATTTTGGTCAGCTTTAGCCTAGTAACTAAATCAGAACTTATCCTAACCAATTCATTCTCCTAAAAGTCGATCAAACTAAGCAATAAGGAGAAGAAAGCCTCGACCAACCCTCTCCAAGAATGCAACAAGATTTCCTCAAGTTCCAGCCCTGAAATCGAAAGATTTCTCTGTGAAATGCGTCCCCAGGTATGTGGGATTTCACTAGTGGGTTTCTTTCACCCATTAGGTCCCTAGAACTCAGTCAGATTCTTGATTCTCTATGTCATGTTTAGACCTAGGGTTTCTAGAATTAGATTTATGCTGTGATTCAACAGTTGGACTAATCCAAATTAGACTATCATGATTTTGAGGAATTATCGCTTAGTTCTTGCATGAAACTCAGAACCCTAGTTGTGTAGATTCGTTTAGTTCATGATTACACATGCTAGGTCAATTGAAACAATTATCCATGCTCCAGTTAAGAATGTTTCATTATCAGTACATTAGTGTTGCATTTTTAGTTAGCACGTTAGTATTTTGAGCTATTCAGTATCACATAAATTCTATTATAATGTGTTACTTACGTAATCAGTTGGGAGTAGGCTTAATACAGAGTGGACTAAGGGTAAGTCACCCTCATAGTCTCAGAACTACCTGTCCCCGTAGGATAAGTCCCCTCTGTGGGCAACATATTTAGTGATCACGGCAGTCATGCCTTTATACCCCGACAAGGTATATTGGGTCCTTTCAATGGGGAGATACATCGGACTCCACAGATAGGTCTCATGGTTTTATGTCGGTTAATAATAGCTCCCACAATCAGACTCTAGTGTATTGACCATGTTATCAATATAGTTCAGTATTCAGTCTCAGCATGTTATGTACTTGGTCATTGCATTCAGTTAGCTCAATATTCAGTATATTTCAGTATTTCCATCATGTTCAGATTATCATTGATCTTATTGCTTTATTCAGTTATGTATATATTGTTCAATTTTATCCTATCATGCATGCTCTGTACCTTTCAAGTACTGACTCATACTCTGCGCTACATCTTCCCGTGATGTAAGTTCAGGTCCTCAACATTTAGATCAAGCATAAATTGGTTCCCGATCTCTAGTTCAGCAACATTAGTGGTGGGTCCTCATTTTTGAACTCTCAATTTTTAGATATTAAGATTTAGAATGGGTATTCCCCATCATTTCCCTTTATGTCATGTTTTAAGATTCCACAAAGTATTTCTATTTTTCATTAAATCTTTAAGTATGTTTATGATATGCCAGCAGGGTTAGCTTGTGGTCACTCGTGATCCTAGGTCCTGTGTTAATATCCAGGGAATAGCCTCGGGGCGTGACAAACTTGGTATCAGAGCGCTAGATTCAAGAGTCCTAGGATGTCTAAAAAAATGCACTAAGTAGAGTCCCTTTCATGAATGTAAAGCGCGTATAAATCTATGTTATCCGCTACAATTTATACCTTTTTAAAAATTGTATACTTTATGTATCCAATCACTTATAAATTTTAAAAAGTTAGCTGAATCATCTATTATAACATGATTTGGTTTTTATCACGTGAATGAACATCCATGTATACAATGTATCAATGTATCAATGTATACATATTCGTGTATTTATTCACTAAAAAAGTAAACACTGAATCAAAAAATCTTTTATCACATGAATGAGTTTTTATCACGTGAATGAATAATCATGTATACAATGCATTCATGTATACATATCCATGTATTCATTCACTAAAAATGTGTATACATTCTAGATTCTTCCTTTAGTGTGTAAATGAGGATTGCACTTGGAAATTAAAATGCTCAGCATTACACAAGTAAAAAATATTTAAAGTTAGACGATTCATTGTTGAACACACTTGTCCTGCAAAGGATAGACTAATATCACAACAAGTTGCTACCTCAACTATACTTGGAAGAGAAATACAATACAAATATCTTGATCCAAATGTTGTATACAATGCAGAAGACATAATTAATGATATGCATAATCAATTTAGACTTGATTTGAAATACTTGAAAGCACATAGAGCAAAGTTAAAAGCATTGAAAATGGTTAGAGGTGATCCCACATAATCCTATGCCGAGATACCAAGATATTTGCACATATTGACGCAGTCAACTCCAGGATCTATTGTTAGTTTACAAAAAAACAGATGAGGGACATTTTCTAGATGCTTTTGTGGCTTTAAATTATTCAATACAAAATTGGGTAAATTGCAGGCCAGTTGTAATTGTTGATGGTAGCTTTCTCAAAGTAGCCTATCACGGAACCTTTCTAACTTCTAGTTGTCAAGATGCTGGAGGTATGCATACAACACTTATTTATTTCAATATATTTTTCACATATAAAGTTTGCACTAATTAATTCCTCAAATCATTTTTTTCCCATAACATTATGCCACACTTACAATTTATTATGATTTGTTTAGGACATATATTACCATTGGCATACACAATTGTCGATTCAGAAAATAATGCATCAAGGCAATGATTTTTGAAAATTTCAAAGAAGCATATGGAGTGAGGGACAAAATGTGTTTTGTATCAGATAGGCATCAAAGCATAATTAGTGCTATATCAATTATATATCGAGATTTACCACATTATGCATGTATGTGGCATTTGCGGAAAAAGATCAAGGAAAATTTAGAAGAAACCAATTACAATTAAAAGAAATATATTATGCAATGGCTCGCGCATACACTGTGCAAGATTTTAATTACTATATGGCTGAAGTTAATTGAATTGATCATCAAGTGAAGACTTACTTGTATGAATTTGGCTATAGTAAATGGTCAATGGCACATCCCACAAGTAATAGAACAATGACCATGATATCCAACATAGCAGAATCACTTAACTCAGCAACAAAAGACGCACGAGATCTCTTAGTAACAAGGCTACTTAAAGTGATCCGTAAATTAATTGAGAAATGGAACTATGACAACTCAAAAGAAGCTCTGTATACAAACACCAAACTTACAGCGAAATATGAATCAATTCTTGCTGATAATCTAGAAATTGCACTACATATGACGGTAAGTTCTATTAGTTACACTAATCATATTAATTATTCTTAATATAAATTGCACAACATTAATATTTATACTAATAATATTAATTATCCTCAATAGGTGCGACGTTCAAGTGATTACCTACATAACGTCACACATCTGGGGAGAGTTTTCATCATTTGTATAAAAGCAAAAACATGTACATGTCGATAATTTCAACTCGATAAACTTCCATGTCCACATGCTTTAGCAATATTATATAAAAAAGTTTGGATGGAGATGATTAAAGCTCATTATACTATACCAAAGAGAACTTGATGAAGACATATGATATCCCTTAAATTCAATGCCCGATGAAAGTACATGGGACTTACCACAAGAAGAGGATGAATAAATTTTATTACATCCAATAGGAAACAAAGTTCCTGGAAGACCTCGAAAAAAAGACAAGAAAAACTTGGAAGTCGACAAAAAATATATGTAAGAGTCATGTGGAAAATGTGGACAAGAAGGACATAACATCAAAACCTGCAGGAACATTCCTAAAGGAAAATAGAAGTTAAATATAGTAGTTATATCTAATGTATATCTATTTCATTAGAATATTTTATGAATTCATTACTGTCATGTACTTGATTTTGGATATATATATATATATATATATATGTATGTCTTGTTAGCTTAATTTGTATTTCATAATTGTCGTTTACAAGATCATAAAACAAAAATCTTACTACGAACAGATTTATAAACTATAAAACTCAAAGTATTATATAAATAAATTCCAGAAACTGCAAGTTCATCATTATTGACATCATAAGATATTAGATATGAAAATAAAATTAACAAAAAGCATGATTGGTAAAATGTAATATATAAATTCAAATCACTCAATAATCTCGATTATACATGTAATTTCTTCACCTTATACAAGTCATAACAAAAAAAATTTAACCACATCCCTTATGAAATATATAATTAGTTATTATATCATATTAATGAAGATATTAAAAACCATACATAAAGAATTAATGTACATAACAAACAACAAATTGAATTAATAGCACATGTCAAAAGGAAATTAGATTCTAGAAAAAAAAGGGTCTACAAATGTATAACCAAAACATCAAACTTACGGTTTAAACAAACACATTAACAATCATCACTTAAAACAATATGATATCCTTCAAAACAACAACTACACTTTCTGCCTAGTAGCTTTATCCTTGATCTTGAGTTTTCTCTTTGGGAACTCGAATTCACTCTCAGATTATTCTTTCTACTTGTTCACTCCATAATTCCATAAAAGACATGCCAATCGACTTTGATATTGATCTACATAAAATTTGGTAGGGACCTGACAATTTCGAATGAAATACGCTGCAAAAGCAGATACAAAAACACCGCAATCCCTGCATAGATGAATAAGAATTATAGTTAACATTTCAATATACATCATCTGTAAAAAAAAAAAAACTAACTTAACACAACTTACACATTCTTTTGCATTGGAAAATTATCAACAAATCTTACATACAAAGGATGCAACATACTTATGCTTGAATACGGTGACTGGTCAAATTCTACACCTTGATTTTTCATATAAAATTCAGTAACATACAACAAGTGTGGAATCAAAACTGCATATGCTTTGCATGCCTTTAGAACTTTACCATCATGTGCAACATCTCACATAGAATCATAAACATGAATGACCCTATCATTGATTGTGAAAATTCCTAAAATCCAATGAGCTAATTCCTCAACAAAGATTGGAATTCACACATGATCAATCAAATACCAAGGGCAAGCATAAGTCATATACGATCCAAGCACATAATTAACAGCTTCATGTGCTCCAGTAACAATGCCAAAATTCATGTTACACTCAATAACTTGCTTGTACAACTGTTGGATCTTACCCCAAACGAAAAATTAGTAGTTCTGAATTTGATCTCAATATTCTTGTCATATTTTTAATGCTTCCTCAAATAGTAAAATATGAAATCAATATGCTAGAAAATATAAACACTAAGTGAATCTAATAACAAACAAAATAATTAAAAATATGAACAAATAAAAAAAATTAAAACTATGATGTAAACAAAGGCTAAGATTGGAAAGTGCACAAATAGATATTCATCTTCCCCTTGTCTAAGAAAAACTATCTCCTTGTCAAGTATCTTTAAAAATTATTCATACAATGAGAAGTGTGTGTTTTGGTTAGGCCAAAACACGTCGATTAAATTGAACTTCAGATATAAAGTCACATTATTAGGAAACACAATTTGGTATGGAACTATTTCTTATATCAAGTATTGATGTTGCTATGTAACCCATATAAACAACAAGTAGGTAACACTCTAATATAAACTACACACTTCACATTTAAAAATTTCAAAATAATACTTCATAACAAAACATAAAAAGTCTATATGATAAAAAGTTATACGTACTTCTCCAACTAAAATAAATAATATCAAAACTTAAAAATTGTAATGTACTCAAATGTCAAATTCATTACTTTTAACTAACTAAAACAAACTGTAACAATATAAAAGGACCACAGAACTTCACTAAAATATATTTATATACAAAAATATACTTTAAACCAATAAAAATTATTATCATATAATATATTACCATCCAAGCATTAAATCTCAATTAATATACAAATAAATAAGGCATACCGTATCATTTACAGTCTTGCCACCATAGTTTAGTCTATGAAATCAATATCTAGAATTTGATGTGTTGATCCCCATAAACAAATGGCTTAGTCAAAATATCTTTTCTTTTTTGATAAACTGCACCAACACAACTCCTAAAATACATGTGTATCTTATAAGTAAAGCTTCTAACAAATTAGAAATACACAACAAATGTATTCAAGTAAAAATGCCAGACATAAAACTATTCATATCTGGATCTACCTTTCAAAGCTCATTTATCCACAAAACTAGAAAACTCAATCATCAAGTCATAATCAATGTCTTTATCCATTGCTTCATTGAAAGGATACTTGATAGTATAAATTTTCCTTTTACCATATTCATTCTTGATATCTTCAACATGGTAAAACTCAACAACAATTGATGATCATTGCAACTTTCCCAAAGACTTGACTCTTTTCGAGGGCATTGCAGTATCATCCACAATTATAACAGGATCCTCAACATTAATGGGCTGGGGTGAATTTATCTCTTTTAATTTTTACACTGATTAATTGTCTAGTCATATGATACAGTTGTAACGACCTAATTTCATCATTAGTGAAAAGCCAATGGGGAAAGAATTTAGGGCCAGAAAACTTTTTTGTAGTAACTTGAGATATCCTAGCCTAGTCCAGATTTGGATGAAATTGGAATCAGTGAGGTCTAGGGAAATCTGTTAACAAATGATCGATCGGTTAATGAATTTACTTACATAAATGGATAGCTAAGACGTTAAGGAACCCGTACGACTTTACGAAATTGAATTCGGGTGAGTAGAACTCCTGAAACTGAACTTAGCGTGAACTGGTATTTTCTGAGTGTCATGGGATGAGGGTGTGTTATGAAAATGGGTGTTTGGAATTCTTAAATTTGCTCACTCATTTGGTGCAAGTTATTTTGGCGGGATTATTCCCGCTAGGGCAGGGTCGTTGTGGCGGGTTAAGTCGAAAATAAAACACTAGAAATGTTTTATTCTGCAATTTTTTACTTTGAGAGCTAAGGAATAACCCCATATCTTGACAGTTTTTCACCATTCTTGAGGCTAAAGGTAAGGATTTTACTCCCCGAATCCATGTTTAAATCCGTAGAACTTAGTTTCTTGGTTAATATCGATGGGGAAGGATTTTTTTGGAATTTATGGTGGAAAATTCCTTAATATGGCTATGAGTATCAAGGGTTTGGTCTAGGGTTATTTGGTTTGTTATAATCTGGATAATTAAACCTTTGATTGTTGATCCTTGCATATAATTTGTTGTTTATATACCTAGAACAAGCGGAAAAAATCCGAAAAGGGAAGATTCAAGTGCCTTAGGGGATTCAAGATTTGATTCGAGATAGGTGATGGTTGTGATTTCATGTTTTGCATGATGTATGTTAGTAATTGCTTCATTGTAATTCATGTGTGTATGTGAATGAAGTTTATTGATCACACCTAATGTAATTGAGTATAAACGAATGATTGTATGCCATGAATCAAAACTTGATTGTATGATTATGAGAATGTACATTGTGATTGTGATTGTGGCTTGTTGAATTGAGCGGTGTCACCTTTTGACACTCTAACAGGGATTGGTTGCCACGTACCGACATAAACATTAGATCAGTTGCCACGTACCGACATAAACATTAGATCGGTTGCCATGTACCAACATAAACATGGGATTTGGTGTCACGTCCGGCATACTAACTTGGATCGGGTGTCATGATCTGGCACACTAACTGTTTGGGTATTGGGTCCATGAGAGGACCATTGAGTTGGGTTCCATATGAGAACCATTGACTTAACATAACTGTATATCTTGAGAATTATGAAATTGTACATTGTTAGTAAGTGATAATCGATGTGTATATATATTTTATGCATATATGTGTTTACCTTGTTGTAATTATGATATATGTTGTGCTTACTAGAATAGTTGTATGATCCTATCAGTACAGTGTGGTTGTGTACTGATACTGCACTTGCTTGTTTATTGTTGAGTAGAATTCATCTTTAGGAGTCTATGTCCACTCTTTTCAGACTCAGACTATTTGTGTAAGGTGCTTGTTTAGTTTCGGGGTTGTACCCGTTGTTCTTAGACTTGTCGTTTGTAGAGTTTTGTTACAATGACTTTCAGGTTCTAGGAGTTGAATTTCTGCATTAGTTGGTTGGTTATTTGTTAAAACCTTGGAGTTTGTGTGGACTCTATTTTTAGTCATTTAAACGTGCTTCTGTAACTTTAAATGCCTTAGTTTTCATAAATTTTGTTAGTTTCAGTTGTAGTAATGGTTCTCCTACAGGAGGGTTAGTGTGGGTGTCAATCATGACGGTCTAGGTCAGGACAAAGTTGGTATCAGAGCCTTAGGTTTGTTGATATCATTGTACCAAAATGAGTCTAATAGATTCTTACGGAGCAGTACGAAGACGTCCGTATTTTTCTTTGAGAGGCTATAGGACTTTAGGAAAGAACTCACTTCTTTCTACTCCTTCGGGCTATGACTTGAATCCAATTGGTATCTGAGTGATACAAATTGGTATCTTTCCTCCTTCACTCTATGGTCCGGACAAGAGCAACAAAAGTGGTAACACCATCACTAGCAAGAGAGGATGCATATAGACTATCGACAGTTGAATAGAGTCACCATTCGAAAAAGGTATCCACTGCCTCAGATAGATGATCTTTTGACCAGTTTCAGGGTGCATCAGTTTCCTCTAAGTTTGATCTAAGGTATGGCTATCATCAGTTAAAGATTAAGCCTAAGGATATACCAAAAAAATCATTTATGATCCGCTATGGGTACAATGAGTTTCTAGTTATGTCGTTTCAATTGATAAATGCGCCTTCAGCTTTCGTGAGTTTGATGGATGGTCTGTTCAAGCCATTTTGTGACTCGTTTGTTATAGTAATTATTGATGACATTTTGGCTTATTCGAAAAGTGAGGAAGAGCATGCCGACCATCTTTGTATTATTCTGGGTGTTCTTAGGAAAACAAGAGTTGTATGCGAAACTTTCTAAGTGTGAATTTTTGTTGACTTTGGTTGCCTTTTTGGGGCATATAGTTTCAAGGGAAGGAGTAATTGTAGATCCCCAAAAGATTGAAGCAGTCAGGAATTGTGTCCGACCTAGTTCTGTGACTGAAATTAAGAGTTTTATGGGGCTCGCTAGCTACTATCGTTGCTTGTGAAGGGATTAAGGTTAGATTTGCAAATTCAAGTTTATAGGTGACAACATTCAATAAGTTTTGGTAAGGGACAGTTAGATAATGAACACCATTATTTTGAAAAATGCATTTAGTATTGTTGTCATAACATGCATGGGTTGTTTAGTGAATGATGAAATTAAGTTATGTCAATTAAGGTTAGAAGCTATACTACGATTTCACGGATTGATTATATATCAAAGAGGGTCAGGATACGACTGCTCCAATAGCAACAATTCTTACATGGTTGAGTTATTGAGTGTGTTACAATTATGGAGAACTTGGGCATATGAGGAGGAAATCAGCAAGGTTGTGGAGGCCAAAGAAATTGTCATGAAGGTAGAGGAGTAGTGCTGCCAGGTAAGGAGGTTGACCGTCAAGATGACATGGCTCAATTTTATGCCCTTCTAGGTAAGACTGAGGCTGAGGGTCAGATGCAGTGATCACAAGTACTATTATTGTTTGTGACCAGATGACTAATGTGTGGTTTGATCTGGGTTCTACTTATTCTTATGTGTCCGTGCGATTTGCCTCAGAGTTTGATATGATTTGTGATATACTTGATGCCCTCATCCATGTTTCTACCCCAATTGAAGATTCAGTCATAGTCCCCCATGTATACCGTGTTGTCCTGTTGTGTTTATGGATTTTCATATTTGGGTTGATTTGGTCATTCTGGATATGACTGACTTGATATAATCTTAGGCATGACTTTGTTGTCCCCCTAGTATACCAGGCTTAATTGTAATACTAAGTCAGTAACTCTAGAGATTCTGAGTAGGGAAAGGTTAGAGTGGGAAGGGGTGTACAAGCCTAAGCCAACTAAGATCATATCTTTTGTACGGGCTAGGAAATTGGTAGGGTAGGGTTGTTTGGCTTATTTAGCTCATATTCGGGATGTTGAGATTGAGTCTCCCTCTATTGAGTCTATTCTTGTAGTGTATGTGTTTTAAGGAAGTGTTTCCTACAGATTTGCCTGGTATGCCTCCGGATAAAGATATAGATTTCTGCATTGACTTGAAAACTGACACTCGCCCCATTTCCATCCCTCCGTATCGTATGGCTCTAGAAAAATTAAGAGAGCTTAAGGCTCAAATCCAAGAGCTTTTTGATAAAGAGTTCATCTGTCCTAGTGTTTCCAAGTGGGGTGCTCTTGTCTTGTTTGTTAAGAAGAAGGAGGGTAGTATGAGGACTGGTGATTTTATATTAATCTATAAGGGAGTGGATTAATATCAGAATGAAAAACTTATGGATAAAGAAAGTCTCATTGAGTATACTTGGGTGAAGGCAATTGAAGATGTTAGTAAGAAAGTGCGTATAAAAATGGGGTTAGTCCTTTGAATTTATGAGTATACCTGAGTTTGAGGTGTCATGTTGATGAAAATGTTGACTCGTAGTGATAGTCAGGTCTAACTAAGCATAATGGTAATAAGATTTTGTGGTGGATTGTGACGGGATGCAATATATAATAAGACTGTTGGTTAAGCAAATTTTGTGTAGTAATTATGACGTGATATGGAAAGTTTTAAGAGATGGTGGGACATCAATCAAATAGAGATAAATATTTTATTTGATTTCAAAAACATTAGCTAGAGTGTGATGATAAGTGCTTTTGTTAAGGAATGAATTTTCAAGGAGAGAAATTATCAATTGTATCAAGTATTGAGAATTTGAAAGGACATATTTGTTGTTACTTAAGTGTACATACAACAATGATTATCACTTGAGTATTGTGATGACTTCATTGAGTCATTGTATGGGAGGATGTGTAGGTATTCAATTGGTTGGTTTGGGGGCGAAGATTATATCATAAAGTGAGACTCAGGTATGTTAAACAAGACCTACTGTATGAGAAAGAAAATTGTTGAAATTCTTGATCACGAAGTCCTGAAGTTAAGGAGATACGAGACAATTATCCCTAGTTTTTCAGTGATTCATGTACTACTCTACCCTTACTTTAGCCAGACTTTCCTAATTGATCACTCAGGGACAAGTGATGGGTAAATTGATATCTATTGTAATGACCTAATTCCGTTGTTAGCAAAAAGCCAATTGGGAAAGAATTGGGGACATAATAGTTTTTCGTAGTAACTTGAGATTTCCTACCCTAGTCTAGATTTGGACAAAATTAGAGTTAGTGAGGTCTAGGGAAATCTGTTAACAAATGATTGATCGATTAATGAATTTACTTACATGAATGGATAGCTAAGATGTTAAGGAACCTGTACGACTTTACGAAATTAAATTCGGGTGAGTAGAACTCCTGAAACTGAACTTAGCGTGAACTGGTATTTTCTGAGTGTCATGGGATGAGGGTGTGTTGTGAAAATAGGGGTTTGGAATTCTTAAACATGCTGACTGATTACGTGCAAGCCGCTGTGGTGGGATAATTCCCGCCAGGGTGGGACTGTTGTGGTGGGCCGGGGCCGCCATAGTGGGACAGACGCTACTTAAGTCGAAAATAAAACCCCGAAAATGTTTTACTATCCATTTTTTGACTTTGAGAGCTAAGGAACGACCCCAAGAGAGTTCTTGATAGTTTTTCATCATTCTTGAGGCTAAAGGTAAGGATTTTACTCGCCGAATCCATGTTTTAATCCATAGAGCTTAGTTTCTTGGTTAATTATTGATGAGGGGAGGGTTTTGATCTGGAATTTATGGTGGAAAAAGCCCTAATATGGATTTGGGGATCAAGGGTTTAGTCTAGGGTTATTGGGTTTGTTATAATCCGGATAATTAAACCTTTGATTGTTGATCCTTGTGTATAATTTGTTTTTTGTAGACCTATAATAAGCGGAAAGAATCTGGAAAGCGAAGATTCAAGTGCCTTAGGAGATTCAAGCTTGGATTCGAGGTAGGTGATGGTTGTGATTACATGTTTTGCATGATGTATGTTAGTAATTGCATCATTGTAATGCATGTGTGAATGAAGTTTATTGATCACACCTAATGTAATTAAGTATAAACAAATGATTGTATGCCATGAATCAACACTTGATTGTATGATTATGAGAATGTACATTGTAATTATGATTGTGGCATGTTGAATGGAGCGGGTGTCACGTTTTGACACGCTAACTAAGACCGGTTTCCACGTACCGACATAAACATTAGATTGGTTGCCACGTACCAGCATAAACATTGGATCGGTTGCCACGTACCAGCATAAACATTGGATCGATTGCCACGTACCGGCATAAACATAGGATCGGATGTCATGTCTGGCACACTAACATGGATTGAGTGTCATGATCCGGCACACTAACTGTTTGGGTATGCGTTCCATGAAAGGACCATTGAGTTGGGTTCCATGGGAGAACCATTGACTTGACATAACTGTATATCTTGAGAATTGTGAAATTATACGTTGTTAGTAAGTGATAATTGATGTGTATATATATTTTGTGCATGTATGTGTTTACCTTGTTGTAATTCTGTTATATGTTGTGCTTACTTGAATTGCCGCGTGATCCTACCAGTACATTATGGTTGTGTACTGATACTGCACTTGCTTCTTCTTTGTTGAGTACAAGGCATCTTTAGGCGGGTATTGATAGACCTCAGCTAGGTGACTATTGAGCGAGATCAGATTCAAGGGTGAGCAAGTTCTTTCAGGATGCCATGGATCTTTTATGTCTATGTCCACTCTTTTAGGACTCAAACTATTTGTTTAAGGTGTTTATTTAGTTTTGGGGTTGTACTCCTTGTTCTTAGACTTGTCGTTAGTAGAGTTTCGGTACAATGACTTTCAGGTTCTAGGGGTTGAATTTTCGCATTAGTTGGTTGGTTATTTGCTAAAACCTTGGAGTTTATGGGGATTCCATTTTTATTGTCATTTAAACCTACTTCCGTAACTTTAAATGCCTTAGTTTTCATAAAATTTGTTAGTTTGGGTTGTAGTAATGGTTCTCCCACCGGAGAGTTAGTGTGGGCGCCAATCACAACGATCTGGGTCGTGACAACAATCACTTGTGAATCAGTAGAAATACTAAAATCACCCGCTCCAAATGACGCCAAATCTATTTAATGAAATATGTATTTAATATCAAAACAAAGCAAGAAAAGAAACAAAGAGCATATTTTATACACACATGTCTTTATCTGAAAAATTACAGTATCTTCAAATTTTTTAACAACATCAATTTGACATGTCTTGTTGTTCCCAATGCTAGATTTTTCAAATTGTATAACATCCTAAAAAACAACATCCAATATAACATTTATTTCTGGATACATCTTATAGCCAACCATCTCCATGCTACAAACTATCAATTTTGAATAATTTTTTTTTAAAATTAATAAAATCAAATTCATTCTGTACCATAAAATAAAATAACTATTAATATGTACATTTACCTCACTATCAACTCCCTTCTTGTAGCTCGTACCACTCTAATGTCCAACAAAGTAATTAACTCAACCATCAATGGTAACAAAATAGATATTAATACATTAGGAAAATTTTAAATAATAATTAAACCTCATGATTTGTATTATCAAACCTGGATGTATCAAGTAGCTTCTGTTCTACAAGCTTCTTAAATAAATTAAATTCACTGCTAAGTTGTAAAAGAAAAAATTACAATTTTATGAGATTATAAAAAAATATGAAAAGTTGCATAAATAATAAAGAACATATACCTTTTCAAACTCACTCCTAAGAACAAACTCTTTAGGGCATTCCACATGTCTTCCAACATCAAACAAGGATCAATTTTGATGGTGTTGAAGATTAATGGGATCAGATGAGGAGGCTTTGTCTTTAGACAAAGAAGCAAAGAATCCTCAACATGTTTCTTTAAAGAAGAAGGTCCTTCCCCAAGCTACAACCAACAAAAAAATAATAACTTCATAAGCATAATGTTTAAAAGGTAAACAACATAAATGCTAGCAAGGCTATTGAAGATTCACAATAATTCACAATCAAAGAAAATTAACCAGTTAAACGTAAAAATTAATATACAATAACAAATAACATGCTTAGCTAATTGACTATTATTAATCACAATTCAACACTAACATGTTAAATATTTCCTAAAGGATAAAAATTTAATAATAGTAAAATCATAACATGTCAAACATAAGTATTTTCTACTCTATACAACCATAACTAGTTTATTATATCAAACATAATAAGATAATAATCTGCATGATATAAAATTTACACAATATGAAATATAGCAAAAACATTTTCAATTCTGTTCCTTACTATTATGTCCTCACCATCATCTTTCATCAATTTGCACTCTTGAATGATGTCCTCTTTCCTCCTTTGATTAAGTTTTTTTTGGTCTTCAACTTTGTTAGTATGATCACTACCACAGTTGCTACTTTTGACTTCCATTTCTTCACTTGAATCAATAAAGTTTATAAACACCTAATATACAATGAAAAAGATTTGAGAAAATACAATTAACATAATTAACAACTACATATAATTACCTCATTAATAATTATCTTATCACCATATCTTTTAAACAAAGACTTCTTTAGTAAGTCAGTACTTGGTCGATCATGAATCACTCCCAAATTAAAAATTCGTGAAATTTTACTACCTATACTTATCGCTATATCCGAATCAACATCCGAGCAACATTTATACAACCATATCTGCAAAGCTATAGGAAACCCACAAAATCTATGAAATTTTCTTATAGAAAACATTTTGTCTCTAATATATTCCATCAATTTCAGAAATGCCAACTTCCCCCAAGGAAAAAACATATATTCTCCACTTTCCACAAGATAGAAATGTTGATCGGAAATAAAATTCCTATTAGTTACATCTGACAACAACAAAGTATATATAAAATACAAAACAACAATCTTAACAACATTCTCATCTAAATTCCATTTCTCATTCAAGAAACAATTGGCAAGTTGATTCTTATCAACATTCATTCTATGAAGAAAGTATATTCATTTGAGTCTATTGGAATTCTCATAAAAATCTTTTGCAACAAAATCTCCATCACATTTTAATCCCGTCAAAACAGCAAACTCTTCAATGGCAAATCACAATCGGCTACCATTTATGTCAACATAAAACTTATCCAACCTATCTTGAACCAGTTCTTTTCTCATGAGGTAACTGATAAACACTCAACTACACCTCAACCAATACTAGGTGTAGGTGATCGTAATCAAGTATAAAATCCAATGAAAAGTTGGGTTCGAACCCACATGGAGCAGTATAGTATCAAATTCAATTATTAAGTAAAGCTTACGGTTTAATTGGTTATAGAAGTAGACATTGTCGAATTCAAACAAACTAAGTTAAAGGTTTGACAACGAATATTAGATGAGGGGTTTAAAAGTGTCAAGTATCAACTATAACAAATACAAAAATGGGGGAGATAATCAAGTAGATAGAGATTCTTGGGGATGTGATCGATTATAAGCTAATTTCACTATATGGGTAATTATAGACTACCAAAAAATTGCAAAATCTCAGTGGTAGACTAGACTATATATGCAACAGCTTTCTCTCGAACAAGTATTACGATTTAAGCGAGTTCTCTCAAACCCCGACAAGCTTAACACTATAAACAACCCAAAACCTTAATTTATCTACTCTCTCGAGCTATATAGGTAGGAATGAGTTAAGGTTCACTCTCTCGAGTTGAACCCACAACAACCCAAACACTACAATCATCAATTGTTAACTTTGGTTCCAAAGCCTCTCTCTTGAGCAAGCCCAAAATACTAAATTAGAACTCCATTTGAAACTACAATTCATAGATTAATACTCAGCTACCAATTAAACCAACTTTAAAACAACAAATAAATTAGTAAACAACAATACACATAAGCTAATTAAACAAATAATCACATGATCACACCCGAAGAATCGGGGTTTTAGCTACACATCATAAAAAAGGAAGAAATCAATAACAAATATGTTATCCATGATCTGGGTATTCTTATCCAAGTCTTCACAAAGATCTAAAATGTTCAAAATAAAAAACCCACGTTGAAATCTACTCAAAAACTCCAAGAAACCAAGTATCAAGCCAAAAACTCTAAGTTCTACAATGGGGAAATGTCTCAGGAAAAATAATTGTAGACTCTCATTCAACTCTTTTAAAATTAAATTTATAGTTTCCTAAATTTTGGCTTTCAGAGCCATTAGGCGAGGTAAGGCGAGCGTCACTGACCTAGATGGCGATGCGCCAATTGCTCCATTCCATCGCCGGTCTTCCTTGGATTTTATCCTTAGGATCCATCGCCAAATTGGCTTCTCCCTAGGGCTGGTAGTGTGGAACTTTAGGCAAGCTGAAGTGCCACTCGGCGAGTCACCGAGTGGCTTTGACGATTCTTAGCCTTTTGCTATCTTCAACCTTTTTCATCTTTTTAGCTCTTTTTCACCCGGTAATGTCCTTGCCTTGATCCTTTTGCCTTATTTGTTGCAAATAAACATTTTAACATTATTTCGGAGCATAAATTAGGAATTTGAGGACAATACACTATCAAAACAAAGGCCTAAATGAGTCAAAATCTTGGACTCATCAACATTCCCAACTTAAACTTTTGCTTGTCCTCAAGTAAAAACTCAATATCAATCAGTTCAACAAGGATGTTTACAAATAGTGCTACTCAAGACTCAACATGAATGCACACAAGATGATCAAACTATACATGCAATGTTCAATTCTGCACTCTAAGGTTCAAACTATGACTAACTAACATCAAACAGACTCAGGTTCTCAATGCTTGCTTCAAATGCAAGTTCAAGTTCAAAAAGAGTATTAGAATGCTCTCACAATAAAATATGATTCCATCTACACACCAAGAGTATCAAATCTTCAGAATGTAGGAATCACAAACAACTCTCACTCTCTTAAAAACAAACGGATCTTTCCCATAGGCTAGCCCAAATTCTCCAACAAACACGATGTTAAACTCAATAAAGATCTCAGAAGTCTTTCAAGGTTAAGATCGGGGTTGAAGGTTAGGGTATGGTCATTTAGGCTTAGTGACTATTACCTTCATGGAGTATGGCCTGCTCTTCATTCTTTCACCTTTTCTATTATACTTTAATTCTCAAAATTTACACCCCATTATTTCAATCAAACTTCATTGGATAACCCATTTTATTTTCTCAATGCTCACTCTTTATTTATACATGTTTTTTCAACCTTTTCTTCACTTCCTTTGTCTTTTCTTTTTCAAACATTTTTTATATTGAGGGGTTCCATCCTACTCAACACGATCTTTCAAGGGTGCATTTCTCAAGTCTCTTGATTTTCTCCATTTTTTACCACACCCCCAACTTAGGCTTTTGGCCTATGTTGGCTATTCAACACCACCAAAGCTCCATGAAGATTTTAGGTGAGGAATGGGAGAGTCATTTAAGTTCAAGGGTTATCCAAAGAAAAGGGAAGACTCAAATGGTGCCAAGCTAGGTTCACACTCTCACAAGGTGGCCACAAAGAGGTATAAGGTCAAAATTGGCTCACTCTTCACAAATTGCCTAAGATCATTTCTATCATTCGCTCACATTAGTCAATTGGACCAACGAGGCAATTTCTAGGTCTTATCAAGCATGCAGTTCAAAGCAACCGAACCACACACAACATTCAACACAATCATTAGACAATACTTAACCATTCTCTCTAGCATGCAACGATCATCACAAGATATCTATTCAACAAGGCATAGTAACAATGAGATGCTACAAGTTCACATATGACTTATCCAACTCAATTCACCTCATCGAATTTGCACACACATATTGTTCAAAAGAGCACTATTCACGTCATCGATCTTGATCACAATCGACAAACAAAATTTCAAGAGAACAACCACTTTCACACACATCAAGAGGTGGAAACTTTTAATTTTTTTTATTCCACGCCATTTGCACAATAAAAAAATGGACCACTATGGATCCAAATGAAGATATATATATATGAACATCAAATAAGATCCAAAATTCACAAAACCAAACAACAATATCAATAAAAATTGCCCAAAAGAGATGGGTATGGAAATACCTCACCCCTCCAACAAAAATAGCAGTTATCCTCAAATGCAAAGAAATAATAATAAAGTCTAAAAAATAAAATAACATAAAGGGAGGCAAAAGAGTCATCTTGCCAGGCTAAGCCTGGGTGAAGTCTGTGTGTTGGCAACTCCTTCTATCTTGGCATTAGTGCCCGACACAACAACATCATTGGATCCACTAGAGACCACCATAGAAATGTCCCTCAAAGAGGCCTGCACGACTTTCTCCATCATGGCTCCATGTAGGTTCGCCAATTATCATAAAAAACCTCATCTCTAACCTCGAGCTGCTCCTCATCTGTCTCAGCCTTGGACTCAACATCTGCCTCATTAGCCCTAGCATCATCTCCGATCGTAGTAGCTGGAGGAACCTCAGAACATGATGAAATGTCAGTGCTTGGCATTTTGAGAATCTCCACCGTCCTAAATTGAGACAAATCAGTGGACTTCAGCTGGTCCACATCCTTCCTCAGCCTAATAATATCGGCCTTCAAGGCTGTCAATCTGCTCACAAGCCTTGACCCTAACTGTAAGGGCATATAGTGCCAACTTGTGATCTCTCATCTCAGCCTTAATCGAGGCCAAGGTGGAAGCAATCGCCCACTCTATCAGCCCAGACATAGCAGCCTCAACCCGGGAGGTACGCATATTATACGAATGAGCCTGATTGCCCATCTTATAAAGTATTGCCTGGGTGATAGGGGGTCGGGAGGCGGCAGCAGCAACACAGAAAGTGGGAGGGGGTGCAAAAGAAAAACTAGGAGTATCAGAGGTAGAAGGGCCAGATGTACCTGTAGGCTCAAAGCATGAGGGGGCATGAGTGCCTCGATTGGCAGCATATCAATATCAATAACTGGGGACATATCCACTGGTGCAGATCTCCTCCTATCGGCCTCATCTCTAATGTACTTGGCCTCAATGCGTTGGATGTCAGTGGAAGAGGTGGGTGTCACCTCTACATCCTTCTTCTCATCCTTCAGAACACGAGCACGCCGACATAACTTGGTGATCAAGACAAGAAAAAACAATGAGGTATGGCTCTACCTGGCCCTCATGGACATCTCTTGCTCAATGAGCTGCCCTAAATTCAACCTCTGTCGATCTATTATGGACCCCAAATCGGCAACTTTTAGATGGCGAAGGAGGGATTCATTCTGAGAAGGCATGAAAGTACTTCTAATGAACCTGAACCAGTATCTAGTCGCAACGTTCAGGTCCTTCTTCTCAATCAGTGCCCAGACCTCTATCCACCTCAGGGTAACAAAAGACAATGAGGGTGCCAACAAACCTTTCAGATCCTCTAAGGTCTTCTTCTTGATTAGATCAATATAGTCATGCATGAAGTCTCATGAACACCCAAGTATAGCATTTATATCCGAGCTACTACACTTCACCTTTCTGCCTCGAACTATCACATCATCTATCGGCTTGAACATGTTGGCCTTTTTCTTCCCTTTCGGGACCAACTCTCTATATGCTGCATAAAACTCTCGAACACTATTAAGAATATATGGGCATCAGGGTTTAATCAAGATTTCAAATATGTGGTATTTTAGAGTGTTCCACACTTCGGTATACTTGTCCACTACACCATCTGTGGAGAATCGCTTCTCTTCTAAGATCGTCCTCAATTCTTTAGCCCTTAGTCTATTGGGTGACTTGGGAGAAGAACCCTAAACTGGTGGAGCCTGGACTACTGTCTCAGCTGGACCTTCAACTTGAGGAGGAGGAGGCATAGGAGGCACCAGGATCCTAGATGGATCATTCAAAGACTTAGAGCGTAGCTCCGTTCTCCTAGCATGTATGAGCGGATCATCTTTTGGCTCGAAGACGGAGTCCGAAGAACTGCCCTCATTGTCATAGGGAGTGAGGCATGTGGTATAGATTCCCTCACTATCAGAGCTCTCCTCCGGTGGTGTGGGTTGCACAGAGCCTTTGCCCTTGCCCTTTGCCCCTTTCAGAGGGAATTTTGTAGCCTGTGCCTAGGAAATAACGGCTTCTTTATTAATAGTTATCCCTTGAGCCCTCTTTCGGGGGTGGTTTGTCTCTACCTGCCACTTTGGGTCTAGTCGTATGTGAAAAACAATGTTGAACACATTAGACATGGTTGAGAAAACCAAGAAAAAATCACAGAAACAAACTGTAGAAAGACTCGCCGAATTGGTTGGCGAGTCGTCGAACACCTTTGGCGACCAAGTCAGACTCGCCAAAAGTTCCAGACCAAAAGTGCTCAAGAATAAAAGCTGGTTGGTGACGTCTAGGGACATTTGCCTGATCACCGACACCTTTCAGCGAGCAAGAAGTCGATCGCAGAAAGTTACAAAATCAATTTCAAAAAAAGGGCGCAGAAGAGCGATCAAAAGGGATTTTCAATGAGTCCCCGAGTGAACTCAGCGAGCTCAGGCATATCGCCATAAGTTAGAGAACTCGAACCCCTAACTTAGAGAAATAAAGGGCGATCTAAGGGACCTTAGGTGAACAACCGAACCACTCGGCGAGCTCAATCGAGCTCGCCGAATAGTCCAACCTGCTAATTTTCTACCCCGACCATCAAATTTGAGCCCGCAGCCCAAAAAATTAAAATTAAACTAATTTTTTATGCAATTCAATAAAGACCCATAATACCCAAGCCCACGAGGTACTCAGATTTCCCCCCAATTTTGCAAAAATTGGCCAATTGACGTCTTTTATCCTTAAGAATGATGTCACCCGCTCTATTATTAGGAAAAATTCCATAATTAGCACAATTCAGGATTACTCAGACTTCACCCCACATGACCCACATCAAATACAACACAACACAACAATTTCAACAGGCTCAAACTCGAGAATTCATTAGCTACCGCAAATAAACACAATTTAAAACTAACTATGAGCAATTCTAATACCACACACAAATAATTCAACAGTTCAGCACAGAGGTCAACCACACAATAATTTTGCATTTGATTACAACCAATTTTTCTAGAGGGATTTGGAAAACTAACCTTATATGTTGATTAGTTGTAAATCTAGGCTAGAAAAGAAAATCTGAAATTCCACTCGAGCAAAAGTATGAAAATGAAGAGATATTGAATTTAAAATGGTTTGCCCTTCTAAAACTCATCAGTTTGCGCGCCGGTTGGCAACCACGACTTACGTCGCCGAACCACTCGGTGATGCGCCAAATATCACTTTAGCTTGCTGAGTTTTATAGAACCTCCAATAATCTTGGTGGTTCAAACGGTGGTTCAATTCGGACTCACCAACTTGTTCGGCTAGTTGCCGACTAGACCTTTGGCTCGTCGAGTTTCACAGAACCTCCAACAAAATTAGTTGTTCGAACGGCAGTTCAAGACGGGCTTGCAGACTTGTTCAGCGAGTCGTCAACTGGACTTTTGGCTCGCCTATTCCTCTTTTTCCCACAATTTCCACTTTTCAACCTACACAATGAACACTCATTATTACAAAGCAATATTAAAAACATTAAAAACATGGGTTGCATCCCAAGAAGAATCTTATTTAACATCATGGCACGACGAAAATACTCATTGAAGCTTCATTTTTGGGGTTGGCCATTGTGTTACTCAGCATCCCTTCTTTTGGTCTTGGATTCAAATAAGTCGAGATTTGACCCATTTGTGTCTTCAGCTGCTTGATTGACACCGAGTGAGACAACACTATTTGATTGAGAGTTGAGACGTCTTCTTTTATTTCTTTCAAAACTTTGTCTGACCCTTCCACTTTTGTGAGAATGCGTGAAAGCATATCTTTCTTACAGAAGCTCTCCAGGTTGACTTTTTGATCATTTGGATTTCGACACTCATGGGGAGGCACATATCTATCCTTGTCCCCATCTCTTTCTTTCCAATTATTTCCACGATCGTACCACTCCTTATCACGGTCTCTCCAACCATCATCGTGATCTCTATTCCAACCTTGATTCCCGCCCGACCTTGGATAGCCTGGACGGAAACCTCCACCTTGATTTGCAAGGAAGCTCACTTTCTCATTGTATAACGCATCAAAATGTGCATCATCGGGGTTCACCCCGCTAACACCAACAACATTCACTGCTTTAGAACCACTACCCAATACATTTTTTGACAAAAGATCCAATTGGGTGATCATCTTAGCCATATTTTGGTCCCGCTCTTCGTCCCTTTCAATTTGCTCCTTCGTCATCTTAAATGTAAAAGGAGACATATGATCCTCTCTTGTATACCAAGCTAGACTTATCTCAGTCATGCCATCAAGCAACGCAGATGCAATCTCAAAAGACTGTTGCATGGTACCTCCACAAACAATTTGATCTACCATACCTTTGTTAATTGAGTCTAGGCTCCGATAGAAGTTTTGTAGCAAGACCTCATTAGAAAGTCCATGATTTGGACATTGGAGAAGTAGCTTCTGAAAATACAACCAAGTCTCATGATTGGCTCACCATCCAAGAGCTTAAAACCTTGGATATTGTCCCTTAATGACATCATCTTTGAGGGAGGAAAGAATCTAACCAAGAACGCCACAATAAGCTTATCCTAAGTAGTGATTGAGTCCCTCAGGAGATCGGCTAACCACTTGGTAGCCTCTCCCATCAATAAGAGTGGGAACAACCTAAGTCGAACTGACTCTTAGGATATATTCTTGAATAAGAAAGGACCACAAATGTCCACGAAGTTCCTAATATGGTCATGGGGGACTTCATGGGCCAAGACATCAAATAACCCCTTCATTTGCAAGAGTTGCAACATTGTTCTTGTCAGTGGAACACCACATTCCCCACGACAGGAGGTAGCTAGATGGCACCTACATAACCCAAGAGTATATCATTCACTTGGCTTCGTTCACATAATTTAAGTTGCCAACATCATCATTTTGGCCCAGCTGACTGCCACTACTTTTGTTGACACTCATTTCGTCACCTGCTCAAAGGCAACAAACAACAACAAACGGAAAGTGGGTTCAACTCTAACACAATAAAACCACAAACCAACATCAATAAGAGAATTCAATAACACCACTCCCTGACAGCGGCACCATTTTTAATAAACACTCAACTACACCTCATCCAATACTAGGTGTAGGCGATCGTAATCTAGTATAAAACCTAATGAAAGGTTGGGATTGAACCCACATGCAGTGGTACAATATCAAATTCAGTTAAGAAGTAAAGCTTATGGTTTTGTTGGTTATAGAAGTAGACATTGTCGAATTCAAACAAACTAAGTTAAAGGTTCGACAACGAATATCAGATGAGGGATTTAAAGTGTCAAGAAACAAACTAAGTTAAAGGTTCGACAACGAATGTCAGATGAGGGGTTTAAAATTGTCAAGTATCACAAATATGAAAATGGGGGAGATAATCAAGTAGATAGAGATTCTTGGGGATGTGATCGATTATAAGCTAATTTCGCTATATGGGTAATTGTAGACTACTAACAAATTGCAAAATCTTAGTGGTAGGCTAGACTATAGATGCAATAGCTTTCTCTCGAACAAGTATTACGATTTAAGCGAGTTCTCTCGAACCCCGACAAGCTTAACACTATAAACAACCCAAAACCTTAATTTATCTACTCTCTCGAGCTAGATAGGTAGGAATGAGTTAAGGTTCACTCTCTCGAGCTGAACCCACAACAACCCAAACCCTACAATCATCAATCGTTAGCTTTGGTTCAAAAGCCTCTCTCTCGAGCAAGCCCAAAATACTAAATTAGAACTCCATTTGAAACTACAATTCATAGATTAATACTCAGCTACCAATTAAACCCACTTCAAAACAACAAATAAATTAGTAAACAACAATACACATAAGCTAATTAAACAATAATCACATGATCACACCCGAAGAATCGGGGTCTTAGCTATACATCATATAAAAGGAAGAAATCAATACCAAATAGGTTCTCCATGATCAGGGTATTGTTATCCAAGTCTTTACAATGATCTAAAATGCTCAAAATAAAGAACCCACGTTGAAATCTACTCAAAAACTCCAAGAAACCAAGTATCAAGCCAAAAACTCTAAGTTCTACAATGGGGAAATGTCTCAGTGCAGGGAAAATAATATCGATGTTGCTTACATGAAGCAACATCAAACTTTACAATACACTAATTAAAAATTATTAAAAATTTTTTTATGTGTAATTACTAGTGGACTTACAAAAAAAATTGTTCACACACTTTCTGATTTTCGATTACTACACACTATCATCTTTTTATTCAATTTTATACAATACAAAGGTCTCTTAGGGGTACCACTAATAAAAGATAAAAAAAAGCTAGAAAAAGTCTTCTTCCTTTTTAATGTCTCTCTTAGAAAAGAAATTGCATATCAATGTAAAGGAAGATGATATTTACTATTTTCACTACCTACATTTTAGTTCGTGGACTTAGAAAAGTAGTGCTCACACACTATCATCTACCATATTTCTACAATATAAAAAAATCAAAGCAAAAAAATAAAAATAAAATAGCATAAGAGCAAAGTCAAAAAATTCAAAGCAACAATCACTAGCTAGTATCTATCACTATGTGTAAGACAAACAACACTATCAATGATCCAATGTTATAACTAGAAATGTAATGTAATTAGTTTATTTAAACTACATATAAACTAACTTGTATACATTATACCTTTTTATTATAAAATAAAAAGGGTACTATTTATATTAAATAACAACAAACTATACAATACACAATGATTGAAAATTATACAAAAAAATAAAATAAAAGTCAAGACTTATACACTAATGACCCACAAAAAATTCAAAATAATAATGAACACAAAAAAAAAAAAAAACATATCTTCAAAATGTGATTATCAACCCCACTTTCAAAAAAATTTCGGCTTCGAAGTGCCTTACCAATTTTAGCATTTTTTTTCTTATAGTTTTTTGTAGACTCTTTACGATTACGAACCAAAACTTTTGCTTCCTCCGATCTATCATCATTGTCTTCCTCATCATCACTTTCTATAATCCTTCTCCTTCTAGCAACCTCAACTGAAATAACTCTTTTCTGAATTTTTTTTATCAACAACACCAACTGATCCACATTGTTTATCTTTAAAATTATCCTTACTACGAATCGGATACCGCGAAGAACTTGCATGGCTAAAATTTGAAGTTTTTGGTGGACAATCAACAAAATAAAAATCTGAATCTCCTTTTTTAGGAATAATTCTAGGAATATTTTTCGTAAACATGACAATTGATACCCACAATCAATTACTATCTCCTAAATTTTCGCTTAAATTTAAAACCTTCAGCTTTAAAAATTAAGAAACCAAGAAAAAAGTTAACAACAAAATAAAAAGTGATGAAAAAAAAAGCTTGGAATTCATACATCAGTTTCCAGAGTTGCCTTCGCAATTCGGTACTCTTCAAGCTTCTTACTTGCCAAACTTGTGAAGCTTCAAAATGGAGATGTGAAATGAAGAAATTTGTGAAGCTTCTCGAAATGGAGCTGCGAAATTAGGGGAAAGTGGTGGTTGAAATGGATTCAAATGGAAATGGAGGAATGAGGGGAAAAATTAGGGATTAGAATCTTATTATTAGTCTATGAGGAAATGAATGAAATTGTGGCGCTTACGTGGCATGCCACATGACATCCACATGGCATTTAACAACTTCTGTTAACAAGAAGGGTAGTTTTGACGCAATAGTATGATGGGAAGGGTAGTTTTGAGCCAAAATATAGTTTAAGGGTAAATATGAGCTATTTCTAATAGTTTAGGGGGTATTTTTGAGCCTTTTCCATATTGCTTATAATCGTTTAATTATGGATTATAACAGATCACTTTTAATTTATAAATCAATTTAATTTTACTTTATTAAATAACTAGTCTTTTATAATTTTATTTTTTACTATTAAATGATATAAATAAAGAATCTACCATAATAATCTCTTACACATTTTTAGAGATTTTACCTTGATTCTTGTTCTTTTGTTACCGTCATATTTATTAACTTTTAATTTGTAAATTAATTAATTGTATTTTATTAATTAATTTATATAATGTTAATACGTGAGAGAAAGAGAAAATTATGAGACATAATAAGTTCATAATTATCAATTACACATATCAAGGGATTTCTTTTACCTTATCACATGTCATACACCACCCCACTTCCAAACCGATTTTTGTTTCTCTTCCAACTTCTTCATTGTTCTTCTTCTCCATTCAAACGAAAACTGCCACTCAACTTGATCCTCTCAAAGTTGAATTTATCAATGATGTACATTAACAAGATCCAATTTCAAAGTATGTATTCTTAAATAATTGTAATTTTTTCATAATAATTAATTCACTTTCTTTTTCAATATTTTTTTCAGTGATTGTGACATGTACACATGTTTATTTTCTGAATGTATTTGCAATGAAGTTTTGATATGGGTCACATTGACATTGAAGTAAAATATCATCAAAGGTACGCCACAATCCCATGAAAGTATGGAAGAAGTGAGAACGTTGATGACACAATTAGTGAGATTGAAGTAATTGGTATTGTTGCTAGCAAAATTGATGGACCGAGCATAGCAAAAGAACATGATCAAGATACTACCAATCATCCTACATCAAGACCAAAGAGATCAGTTGTCAGATAGATGATTGGCTTAGACCTTCATAATTTTAGGATGTTGTTTATTTTTTGCTTCAGTTTTTGGCAATAATATATACTATGCATTATTGTTACTATGAAGTATTAAACAAATTTTATTGATTTTCGTTCATGATATTTGAAAATGAAGAGTATGTTTTATGTTGAGTATATAAATATACATTGTTAGGCTTAATTAAATCCAGGTGGATAAAAGTTGGCCACAAGTTGGATACCAATTACATGCAGTATTAGTCCTAATTTTTCAACCTAGATACCAATTGGATATCAACAGCAACCAGTTTTAGATTGAGATTTTAGTTTGAAAAAAACACTGCATATACAAAGTAATAAAAATTAAATATCTTAAAATTCTATTTAGATACCAATTGTATACATTGTTACAATTAGGTTTTCAAAATGGATACCAATTAGATACAATGTTAATTAGTTTAGATTGACCTATTCAGTTGAAATCTTGATTATATGTTGTATTTTCAGCTGAATACCAATTAAATACCAATTTGATACAAATAGACTTAGTATTCCTACTTGTATATCAATTTCATACTCAATTGGACACCAGCTTGATACTAATTAAAAATACCAATTAGATACAAATAGGCTTAAATTTTCCAGTTGGATACCAGTTTAATACCAATTGAAAATATCAATTACATTTTGTTTTTCACATTTTCAAGTGAGATATATGTTGGATACCAAATGGATACCAAGTGGATACAACATTAACTTGTTTTAGGTTATCTAATTTGGTTGAATCTCAATTCCATGTTGATGTTTCAATTTTTCCAATGGGATATCAGTTAGATACCAAATGTACACCAATTGGATACAACATTAACTTGTTTTAGGCTGATTAATTCAGTTGAAATCTCAATTACATGTTGGTTTTTCAAATTTTTCGAATGGGATATCAGTTCGATATCAAATGTATGCCAATTGGGTACAAAATTAACTAGTTTTAGGTTGACTAATTTAGTTGAAATCTCAATTACGTATTTTTTCAATTTTCCCAATTGGATATCAGTTAGATACCAAATGTATGTTAATTAAGTACAACATTAGCTAGTTTTAGGTTGGCTAGTTCGTTTGAAATCTCAATTCCATAATTTTCTTCAATTTTTTCAATGGAATATCAGTTCGATACCAAATGTATACAAATTGGATACAACATTAACTAGTTTTAGGTCAGCTAGTACACATAATAAATGTTATGAAATTATAATTTATTAACTTAAAAGATAAAATTAAAAAAAAACATGATTTTGTCACAATAAAATAGCCAAATAAAAATAAAAATAAAAATAAATTATGTCTTTTTTTTTCCAGCAGGGTAATTTGAACATGTGTTCATGTTGTGTCCCTCTCGACGACATGTAGTGCACGTAACCTTAGACCTCTTGAACTTCACATCAACAAGCCCTTTCCTACGTTCAAGTTGTGGTCTTCCTACAATTCTTTTTAAACCAGGTGGCAATAATTTATGCTTCGAAACTTTTGAATTGAATATTTTCCTGTTCCATCATAAATTATTGTATCGGTATTACAGGATACAAAAGTACAAATAACTTTTATACATATGTTATATCAGTATAGGAATTTCATACCATTTTTATGTATACTTTTTATACCCATTTCATGCCAAAAGAAAATAGTGATTCATACCATGAAAACAAATATGAAATCATACAATTTATAACTAGCAATTATCTTTTATTAAATAAACAGTATAACAATTTCATCCCACTATTATACATAATTTCAACCAATATAATGCCAAGATAGAAATTGAATCATACCAAATTCGCGCCATAAAAACTATAAATTTTCATACAAATTTGATCTTACTATTATGCCAATTTCATTCAAAATTTACGTCAATTTTTATACCAGATTCATACCAAAAAATTAATAATACTTCTAACAATTAATTGTCATTTATTAGATAAATAGTATACGAAATTCATTCCAATATAATGCCAAAATCGTACCAACATGGTATAACCAGTATATACAAATTTTTAAAAAAAATGTAATTTTTTTACCAGAAAAAAAAAATGAATATTCATACCAAAATCTATGGCAATTTCAAACAAATTTTATGTAATGTTCATATTCCATAATTAAAAATATTATACACAAAAAAAATCTAAATCATTTTTAAGTAACCAATATACACAATTCATTCAAATATAAGTCCAAAATTGTACAAAAAAGTGGTATGACCAGTATATATACCAATTAGAAATAAATTCTATCTAATTTATTTTTTACCAGAAACCATAAATCAAAAAAAGTTATACCAAAATCTTTTGAATTTTCAAACAAATATTATGTAATCTAAAAAAAAAGTGTTGATACCAAAAACGTCACAATTAAATTCTAGTTACATTGTTTTTAAAAAAAATTATGCTTGAGTTGTATAAAAATACAAATAAAAAATCACAAAGAACACCAACCTGAAGGATCCCATCTACCACCATATTTTATAAATATAGATAAGAAGCCGTCCATTACAACACAAATAAAGATTATTGGATAAAATTCAATTGAAACTAGTTGTGACTGACGACAAATTATAGAAAAAATTGAGAGGACAGATAAGTGTTTGAAAGAAAAAGAAAATCTGTTTTCTGAATGGAATTTAACTGATTTGAGTAAAAAATGGAAAACAAATATTCCCTTTTTTATGAATCTCCTAATTTTATGGCACATATTAATTATTATTAATGAATTCAAAATTAATTACTACTAACATATCCGTAATTACTACTAAAAAAAGAAAATCTGCTTTTTGAATTACTGTTAACTGATTGAGTAAAAAAAGGAAAACAAATATTCATACTTTGTTTTGAATTTCCTGAATTTATGGAAATTATTAATTATCCTTAATGTATTCAAATAAATAATATAACTTTATCCGTTTTTTACTATTATTTTAAAACTCTTTTTTTTTTTATAAATTGTTACAACCTGAAATTTTTTATTGTTACAACTTGAAAGTATTATTATACTGTCATAACTTGATATGTCATTTATAAAATTTTCACTAAAAAATTTAAGGTAAAGGAAAGAATAAAATTGGGCTTTTGCCCGACTTCAATTTGTTTGATTACTAGGCCCAAGTTGTTGCTGCGATTTTGGGGTTTTAGCTCATTTTTGTCCCTATCCTAATCTTTTAAAGTAAAGCCTGCTTATAATAAATGGGTTTCATCCCATTTTTCGCTATGGAAGCCACTGATTTGGGCCCTTCTTCAGCATATATCAGCACTGTATAACAATGCTTATCTGCCTATATATCAACCTTTTGATCAGTATTTTCTGCATGCTACTATATATCAACATTTTTCACCTATATATCATGAATACAGAATGTATACAAGATGTATATCAACCTTTTTCATGTAATTCGCTGTATACAACATGTGTACAACACATATTCGGATTTTTCGGGACCCGTAAACAATTTCCACCCCTTCGTAGACCTGTTCTAATGACATGGATGACTCAAATAAAATAAAGATTGGCCTTCAAGGCTCTACTCGAAAATGCACAGAGGAAGAGTCTGAAATGGACTCATAACAGGGAGGTTTCATTTTGGAGCAGCGGCATTGGGATGAGAACGAGCTAGCTACAAGCTTCCACGACCACACAGAAACTCTAATGAACGTTTAACAGAACAAGAGAGCAAAACTCAGATTTGAGTCTCTCAGACACAATCTGTAAAAATGCTATTTAGCTTAGACGTCCACTCTCTTTTGTGTGTGTTTCATCAGCATTCTTTGTGTAATTTAAAATTCAAAATATTCGTAAGAGATAAGGCAAGAGAGATGGATTAGTACTATTCTCAATGGATTCAAGAGGAGAACTGTCTGATATGAGGAGCAAAGGACGAAACGACAAGAAATTATGACGCAGCGAGCTGGGCTTCACGATTCTAGGTTGGGGGGGGGGGTTCTACCATTTTTTTTAAAAAGAATATTTTACTCTTCCACCCCAAACTTTTTGATCTTATCCAAAATTCATAAGGTCATTTTAGAAAGATTAGAACCCCCAACAAATAGACCAAATTACACCCTAAACCTAGAATATAAAACAAAGATATAATATGCAAATGTCTCCTTCAACTTGGCTTCATCTTGCATCTATGCCCTCCAACTTTGGGTGTGCACAAGTAGACACTTAAACTTGTATAAAATTGAACAAATAAATACATTCATCTTACGTGCCATCCTAAAGAAAATTTTGTGTAGTACGTGCAACCTACATGCATTATGAGGAGTTTGTATCTACTTGTTAAATTTGATATAAGTTTATGTACATACTTGTGTACACTATAAATTAAAAGAAATAACTGACGAATGATACTAGGGGTGCCAAATCGGCGGGTTGATTGAAATTGGAGATATTAAAATAGGTTGCAATAGAAATTGGGTTGGACCATGAACTGTCCAAGTTTACTTTGAGCTCAATGAGCTAAAAATGGGCTAGGTCATGACCCACCCAATTTGACCCTCTTAATCTTAGTAATTTTAACATACTGTTATTTAACTTTTATAGCCACAATTTGAGTTTTAACTCAAGAAAAATAAAAAAAATTACAAATGGATAGAAGAATCCTAGAAGATATAAAATAAATAGTAATAAATTCTTTCAATATAGGAATATACATTACATCAATGCAAATAAAGATTCTTAAAACACGTTGAAATTGGAGATTAATTTGAGCTCAATTGAATATTCTTTTAAAATGGGCGAAGACTTGAATGAGTTGAGATTGAACCCAATTCAAATTATGTTGAGCTCAACTACTAAAATTCTAGACAGATTGGAGAGATTATCTAGGCTCATTTTGATTGAAATTAAATTAAAAAGCATAAACCGAATCTATTTAGACCTAGGGAGAAGCAGCCACCGCCGCAAAAGGCATAACCAAAATTGATCAACCACAATTCACTTTCTTCCCTAATATTTTACCATTGAAAATCAAAGAAAACTTTCTTTACTATCATATGTAGCTATTTTGATCCTCTAAAACACACCATTTCTTAAATGTCAAGAAAAAAAATCATTTAAGTCGATCTAATTCACCACAAACTAAGACAACAACACCTTAAGATCTAAAGGGAGGTATAGTCAAATTGGTGAAGTGGTTTGGTCGAGCTCCGATCAACATCTTGTTAGGTTTTCAAGTTTAGGTGGCGATTTTTCTGGAGATTTTTATTAATACAGTAAAGAAAGTTTTACTCCATCGAGGTCAATTACTTCTCACCTTTTTATTTTATTTGTTTTAGTTGTTTTCATGGCTAGTGTATATCAGATATGTCCATGTGTTTGATTTAGATAGTTTTAATGTGTAAAGGGTCATTCTTGAATTGCAATTCTTATTTGGTTTTATATTTTTGGGTCTCACCAGGTGAAATCATTTTTTATTGATGCATTTGATATCAACTTCTTAAAATTTGTTAGATTATTGATACGCTCAAATTACACTTCCCTAAAGAAGTATAAGCGGTCGTCGTCAAATAAAGAACTCAACTTGTATGTTGGGGTCGATCCCACGAGGAATATGGTTCGGACTTAAACTTAACTCATGATTATATTCATTTAGTCAAACTATTTCTGAAACAAGTAATTAAATGAGGGGTGTGTGTAAGAAAAATAACTGATTGTTGTTTCAGTAACAAGTGAGCAGGATTTAAACTTCGAGTTCTCAATAAGAGAAAGAAACTAGGGTGTATGTGTTCCCCATAAGCTCTTAACGCGGTAATCCTAATAATAATAATCCTTTCCTAGTGTTTTTCATGCAAAGTTGGTAAGTTAGGTATCCCTAAGTGATTGGTCCTCCAAATAGGGAATTTCACCCCGTACCTTGGTCCGGCTACGTGTGTATACTTTACTAACCCTTACCTTTACCTCAGATTAGACATCACATCAATGTATGACTTAGTTTTCACCCTCACACCAATTGATATTAGACTATTAGATAGTATCCCACTAAATCTCTGTTGATAATTCTTTTTTCATTAACTACCTTCTTGGTCCGGGAAGTAGCAACAAGGCGAGTTCTAACGAGTGCACTCGTTACAAAGACTTCTAAGCAAATGAATTACCAATACATACGTAACCACTATTCAAGTATCACTTAATTATTTTTCATACGTTGTTAATTGCTCATGGTTCCCACAACCCTAGTTGTGGATTTAGCTACTCGTACTTGAAAGAACTCAATTCATATTTTGATAAAGAGAATTCATGAACTTACATTTAGAGTAGAAGAAACTCGAAATCTCCAATTGAAATTCATAGAGAAAATCTGATAAATCGAAATCCAAATTACCAAAGTTTGCAAGTTAATTCCCCAAAGAAAATACAAAGATCTAAAAGTAAACAATAATGTCTAACCCCAAAAAATGAGGTTTACATACCCTATTTATAGAAAAACATGTCCTAAACAAAAAGGAAACAAAATAAGAAAATAAATTTCAGGAACGCGACATCAATCAATGACTCGCCCTATGGATTGTGGGTCAACCTACGATCCGTAGGTCCCCTTCCATTGGTAAACACTTAGAACTTTTCTACAGGACCTCGAACCTTCATTCTTTGATCATCAACAACGGAAGTGGAAGATGGAACGTAGGTGAACCTACAGTCCGTGGGTCCTCTTTCGTGGCTCCACACTTAGGATTTTCATCAAGTACCAGCACTTCAACTCTCTGAATACCTTCGACGGATGCGCAGGATGACTTGTGGGTCGACCTGCAGTCTATGGATTGCTTTGTAGTTCCACACTTGGTCAGAGTTCCCTGATGCTCCATCTACGCCTACCTATCGACGGACCGTCACAGGACCTAAGGTCTGTAGGTCACTCCGTGGGTGGCCACTTCTGCAGAATTTCAGTTGTCATCTCACTCAACCACGTCCTAGTCTACTTCCTGCAAACATAACATATAAAACATTATTTCCAATACAAAATGACCCTAGACACACACAACTCTTAAGTGAAATGCATAAAAAATATCGTAAACTCACGATATATCAACACCCTCAACTTAAACATGTTGTTTGTCCTCACACGACACACTAAAACTATAAACGACACTTGTGTAGAAGCAGACATACAAACTCTAGCAATCACATGGCCATTTCCATCCATTCCATTTTCTCAGTGCCAATTTTTTTTCTTAGACTTCAACAAACCAACTCATACAGATCAAGACATGACATAGATTGACCAACAGACACCACAACATACACCTTTCACAATTACCAAGGTATAAATTTTCCAACAATGTAACTAATTCGCTCACTTCAAAAGAAATCCTTTCTCACTAACTAGAGATATGACTTTCAATTTTTTAGGATTCGTTCAACACTCACGCTCAGAAGTACTTCAAGTACAGTTAGTGCTTAATACCATAGGCCTACCGTTATTTTCACTACTTAGACTCTCCAAAGTGGTTGCTAGGATCACTATAAGACTTTATGAGCTTGTAATGTAGGCTCAGGGTCATGTGTGGTACATTTGGGTACTTTTTAGTGACTTTATACCCTCCTTGACATTACATTGGCTTTTTACCTCTTTTCTCAACCTATTTTTAACATCCTTTCATTTTACTTTCTTTCCCTTGACTTTTTTCAACACAAATGTGACTTTTGACTTTATGGCTCTTATTTTTCACTTTCTTATTTTTCTTTATTTCTTTTAGCACTTTTGTTTATAATCTTTTTGCTTCTTTTTGCACAGAGTCACATCTTTTTTCTTTTCAGTTTCTCTCTTCAACACAGAACTCTTTTCATACCCTTTTTCCTTCAGTTTCCATTTTCATAGCCACCCTCAACTTATGTGTTTATCATGAGTTGAGGTACACAATATCCGATGCCGGACCAGGGTCAAGATCAAGGTAACATTTGAATTAGCCACCCTCAACTTAGGCTTTTGGCCTAAGTCAAGGTGAACATGTCCAAGGAGGGACCAGGGCAAAAAAAAATATTTTAGGGAATATGAGTTAGGTGAATTGAAAGAAGTGGTCTATCTTAAGGTCAAACATTTGGATGAAAGGGAACATTGATTTCATTTTGGTTGGATCTTTTTAGGCTTTAGTGGACTAATTTGAACAAGGACCGATGATCACTTCCCAACTTCTAGCCTAGATTATCTTAGCAGGATCAACACGACAACTTCTAGATTGGCACATATTGTCTGAACATTCAACTTTTCTCACACACTCTTGCCACATTGTTTCATTATTAGATTATCAGATTACCCAGTTCAAGTTTTAGCTTAAGTCATTAAGTCAAATAGGTTCCTATCATGTCACATTGAGATCCAACACATTCAACTTATCAAGCCTAAAGATCTAGCACATTTCATCATATTTTTGGACAGGGATTATTTTTTCATGCTTTTTTATGCCATCATGCTTTCATTTGTTTCTACTTACTTCTACATATACATTCCAACACATGCAGGCTAAAACAGAACTTAAAACAATCTCTTGGGGAAAAAGAACACATGCAAGATAACCCCAAGAGAGGATTATGAGTTGGGTTACTCAGACTTCACCCTATCACTCATAATATATTTACCACACCCCAATAAAATAAAGTGCAATTGTCCCCAGTGCACAAAAAAATATAAAGAGTAAAGGATTGGGTGAAGCAAACCTGTGGCGCATATGTACCGAACACCACTCTAGAAGTGGGTGGGTCCAGTTTCTGAGAGCCCGCTAGAACAACACTCGGAACGCCATCAGTAGCACTCCCATCTACCATCTCAGCACCCTCAGTACTATCAACTCTCACAACATCATCAGTAATGCTCACGCCGCTAGATGGGCCAACACCTATCTCCCTGGACCGATGTTGTCTAAGATCCTCATCAACTATGGATCCCCTTCGAGCCTCCTCAGTCTGTTGGTGCTCCTTCTTCCTTAATCTCTGGGCCTCAACATCATTAGAAGTAAGGGAAGAATCTAGTGGCAGCATATCATTGCTGAATAGGGCTGTCATCACCACCTCATCAACCGGTGCCGGAGGGGCAGACTCTAGCTCAGTCTTTGGGGGGCCATAAGTGTATCAACATCAGCATGGAATCTAGCTAACTCCTGCTGGAAGGTGGACACATCAACAGTCAAGGCTGTCCTCTCCAACACTGCAACTCAAAGGCATCCAGGCGCTGATGAAAAGCCTGAGCCTTCTACTCCATCATCTGCTCCATCTTCGCCTCAGACTCTCTTATGGACCGCTGCATCTAAGGATTTATGTGCTGAAGCAGGGTGGCCATCTGCGTCTCTAGCTTCTGGACTAGAGCTAGAGGGATGGTGGTGGACCCGAAAGAGTGGGTGGCGCTGGAGGAGCTAGGGGCCTGACAGGCGGCCAGAGACAGTGGAGCCTGGGTGTCTGTTGTAGTGGCTGGAAGGGTGATATTAGCAGCCTGCATCTTTTCAACATCAGCGGAAAGATCATCACCTAGAGGTGGTACCTCAACCTATGGCTCTCTGCGAGGTGCAGCTAGGTTGGCGTCATCCCGAATTAGGTCGATGTCAAGAGTCTTGGTTGCTTGAAGCAACCTGTCACAGTGCCAAACTGGTACAACTGAGTCCTTGGAAAGCTGGAAGATGAGGCAGGGGAAAGGCAAAGCGGTGGTGGCTTTGAAAGCCTTCTCGTGGATCTCCGTGATCAGTATGTGGATAAAATCTACCTTAAATCCCTCTACCATGGCTGCAACTATCACCGCTTGGTCCCATGTGACCACATTGTCCCTCTGAGTGAGGGATAGACTATTCGCACTAGCAGCCAAAAATACTTTGCAGCAAAATACAGGGTAGCCTTCCTAATGCCCAGGTTCGGAGTAGTGACCCACTCTGCGTTCTCTTCATCCGTGGAAAGATGTTGTGCTAGCCACCTAATAAGTGCTCCCGCTGCTCGGCATTTCTCTGAAATTCCCCACTCTGAATGGTGCCCATGCGATAGTCTAACTCTGTTGTATTGATAGGCAGTGTCTTGTCCGGACCATAGATAAACCTGCGGAGGCTGGTCTCAGAGATATCCATAGTAAAGCCCCGTACTAGTGTAACCTCAAGTGGAGGTTGAGTGGTTGGCTTGGCCTGCTTAGAGATTGACCTTCTAATGATGGCAGCATAGGAAGCGTAGAACTCCCTGACTATATCCTCATTATACGTGCCTGGTGGCCATGCCATCTACTCACACATGTGCCTACGGAAGAGCTCCTCAATGACTGGAGCGGTGTAGAGGATACCTCTGAGAACCCGACGCTCCTCAGTGACTAATCGGGCCATCTTATCGTGTTTATTCAGCATGGGAGCATCTTTGTATATCTCATACATGCCCTCCACACACCATCTATTATACTCTGTAGCAATTGGTGCAGGCTCAGAACCGGGGGCACATGAATATCTGTTTTACTATTAGCCTCAGAATATGAGACGGTGATGCCATTAGAGTTGGAGCCTAATGGTGACTCAGAGCCAGCAGATGAACTGATTGGTGTGGCCCCCTCCTCAGATTAGGGGTTAATGACCACATCGGGAATCACCAGCTAGGCTCGGTTTCTCGTAGTACGAGGGACACTAGGGGAGGTCCTGGTGTTGGGAGAAATATACTCAGTGTTCTCCATGTCCTACTCATTGATCATACATCTCGAAGGAGCGACAAATTTTGATTTTCCCTTAGCAGCATAGGTCGGATCTTGCTTGGGGGCCATGATACCTGTGGAAGCTTAGTTAGTACCAAAACAAGCAAATAAATCACTTGGAAGAATTTTAGAACAAGAAACGAACCAAAACAAAAACTGAAAAAATTTGGACAGTAACTGAACTGTCAACCTACGGTGCGTACCTACGATTCGTGGGTCCCCTTCGTAGGTCAGAGTACCTAAAATTGGGTCTGTGATATGGGAACCACGGATGTGCAGAACGGTCCATCGATGGAATGACGGACTATAGTCCATACCGTTGTTCGACACTTAGGAAAAACTAGGTGTGCTACTAGCCCACGGACCTGACCTACAGTCCGTAGATAGGGTCTCATGGGTCAGTTTGTGCCATGTTTCAGATGGTTCCTTTCTTTCATTCCTTTTCTTTCAAGAATTACAAACAACTTAGGCCTACATATGCATTTCAATAAGTAATTTGGTAGTTAATCATCCTTAGGGTTCCAATTTCACAAAATTTTATAGATTATCACGCCGAAACCTATGAACCCTAAGTCAAAACTTCCAATTCGGCCTATTAACATGAATTATTCGGTTTCAATTAACTATACACTCACATACCATCATATCAAGGGTGTTTCTAGCATACAATTTAACTACACACAAAACTAACAACCCAATGTCAAGTTCCAAGTTCATAATTTCATGATACAAACAATGAATAGTGAATTCAAAGTTAGGGTGAAGTCGCTTACCTTACAAGTAATCGAAGTGGGTGAGTGTGATGATGCAATAAACTCCTTAGACATTCGCTATCCCTTTGACATAAAACCCGGACTTGGAATCTTTTGGGGAAGAAGATGGGCGATTTGGGAGAGAACAGGATGATTTAGGATTTGAGGAAGTGAATAGGGTCTTGATTTATGGGATATTGTGATTAAATAGGAGTGATTGTGGGAGATAAAAAGTTTAAAAATGGTTGGGAGGGAGTTTTGAACTTAGGGAATGAATTTATAATGAAGGGGTTTTACTTTATAAGGGGTCCGGGTCGGGTGAGGCAAACCCTAGTTTTTGGACCCACGAGACCCTGTCTACGGTCCGTGGGTCGACCTACGGACCATGTGTCAAGTTCGTAGGTCCCTCTAACACTTAGAAAATTTAGAACACTTACTTGAGGTCTATGAATGCCATTTACAGTCCGTGGATGGACCAATGGACCGTCAATGGGGCCCGTAGACTATTGCACAGTTATTTTATACAGATTTTGCCTTTTGTCCCTGCATACATAGCAACCATTAGGAATTTCTTTTAACATTTTCTAGACACCTTTTAGAAACAGACCCTATTTTATATCTAGCCAACACTAATACAAAAATAAAACACCTATCTAAAGAGTTGCAAAAATTAAAATAAAAGAAGAAAACTCCTAAATTGGAAAGAAAAACCTATCATTGGCTAGATGGTACATCTTGGGTTGCCTCCCAAGCAACACTTGATTTAACGCTGCAGCACGATGCATACACCTTGATTACTCAGACTTCATCAAGGTAGTAGGCCTCGATCACCTCTCACATACTCTCCGATTTCCCATGTAAACCTTGATTCTTTGCCCGTTCACTTTGAACCTTGTTCCCTCCTTGTTCTCGAGCTCGATCGCTCCATGTGGAAATACTTCAGTGACTCAGAATGGCCCGGTCCACTTGGACTTGAGCTTGCGAGGAAACAATCGCAGCCTTGATTTGAATAAAAGCACAAGCTCACCCACAACAAATTCATTCTTTTCAATCTTTTGATCATGATACTTCTTCAACTTCTCCTTGTACAAGGTTGAACTTTCATATGCTTGTAGGAAAAACTCATCAAACTCATTCATGTCATTCACTCTTTGACTTGATGCGGCGCCCCAATCCAAATCCAACTTCTTTAGTGCCCACATAGCCTTATGCTCTAGCTTTACCAGAAAATGGCATGACTTCCCATATACAAGTTGGTAGGGGGACATAGCTATGTGAGTCTTGAATGCGATGCAATAGGCCCATAGAGAGAATCATCAAGCCTCTTTGATCAATTAGTTCTATTGGCATTCACAGTCTTTGCAAGGATTTGCTTTATCTCTCTGTTTGACACTTCAACTTGACCACTAGACTATTGATGGTAAGGAGTGGCTACATTGTTACGGACTCCATATTTCTCTAGCAACGTCTTGAACAACTTGTTACAAAAGTGGAAACCTCCATTGCTAATAATTGCCCTAGGTGTACCAAATTTGGAGAAGATACTCTTTTTTAGGAATGCGGTGATACTCTTACCCTCATTGTTTGAAAGCGCAATTGCTTCCACCCATTTTGATACATAGTCAACTGCAACAAGAATATACTTCATCCCATGTGAACTCACAAATGGACCCATGAAGTCACGGCCCTAAACATCAAGCAACTCAATCACTAATATCACATTCATAGGTAGCTCTTGCCTCTGTGAAATTCCTCCTTCTCTTTGGCAACGATCACAATACTTGGCGAAATCATGAGCATCTTAGTGGATGGTAGGCCAGTAATACCTACACTGCAAGATTTTATGAGCAGTTTGAATACCACTATGATGCCCACCAACAGGCGATGAATGACACACCTCTAGTATACTCATCATCTCAACCTCAGGCACACAACGACGAATATTCCCATCAGAACAAATACGGAACAAGTAATGCTCATCCCAAAATAACTTCTTCAAATCATGCATAAACTTTTTCCTTTGGTGAAATGACAAATTTGATGGAACCATATCACTTTCTAACTAGTTAGCAAAATCTGTGAACCAAGGAATAAGATCATAAGAAGCCGCCAATACCTGTTCGTCTGGAAATGCATCATTAATTTCACCCCCATCTCCTAGATTGAGTATAACTTCCTCCTCTAATCTAGACACATGATCGGCAACTTGATTTTCTGTCCCTTTTCTATCTTTCACCTCAAAATTGAACTATTGCAGCAACAATGCTCATCTGATCAACCTCGGTTTTTGCATCCTTTTTAGTCATCAAATACCTTAATGCAGAATTGTCAGTATGCACTATGACCTTAGTACCAAGCAAGTAGGATTGAAATTTCTAGAATGTGAAAAAAACCAACAAGGAGTTCAGTCACCGTATAGTTCTTTTGAGCCATATTTAACGCTTTTCTGGCATAGTAAATTGGATGAAGAATCTTTTGTCGCCTATGTCCAAATACCACACCAAGTGCCGCTCCACTCGCATCACACATCACTTCAAATGGTTGCCCCCAATACGGTGAAATAATGATAGGTGCGGAAACTAGCTTTGCTTTTAACTCTCCAAATGCTCTCAGACAAGCATCATCAAAATTAAATTTACACTCCTTTTCGAGCAGTTTGCACAATGGGTGTGCAATTTTAGAGAAATCCTTGATAAACCTCATATAGAAACCTGCATGCCTAAGAAAACTTTTAACACCTTTAACAGAGATAGGTGGTAGAAGCTTTTCTATTACCTCAACTTTAGCTCTATCAACCTCAATACCCTTCTCAGAAATTCGATGACCCAGAACTATCCCCTCTTTCAGCATAAAGTGGCACTTTTCCCAATTGAGCACAAGATTACACTCTTCACACCTTTTCAGTACCTCGGCCAGATGCATCAGACAACTATCAAACGAGTCACCTACCACAGAGAAATCATCCATAAATACCTCAATAGTGTCCTCCACCATATCTAAAAATATCACATCATGCAACCCAGGAGGTCACTGGAGCATTACACAACCCAAATGACATGCGTTAGAAGGTGAAAGTCTCTTAAGGGCAAGTGAAGGTTGTTTTCTCTTGGTCTTCCGGGCTATGGAGATCTAATTGTAGCCCGAATATCCATCAAGAAAGCAATACCAACCCTTACTAGCAAGGCAATCCAGCATCTGATCCATGAACAATATCAGAAAGTGATCCTTTCTGTCCAAGCATTCAATTTACAGTAGTCCATGCATACTCTCCATCAGGCACTGGTCGCATCAGAACAAGCTCATTTTCGCATTAGGGACCAAAGTAATCCCACCTTTCTTCGGTACACACTAAACATGACAGACCCAACTACTATCTACAATGGGGTATATGACTCCAGTATCCAACCATTTGATGATTTCCTTCTTCACGACCTCTTCTATTGGGATTCCTCCTGGCATGAGTTGGATTTTATGAGAACAAATGCCAGGAGGAATCCCAATAATTTTCGCAATAGTCCATTCAATAGCCCACTTGAACTTCTTCAACACAAAAACCAATGCCTCCACTTGTACCTCACTCAGATCTGCCGCAATGATTTGATTATCGATGAAGTATCATCTTTCCCCAAGAACACACACCTCAAATGTGATGGTAGAGCCTTAAGCTCCAAGTTAGGAGCTTCTTCCACAGAAGTTTTTGCAGGTGGAGAGTCACGATTCTTCATATCTTGCTCCAATTTCTTTGGTTTGGAACAGAATTCAAACCTATCAAGTGCAATAACTAATTCATCATAGTATTCAATACCATCACCCTCAAAATTCATCATTACTGCTACCAGTGCATCAAAAACCCAACTTCTCTTCAATAAACACATCCTAACCTCGCTCCACAGTATGATTCAGCAATGATACTAACTTGATATCACTTTTCTACTTCATAGACCTACAGATGTTGAAAGTTACCTCTTCATTATTCAATCAAAACTTCATCTTCCCTTTCTCCATATCGACCAAGGCGTGCCCAGTATGAAGGAATGGTCTCTCTAAGATGATGGGAACCATGAAATCAACCTGACAATCAAGTATCACAAAATACGCTGGAAAAATAAATAACTCCACTTTCAGAAGTACATCTTGGAGAATACCAATGGGCTTCCTCACAGTTCTATCGGCCATGAGTAGTCGCATCACAGTCGATTTTGGATCCCTAAACCCAACTTCTTGTAGATAGCGAATGGCACAAAGAATAGTGAAAGCTTCATGATCCTCTTTCTTTTGCACAAGTGACCTCGCCGCAATGACACTACAATGTTGCAATCTCTCTTCATTTTCAAAACTGATGACCCTCTTCTTAGTCACCAAATCTTTCATAAATTCTCATACAAAGGCATTTGCTCCAAAGCCTCTATAAATAGAACATTGATGGAAAGCTATTTCAACATACTAATAAACCTGTTGTATTTTCCTTCTTCAATATTCTTTACCAACCTCTGTTGGAATGGAGGTGGAGGTCTAGGCGTGGGAACAACTTTTTGGGTTAGCTTCTATTCTTTCTGTGTAGCATTTTTGGACTCTCCAGTAACCTCAACTTCATCTTCATCTCTTTCTACCACAATTTCAACATAAGATGGCATAGAGGGATCAATGGTCTATTTACCTCCTTGAGTCATGACTGCCATACAATGCCCATCATTCTTCCCTTTCTCCATATCGACCAAGGCGTGCCCAGTATCAAGGAATGGTCTCCCTAAGATGATGGGAACCACGAAATCAACTTGACAATCAAGTATCACAAAATACGCTGGAAGAATAAATGACTCCACTTTCACAAGTACATCTTGGAGAATACCAATGGGCTTCCTCACAGTTCTATCGGCCATGAGTAGTCGCATCGCAGTCGATTTTGGAGCCCTAAACCCAACTTCTTGTAGATCGACAATGGTACAAAGAATAGTGAAAGCTTCATGATCCTCTTTCTTTTGCACAAGTGACCTCATCGCAATGACACTATAATGTTGCAATCTCTCTTCATTCTCAGAACTGACAACCCTCTTCTTAGTCACCAAATCTTTCATAAATTCTCATACAAAGGCATTTGCTCCAAAGCCTCTATAAATAGAACATTGATGGAAAGCTATTTCAACATACTAATAAACCTGTTGTATTTTCCTTCTTCAATATTCTTTACCAACCTCTGTGGGAATGGAGGTGGAGGTCTAGGTGTGGGAACAACTTTTTGGGTTATCTTCTATTCTTTCTGTGTAGCATTTTTGGACTCTCCAGTAACCTCAACTTTATCTTCATCTCTTTCTACCACAATTTCAACATAAGATGGCATAGGGGGATCAATGGTCTATTTACCTTCTTGAGTCATGACTGCCATACAATGCCCATCATTCTTCGAATTCTAGATGGTGTTGCTGGGAAGTGCTCCAGGCTGATGTGGGTTCACATTAGTTGACAACTGATTAAACTACTGCTCAAGTTGCTTTATCGACACTGCATGGGCATCAACTTTTTAACCGATTCTAGACAAGTCATTCCGCATCTCTTTCACATTATCATCAGTCGAATGAAACCTCTTCATCATCTTCTGCATAATATCCTCAATCTGTGACATACTACTCCCAGATTCCCTGTTAGATTCCTGATTTGCAAGTGGAACATAAGGCCTAACTCTCTCATTTTGGTTGCCATACTTGTTCTGGTTGTAGTTGTTATTGTGATTATAGTTACCATCCCAAACATAATTATCCTCTCGATTGTAGTTACCATAGGTCCGACCTTGGTTTCCTTGACCTTGGCGCCAATTATCCGAGTTCGAACCTTGGGTGTTGGCTTGTAAACCAACCGTCTGATCATTTACCAAATACACATCCTCCTTATAGTAGCATTTCTTAATTGGTGGTGGTGGAGTTCTAGTTAAGTAATTTAGCACATTCACCTTTTCTGCACCTCTGCTCACATGCTTCAACACCAGCCTGAGTTCTGTCCTCATGTGAGCCATCTCCACACGAATGCCATCGGCAGATTGACTAGGTGCAGCTTGAACTGTAAAAGTGCTTCTTCCAATTTCTGACTTTCTAGTGCTCCATGCTTTATTATTTCAGGAAATCTTCTCCAATTTCTCAACGTTCTCCTCAAAAGCGCACTCACGATATGATTACCAATAATAGTATCTAGCATAGCCTTACCATTATCATCCTGACCTTTGTAGAAGTATTCCTTCAGTGACTTTTCATCAATGTGGTGATTTGGAACACTTCTTATGAATGCAGTGAACCTATCCCACGAACTTCTCACAGACTCTCCACGTAGTACCATGAAATTGTTCAATTTGCCCTTGTGATTCACCTTCTTAGACAATGGGAAGTACTTCGCCATGAACACCTTATAGAATTGGTCCTATGTATGAATTGAGTTATATGGAATCTCAGCAACCACACCGCAACATCCCCAGTCAATGAAAAAGGGAAGACTCTCAAACCTTTGACGTTCATATCCAATTCGATTCGTCCATGTGCCCATGCGGATCTTCCGAAGCCATACCAGAAAACAAATCTCTTGCTATAAGCATCTGCATCAAACTACTAGTCACCATAAATAGATGCCCTAGAGGTAGATGAGGGAGAACAATGGGTCCTTGTGATTCAACTGTATTGAAGTTGACCCTGTAATTATTATGCAACCTCATTTCTAGTGAATTTTGCACCCTCAATGCATCTCCAAGTAGATTATTACCACGAACCTAAGCATTCTCATTATTCACTTGCTCCTGAGGCTCTTTTATGACTGGATTGTTATGGACCCCTTGATTTTCCATTTTTCTCAAAGTCTTGCTTAGTTCAGGGTTGTATGGGATCAATGGTTTGGCTCAACTCCATGCACTTGGCATACACTAGAGTAGAAACCTATAGACAACAAAAACAAAAGAAAACATAAAATTAGGAAATAATTGACTGAAGTTCAATAATGTTGTTAAACTTAATCTAAAAGCCTTATTCCCAGGCAGTGGCGCCAAAATTTGATATGCTCAAATTACACTTTCGAAAGAAGTATAAGCGGTCGTTGTCAAATAAAGAACCCAACTTGTAGGTTGGGGTCGATCCCACGAGGAATATGGTTTAGACTTAACACTTAACTCACAATTATATTCGTTTAGAAAACTTATTTTTGAAACAAGTCATTAAAGGGGGATTTTTTTGTGTAAGCAAATAACTAATAGTTGTTTGAGTAACAAGTGAGCAGGATTTAAACTTTGAGTTATCAATAAGAGAGAAACTAGGATGTATTTGTTCCCCATAAGTTCTTAACGTGGTAATCCTAACAATAGTAATCCTTTCCTAGTATTTTTTCCATGCAAAGTTAGTAAGTTAGGTATCCCTAAGTGATTGGTCCTCCAAATAGGAAATTTCACCCCGCACCTTGGTCCAGCTACATGTGTATACTTTACTAACCCTTACCTTTACCTCATATTAGACATCCTATCAATGTATGACTTAGTTTTCACCCTCGTACAAATTGATATTAGACTATTAGATAGTATCACACTAAAGTTCAAAGCAAAAATCTTATAAACTGAAATTCGAAAATCAAATTACCAAAGTTTGCAAGTTAAATCTACAAAGAAAATACCAAGAACTAAAAGTAAACAATAATGTCTAACCCCAAAAAATGAGGTTTACATACCCTATTTATAGAAAAACATCTCCTAAACAAAAAGGAAACAAAATAAGGAAATAAACTTCTATAACGGGGCATCAATCAACGACTCGACCTATGGATCGTGGGTTGACGTATGGTCCGTAGGTCCCCTTCCGTTGGTCAACACTTAGAACTTTTCTACAGGACCTGGAACCTTCATTCTCTAATCATCAACAACGGGCGTGGAGAACAAACCTTATGTAGACCTACGGTCCATGGGTCGTCTTTCGTGGCTCCACACTTAGGATTTTTATCAGGTACTGGAACTTCAACTCTCTGAACAACTTCGACGGATGTGCAGGATGACCCGTGGGTCGACCTACGGTCTGTAGATTGCTTTATAGTTCCACACTTGGTCAGACTTCCCTGATGCTCCATCTACGCCTACCCATCAATAGGCCGTCACAGGACCTACGTTTCGTAGGTCACTCCGTGGGTGTCAACTTCTGTAGAATTTTAGATGACATCTTACTCAACCACGTCCAAGCCTATTTCCTGCAAACATAAGCAATAAAACATTATTTCCAATACAAAATGGCCCTAGACACACACAAGTCTTAAGTGAAATGCATAAGAAACACCGTAAACTCATGTTATATCAATTATATATGTGCTCTAGTGAGTAAAATTTATTAAGATTATAAATCATTTAGGAATACAAAGTGGAAGGATGACAATGGAAATAAATTATGGGTAACTAAAGAAGTTTAATAGGTCTTAATTAATTAATTAATTAAATGCTCTTTTATGCTTAAATAATTTTAATGTCCCTCGGGTTATTTTCTTATTTTCCAATCTTTTCAACGTTCAGAGCTTTCCTGTAGAGAGCATTGGGACTAACAGTTCAGTCACTGGGTCATTCGTTTGGATTTTGTGCAAGTTTTTATATTTTAGAGCCTTTGAAACTTGAACGGTTGACTTCATGCAAAAGTTTAAGAAGATGGCCTTAGAATGTAGTTTTGGCTAGTTCATCAGCTCCAAAAGGGGCATTTTAGGCTATGGGCATGGTTGGTTTAGCTCCTAGACTTTTATTATGCCGTTAGGCATTTTAACTTTGAAACTTAAGCTAAGGGTTGACTTCGATCAGTATTCTTGGTAAATGTGCTCGAATATCGAGTTTGGTCTAGAACAACCTTTTGTGCGGTTCCCTAGACTTTCGATCTCATACTAAGCCTTCGTGTTGTTGTTTTATCTTAAAAACTTAGGTGGGACACCCACTTTTCATCAAAATGACCTCGGATGGAAGTTTCGATGGTTCCATTTAGTCCAGAATGTCAAATTTAGTAGGGTAATAACATATGTGGTTTACTTTATCGGGTCCCTAATGAATTTCAAGGGTTCGTTTGGAGTCTTTGAAAAATAGAAAAAAATCTCGTGTTGCTGGTGCAGACCTTTAGAACACCAAAATTCAGTATTTTAACGACTATATATAGCTTTTAGCGACCAGAATTGCTGCTATTTAAATAGTAAAATATCAGCTTCAACGCTCATTTTAAAACTTTGATATCTCGAGTTAGAAACCTCCTTTTTGGGTGATTCAAGTTGCATTTCATGTGAAATTGGCGTGGCTATGTGTGAGACTGATTAGGGAAGCATGGAAGTTGGTGTATTTAGGTACTTTTTTCCTGGAAGAGGCTTCCCAAGTCCTTTAATGGTGTTTTTCTTGTGTTTTGTTGCATGGACTATTTTTCACCCTTTTTCGAGCTCAAATTGTGCATGTTTTTGAGGCACAAGCTCCTTGGGCTATTTTCACGACCTGAGCCTACACCCTAGACATGGCTGGCACTCGAGAACCATTGTTGGTCCCCAAGCAAACCCTCATCCTGGCTGACTACAAGCGGAAAACTAACTCAAGCATACAAAGCTTAAACTGAATAAAAATTCACAAAAACTTAAATACAAAGATTTAACTCAAAGAAAACTTTGAACAATATAATATATTCAACTCGTCCCAAAATGGGCAACTTAAGTCTTTAAAACATTTAATAAAATTAATGAACATACTTATGAACATCTACTGTCTATCTATCTATGAAGCCTCTAAATGACAAAGATGGATGTTAGGACAAGACCCATGACATCCTAAAAAAACTAAAAAGTAAATGAAATCCTCCGAAAGCAAGGAGGCTCACCATAGCTAACTCGATCTCCATGCGGTATCAATGGAGCTCCTGTTGATGACCCTGCATACCTATATCTGCATAATGAAAGGATGTAGGCCAAATGGCTCAGTACATGGAATGTACGAGCATGTAAGGGGAATTTAAAGCATAACATAAGCTTGAAACTTGATAAAAAAAAGGGAAGCATACTTACCTCTTCTCAACTTACTCAACTCAAGGAATACCCAAGGATACTCAAAACTACTCAAACTTACTCAACTCAGAAGTACTCAAGGATAAGATACTTAACTCAGTAATAAGGTTCTCAACTCAGTGAAACTCAACAATAAGGTACCTGACACAATGAAGCATAGATCAACTCAAGATACTAAACTCAAGATACTCAACTCGAAGGTACTCAACTCAAGATACTTAACTTGAAAGACTCAACTCATGATACTCAAGGATAAAGCAATAGTAAAAAATGCAATATATATGGAGAGTTGTAAAATTGTAGATAGCAACTCAATGTATTGAAAAATACAAAAATACTCAATGTGTATATAAAAAAATCAATATAACTTTATGGGAGTTTCTCTAACCGACAACCACCACTATGAGCCTAAGTGATGATACAATGTATTGCCACGTTGCCAGAACTGTCCTATACTTTGCCGTCATATAGAAGGACTTAACTAAGTGGATCCACTAGTCTATGCTAAAAAGAACTAAGGAGTCGTCTAAAAAGTATGATCCTTTCTACCCATGATGGCTACATGGTTTATGGGGGCTGTGAGTTATCTGAACTCTCCCCCATATCGGTGCTTAACACTACTCCCAAAATATACTAGGTCATATGTTTAAAAACATAACTTTTCTGTGGTTTGAGATAATTACTCAAAAATCTATCTCTTAAAAAAGATGGTACTCAAACTGCTCAAAACTCTTTTGAAAATCTCAGTTTCCTCTCATCTTAAATGTAAAAACATTTACTCTTGGGAATACTTAGTTTCCATATAATCTTTGAAAAAATGAACTTTACTCTTACTCTTTACTCAACTCAAAGCTTAAGTCTTCAAACAGAGTTAAAAAAACGTTTGTAAAATACTTCTTAAAATATGGTTCATGCCGAATTATGAACGTGAACGACTCAATGCAAGGTTTTCAATAGCCAGAGATAGAACTCAATACTTGGTACTCAAGAACTTCAATTATACTACTCATTTCAAGAATGCTCAACTCAGAGGGTTCATGCATAATTATGAGCATGAACTACTCAACTCAAGGACTCTATGGGTAACATGTAATAGTGCCATGATTAGAAATTTAATCTCAAAGGGAATAATAAAGACTTAGAACTTGACGATACTACTCCTCTCAAAGATGCTCAATTTATAAAGTTCATGCGGAATTATGGGCATGAACGACTCAACTCAGGGGTCTACATAACAATATGGAACTCATGGATACAAATCTTCCCATCTCATACTTACTTTCTCAAAAGTTAAATCAAGTCAATAGTTGATCTCAAAGGATTCACAATTGAACTCAAAGACTTTCTTGAACTCTACTCTTAACTTTCTCTTGAATGTGAATTATAAGTTCAATAGTTATGGTTCATGATATGAAAGATCTCATGATGACAAAGTAGACTTATGAATACATTCTCCTCATCCTCATACTCACTTGCTCGAGTCTTGAAAGAAGTTACTAGAAGTTGTAGAAGACTCCTCAAAAAGACTCAAAGGGACTTTCTCAAAATTATCTAAAGAACTCTCAAGACTTGACTCTCAACTCTACCTTGAAGTTGATATATGAATTTAAGGTTGTAATTTGTGATAGGAAATATCTCATGATGTTTAGGAGTGTTTTTAGATAGTTAAACATGAGAAACAATCAAGAAATCACTATCTGGAAGCAACTCCAAGATGCATCAATACATTTTAATATTTGGTTGTGAAATAACTTTTTAGGCAGAGAGGTCCGTGACCTCTCCGCAACGCAAAGAAAATTTCCTATCCTAAGGAATATGTTCACATCCTGGTACCCAAATTCACCTGACTTTTTCCTTCTTCGTTTCCTAACCCCAATTTGCCTAAACTCGGTTCTTTTTCTCAATTATAGATTAGATTCAGATACCCACTTTATGTACACAAGAATCTAAGCAAACACAATTCTAAAACCAACACGATTTCTTCAAGAACTGATCAATCTCATCTTAACTCGAGAACAAAAGTCAATTTCAAGAACACAATTCAAGAACATCAAACCTTCAACTTTCTAAAACAAACTTAATGCTGAAATTATCATGATTGGCGTGTGGGTGAACAAACCCAACACTATGGAAGCTTACATACCTCTTAGGGATTAAACCCATGGCAAAAATTGATGAGCCCACAAACTGGACTCATTTAGGGCTATATTTTAATAGAAATTGTGTCCTCAAATGCTTATTTTATCTCAATATTTGATGAAAACACTTAAGTTTTAGGTATTTGAAGTATGAAGGAAAGCATGGACACTACGTCTCAAAAAGGAATGAAAAGGCTGAAAAGATGAAGAATTGAAGGCCTGAGGATAGCCGAGTCCACTTGGCGAGTCGCCAAAGGGTCTTACTTTACCTTTTGTTCCAGTGTGTTGAGCCCTGAAGGAAAGGATCAAGTCGGCAGAAAAAAGGAGCAATTGGCGCATCACCGAGATGTTTCGTGAAGCAGTACCATGTCACCCAATAACCCAGAGCACGACAATGCTAAAGGATGGTGCAAGACGGTGATGAACTACACCAAAAGGTGAATCTGTGAGTTGATCGGCGATTCCGACTAACGACGTCGAATGATCTGCTATAGCACAAATCTGTAGAAACTGTAAATACTAGTTAGAGTTGTAGTTTTAAGTGTGGAACAATTATTACAATTTTCATATAGAATAGTACTTTTTGATATTTTTGCTTTGAGTTTTAGAGTGTTTCGAAAACTTGAAGAAGAAGAGGGTTTCATCTCCAAGGATTTGGACTTGGGTCTCTTAGATTCTTCATTCTTGGCCTATAACAAGACTTAAATCTTCATACCCATTTGAATGCAAGCTCATTTAGGTATAAATTTCTATCTCTTATGTGTGGCTAAAAACCCCAATTCTTGGGGTGTGATTTAGCAAATATGGGTTAAGATAATTATTAGGTCTTGCTTGCTGATAATCCATTCATAGTTTAAATGTGATTTCGTTTAGTGGTTGTGGATGAATCTAATAAATTTGTAGTTGCAAATACAAACTTATTTATGTGTTTTAGGCTTGCTTGAGAAATAGGTCATAAAACGAAGACCACTAGATTGATGGCCAGTGTGAGTGGGTCCACTTGAGGTTCAGCTCGAGAGAGTGAACTCTAGTCCTATGTTCATACACTCAGCTCGAGAAAGTGAGTGGGTTAAGGCATAGGCTGGTCTTCATACGGCAAGTGAGTATCCAGAAGAACGCATTTGAAACAGTGTAAGTTGCTCAAGAGAGAGTTTATCCCCCTTAATGTCTAGCCTAGTCATAATTATTCTATGAATTTTCTATCGAAAGTATGTGCCCAATAATCTAGCTTAACCCGTATTCCCACCACATCCCAAGGATACCCTCTCATTACTTAGAAACCCTTGTTTATTTTGCGTTTTTTAATTACTAGTGACAAAACCCTATTGTTAATTGATACCCTTGTGTCCCCCTTTAATTTACAATGTTTTTAATCATTAATGTTTTTAGCTATGACTAGTTAGAACTAAATTTTATTTTTCTATTAATTCTCAAAACCACTCTCTTGGGAACGATCCCAATCTTTGGTTGGGTTACTAAACTATTGTACGATTGTAGACACTTGCATTGGAAGTTGTGTCTTGATTACGTAAACATCAAAATGGCGTTGCTGCCGGGGAGTGGTGTTATTTGAGAATTCTTAGATTAGTAGAATTTTTATTCTTCTTAGTTTTAGTCTACTAACTTAATTTTTAGTTTTGTTTTGAGTGTTTGTGTGTTTCAACAGACATATGAGTGTGAATGGCAAAAATAGCTGCCAAGCAGGCCATCCAGTGGTTTATGCTTTTCATTGAGATGATATTGATGATATTAATAGTGTGTACAACCCTGCCCAAGTAGGTGATATGGGTGCAATTTGCATGCCACAAGCATATGGAAGTGCAACATTTGAAGTTACTAGCACAACACTCAATCTCATATATTTAAGAGGTTTATATGGAGGGTTATAGCATGAAGATTTGTATAAACATATATGAAGCTTCATAGAAGTATGCACCCCTCTGTCATTCAAGAATCTGTCGCAAGAGTTCATACGGCTTCACTTATTTCCATTATCATTAGCCGGGGGAGCCACTAAGTGGTTGGTCAAGCTTCTTAAAAACTCCATCAAGTCATGGGAGGCGCTGGTTATGGCTTTTCATGAAAGATTCTTCCCTCCATCAAAGATGATGAAACTAAGAGACAACATTCAAAATTTTAATCAAAAGGAGGGTGAACCAATTCACGAATCATGGAATAAATTTAAGAGATTTTTATGAAAATGTCCAACACATGGACTGCCGAGTGAGTTATTGCTCCAATACTTTTACCGTAGTCAGGATTCAGTTAATAAAGGGATAGCTAATCAATTGGTGCAAGGAGGAATAGTGCTACAATCATTTGAAGTAGATATCATGACTAGTGTAAATTAAGCATGGTAGACAAAAGATGACCAAGTTTCCCCACTGTGCTTCAGATTAATGCAAGAACAACTCGATAAAGAAAGGGAGAAGGACAAAAACATCAAAAAGATGTTGTCTCAAATGGAAGTGATACAAGAGCACATGAAGGGGACGTATGGAGTATTTCGAGTTGAGGAGGGTTCTTCTTCTGGTTACTTAAGACCACGGAAGACTCAAGGTTGGAACTCCAAGAGAGTTGAAGGGGGTTCTTCATCCGGTTACTTAAAACCGGGGGACCGTAAAGGTTGGAACTCCACAAGATGTGAGAAGGGTTTCGACCCACACCATCAACAGCAGGGCAGAAATCAAGGTTGGAACCATTATAGGAGTGAAGAACCAAGGAGATATTGCCACGATTGGGCTGAGCAAGATGACCATGAGGAAGACCACACTCAATTAAGTGAAAGCCCGAAATCAAAAAGGAGTGTAAGTAGTCCTCGGGTAAATGATCTATTATCATGCATACTTGATAAAGTTGAGGGCTATGATGATTTGCTTAAAGGAATGAAAGATGACTTTTCATTATTGAACAGTAAAGTGAATTCTCATGCTGATGCCATCAAAAAATTGGAAGGTCAATTGAGTCTATTATAAGCTCAATTAACATCTAAGACACTGATGAAAGATAATGAAAGAGGGCTGGTTGTAGTTACCCGTAGTGGAAAGATGGCAAAAGGGAATGTGATGGAGGATGAAGACCCTCGAATGCATGAAGAAAGCTAGGGTATAGAGGAACAAGAATTGCCTATTCCACAAAACCTTGCCAAAGAACCATAAGCAGATGCAGAGCAACATGTTCAAGTTCCAAAAGTCACGCACCCTTTACCCAAAATGCCTCCACCATTTCCTCAACGTTTGGAAAAGAAGAATGAAGATGAGAAGTTCAAAAAAAAATTTGTCAGTATTTAAGAACTTATCAATTAGCCTTTCTCTGGTGGAAGCATTGTTGGAAATGCCGGGATACACCAAATTCATGAAAGAGCTGGTTACAAAGAAAAGGAGCATGGAGTATGAAATGATTGAGGTGCCCCATAGTTGCAGTGCAATTATGACAAATGAGTCAATCACTAATAAAGAAGATCTTGGGGCATTCACAATTCCGTGCACAATTGGCATGCTCCAATTCGCTAAAGCTTTGTGCGATTTAGGAGCAAGCATTAACTTGATGCCCTATGCAATATACAAGAAACTTGGTTTGGGTGGACCAAAGGCAACAACAATGAGACTCCTTATGGCTGATCGATTAATCAAGCGCCCAGTGGGGATACTCTATGACATATTGGTAAAAGTAGATAGGTTCATCTTTCTGGTTGATTTTGTGATTCTAGATTGTGAGATGGATGCTGAAATCCCCATTATTTTGGGAAGGCCATTCTTACCTACCGGGAGAGCATTGGTGGATGTCGAGAGCGGGAAATTGAATTTTCGTATGAACAATGATGAGGTGACCTTCAATATCTTTAAATCCATGAAGCGACCAAGTAATATCCATGTGGTGTCTACTGAGGATGTTATAGATGAGGCAGTAGCAAGTGTGAGCCATTTAATGAGCAAGAATGAACCCCTTGAATCTGTACTTGCCAATTATGATGAATCCAAAGTTCAAGGCTATGAGGAAGTGGTAGCTTCCTTATCAGGGTTAGGATTATATTCAAGGAATTCAATCACGTTAGATATCGACCTAAAAAACAGAGAAAGTCCTCCTGCAATGCCATCAACAGAAGAACCACCAAATCTGGAGTTAAAAGCCCTACCCTCTCATCTCAAATATGCCTTCTTAGGAGCCAATAATACTTTACCAATGATTATCGTAGCCGATTTGCTTGAAAGGCAGGTGAAATTGCTCATTGAAGTACTGCGGAAGCATATAAAAGCTATTGGATGGACAATAGCCGATATAGTAGGAATTCCTCCTAGCATCTGTGCTCACAAGATTCGGCTCGACATTGAATGTAAACCTAGTGTGGAGCATCCATGGAGATTGAACCCTCCAATGCTAGAGGTGGTGAAAAAGGAGATCATCAAGTGGCTAGATGCAAAAGTGATCTACCCTATTGCAGATAGTAATTGGGTAAGTCCGGTGCAATGTGTACCGAAAAAAGGAGGTATAACTGTTGTCCATAATGCAAAAGGAGAACTTGTGCCGACAAGACCAGTGACTGGGTGGAGAATATGCATGGACTATTGAAAGCTTAACTCATGGATCGAGAAAGACCATTTTCCAATGCCTTTTATGGACCAGATGCTTGACCGGTTATCAGAAAGAGGGTGGTATTGTTTTTTGGATGGGTACTCCGGTTACAATCAAATCTCTATTGCGCCGGAAGACCAAGAGAAAACCACTTTCACTTTCCCTTATGGAACATTCGCATTCAAAAGAATGCCATTCGGACTATGTAATGCCCCAGCCACATTTCAACATTGCATGTTGTCTATCTTTGCAGATATGGTCGAAGATTCTATGGAAGTATTTATGGATGACTTTTCAGTCGTAGGGGATATGTTTGAAGAGTGCTTAAAGAACTTAGGGCAAGTGCTTCAAAGATGCATGTAAATGAACCTGGTCTTAAATTGGGACAAATGTCATTTCATGGTGAAGGAAGGTATTGTTCTAGGACACAAGGTGTCGCAACAAGGGCTAGAAGTTGATGAGTCAAAAATTGAGGTAATTGAGAAACTACCCCCGCCGATTTCAGTAAAAGGTATTCGCAGCTTCTTGGGGCATGCAGGTTTCTACCAAAGGTTCATTAAAGACTTCACTAAGATTGCACATCCACTATGCAAACTCCTAGAGAAGGAAGTGAAGTTCTATTTTGATGATGTTTGTATGGCCGCATTTAAGTGTTTGAAAGAAAAATTAGTATCCACCCCAATTATCATCAGTCTTGATTGGTCCAAATCTTTCAAAGTAATGTGTGATGCTAGTGGTATGGCATTGGGAGTAGTGTTGGGGTAAAAGTTAAACAACCTATTTCACCCAATTTATTATGCAAGCAAAACTTTGAATAGTGCCCAGCAAAATTATACAGTCACTGGACAAGAGTTGCTCACAATAGTCTATGCATTTGAAAAGTTTCGGGCATACTTACTAGGCACCAAAGTAAGAGTACACACTGATCATGCTGCACTCCGCTACTTGATGGCAAATAAAGATGCAAAACCAAGATTGATAAGGTGGGTGTTACTATTACAAGAGTTCGATTTTGAGGTAAAAGATCAAAAAGGTTGCAAAAATCAAGTGGACGACCACTTATCGAGGCTGGAAGGAAGGGAAGATGCCCAGCGTGAGATTGATATAGACGACTTATTCACTGACAAACAGGTATTTGCTATATCTCTCAAACTGACACCATGGTATGCAGACTTTGCAAATTACATTGTGAGTGGATTGATACCGGATAAGCTAACCTTTTACCAACAAAAGAGATTAATGTTCTACGTTAAAAAGTACTTTTGGGATGAACCATACTTGTTTCGAGAATGTGTTGACCATGTTATTAAGAGGAGTGCTTCGAAAGAAGAAGTGGTAGAAATTCTCCATGCTTTCCATGCATCTCCAGTAGGAGATCGCCATAGTGGCATTTTCACTGTCGCTAAAGTCCTCCAAAGTGGTTATTACTGACTGTCCCTATACAAGGATGCACATGAATTTGCGAAGAAATGATCTCAATGTCAGCAGCAAGGTGGAGTGCCTAGAAGTCACGAGTTGCCTTTCACTCCTATTTTGAAAGTCGAGCTATTCGATGTATGGGGGATCAATTTCATGGGCCCATTTGTGAGCTCATTTGGAAATAAATATATCTTGGTAGCTGTAGATTATGTCTCCAAATGGGTGGAAGCCATCACACTTCCAAACAACGAAGGAAAAAGTGTTGTCCAATTTCTAAAACGCTACATCTTTGCAAGATTTGGCACTCCTAGGGCAATCATTAGCGATGGGGGGTCCCACTTTTGCAATAGGTGGTTTTCAATGGCACTGAGCAAATATGATGTGAAACACAAGGTAGCGACCCCATATCATCCCCAAAAAAGTGGCCAAGTCGAAGTGTCAAATCGGGAAATCAAAAGCATCCTGGCAAAGATAGTAAATGCCAACAGAACTGACTAGTCTAGGAAAATCGATGATGCACTATGCGCATATCGGACCGCTTACAAAACACCTATCGGTATGTCTACATATCAGTTGGTTTATGGTAAGGCTTGCCATTTGCCTGTCGAGCTAGAACACAAAGCATTGTGGGCACTGAAAGCTTTAAATTTGGACTGGTCAAAAATGTCAAAGGAGAGGGTAGAGCAGTTGAATGAACTAGATGAATTTAGACTCAGATCGTATGAAAGTTTAGCCATCTACAAAGAGAAGATGAAGAAATGACATGATGCTCAGATACTCAAGCGGGGCTTCAGGGTAGGAGATTGGGTTTGTTATACAAATCTTGACTTAGACTCTTTCCTGGAAAGCTTAAATCCAAATGGTCTGGACCTTTTAGAGTAGCGCGGGTGTTCACCAATGGTGCCATAGAAGTTGAAGATCAAGAAGGACCTCCATTTAAAGTGAACGGTCAACGTCTGAAATTATATTTTGGGGATTGTCAAGAGATTTATTTGGTTGAAGTGGTGTATTTGGAAGACACCTGAAGGCGCTGCTGCATCGTGCCACGACTTTAACTAAGGCGCTGTTTGGGAGGCAACCCAAAACTGTTTATTTCTTTCTTTTTCTTTGATAAAATAATGTGTGTTGTTTGTACAGGTTAAAGTATGAGAAGTGTTCAAAAAAGTGAAGGATGGCAAGTAATAGATCCAGTCGGCAAGTCACCAAAGGGGTCGGCGAATCCAACCTTATCCACCGTTTGACTCAAGCTATCATCAACATTGGAGTCTATAAAACTCGGCGAGCTTTGGAAATTATTGGTGAATCGCTGACCATGTCGGCGATCACAATGGAAACCACCGTTTGGACCCCCCATAAACCAGAGGTTTTGTAAATTTCGACGAAGAAACTAAACAGTCGACCTTCCGCCGAGTGAGTAGGCGAGCTTGACTAATGTCGCTGAGTGGGTGAAAACTAGATGGGTTTTGCAAGCCAAAGGTTTAAAAGTTTCAACTTCATTAACTGTCCCTCACTTTTTATCTGTCCAAACTCACACCTGCACCCTAGTTTCTATATTTTTTGCACTTTTAGCACATTTTAGTTGTTGAATTGTGCTCGCACTAGGATTGTATTGCCGTTGTTCCCCTAAGGTAATTTCAGGCACTGATGCCCAGATTCAGAGTGACACATCCGGCACTGATGCCAGATAGATGGAGTGACTACTTAGACATGATCCCTTCTTTACCTCCCTCTCTGTCTTTCTTTAATTGACTTGCTAGATACTTTTATTGCATTTGAGGACAGATGCTTTTATTTGTGGTGGGGTGAGGCCCACCTTTGTATGCTATTTGATGTTCGTATGTCATGTATACTTGGGCTTTGTGCTTAAATTATGTTAAATACTTCTTTTCGGTGGATGTTTGGGCTTATGGCTTCTTTTGTTTAAATTGCAAAATGATTTTTTGACCTGTCCAAAAATTTTTACCACCTCTCATGTGCTATATGTGGTTTTTCTTTTACAAAATTTAAGTCTCATTCCGATCAATACCGATGACTTGAATAGTGCTCTCAATCGAACGAACATGAATGTACGGCTATGATGAGGCCAAATAAAGTTGCATAGACAATATGTGAACTCTTTGCATCTCATTGTGATTAGCCATTTATCAAATAGATTCTCTTGTGATAATCATTGTATGCTAGCAAAAGTGTGAAGTCTTGTTTGACTGTAGTGTCAATGCCTAGTGTGATGAGCTTACTTTGAACCATGCATGATAGATCCTTGAATTTGCCCCGTTGGTCCGGTCAACTAAGTGATGTTATATCTTGATATGATCTTAGGCAACTTCTAAGAGTGTGTGCCAATTTGACATATACCTCTTTTGTGACCTACCTTGTGAGTGTGCTAACCACTTTTGAACACCCCTTGAGCCTTACCCTTCTTTGGAAGAAACTTGATGAAAACTAGACCTTTCTTAATCCACTACCTATACTCCTTTTGAATTGTGGCTAATTGAATAGACAACTTAGGCCAAAAGCCTAAGTTGGGGGTGTGGTGAAAAGATAAGGGAAAGTCAAGAAGTGCAAGGAAAGTCTCTTCTTACCCATGGTTTTGAGAAAAATGGAACCCCTCCATATAAAAAAAAAATAAAGAAAAATAAAAAGAACGAAAAAGAAAGTTGTGGAATAAAGTACAAAAGAAATGGGCTTCCCATACAATCCATGGAAAGTGAATAATAGGATGACTTATGAGCACTAAAAAAATGATGAAGGAAAAGGAAAGGAAGTGTTGTGAGCACCACATTTCATGAGGATAAAAGTCACTAAGCCTAAATGACCATACCTTTGCACTCAGCCCCATTACAAGCCTTGAAAAGACCTTTTTGATCTTGAGTGAGCTGAAACAAATGTTGACTGGAAAATACGGGCAAACCTATGGGTGAAAGCATGCATTGTGTTCTTCTTTGTGAGTGTGACCGTTGCATCTGATTCTGAAGCTTTAAACTGCGAACCATTGTGTGAATATGGAATCATTCCTTGTATGAGGGCATTTGAACACTTTGGTTGAGCTTGAACTTGCATTTGAAGCAAGTATTGTGAGCATGAGATTCTTTGATATTTGTAAGTCACAACTTGAATCTTTGAGTGCACATTTGATCTTCGCATAAGTAAATTGTGTCTTGTTGTGTGCATTCATGATTGAGTCTTATGTAGCACTGTTCGAGACACCCTTTTTGAATGGTTGAACTTGAGTTAGCTTGAGGACAAACAAAAGTTTAAGTTGGGGGTGTTGATAAGTCCACAAATTGGACTAATTTAGGGCTATATTTCAATAGAAATTGTGTCCTCAAATGCTTATTTTATCTCAATATATGATGAAAACACTTAAGTTTTAGGTATTTGAAGTTTAAAGGAAAGCATGGACACTACGTCGCAAAAAGGAACGAAAAGGCTGAAAAGAACAAAAAAATGAAGGCCTGAGGATCGCCGAGTCTACTTGGCGAGTCGCCAAAGGATCTTACTTCACCTTTTGTTCCAGTGTGCTAAGCCCTAAAGGAAAGGATCAAGTCAGCGGAAAAAGGGAGCAGTCGGTGCATCACCGAGAAGTTTCGCGAGGCAGTACCATTTTGCTCAATGACCCAGAGCACGACGATGCTAAAGGATGGTGCAAGACAGCTAAGAACTACACCAAAAGCCGAATCGTCGAGTTGATCGGTGATTCTGACAAACGACGCTGAATGATCCGCTGCAGCACAGATCTGTAGAAACTATAAATACTAGTTAGAGTTGTAGTTTTAAGTGTGGAACAATTATTATAATTTTCATATAGAATAGTACTTTTTGATATTTTTGCTCTGAGTTTGAGAGGGTTTTGAAAACTTGAAGAAGAAAAGGGTTTCATCTCCAAGGATTTGGACTTGGGTCTCTTGGATTCTTCATTCTTGACATGTGACAAGACTTAAATCTTCATACTCATTTGAATGCAAACTCATTTAGGTATAAATTTCTATCTCTTGAAGTGTGTCTAAAAACCCCAATTCTTGGGGTGTGATTTAGCAAATATGGGTTAAGAAAATTGTTGGGTCTTGCTTGTTGATTGTCTATTCGTAGTTTAAATGTGATTTTGTTTAGAGGTTGTGGATGAATTTAATGAATTTGTAGTTGCAAATACAAGTTTATTTATGTGTTTTCAGCTTGTTCGAGAGAGAGGTCGTAAAACTAAGACCACTAGATTGATGGCTAGTGTGAGTGGGTCGACATGAGGTTCAGCTCGAGAGAGTGAACCCTAATCCTATGTCCACACACTCAGCTCGAGAGAGTGAATGGGTTAAGGCATAGGCTGGTCTTCATGTGGCAAGTGGGTGTCCGAGAGGAACACATTTGAAATGGGGTAAGTTGCTCAAGAGAGAGCTTATCCCCCTTAAAGTCTAGCCTAGTCACAATTATTCTATGAATCTTCTATCGAAAGTATGTACCCAATAATCTAGCTTAACCCGTATTCCCATCACATCCCAAGGATCCCCTCTCATTAGTTAGAAACCTTGTTTATTTTGTTGTTTTTAAATACTAGTGACAAAACCCTATTGTTAACTGACACCCTTGTGTCCCCCTTTAATTTACAATGTTTTTAATCGTTAATGTTTTTAGCTACGACTAGTTAGAACTAAATTTTATTTTTCTATTAATTCTCAAAATCATTCTCTTGGGAACAATCCCAACCCTTGGTTGGGTTACTAAACTTGCATTGGAAGTTGTGTCTTGATTATGCAAACATCAAAAATCCACAATAATCTCGACGAACACTTTATCCTCTCCTCTTTTCTCCTCTTTTCTCTTCTTGAGCTCTCAACTTAAACCCTAAGTGTATACTAGGATTATAAAACTGAACCTAACAGGATTAGACCCCTAAAACATTACTAAAAACAAATTATAACTGATTGGGTAAGGAAAAGACCAAAATGCCATTTACTATTTTCGGATAACTTTCCTTAACTTGACATCCTGATTTCAAAAGGGCATATCTCACTCATCCGAACTTGAAACTGAGAAAACTCGGTGGTGTTGGAAATATAATTTAAAGAACTTTCATTTTACATCTTATGGCACAACTAACTCATTCTGTGCTAAAAGTTATGGTTGTTTGAATTCGACCCAAAACTTAGAAGTACAAGGAATGACTTGAATGCTTTTCTTTTTGGTTCTTCTTGGAACTTAAGGTGGTACATCTAGTGACCTTAACACTCAAGAAATTTTAAATTCCTTGAAAAAATCTCTCTCACTATGAAGAACGGTTCAAGTTTTAGCACAAAAAATTTCTAGGGTGTTACAATATCTCCCCCTTGGGATCATTCATCCTCGAATGATGACTGAACTGGTTATCAAATGGGGTTACTCTTACTAAGGTCTGATTCTAATGGTCTGCTCTTACTATATTCAAGATTATGCCAAATCCTTAAGTTCGGATTCTATACCTCTCTATAGGGAATCTCATCCCAAAACTGTTACATTTTACCACCACATTGGGATCATATCAAGAACCACCTAATGTTTAACAACACCACATTCAAGCTTAGTACTCTAACACCTCCATGGACTCCTACTAACCATCTCCTTCAGAAATTCTCAACACTTGACTTTATTTCTCATCTTATCATCTCCCCCTTTGGTGTAAAGTTGACATTTGAAGGCTATGGACCTATTCCACATTGACAACTCAATTATGCTATATAGGAACACATGGAAAATTATAACTTAATTGGAACCTCTAACATACCATATCAGCACACCTCTTAATTCTCTTGTTACTCTTGCGACTTAGCCACACTTCACTGCCCTTAACTAAAGGTTAGGGTCTCTCATTTGCACCACTCATATTTATTGTAGCTAATTACCTCAATTCCTCACCTACTCTATGTCAAGTCTTCTAGATCAAATCTCAAGACTAACATCATCACCCTCATATTGCCATTCTTTTTATCAAGACACTCATCTCAAATTCAAGCCTAATGTTTATTACTAAACCCGAATATCAATATGATTGCTTGCCTACTATCTAAAATCACCACTACAATGCGTAAATTTTAGAAACACTCATCCACTAGGAACTTATGAAACGTAGTTAATCCTCACCTCTTAGTATTCATACTTACAATTCACAACTTGAGTACTATTCACTCATTCACTATACATCAATGCCTAATTAGTTCTATAACACTTTGAATATTATAGGCTCTCCCTCAAAATTATAAGCCTAACTTAAGGCTATCACCTCATGAATACTCTTGCTCTTCTATTCACCACTTACACTTGGTCATTACTAACACCATGACACATAATCATAACCCCTTTCTAGTTAAGGTATACTCTAACTCATCTTGACTTGCAACTCTTACTCTACCTCCTATCATGAGCTCATCACAACTCATCACTTCTTAGTCTACCTATAAGGGAAAACTCCTCATTCATAACTTACTAAATGCATGACTATACCAACATAGTTTGTCAAAAAACCATCTCCCTTACTTAGAAATCTAAACCTCTACATACTTTCCTCTAAGTCTTGGGCACTTTCACTACTACTGCTCATGATCTCATCATTCCTACTATTTTTTGGAATGAAAATACTACCCAAGCTCTAAATATGCTTCCTCATAAGGATCACAGCTGAAATAGGGCTTAGAGTAGAAATACAACTCGTTTTTAGCTCAAATGCACGATTCATATGAACATGAGTGCATTACTCTAAACTGAACACTTACTCACTCATGGGCTTCTCTCAAACCCCTATGGAGTCTCATGACCTTCTCAAGATTTTTCTAAGAACAACTCATCGACTAAGGACTGACTTATCTATTCAATCACCTTTAGTATGATTAGTAGTCGAATGAATAAATCTGGGAAACACACGAGTAAGAATAAAATCTCTATGACATAGCTCTGTTACATGATTAAGAGTATGAAAGAAGGGAAACTCTTCTAAAATGTCTGTAGTCCCTCATTTATAGAAGTGGGGCCCTCACAACCATAAATAAGCCCTACTGACACGGCTTCATAGACAACCTAGGACTCTTGAACTCTGTGTTCTGATACCAAATTTGTCACGACCCGAGCCTACTCCCTGAAAGTGGTTGGCACTCGAAAAGCATTGCTGGTCCCCAAGTGAAACCTCATCCTGACTAACTACAAGCGGAAGACTAACTAAAGCATACTGATGAGTCCACAAATTGGACTCATTTAAGGCTCTATTTTAATAGAAATAGTGTCCTCAAATGCATATTTAGTCTAAATATCTATTCAAAACACTTAAGTTTCAGGTATTTGAAGTTTTTTTGGAAGCATGGATACTTAGGCACAAAAAGGAACAAAATGGCTAAAGAGAACAATGAAGTGGAAGCGTGAGCATTGCCACGCATGCTTGGCGATTCACCGAAGGGATGCACCCTACCATTTGTTCTAATACACGAAGCCCTAAAAGAGAAGGATAAAAAAGGCGATAAAAGAAGCAGTCAGCGTTTCGCCGATCAATTTCGTGAAGCAGAAGTATATCGCTCAAAGATCCAGAACGCACAAATGCTAAAGGCAAAGAACAAACAGTGATGAACTAGAAGAAGGGCGAAGTGCCGAGTCATTCGGCGTTCGCGACTAACCTCACCGAGCGATCTGCCAGCACTATTTTCTGAAGTCTATAAATACTAAACTCTTTATTATTTTTAAGGGTGGAACCAAAAAGTCTGAACATTACTATAATTTTTACTTTAGTTTTGATATTTTTCTCTCAAGTTTGGAGAGGGTTTTTGGAAGAATTTAAGAAGAGAGGAGTCCATCTTCCCCAAATTGGAAGTGGGTCATCTCTATTCTTCTTTCTTTTCTTAAATCAAGGTTAAATTTCTTATACTCACATGATTTCAACATCATTTTAGGTATAATTTCTTATTTCTTGATGTGTCGCTAAAAAACCCCATTCTAGGGGTGTGATTTAGCAAATATGAGTTGATATTATTGTTGGGTTTTGCTTACCGATAGGTTAGATGTATTTTAATGGTGATTTCACCTAGCGGTTGTTGTTTAAGTTAATGGGTTGCAAATACAAAACCACCATGTGTTTTCGGCTTGCTTGAGAGAAAGGTCGTGAAACCAAGATCGCTGGACTAATGGCCTAAGGAGTGGGTCGACATAAGGTTAAGCCCGAGAGGGTGAGCCCTAGTCCCATATCCTAACACTCAGCTCGAGAGAGCGAGTGGGGTAAGGCATAGGCTGGCCTTCATGCAGCAAATGGGTGTCCAAGAGTAACCCATTTGAAACAGGGTAAGTTGCCCGAGAGGGAAGTTATTTCCATCTAAAGCTTAGCCTAGTCATTATTATCTTGCAAATTTCCTATCGAAAGCGTTACCCAATGATATATATAATATATACATTACGGTCCCACCCGAAGAACTTCTCCGCATACTTGAATTTTCTCTTTATTTTTGTTGTTTTAGCTATACTTGTGACAAATCCTCATTAATATTTGACACTTTGGTGTCACCCCTCTTTAATTTACAATGTTTCTAGTTGTTAAAATCTTTAGCTACGATTAGCTTTAGCACATTTGTGCTTAACCACTAATTTTCACACCTACTCCCTTGGGACTCGACCCCAACCCTTGGTTGGGTTATTATACTATTGCACGATCTTAGACACTTGAATCAAAAGTTGTGTCATTGATTACGCAAACATCAAAATGGCGCTACTGCCGGGGAGTGGTGTTACGTGAAAGTTTTTGGTTTAAGTCAAATTCTGCTTTCAATAATCGTAGTTTACTAACCTTATTTTTAGTTTTGTTTTTCTTTAAATTTGTTGGTGTAGGTAGGTTCCCTGAGCATGGCTGAGGGAAATGGTGGCAACTTGACTGAGATGAAGCAAGAAGTTGAGAGAGCCTTCACATTACCCGCACTGGTAACTCAGCTGCACGAGTTGGCCACTAAAATAACAGAGGTGGAAAACTAGTGCAAGAGTCAAGGGAGGTACATACCTCCTTCTGAGAGGAAGCAATCTAGAGATAGGGAGAATAATTATGTCGAGGACACACTTCAAATCATTCTCCAAAAGATTACCGAACAAGATCGAATGTTGGAAGAGATACAGGAGAGTATTGAAGTATTGAATCAAATGGTTGGCTCTCACTCTATATTGATCCAACTGATCAGGACACTCCTGAATTATGCGATGCCTCCTCTTCACTTAAACGAACTGTTGGGGGTACCTAGTAACACTAGGGCCAACACAACTGATGAGGAGTGAGTGAGGACTTGCGTCGTGCCACGACATTAAATATGGCTCTTCTTGGGAGGCAACCCAATGTTTTTAATGTTTAAGATTTTACTTTTATAAATAATGGTGTGTTGATGTTGCAGGTTAAAATGAGGAAAATGTGGAAAGTTTCAGGTTGGCGAGTAGAAGTCCTATTCCGCGAGTCACCAAACTAGTCTGCGAGCCCAACTAGATTCGCCATTTTGCTTAATGTAAGTGCTATATAGAGCTTGTAGAACTCGGCGAACTCAAAAGGCAGCTCGGTGAATTGCCAACATTTTTGGCGATCTAAACTCAGTACGCCGATTTAACCCCCAAGAAATTGACGATTCTACAGAAAAGGCGGGATAAATGACCATTCGGCGTTCCGCCGAGTGGATTGGCGTGTGCAACTAACGTTGCCGAATGGACAATAACTAAACTATTATATAAAGGCCAAAGGTCAAAATTTTTGAATTCCTCATTTTCCCTCATTTCAAACTTCTCAAAATCACACCAAAGGTATTATTTCCTACATTTTTGCTTACTATTACTATTCTAGTTGATAATTAGTGCTTGGGGTTGGATTTCTTTGCTACCTATCATTTCAAAAGCGAATTTGATCAGCTTTAAAGGTTAGTCCCTAAAACCCCAAATTTATGTTGAAAGTTTTGTACTCGTTTGCGATGATTGTCTGTTAGTGATATGTGTTGGGCCACTCTGATAGGATTAGAATGATTACATGTGTATTTTAATTTGAAAATCTTGCTTGTGTTATCTGACTGTTGAATGCTCGTAATCTTAGTGCTTTTCAATGAGTTGGGTCATGATTGCACGTTGTTTTAATTGTTTAGGTGAAGTCTCAATAGCCCATGCTTATGCTAAATGTCAAAAATTTGCTAAATAATAGAGAGGGTGACACTGCTCTTAAGAGTAAATATCGTCAAATGGCCAAGTGCGGCAAGTCCGGGAGAAATCTGAGTATTCCGGAGTGATGGGTAATATGGGTCTTTTTCAAATTTTGTTAGTGCATGTTTTGATTTTGCTTTCGGGGTTTGCGGGATTGAATTCAAGAAGATGGATTCAAAATGGGCACGTTGGACCATTTGGTAAGCTGGGTCAAGCTCGCCGAATCGTTCGGCGGTTTGCCCAATGTCTCCGTCTCACCCTCTGTATGCTACCCTTGAGACCTGTATGCACTGTAACTTTCGGTGGACAAACCCTTGCTCACCAAAAGCAGTCGGTGATTCATAGAAAAGACTCTCTTATCGCCGACTTGCCTTAATTGTTTAGCCAATCAGTCAGTGAGCCTGATCTAGTTCGCCGAATTGGTTCGGCGACTCACCGACTTGATCAGTGAGTCTATCTACAGAGAAAGTCACCATGCCTAAATTTAAGTTGTTCTCTTATCCTTTCTCGATCTTTTACAGATATGGTATGCACCCATTTAACTGAGCAACTATAGAAAAAGGCTAAAGGCATTACGATCAATGAAGGTGGATCAAACCCTCCAAAGAGAAAAAGGGATGACCTCCAATCGGGAGATAAAGGCAAACGAAAAAATTACATAGCTAGGAAGGGTACAAATGTTGAACCAACTTTTTCTGAGCCGGAGGATGAGCAACCTTTGATAAATCGAAGGGATGCACTTAGGTCTAGAGCTTAGCCCACATCTATTGGAACCCCTTCAACTGCCACTCTCCCGACTACCGAATCAGTGCCAACTCCAGCACCACCTCCAGTGGCTCCTGCACTCCCCATAGCTCCACCTCCTAGGTTGCTGAACATATTAAAAGGCAACGGTTTACGAACTATTCTAGAAGAAAAGTTACTATTTGTAGAGGGCTTGGAGGCAAGCACGCTAAGGTGCTTGACACACTCAGATATCACAAATTGGAGCAGTTCACTAGGCCACGAGGCCTCTACATTCCTTCTTGGGTCCAGGAATTCTACTTGGCCTATGGAGAGTTGGTCCCAAAGAATGATAAGAAGGCTAGTGAGTTTCGACCGGTTAAGTCGGTTATGGTTAGAGGCAAGGAGGTGGAGTGTTACAGCGATCATATTAATGTTGTATAGGGTTGACTACTGCACTTAGTATTGCCCTACCAGGGTTTGCCTATTGCTCCATCCCTGAATGATTTGAAGGGTTGGTTAGCTCCGATAATCTCTAACACCACCCCGAGATAGATGGAGGCAGGAGCTTCGATTGAGAAGAGGGATATGAACATTGCATTCCGATACAGGTTTGGCTTCACCAGCAGCACTATCATGCCACCCCAGAATGAGTCCATCTTGTATCATCCTAAGGCAGCTTGCCTTGGTTCTATCATGGCTAGGAGACGGATCGACTTGGGATTACTGGTTTCACAAGAGATGGCTATAAGAGCCAAACAGACGCAGACGTCTTTTCCTTTTCCTATTATGATCACCGAGTTATGTCGGTGTACTGAAGTACCATGGGATCCTGCTAGAGATATAAAGGTCATCCCATCTTCTTCCATCGATATCCGATGTATAGAGGTCGAGCTCACACAAGAGGAGGTTGACAGGAGGAGAGAAGCTCCAGCAGATACTTCTCTAGAGGTCGATGTTGACTCATTACCAGCAGAGGCACCCTTGTCTATTCCGGCTTTGGAGCCTTCTGGTATACCCGCTCCTTTTTCTCCTTCACAGACTCCAGGTACATCCTCTTCCTCACAGCCAACCAGGATCACTCATGCCATGATCCTGAAAATGGGGCAGCTAGCTTATTTAGCGGATATGAGGTTGACGCAATTGGAGAGATCCATCCCAGGGATGATTGACAGTGTCATCTTGACAGCACTAGCCCCCCTTAGGACAACGGTTGATAATCTGACTACCAGAGTCTCTGCTTGTGAGAGAAGACAGGGGGAGACACCTGAGGTTTCAGCATTAAAAGCCAAAATAGCAGAGTTGAAGAAGGACGTAGCCTATTTGAAGGCTACCGACTTCACTATGCTGATGTAGGGAGCAGATGACAAGGATGCTCCAGAGACTTTGGGGATTCCTCCGGCTACTATCGGAGATGTGCCGAAGGATAATGCAGGACATACAGAGTCGTAGACAGAGACTGATGAAGAGCAGATAGCATTGCACGATGAGGTAGTGAGTGAGAGCTAAGAGGACAGCATATTCAAAGACTTGCCGAATCTTGTGGAGTTGGTTGTGCGGTTGGTAACTCAGACAGTGCCGGCTGAGACGTCCATAGTTGCTCCTAGTGGTTCTGGCGTTGTTAGTTCGTTTGAGGCTACTCCGGGCACTGAGACCCGTGACTAGATAGATGCACCCGGCACTGATGCCCATATTCAGACCCCGACAGATAGAGAGATTGCATAGACATGACTTCTTTTTACCTCTCTCTGTGTCTTATTCATTTTTATTTTTAGACACTTTTATTTGCATTCGAGGACAAACGCTTTTTAATTGTGGTCGGGTGAGGCCTACACCTTTTGTGTTGATGGTTGTGTTTTGTGTTTATATTTCGGTTGTTCTATTTAAAATTGTGTTTTATCTGCTTTTTGTGGATGTTTGAGCTTAGGGCTATCTTTTGGGTTTAATTGAAAAATAATTTTGTCCCTTCCAAAAAATTTTCATTTTTCAAAAATTTTTGCCACCTCTTGTTGTGAAAGTGGCTGTTCTTGTACAAATTCAAGTCTCAGTTTCGATCAATACCAATGACTTGAATGGTGCTCTCAATTGAACAAACATGAGTGTGCGGCTGCGATGAGACCAAATGAAGTTGCATAGGCAATATGTGAACTTTTTGCATCTCATTGTGATTAGCCATTTATCGAAGTGATTCTCTTGTAATGACCGTTGCACACTAGCGAAGGTATGTGGTCTTGTTTGACTTAAGTGTCGATGCCTTGTGTGATGAGCTTACTTTGAACCTTGCATGAATAAACCTAGAATTTGCCCCGTTAGTCTGATTGATTTAGTAAGGTGTGCTCTTGAAATGATCTTAGGCAACTTTTGAAGAGTGTGAGACAAATTTGACATATACCTCTTTTGTCGCCTACCCATGAGCATGTGAAACTCTCTTGAACACCCTTTGAACCTTACCTTTGGAAGAACCTTGATGAACCCTAGACCTTACTTGACCCACTACCTGTAATCCTCTTGATTTGTGGTTTAGTGAATATTGGTGAAAATGAAAAGGAGACGTCAAGAAGTGCAAGAAAAGTCTCCCTTAACCCATGGTGTTGTGGAACAATGGAAACCCTCCAAAAAAAAGTACAAAAGAAATTGGGTTTCCAATCAATCCTTGGAGGTGAATAAAAATATAACTTAGAAGCAATCTTGAGAATACCACATCTCATGAGGAAAAAGTAACTGAGCCTAAATGACCATACCTTTGCACTCAACCACATTACAAGCCTTAGAAAGACCTTTTTGATCTTGAGCGAGCCGAACCGAAGATCGATTGGAAAATAAGGGCAAGCCTATGGGTGAAAACATGCATTGTGTTCCTCTTTTTGAGTGTGAGCATTGCATCTGATTCCTGATCTTGAATTAATTAACTTCTGTGTGTGAATATGGAATCATTATTTATGAAAGGGCATTTAGATACTTTTTGTTGAGCTTCAACTTGCACAAGTGGCAAGTATTACGAGCATGAGAATCTTTGGTAATGGTGTGTCACAACTTGAATCTTTGAATACACAAGTGATCTTAGTATGAGTAATTTGAGTCCTATTGTGCATGTTCATGATTTAGTCTTGTGTAGGACTATTTGAGACATCCTATTTGAACTGCTGAACTTGAGTTTTACTTGAGGACAAGCAAAAGTTTAAGCTGGGGTGTTGATGCACTACTAAAAAACAACAAAAAAACGACGGAACAAAAAGCGACGGACGGCGTCGCTCCAAAAAGCGATGGACGTGATGCCGTTCGTCGCTTTTTAAATTAAAATTTAATTTTTTTTATTTTTGTTTAAAAGCGACGGACAGCGTCGCTGAGTCCGTCGCTTTTTTAATTTTTAATTTTTAATTTTTAATTTTTAATTTTTTTAAATTTTTTTAAAAGCGACGGAGTTCGTCGCTTTTTTAATTTTTAATTTTTTTTAAAAATTTTTAAATTTTTAAATTTTTTAAATGTTTTTTAAAAGTGACGGACGGCATCGCTAAGTCCGTCGCTTTTTAATTATTTTTTTATTTTTAATTTATTTTTTAAATTTTTTAAAATTTTTTAAAAAGCTATGGACTAGATCGCCGAGTCCGTCGCTTTTTAAATAATTTTTTTAACCAGGGACGCATTGCATAGCTGAGTCCATCGCTTTTCTTCACGGAATTTATAACATTATTTATTATATATCGATAGAGATGCAGTTCGTCGCTTTTTATTAATTTTAATTGTTTAACTATTTTTTAAATTATCGATGGATAGCATCTTTATGTATGTTGCTTCTTCGTCGAAATATGTGGTAAAATATATTTAAAAAGTGACGAACAATGTCTCTTTGTCCGTCGCTTTTTGGTGAAAAGGTCATCAAACTTTTTTCAAAAAAAAGCGATGGACATAGAGACTCTGAGGTTCGACCTAATGAGATCGGTATATTTTATTAAATCTAATTACTTTTAATAAAAGTGACATTCAGAGGTCGATTTGTTTAAAATATTCCTATAAATCATAATTTTCCTATTGTGCATAATAATAAAATTTCATTTACAACTATAATTAATTGTTCAAAAAGTGTAATAATTTTGTATACGTAATTTATAAAAAATAATTAGAATTCGTGGAATAAATAAAAAAATATCTATAATCCATATTTAGAATATGAAACTACATACGTTGATATGAATTAGGAGAAAATTAACTTGATGGATAAATTAATTAAATTTATTAGATTAAAATTTTGTTGATGTGTAGTTAAATTATATATATATATATATAAACCTCGATAAATTGAATTGATTAAATTAAACTTCTGTTGACGTGTAGTTAAATTACATATATATATATATATTATATATACGTGTGTGTATATATATACTATAATTTATCAATCAAGTTAATATATATATATATATATATATATATAAACCTCAAAAAATTGAATTGATTAAATTAAACTTTTGTTGACGTGTAGTTAAATTACATATACATACATATATATATATATATATTAACTGATCGATAAATTTAATTTATTAAATTAAACTTCTGTTGATGTTCAACTTTGATAAATTAAATTTATTAAATTTAACTTCTGTTGATATATAGTTAAATTATTTATATATATATATATTTATATATATATATATATATATATATATATAGTTTACCTTTATCGATAAGTTTAATTTATTAAATTAAACTTCTTTTGACGTAATATATATATATATATATATATATATATATATATATATATTATTTGATTGATAAATTAAATTTATTAAATTAAATTTCTATTAACGTGTAATTAAATTTCATATATATATATATATATATATATATACACACAATTTTAACTAATAAAACTAATTTCTCTCACTTCTCTATCACTTCTGTCTCTGCCACTCACTCACTCTCACGACCGACGGCACGACAGTGAGCTCGACGGCAGCGCCACGCGAAGAACCCCGACCGGCGCGACGCCACCAGCCCAGCAGCAGAAGTTCGCGGGCACCTAGTAGATCGATCAGCCGCGGCCAGCAGCGCAACTCGCAGCAGCAGGTCGACCACGCCGGCACCGCGTCGATCCTGACCGGTGCCGCCTCCATCCCGACTGGCGCACCTCCATCCCGACCCATTGTCCTTCTCCTTTAATTCAAGGTTAGGGTTTCATAATATTATTTTTAATTTCTTTCAATTTGAGTATTTAATTTGTTAATTAGTATATTGAATTAGTTTTTAATTGATTGATTGTTAGTTAGTAAGGGAATGATTTAGGGTTTTTGATTGTTAGTTTGAATTAGGGATTATTTGATTGTTAAGTTTGTGTTTGTTGATTGTGAATTGAAATTTTAATGTTAGGGTTAGTTTAAATTAGGGTATCTTAGAATTTGTTTGAAATTTGGTATTTCTTGAGTTAATTAGTTTGATCTTGGAATTGCATGTAAGATTAGATTGAATTAGGGTATTTAAGGAGTTGTTTGAATTTGGGTATTATTTGAGTTAGTTTGAATTATTATTCACATTTTAGGACTAATAGTTTGAATTTGGGATTAGGAATAGCTAGCTAGTTGAATTTAGGGTTTTAGCACTAGTTAGATTTTGGGATTTTAGGACTAGTTTGAATTTGTGATTTTAAGACTAGTTTGAATTTTGAATTTAGGACTAGTTTGAATTTATTATTGAGATTTTAGGACTACTAAAAGTTTGAATTTGGGATTTTAGCACTATAGTTTGAATTTGAAATTTTAGAGATTTGAATTACAACTTAATTAAAACTTATAATTAATTAGAACTTGAATTTACGTTAAATTGAACTTAATTAGGAATATGAACTTGAAATTAGATTGGGGTAGTTCGAACTAATTAGCTTGAATATATAACTAATTAAGTTTAATTAGAAATTAGATATGAACATGAAGTGAAACTTCAACTTATTAAAACTTAAATATATATATATATATATATAACTAATATTCTTGGATTTGAAGTTTATATTTAACTAATTTAAGGACTTTTTGTGCTAGGCAACTGAGGAAGCTCAACATCAAAAAAAGTTGATACAAGACTATATTGCTTATTTCACAAAGTGGAGATAAGGTTGGTGCTTCTAAGTTTCTTAAGTTCAAGTACAATTGCATGCTTTCAATAATGTGTTTGTGTCCTTCTAGTGTTGACACTTAGCTTTAATTTTGTGATAATGTGTTTGTTAAGCATAAGTACCAACACTAGTTGATCCTATTGATGACAAAATTGATTTTCTTCCAAGATCGATTTGTGTCCATCTAGTGTTGACACTTAGCTTTAATTTTGTGATAATGTGTTTGTTAAGCATAAGTACCAACACTAGTTGATCCTATTGATGACGAAATTGATTTTCTTTCAAGATCGATTTGTGTCCATCTAGTGTTGACACTTAGCTTTAATTTTGTTTAGTCGGTGGATTGGTTATTGGTTTAAGGCTAAACTAAACTAGTTTAGGTTGTTAAGTTGTGCGAATATGCTAAGATAAATAATGTGGTTTGGTTGGTTGATTCGTTGTTGGTTTAAGTCTAAACTAAACTAGTTTAGGTTGTTAAGTTGTGAGAATATGCTAAGATAAATAATGTGGTTTGGTTGGTGGATTCGTTGTTGGTTTAAGTCTAAACTAAACTAGTTTAGGTTGTTAAGTTTTGCGAATATGCTAAGATAAATAATGTGGTTTGGTTGGTTGATTCGTTGTTGGATTAAGTCTAAACTAAACTAGTTTAGGTTGTTAAGTTGTGCGAATATGCTAAGGTAAATAATGTGGTTTGGTTGGTGGATTCGTTGCTGGTTTAAGTCTAAACTAAACTAGTTTAGGTTGTTAAGTTGTGCGAATATGCTAAGATAAATAATGAGGTTTGGTTGGTTGATTCGTTGTTGGTTTAAGTCTAAACTAAACTAGTTTAGGTTGTTAAGTTGTGCGAATATGCTAAGATAAATAATGTGGTTCGGTTGGTGGATTCGTTGTTGGTTTAAGTCTAAATTAAACTAGTTTAGGTTGTTAAGTTGTGCGAATATGCTAAGATAAATAATGTGGTTTGGTTGGTGGATTCGTTGTTGGTTTAAGTCTAAACTAAACTAGTTTAGGTTGTTAAGTTGTGCGAATATTCTAAGATAAATAATGTGGTTTGGTTGGTTGATTCGTTGTTGGTTTAAGTCTAAACTAAACTAGTTTAGGTTGTTAGGTTGTGTGAATATGCTAAGATAAATAATGTGGTTTGGTTGGTGGATTTGTTGTTGGTTTAAGTCTAAACTAAACTAGTTTAGGTTGTTAAGTTGTGCGAATATGCTAAGATAAATAATGTGGTTTGGTTGGTTGATTCGTTGTTGGTTTAAGTCTAAACTAAACTAGTTTAGGTTGTGTGAATATGCTAAGATAAATAATGTGGTTTGGTTGGTTGATTTGTTGTTGGTTTAAGTCTAAACTAAACTAGTTTAGGTTGTTAGGTTGTTTGAATATGTTAGGTTGGAACAATTGCACGAGAGATGGTAAGTTCTTATTTAAACTTTTAAATAAATAATTAGTTGATTCATATATATCATTATAAATTTCAATTTTTTTTATAGGAAAAAGAATTGGGACGCCCTCCCATTGAACCAGAGGTTTTCAAGAAGACTCATGTAAGGAAGAAAAAAAATGAGTCGGATCCGGATGTGTGGGTGGAGGAAAGGGCCGAACGAACTTTTGTAAGTTATTTAATATGAAAAATATATATATATTTATAGTGAATATATAATATGTATATATATAAATGTCAATTTTATATTTAATATGTAGAATGATTTTCAGCACTACGTCGCTGAGAATCTAGATAGTTCGGTCCAATTGACCCCTGAACTATCCACCCAGATTTGGAAAGAAAAAGTGGTAGGGGCGACACACAAGGGTAGATGCTATGGTCTAGGCTCTCAAAATGATGTTAGACGACTCCAGTCAGGCTTAGAAGGTATTTCACGTCAAGCTGAGGCACTTAACGTTGTGCAAATTGCTGCTATGTCGGATCAAATATCTAAACTTACAGCAGCACTAGCAGAGTCGGAGCGAAGAAGAGTAGCTGAACAAAAAAGCATGAATGAGACTGTTCAGCAAATCAAAGAACAAGTGATGAACCTCACTCGTCGACCTAATACTTCGGCTCCTGATGACACCGACGACGAGAGTGATGAGGATGATTATGTAGATCTCACTCCCTAGTTTATATCTTTGGACATTTATAAACTTTTTTAAATGAATATTGAAAGATTTTATAATTTATGATTTATGTACTTTTGAATGTTATTTTATGTTTTGTTTAGATTGTTATAATTGTGTGTTTGATTGGGCTGAATACTGTAGTATTGAATTGGATTGAATTCAATTGAATTTTATTTGAAGGTGGCCAGCAGAAACTGGAGAGTTTCTGCTGTCAAAAATAAACCAGGAAAAGCGACGGACTGCGTGGTTTTGTCCGTCGCTTTTCTTGGTTTTATTTTTAAAAATTCCAGAAAAGCGACGGACAAAACGATGCAGTCCTTTGCTTTCTGGGAATTTTTTTAAAAAAATTTCTGGAAAAGCGATGGACAGCGTCTCAATTTAGAAATAAAAAAAATAAAACTTAAATAAAAGAGACGGTGTTCGTCGCTTTTTTGAAAAAAATTAAAAAAATTAACTTTCCAAAAATAGACGCAGTCCGTCGCTTTTTATGATGCTGTCCGTCGCATTTTTGCGACGTTGTCCGTCGCTTTTTAGCGATGCAGTCCGTCGCTTTTTGAAAAGCGTCGAGCTAAAAAGCTACGAAACTGATTGCGTCGCTTTTCCGTCGATTTTGACGCGAAAAGCGACGCAGTCCGTCGCTTTTTGGCGTCTTTTTTTTAAAATTTTTTAGTAGTGATGAGTCCACAAATTGTACTCATTTAGGGCTCTATTTTAATAGAAATAGTGTTCTCAAATGCTTATTTAGTCTAAATATCAGATGAAAACACTTAAGTTTCAGGTATTTGAAGTTTTTTTGGAAGCATGGACACTTAGGCGCAAAAGGAACAAAAAGGTTGAAGAGAACAAAGAAGTTGAAGCATGAGCATTACCATGCATGCTTGGCGATTCGCCGAAGGGATGCACCCCGCCCTTTAGTCGAGTACGCGAAGCCCTGAAGGAGAAGGATAAAAAAGGTGATGAAAAAAGTAGTCAGCATTTCGCCGATCAATTCCGCAAAGCAGAAGTATACTGCTCAAAGATCCAAAATGCACAGATGCTGAAGGCAAAGCACAAACTGCGATGAACTAGAAGAAGGGCGAATCGCCGAGTCATTTGACGTTCGCGACTAACCTCGCCAAGCGATCTGCCAACATTATTTTCTGAAGTCTATAAATACTAAACTCTTTATTAATTTAAAGGGTGGAACCAGAGAGTCTGAATAATATTACAATTTTTACTTTAGTTCTGATATTTTTCTCTCAAGTTTGGAGAGGGTTTTGGAAGACTTGAAGAAGAAAGGAGTCCATCTTCCCCAAATTGGAACTGGGTTGTCTCTATTCTTCTTTCTTTGCTTAAGTTATGGTTTAATTTCTTATACTAACTTGATTTCAACATCATTTTAGGTATAATTTCTTATTTCTTGATGTGTGGCTAAAAATCCACATTCTTGGGGTGTGATTTAGCAAATATGAGTTTATATTATTGTTGGGTTTTGCTTGCTGATAGGTTAGATGTATTTTAATGGTGATTTCACCTAGCGGTTGTTGTTTAATTTAATGGGTTTGTAGTTGCAAATACAAAACCACCCATATGTTTTCAGCTTGCTCGAGAGAGAGGTCACAAAACCAAGATCGCTAGACTGATGGCTTAAGGAGTGGGTCGACATGAGGTTCCGCTCGAGAGGGTGAGCTCTAGTTGCATATCCTAACACTTAACTCGAGAGAGTGAGTGGGATAAGACATAGGCTGGCCTTCATGCGGCAAATGGGTGTCCGAGAGGAACCCATTTGAAACGGGGTAAGTTGCTCGAGAGGGAACTTATTTCCATCTAAAGCTTAGCCTAGTCACTATTATCTTGCAAATTTCCTATCAAAAGCATGTACCCAATGATTTATATCAATATATACATTGCGGTCACACCCCAAGAACTCCCCATACTTGAATTTTCTCTTTATTTTTGTTTTTTCAGCTATACTTGTGACAAATCCCCATTAATATTTGACACTTTGGTGTCACCCCTCTTTAATTTACAATGTTTTTAGTCATTAAAATCTTTAGCTACGGTTAGCTTTTGCACATTTGCGCTTAACCACTAATTTTCACGCCCACTCCCTTGGGACACGACCCCAACCCTTAGTTGGGTTATTATATAATTGCACGATCGTAGACACTTGCATTGGAAGTTGTGTCGTTGATTACGCAGATATCACATACAAAGCTTATAACTAAATAAAAATTCATGAAAACTTAAATACAAAGCTTTAACTCAAAGAAAACTCTGAATAATATGATATATTAAACTTAGCCCAAAATGGACACCTTAAGTCTTTAAAGCATTTAATAAAATAAATTACCAGACTTCTAAAACTCTACTGTCTATCTATGAAGCCTCTAACTGAAAGAGATGGAAATCGGGAAAAGACCCACGACATCCTAAAAAAACTATAAAGTAAATGAAATCCTTCAGAAGCAAGGAGACTCACCATAGCTATCTCGAACTCCATGTGGTTTCAATAAAGCTCCTGTTGATGACCCAGAATACCTATATTTGCATCATGAAAGGATGCAAGACAAATGGCTAAGTAAATGGAATGTACGAGCATGTAAGGTGAATTCTAAAGCATAATATAAGCTTAAAACTTGATACAAAAAAAGGGAAACATACTTACCTCTTCTCAAACTTACTCAACTAAAGGAATACTCAAGGATACTCAACACTACTCAAAATTACTCATCTCAGAAGAACTCAAGGATAAGATACTCAACTCAGTAATGATGTTCTCAACTCAGTGAAACTTAACAATAAGGTATCGACACAATGAAGCATAGATCAACTCAAGATACTCAAATCGAAGGTACTTAATTCATGATACTCAAGGATAAAGCAATAGTAAAAGATGCAATATATATATATGGAAAGCTGTAAAACTGTAGATAGCAACTCAATGTATTGAAAAATACAATAATACTCAATGTGTGTATGAAAAATACAATATAACTCTGTGGGAGTTTCTCAAATAGACAGCCACCACTATGAGCCTAAGTGATGATACATCGTCTTACCCACACTTCCAGAATTGTCCTATACTTTGCCGTCATATAGAACACCTTAACTAGGTGGATCCACTAGTTTATGCTAAAAACCACTAAGGAGACATCTAAAAAGTATGATCCTTTCTACTCATGATGGCTACATGGTTTATGGGGGCTGTGAGTTATCTGAACTCTCCCCCATATCGATGCTCAATACTACTCTCAAAATATACTAGCTCATATGTTTAAAAACATAACATTTATGTGGTTCCAGATTATTACTCAAAAATATATCTCTTAAAAGAGATGGTACTCAAACTACTCAGAACTCTTTTGGAAATCTCAATTTCCTCTCATCTTAAATGTAAAAACATTTACTCTTGGGAATACTTAGTTCCCATATAATCTTTGAATAAATGAACTGTACTCTTAATCTTTACTCAACTCAAAGCTTAAGTCTTAAAATAGAGTTAAAACGTTTGTAAAAGTCTTCTTAAAATATGATTCATGCCGAATTATGGATGTAAACGACTCAATGCAAGGTTTTCAATAACCATAGATAAAACTCAATACTGGAACTCAAGAACTTCAATGATACGACTCATTTCAAGAATGCTCAACTCAGAGGGTTCAAGCAGAATTATGAGCATGAACTACTCAACTCAAGGACTTCATGGGTAATATGTAATAGTCCCGTTATTAGAAATTTAATCTCAAAGGGGATTAGGAACTCAATAATAAATACTTAGAACTTGAAGATACTACTCTTCTCAAAGGTACTCAATTTATGAATTTCATGCAGAATTTATGGGCATGAACGACTTGAATAGGGGGTCTATATAACAATATGGAACTCATGGATACAACTCTTCTCATTCTCATAATTACTTTCTCAAAAATTAGCTCAAATTAATAGTTGATCTCAAAAGAGTCACAATTGAACTCAGAGACTTTCTTGAACTCTACTCTTAACTCTCTCTTGAATGTGAATTATGAATTCAAGAGTTATGGTTCATGATATGAAAGAACTCATGATGACAAATTAGACTCATGAATACATTCTCCTCATCCTCATACTCACTTGCTCGAGTCTTGAAACAAGTTACTAGAAGTTGTAGAAGACTCCTCAAAAGGACTCAGAGGGACTTTCTCAAAATGTTTGAAAGAACTATCAAGACTTGACTCTCAACTCTACCTTGAATTTGATTTATGAATTCAAGGTTCTGATTTGTGATATGAAAGATCAATTGATGTTTAGGATTGTTTTTAGATAGTTAAACATGAGAAACTATCAAGAAAGCACTGTCTAGATACAAGTCCGCGACGTAGAGATGCATTTTAATATTTGGTCGAGAAATAACTTTTGAGGCAGAGAGGTCCGTGACCTCTCCGTGACACGAAGAAAATTTCCTATCCTGAGGACCAGGTCCGCAACACGGACCTGGTACCCAGATTCGCCTGACTTTTTCCTTCTTCATTTTCTAACCCTAATTCACCTTAACTCGGTTCTTTTTCTCAATTACTCTTTAGATTAAGATACCCACTACATGTACACAAGAATATAAGCAAACACAACTCTAAAACTGACACGATTTCCTCAAGAACTCATCAATATCATCTTAACTCGAGAATGAAAGTCAATTTCAAGAACATCAAACCTTCAACTTTCTAGAATGAACTTAATGTTGAAATTAACATGATTGGAGTATGGGTGAACAAACCCAACACTATGGAAGATTACATACCTCTTAGGGATGAAACCCATGGCGAAAATCCGCAACATGCAAGAATCTCAACGAACGTTTGATCCTTTCCTCTTTTCTTTTCTTTTCTCTTATTGAACTCTCAACTAAAACCCTAAGCGTATACTAGGATTATAAAAATGAACCTAATAGGATTAGACCCCTAAAACATTACTAAAAACAAATTAAATCTGATCGGGTAAGGAAAAGAGCAAAATAGCCCTTACTATATTCTGATAGCTTTCCTTAACTGGACATCCTGACTTCAGAAGTATATTTCTCACTTATTCAAACTTGAAACTTAGCAAACTTGGTGGCGTTGGAAAGATAATTCAAAGACCTTTCATTTTCCATCTTATGGCACACCTAAATCATTGTGTGCTAAAAGTTATGGCCATTTGAAGTTGACCCAAAACTTAGAAAAAACTAGGAATGACTTGAATGCTTTTCTCTTTGGTTCTTCTTGGAACTTAAGGTTTAACACTCAATAAATTTTAAATTCCTTGGAAAAATCTCACTCACTATGAAGAATAGTTCAAGTCTTAGCTTAAAAAATTTATGGGTTGTTATAGCTATATAGAAACTTTTAACGGAGTCAATTTCAAAATTCCTTGTGCGGGTCTCACATTTATGTTTTGACTCCATTTCCAATTGTTGTGATTTTAGACCAAAACATCCATAATGACATTGTGATAGATAATTTGATAGTTTGGCAGTGTTCGAAGGTATTTCTAATATGGATAGCTCGTGTGTTGTGAATTCTGAGTGCTCGTGTTCGGCTTTGAGGTAAGCTTCGATCTAATTTCATGATTGAGCTTCTTAGATAATTCCTAGTTTAAATTTCATGTAATTTCATATGATATTTGCCGGGTATTTATCTTTTCTCTTGTAATTCCATTCTTTCTTGATTCCTAGGAGCCTTGGGATAATTGTAGGGGTTAGAGTCCTTAGTTTAGGTTGTGGCTTCACTTGTGGTGAGATGATCATGCTTATACTTGTTAGGATTGATTGTTGGTGGCCTATGACTATGTTGTACATTAGATTCTTTGGGTTGTGTTTTATCACCATGTAGTTATAATTTGCCCTCTATAGGCTTATTTTATGATTTTCTCCTTGCGATGATGCTTGTGGCCTTGGTGGCTCGTAATAGCCATGGTTTTGTCCTCGTTGTGCTTAGTCTGGGACCAGAGTGGTGTGATTAGGGTAAGGGGTCGTCCCTTGAGTTTTCTCCCCCTTTATTGATTAGAAATCTCTTCATGATCCCCTCTCTTATTGATTAGTGGTGGGCATGCTATATCCTTATTGAGTTTATGATTACACTGATGGGCCTGAGGCTGTATGTAAGGACCAGTTGGATTCCAGGTTACTATTCTCTACCTGGGTAGTGTGGTTTCATTGGTTGTATAATTATTTTATTTTAATTGCCTTGTTTGAATGTTGGTGATGGCATGTATTGCGTTGTTTGCACATTTTCACGGATTTTGTGGTACAATCCAGCCCATGCATTACATATTTATCATTCATGATAAGATAATATTTAACTCAATTTTTATTCTAGGCTAGTTTTAGGGAGTTGTACCACTGTGATCACTAAACTTACTGAATTTTGAGATTACAAGGCGTCAAGGACAATATAACACGGGAATCAATAAATAATAAATAATTACCAAATTACACACAATTCTATCAACCCTAGATCAAACCCTTAATAACCATACCCAGATTAGGGCTTTTTCCACCATAATTCTTAGATCAATCCCCCCCCCCCAATCGATATTTACCCATTAGATTACGTTCTACAGATCAAAAAACGAAATTAGGGAGTTCAAATCTTACCTTTAGCCTCAAGAATGGTGCAAAATTGTCAAGAAAACCCTTGGGTTTGTTCCTTAGCTCTCAAGTTCTAAAATTGCAGAATAAAAGGTTTTTGTGGTTTATTTTCGACTTTAAATCACGGTTGCCCCGCTATGGCGGCACTCGCCCCGCTACAGAGGCCCCTCCCTGGCGGGAGAAATCTTGCCTCAGTGGCTTGCACGAAACCAGTGAGCTAAAATAATAATTCCAAGACCTCCATCTCACAACACACCTTCCACCAACGACACTCAGAAACTAACCGTTCATGCTAAGATCAATTTCGGGAGTTCTACTCTCCTGAATTCAATTTCGTAAAGTCGTACGGGTTCATTAATGTCTTATCTATTTACTCATGTAATCAAATTCATAATTAGATCACCTAATTTCTACTAGATTTCTCTAGACCTTATAGACTCCGATTTCATCCAAATTTGGACTAGGTTGGGAAAATCTAAATACTATGAAAAAATTTTCCGGCCCAAAATTTTTCCTCGTTGGCTTTTCTATAATGATGGGAACATGTCGTTAAAAAAATACCAATCTACCCATCACTCGTCTCTGAGTGAAAAAGCTTAGGAAAATAGGTTACAGAAGGAATAAAGTAGTACCTGAATCGACGAACAATTGGGGATACTTGTCTCGCATGTCCCTCTCGGTTTCCCAAGTAGCTTCCTCGACTAGACGATGCATCCATTGAACTTTCACGAACTTAATCTACTTGGTCCTCAACTTACGCACATCGTGATCAAGAATTGCAATCGGTTCCTCTTCATATTGGAGGTCCTTGTCTAACACAATTGAGTCCTACTTTATGATATAATCCACGTCACCATGATATCTCTTCAATATGGACACATCAAATACCGAATGAACTCCCAACATATTAGGAGGTAAAGCCAATCTATATGCTACTGGTCCTACATAGTCGAGAATCTCAAATGGACCAATGTATCTAGGACTAAGCTTGCCCTTCTTGCCAAATCTCATTACCTCTTTCATGGGTGATACCTTAAGAAGAACATTCTCACCAGTCTGAAATGTCATGTCTTTTATCTTATGGTCTGCATACTTCTTCTGTCTACTCTGGGCAACTAAAAGTTTAGTTTGAATACTCCTCAGCTTATATGAGCATCCTTCACTAAATCAACCCCCAAAGGTTTCACATCTCTAGCCTCGAACCATCCTATGGGTGATCTACATCCCCTCCCATAAAGTGCCTTAAACACTGCCAAATCAATGCTAGAGTGATAACTATTATTATAAGAGAATTCACATAAAGGTAAGAACTTATCACAATGCCCTCAAAAATCAATCACACATGCCCCCAACATGTCTTCTAACACTTGAATAGTCCTCTCTGATTGCGCGTCTGTCTGTGGATGAAAAGCAGTACTAAAAGTGAGTTGTGTGACCAATTCATCATGTAATTTCCTTCAAAACTTGGAGGTAAACTGCGTACCACAATCTAAGATGATAGAAAGGGGCACCCCATGAAACCTCACTATCTTTTTCACACACACCTTAGTCAATTGTGTAGCATTATAATCTATTCTTACCGGAATAAAATGGGCTAACTTAGTCAATCTATCAACTACTATCCAAAGAGAATCAAACTTCCCCAAAGTCTTGGGAAGACCAACCTCGAAGTCCATGGCTATCCTTTCCCACTTCCATTCCAGAATTGGCATTCTTTGAAGCAAACCTGCAGGCCTTTGATGCTTATATTTTACTTCTTGGCAATTTTGACACTTAGCCACAAACACCACTATATCCTTCTTCATGCCTGGACACCAATAAATTCGGTTCAAATCTTGGTACATCTTGGTCACACCCGGATGAATGGAATATCATGAACCATGGGATTCTGTCAAAAATTTCTGAATCAAGTCATCAACTCAACGAACACAAATCCTTCCTTTAAAACTGAGCACACCTTCCACATCAAGAGTAGTCTCTTGTGCCTTACCAATCATAGTCTTCTTCTTAAGTTCATTCAAATTTTCGTCCTCAAATTGTTTGGCCTTGATCTCCTCAATGAACGTGGCCCTAACTTCAATACTAGCGAACACCCCACCTCTTTCTGAGATGCCCAACTGCATAAACTTAGACTTTAAGGTCTGAATTTCCTTAGCCAGATGTCGTTTGGTTACACTCAAGCAAGCTAGACTACCCACACTTACCGTTTTTTGACTCAAAGTGTCTGCCACCACATTAGCCTTACCCGGATGGTATTGAATTGTGATATCATAATCCTTGAGTAGCTCCATCCACCTTCACTATCTCAAATTCATATCCTTTTGAGTGAACACATTCAGCGAACTACGATGATCAGTAAATACCTCACACTCAATACTATAAAGATAATGTCGCTAGATTTTAAGAGCAAACAATACCGCTGCAAACTCCAATCATGTGTTGGATAATTCCTCTCATGCACCTTCAATTGTCGTGATGCATAAGCTATAACATTCTTATCCTGCATTAACACAACACCCAAACCCAAATGGGAAGCATCACAATAAATAATAAAATCCTTACCCTCCACCGATAATGCTAGAATAGGCGCTATAGTCAAGAGAGTCTTGAGATTTTGAAAGTTCTCATCACACTTTTCAGTCCATTCAAAAGGTACCTCCTTTTTTGTCAAATTTGTTAGCTGAGTGGCAATAGAAGCAAAGTTCACAAATCGACGATAGTAGCTACCAAGCCCAACAAAACTCCTACCTTCCGTCACAGAGCTAGGCTGAACCTAATTCTTAACCGCTTCAATCTTTTGGGGATCTACCATTACCCCTTCATTTGAAACTACCTGCCCTAATAATGCAACTGAATTCAACCAAAATTAACAGTTAGAAAATTTAGGATACAACCTTTGTTTTTCGAGAGCACCCAGAATAATACAAAGATGGTCGGCATGCTCTTCTTGACTTTTCAAATAGACCAAAATATCATTAGTAAAGACTATAACAAATGAATCAAGAAATGGCTTGAATACCTTATTCATCAAACTCATAAAAGTTGCAGGTGCATTAGTCAACCCAAATGACATAACTAGAAACTCATAGTGCCCATAGCGGGTTCTAAATGCCATTTTGGGCACATCATCAAGCTTAATGTTTAACTGATGGTAACTAGACCTTAGATCAATATTAGAGAACACTGATGCACCTTGCAATTGGTCAAAAAGATCATCTATTCGAGGCAAAGGATACTTGTTTCGAATGGTGACCCTATTCAATTATTGATAATCTATACACATCCTCATACTACTATCATTTTTCTTAACAAACAAAACTGGAGCACCCCCATGGGGAAGCAATAGGATGGATGAATCATTTATCAAGAAGTTTTTGGATTTGAGTCTTAAGCTAATTCTACCGGAGCCATGCGATATGGAGGGATGGAAATGGGACAAGTACCAGGTTCTAAATCAATGCAGAAAGCTATATCTCTATTAGGAGGCATACCAGGCAAGTCATTAGTAAACACTTCTCTAAATTCTGACACCAAAGGAATATACTCAATAGATGGAGACTCAACCTCAACATCTCGAATATGAACCAAATAAGATAAACAACCCTGCCCTACCAGTTTTCTAGCCCAAATGGAGGATATAATCTTAGCTTGCTTAGGCTTATACAGCCCTTCCCACTTTAACGTTTCCCTTCCCAAAATTTCTAGAGTCACAGACTTAGTATTACAATTAAGCACAACATAATAGGGGGACAACCAAATCATGCCTAAGATTATGTCAAAGTCAGTCATATCAAAAATCACCAAATCAACCCAAATCTGATAACCCATAAACAAAATAGGACAAGCACGATAGACATGGGTGACTATGACAAACTCTCCAACTGGGGTAGAAATATGGTTATGGGCATCAAGTATATCACAATTCATATCAAATTCTGAGGCAAATCTCATGGATACATAAGAGTAAGTATAACATGGATCAAACAACACATTAGCCATTCGGTCAGACGTTTCTGCCTCATTCTAGCTCAGAAAGGCATAACACTGAGCCCTATCATCGTGACGGCCGACTTCCCTGCCTGGCTGCACTGTACCTCTACATGCGTTACCATTTCCTCTACCTCCGCGGCCTCACTGTTTGCTCCTCCCCTACCTTGTGGATGCCCTCGACCATTATTACCATTTTTCGCGGGTACCACTGCTCTAGTCTGCCACTGCATGGATTCCAATACAAGTGAGTGGGGATAATCTCTCCTCAAATGCTCAAGTTCTCCACAATTATTGCAAGTACGATCAAAAGATGGCCTATTACCCGTCGAAGGTTCGATTCCTTGGCTATCTTGAATCAAATTATGAGGTGGAGTTCCCAAGTAATTACTTGTAGAGGTGGGTATAACAGACTGAATTGTCCTTGCTGCAAGTGTTGGCCTCCTTGATCCTCTAGGTAAGAACCTTGAAAGGTACCCGACTTCTTGACCCTTTTTGCCAATGCCTTAGCCTGACCGTCTCGCCTTACACCCTCCACTTTCTTCACAAAGTCTGTTACCTCATTAAAGTTTCTCCCTGCATAGGTCATATGAACAGACAATACCTGCAATTTTGAATTTAGTCCATTAACAAATAGGCAGATCCTCTCTTCCTCAGTAGTCACCAATTGCGTAGCATATCTAGACAAAACATGGAACTTGGCATCATAAGTAGAAATAGACGTACCACCTTTCTCCAAATCCATGAACTCATCTTTCTTACGATCTCTCAAAGTCCGATGCACATAATTCTCTAAGAACAAAGCGTGAAACTAGGTCCAAAAAAGTGGAGGTAAAACTAGAGATCTGCATTCCACATAAGCTCCTCCACCATTACTTAGCCTCACCTTGAAGTTGAAAAGTCACAAACTCAACCCTATGCTAATGTACAATTCCCAACTTATGCAGCCTCTCATAACAATCTAGGATGAACTCATATGCATCCTCACTCTCGGAACCATGGAACACATGTGGTTTCAACTTCAAGAACTCGATCAACATCTCATGCTCATTGCCAGTCATAACAGGACCTAACAAAGGATGGAAGAAAGCATTAGTACCTATAGTTCCACCCACCTTGGAACTAGTGATAACAATTGGGGGATTGGCGGGAGCTTGAGTTGCTTGAACATGTGGAAGCACTCCAGGACCAACCAATCCTTTAAAAACTGACATGATTTGTTGAGCTAACACTAGGTCTATGGGAGGAATGCATGTAGTCTCAGCCTGCACCTCTTCCTCTTTTCCAACATCCTCAAAATTTTCAACCTCAAAAATCTCCTCTATCTCTTCATGATGCACGATAAGAGCCTCATTCAGGGTAACATTCTAATATGGTGCTCCACCCCTAGTAGGTGCTACCCTTCCTCAGCCTCTACCCCTAGCTCTTCCTCCACCCCTGCCTCGACCTCTACCTCTTGCTGCAGATTCCTCAGCTGGAGCATTGACGGGAGCTACAGGCCTGACGCTGTTGAATCTAGTGTTAACCATCAGCGAACAGAAGAGTAAAGGAGGCTAGATACCAATTTGAATCGCCAAATACCAATTGGGATCAAGTTATAGCACGAAAAGAGACAAGAGAAAACATAGAGATTTCCTTAAGTCCTATAGCCTCTCGGAGAAAAGTACAGACGTGTCCGTACCATTCTGCAAGACTTTACTAGACTTATTTTGGTACATCGAGATCAATGAACTTAGGCTCTGATACCAACTTTGTCACGATCCAGACCATCGTGATTGGCACCCACACTAACCCTCCAGTGGGAGAACCATTCATACTAATTAGCTAACCAACCAAATCAAAATACTAAGGCATTAAAGTTACAAAAGTAAGTTATATGCTAGGGAATGAAATAGGGAGTTCCCATAAACTCCAAAACAATAGTCTAATCAACTAAATAAATGTGGAAAATACGCCTAGAACCTAAAAGTCAATGTACCAAAACTCTAACAATGAACCAAAAGTCTAAACAAGAAGGGGTAGAACCCCATACTAACATGGTAATAACTAATAAGAAAGTCTAAGTCCAAAATATGGACATAAACGAAAAGAGAACTCACGGAAGCCTGGAAGAACTGGTAGGATTACGCGACTATCCCACTAAGTGCAACATACATATGTCATTAGAACATAATAATAACATGCATACACCGAACATACACACTATCAACATTATTTACGAATACGAACTATTTCACAATACGAAGATATATAATTATGTCAACTCATTGGTCCTCTCATGGAACCCAAACCCAAATAGTTAGCATACCAAAACATGGTACCCGATCCAATGTTTATGCCGAAATGTGGCAACCGATCCCATATTTATGCTGGAATGTCACAACTGATCCAAGTTAATGTGTCGGAATGCAACACCCGATCCATTCAACAAGCCACAATCACAATGTACATTCTCATAATCATACAATCAAGTAATGATTCATCACATTTATCATTCATCTATTCTCATTTACAACAAGTGTGATCAACAATGCAACATTCACATACATACACGAATTATAATGAAGCAAGAAAAAACATATATCACACAATAAGAAATCATAACCATCACCTACCTCGAAACAAGCTTGAATCCCTTAAGAAACTTAATTCATCCCTTTTTGAATTCATTCCGCTTGTTTTTGGGGTCTACAACCGAGTAATATAACACGACAATCAATAAACAATAACTAATTTCCCAAATTACCCACATTTCTATCAAACTTTGATCCCCATACCCAAATTAGGACTTTTTCCACCATAATTCTCAGATCAAAATTCTCCCCCATCGATAATTACCCATTAGATTACTTTCTACAAATCGAAAAATGGAATCGGGGAGTTAAAATCTTACCTTTAGCCTCAAGAATGATGGAAAACTGTCAAGAAAACACTTGGGTTCATTCCTTAGCTCTCAAGTTTGAAAATTACAGAATAAAACATTTTTGGGGTTTATTTCTGACTTTAAGTCGCGTCTGTCCCGCTATAGCATTACCCGCCCCGCCCTGGCGGGAGAAATCCCACCTCAGCGGCTTGCACGAAACTAGTGAGCTAAAATAATAATTTCAAGACCCCCATTTCACAACACACCTTCCACCAACGACACTCAGAAACTACCCGTTCACGTTAAGATCAATTATGGGAGTTCTACTCGCCCGAATTCAATTTCGTAAAGTCGTATGGGTTTATTAACGTCTTATCTATCTACTCATATGATAAAATGCATAATTATATTACTCAATTGCTATCATATTTTCCTAGACCTTACAGACTCCGATTTCGTCCAAATTTGGACTAGATTGGGAAAATCCAAATACTATGAAAAAGTTTTTCGGCCCAAAAATTTTCCTTGTTGGCTTTTCTGTAATGATGGGAATAGGTATTTACAAGATCTTAGTCTGAATTATCGTCGTTGATTTGGAGTCGTGCGGGGCAACTTAGAGTTTTGGGAGTCTTGGATGAGCTCCTATCATTCAGAGTTACCAATTTCCATCTTTGTTAGACTTGCTATTTATGTTATATTCAAAGACAACTTGTACTTATCTTGTATTTGTAGAAGCCTTGTGGTCTAATTTTGGATTTGATACTCATCTACTGACTGACCCAGTCTTGGGATGATTCATATATTGTTTTATGTTGATTATCCTTTTTTCGCTTGATATAAGCTTTACGCTTTTTATAGTTGGCTTCATCTTGGTAGCTTGTTCCTTATGGCTCTCGGCTAAGTGTTAGGCTTACCTACTTATTGCATGTAGTAGGTGATATCATGACCTGAGAAATTGGGTCGTGGCAATAATATTAACATATTCAACATATATACATCTCTAAAGGTTTTCCTTTCCTTTTTTTTTTGGAATTTACCAGGTAATTTATAATATTTTAAAATTCTAGTGTGTTACTTTGAGTTGTCATTATAAATAATTTGAGATTCACCCCACTAATAAATTATCAACTACAATTCTATTATTGGGGTTTGTGATGAGCTCCACAACTTGCACGTGTCACATGAAATTTATAAGCTATTTCCACTAAAATTTGAAATTAAATAAGTCCCACAGAACTTGTGTGTGTCACGTAAAATTTACAACCTACCATTTTTTCTTGTCAAAATTAATGTGTTGTATTCATATTATTTTAAAAGTTATCTCGGACATTACAAAATGTTATTTTCTATTTAATTTCCAATGTGATGACCTCCACAACTTGCGGGTCACATAAGATTTATAATATGCCTCTACTAAGTAGTGAATTAGATAAGTCACATAATTTGAGTGTGTCACGTGAAGTTCACAACCTGCCACCTTTTCTTGACAAAATTAATGTGTTCAATTTTATATTAATTGAAAAGTTATCTTAAAATTCATAAATTATTTTATACTTAGACTATTCTAAATCTTCCCCCCAAAAGTTTCTATATATATGTATGCCTAAGTGTGAAAGCTTAGTGCGGAAACACAAGAAAAAGAAATATAAGTTGTTGTTGAAACAATAGAGCAACTCACAAATTTCCTTTTTGACTTTTTTTATTTCCTCTTGCAAAACCTTAAAAAAAAAAAGAATGATGTTAATGAATCACAATAAGCCTGCAGTGTTCTGCAAATTTTTACAATCTAGAGGAGCCTTTATGAATAAAATGGTAAGTTTGTCAATCTTTGTTTATTTTTTCTGGTTCTTGAAGTGTAAAGCATTTTGACATAGATTTGATTAAAACTTTACTTGAAAATTGATGTATAACCAAATAACATTTTTAGGAAAATCTTAGTAACTCAATTGGTTGGTTACCTGAACTCTCACCTTTTTAGTAAGGATTGAATTCCCTTCTTTATAATCATATCCCATTTCCCATTCTCCTACCCCTAATTTTGAAAAAATAAACATCTAAGATTTTTTTATGGTTTCTTTTACAAATAGGGGGTTATGTTTCCAAAACCTCCAAGTACCAAGTGATGAGTCAAGAATTTCGACTCATTTGAGGCTTATTATTCAGTTATTTAGTGTTCTCAATGCCTATTTTGTGATCAAAACTGATGTTAATATGTTTATATGCAGCAATGAACATTTAAGAGTAAGGCACAGACATTATGATGCAAAAAAGAGTGAAAAATTTGGAAAAACTGAAGAAGAAAGAAGCTGGAGCTCACAAAAGCCACTCGGTGACTCGCTGAGTGAGCCTCCAGCTCGCCTAAAGTTCCAACGAAGTAGCCCATGGATCAAACCAACTTGGAGAGAAAAAATGTGATTCGGCGATGCGCTGAATAGATCAGCGACAACGATCAAGCTCGCCAATAGTTCTAGACCAAGCCAAAAAGCGAGAAGAAGAGCAACTCGGCAGATCACCAAATGGGTCGGCGAACCTGACTTCTTTCGCCGAGTTGACTCCATGCTGGGTTTTTAGGAATGTATAAATTCAATTTTTGAAAGAACAAAAGGAGTTCCCACATTGTGCGTTACTGAGTTTAGAGAGTTGTAACATTTTTCACATTGTTTTCAACAATTTGAGAGAAGTTTGTGATTTAGGATTGGAGATTTTGAAGATTCCAGCTTTATTTCTACAGTTGAGTATAATTTGGATGGATAATCTATTTGGTAACAATTTCTTATTTTTCACTATGTTGGGCTAAAACCCCTGACCTTAGGGCTGCGATCATGTAGTCAAATACCTTAATTAGCTAATGGGTGTTATTTATTGCTGATATTTTTATTGTTTTGAAATGGGTTCAGTTATTTGTTCCTGTTTTAATTAATGAATTGAAATTGCAAATTCAATTCTATCTTAGTTCTCCATACTTGCTTGAGAAAGAGGTATTAAAGTAGATTAATTGATTGATAATTGTATTGATTGCGTCTTTAAAATCTAGCTTGAGAAAATGGATTTGATTGCATATTTACAAACCAAGCTTAAGAAGGGGGGTTAATAAAGGAAATAGGTTGTTTGGTAATGATAATCTTGTTGAGGTTCAAGAGAAGCAGTTGAAACATAATAGTTGATCGAGAGATGACTATTGTATCAAAAACCTAGCCTACCCACTGAGATTCAACACTTTTAAGCAATCAATTATTACCTATTACGCAAAATTAGCATTCAACTGATCACATTACTAAGGCTCGATCTCTAATTGTTTAATTCTCGTGTTAGTGATTCCTTGTCTACAATTAGTTACTATTTTCCCCCATTTAATATTGATCACTAGAAGTTATTGATTTAGTTTATGTTGCATGATTCCTTACTTCTACAAAAGATTTAGACAGGTCTTTACTTCATAATAGAATTATTTATCGTATCACTCCCCATGGGATCGACCCCAACTCATAGTTGGGTTTCTACTTTCTAGCAACCACCTACACTTCGAAGAGGAAGAAGTGTAGTTGAGCGTTATAAAAAATGGTATCGCTGTCGGGGAGTGATGTTTAGAATTCTGTTATTGAAGTGTTCTTGTGGAATAATTTTGTTGTAGTAGACTTTTCTTACTTGTTTTCTTATTGGCTAATTTAAAACATGTGAAGAAATGAGTGTGAATGAGAGCAATGCAAGTCAACTTGGGAACAATGATAGCATCGGGGACTGGAATAATGTCAATGTGGATCTAGTGGGAAATGTTGGTGCTATTCGCTTGCCTCCAACTGTGGCCAATGGGTGTTTCATGTGACCAGTATGATGTTTCAATTATTGCAAATGAAGGGTCTCTTTGGGGGACTTGCTCATGAGGTCCCTTATGACTACATTCATAATTTTGTGGATGTGTGTGGACCATTATTATTCCAAGAACATCACTCAAGAGACGGTCAGACTTTGTTTCCTTTCTAGCTAATGGGAGAGGCAACAAAGTGGTTAGACGAGTTACCAAGGGAATCAATTACTTCTAGGGAAGAGCTCACGGGAGTGTTTTACGAAAGATTTTTCCCTCCCTCGAAGATGGTGAAGTTAAGGGTTAGCATTCAGAACTTCAAGCGGGTTGAAGGTGAACCCTTCAGAACTTCAAGCGGGTTGAAGGTGAACCCATTCATGAAACATGACTGAGGTTTCTAAAGTTGCTTCTCAAATACCCTAATCATGGTTTGCCAGATAATGTGCTATTTTAATATTTCTACCAAAGTCTTGACACTGTCAACAAAGGTGTCGTTGATCAACTTATTCGAGGTGGTATTATGAGACAACCATTTGGCATAGTGTCTGCGCTGCTTGATGAGATGACGGAAATTAATCGTGCATGGTACACAAGAGAAGATCAGGTGTCTCATTTGAATCTTGGCTATCAAAGGAACAAATGGAAAAGAACCAAGAACAAGATGAGAATATGGCAAAGATAATGATCCAAATGGACCTGTTGACAAAGCATGTCATGGGAGGTAGTTATAAGGCTGTAAATGCAGTTGCTGCTAGCCGTGGTGCGTGTCATGATGATGCACAATTTGAGGCCATGTAAAATGAAGAGGTGCAGTTCTTGTCAAATCAAGCAGGGGTTCTCATCCAAGTTATCCAAGGCCGAGCGGGAATCAAGGTTAGAATAGAGATCGCGATGAAGGTTGGAGAGATCGAGATCGCGTATGGCATTGCCATGGTGTGAATTAGAGAGATAGAGATGGTGACAAAGATCGCTATGTGCCTCCTCATGAACGTCAAAAGCCGAAGGAACCAAGGGCTGATCCTGAAAGCTGTCGGATCGAGGATATGATTGTTCGTATCTTGAACAAGGTAGAAGGATCAGACAAGGTGCTCAAGGAGATGAAAGATGACGTCTCTTCTCTAAAACAAATGGTTACATCACACTCGGTGTCCATTAAGCCACTTGAAACGTAGATGGGTCACATCTCAGGGCATTTAAATCCAAGACCCAAGGGGATCTTCCTAGTGATACTTTCATAAACTCAAAAAATGAGGCATGATCACATGAACACGTCGTGCCAGGCAACCCAAGTTTTACACATTTTGCTTCAGATAACGTTTTCTTTGATTTTCAAGTTGAAATTCAAATTTTGGAGGAAAAGTGCAATTGGGCGAGTTAAAGTCCATTCAGTAAATCACCGAGTGGATCAACGAACTCGAAATAGCTCGCCTTTTGGACTAACTAAATTTCCAAGTTTCTGTTAAATTTGGCAGGCTGAAGCCCACTCGGCGCATCGCCGTGTGGATCGGCGAATTAAGTACCCATCACTGATCGAGGCGCGAACTGAAGGGCGCATGCCTTTAACCATTTTAAATTCAAAAGCTTTCATTATTTTGAAATTTTTGACTCCTGTGCTCTCTCAATAAAACTCTAGAATATATATTTTTAGTTTAATTCTTGTAGATGTCCTCGTGTGGTTGGATTCTAAAGTTTTGCCCATTCCTTTCTGTTTGCTTTCTCGATTTTGCGTCTTTAATTGAGGTTGGTTATCCAAAGTTGTTTTACATTGTAAATTTTGTTGAGCATTCGTGTGATTTGTTTGTAGTTCTATTGTTTACCTTAACTTCGTGCTAAATTTATCGTTGGATTATAATTTGAAGTTAACCATGCCCGATATTGTCTTTAACCTAATCGATGTTAGTTTTGGGATAAAATTGTTTGAATTGTGGTTGTAGCATGTTGGGTTATGTGTGGGTGAAGTCTGAGTAACCTGATATCAACAAAACTACTTGACATTTCCAAATGATGGATTGGGTGACATCGTTCTTCAGGGCAAAGTCCTTGTTTGGTTAAATTTGAATCTATTGGGGGAAGTCAGAGTACCCTGGCTTAAAATTGCATAATGGGTAGGCTTGAATTATATAGAATTATGCTTGAATAGGATTATCATAAACTCTTTGTTAAAAATTGAAAATTGGGTTGGCAATTTGACACGTTAGGCCATTAGGCGAGCTGAGTCGAGCTCGCAGGATGACTTCCAATGGCCTACTTGACTTGAATTGTTGGTGGTTTTGTTTTGTAACTTTAGGAGATGTGGTGTTGGTCACAGAGTTGACTCAACCACTCACCGAAGTGCTAGGGAATCACCTTTCTAAAGCCTGTTTTGGCTAAATTGTTCTGTGACTTTCGAAAAGACCCCTTTGATTCACCGATTAGGTTCGGTGACTCATCAAATGATATTTTATCTCACCATTTTGTGCTGAATTGTTGCTTTTTTTCTCTGTTATTTTCGGCGAGCCCCATTTGGTTCGCGGAGTTGATTGTTGAGTTTTCCTGCAACTTTTGGAAAATTGATATTTTGCTAACCCTTTGCAACCGCATGTATTTTGTTTGTGTTTTTCTACAAATATGGCTAGACCAAATCATCCGGTGAGAGGTCCAGCACCTCGAACGAAGATGAAAGGGTCGTTATCGCAATGGAGGTCACACCTCCCCGTGTGACCAGGTCTAAAAACCTGATGATGTAAAGGGTAAAGGGAAAAAGCGATTGGTGGAGAGTTCCAGTTCACAATCCAACTCTTTAGACAATATAGGCATCGATTCCAATCACCTCACTACCTCAGAGTTTAAGAGGGATGAGGATGCAGGGTCTAAGACCCCTACTCACACACCAGCTACAGAAAGGGAGTTGCTCAAACTAAAGCGCTCGATTTTGCGATCTAAGGCAATTCATGATCCAGCATGGCTTCCAGCACCTCCCGACACCTCCAGCACCTCAAGTGCCTCATGCCCAGTTCCTTCTCGATATTCTATGAACCGACTAAAGCCTAGCGACTTTCAAACTATTTTGGAGGATAACTAGTTGTCACAAGACGGTATGGTGGACAGATATCTGGTAGTGTGGGAGACACTCCGCTTTTACAAGTTTCAGCAGTTTACTCAGCCCCGAGGCACATATGTTGCTTTGTGGGTCCAAGAATTCTATAAAGGGTACAAGCAGCTGATTCCAAAGGATAAGAAAAGGGCTGGAGCAATGGCACCAGTGGATTATGTTGAGGTATAGGTCAAGCAGGTGAAGTGCACGAAACATGATATCAATGATTTGTTGGGTTGCACAACACGTATTATCCATATGGTGACAAATAGGGTCAAAAGTAGGCCTCTTGAGGATTTGAAGGGGTGGTTGGCCCCGTTGGTGAGTGACATCACACCTCCCTAGCTAGAGATGGGAGTTGTGATTGAAAAGAAAGATCTGCATATTGTAGCCCGATATTGGTTTGGGTTCATCCCCAACACCCTAATGTCTTCACAGAATGAGTCTATCATCCATCCAAAGGTTGCATTGTTGGGATGTATTATTTCTAAGGAGCAGCTAAATCTTGGGCTATAATTTCAGAGGAGATAGTGATGAGGGCAAAGCCGAACCAAACCTTTTTACCATTTACGATTCTTGTTATAGATTTGTGTCGCCTAGCCGTTGTGCCATTCGTGGCGAATACTACTGTTGAGGTGACTCATAACTCTTCTATTGAGATCCAAATGATTGAGGTTAGTATACAAAGAATGAGGCTGAGTTGAGGAAGGAAGCCCCGGTAGACTCCTCTCCGATTATCGATGTAGGGGCCATGGAGGCCGACACTACTCAGTCTACTCTGGCAGTTGAGTTGACAGGTATACCCACTCCTCCAGTTCTACTACACCTTCTCCTGCAACTGCTTCCGATCCCCCATTGACACATGCCATGATTTACAAAATAGGCAATTTTTCTTATTCACCCAATGCGAGGACTTCTAGAGTTGAGGTAGATGTTCCCTCCATGTTTGAGCGGTCTATTGAGGTTGCACTTGCTCCCACTTGGTAAGATTTGAGGGTACATCATGAGTTGACTACGACAGATAGCATAATATTGGACACTCTCATCGCTAAGATTGATATGTGTGAGCAGAGTGGTAGACAGCCCACCGAGTTTATAGCCTTGAAGGCTGATCTTACTAGCCTTCAATGTGATCTGGGCAAGCTGAAGTCCTTAGACATTACTATTTGTAGGGTGGAGTGGATGTTCCTGAAGGCCTTAATTCTGAGTTGCGAACTGTTTGTGAGATTCCGCGGACTGCGGTGACCAGAGATGCTGCTACAGTGGATGGGGATAAAGAGTTAGATGAGTCAAAGATGGATGAGGAGGATCTAGAGACTCATGAGGAGGCGGTATCTGAGGATCTAGAGGACTTGGAAGGTGATATAGTCCATATAGTTACAGATGCTTCTATGCACGACAACTTGATTATATGTACTAGTGGGTCTCATCCCACGGACGAGGTCGCTGCGTAGCCGTCTAGTGTTGGAGTAGATTTGAGCACTGATGCCTCGATTCATGCCTCTCTAGTGACTCAGAGTTCACTTTAGGCCTAGCCTAACATGGGGATTATTTTCTCTCCCTCCATTTCCTCCACTTTTGATAAAAAAAAAATTTATTTCACATTGAGGAAAGTGTTCAATTATTTTGGTAAGGTAAAGGTACTTTGATACATATCCTCTTTGTTGTATGTTGTTTTATTTTTGATATTGTGTTGTGTTGTTATGTTTTTTTAGAAAAAACTGCTCTCCTTTGTGTTTGAATGTGAATGAATGTTGTTTTATCTCATTTATCTCTCTCTTGATTGCTTGAGTTTATTTTTGAATATTTTTTATGTTCTCTTGTACACTTGAGTGTAGTTGTGATCAATACTGATGACTTTAACAATGCTCTTATTGAAGAATATGATGTGCAAGTCCAATGAGGTGAATTTGAGTTGCATAAGTCACGTGTGAACTCTTAGCATCTCACTGTGACTAGTCAATTATTGAAGTGAGTCTTGTAATGATCATTGCACGCAAGCTTAACTTGTAGAGTCATCATCGTTGATTGTGTTGAATGCCTTGTGTTGTGAGGTTTACTTTAAATATGTGCATGGTGATATCTATAACTTGCCCTTTTGGTCCAATTGACTGATTTTGGTGAATGAATGAAATAATATTAGACATGAATTTTCAAGAGTGACCTAATTACCATATCTTTGTGTAAGAGCCATGTGAGTGTGTGAAGATAGCTTGGCACCATTTGATCTTAACTTTTTCTTTGGATGAAACATGAACACAAATGGCCTTGTCCTCCCCACCTAAGACCTTCGTGAAACATTGGTTTGTTTGAATAGCCAACTTAGGCCAAAAGCCTAAGTTGGGGGTGTGGTAAGAATGAGGAAACAAATCAAGTAAGAAGTTTGTGAAATTCATCCTTGGAAACTTGTGTTGAATAAAAGGGAACCCCTCCATATAAAAAAGGGGGGAAGAGTAAAACAACAAAAGTAAAGAAAAGAAATGAAAGTTTTGTATTAATTGTGCGTTGTGGAAATAAAATGGATATCCGATGATCTATACCAAAAATTTTGTGTGTTGTGAATATGTTAAGAATAAGTTGTGAAGATGAAAAGAATGAAGGAAAAGGAGAAGAAGTGCAATTGGAACCATGCTTCACAAAGGTAGAAGTCACTAAGCCAAAATGATTACCCTCAGCCCAAGCCTTGAAAGACCATTTTGATCTTGCATGAGCCAAATGATGTGTTGGTTGGAAAATACGGACAAACCTATGGGTAAAATTGTGCATGTTTTTCTCATTAGGAGAGTGAGAATTGATTTTGATTCCTTAAAATTGTAATACTTGATTGGCGTTGTGAGAGAATGGAATCATTCTTCATGTGAGGGCATTTGAATACTCTTGTTGAGTATGAATTTGAATTTGAAGTGAGCATTATGAGCTTGAACTCTATTTGATGATGACTAGTCATAGTTTGAAACTGTTAGTGCACAGTTGAACATTGCATGTACGGATTGAACCTTGAGTGCATTCATGTGGAGTCTCAAGTAGCACTATTTGTAGACATCTCTGTTGACCTAATTAATCTTGTGTTTTACTTGAGGACAAACAAAAGTTTAATTTGTGGGTGTTGATAAGTTTGGAATTTCGAGTCATTTGGGGCTTATTATGCAATGATTTAGTGTCCTCAATGTCTATTTTGTGCGCAAACTGATGTTAATATGCAGCAATGAAAGTTTAAGAGTGAAGCATTACGATGCAAAAAGGAGTGAAAAAGTTGGAAAACTGATGAAAAGAGAAGCTCAAGCTCACAAAAGTCACTCGGCGACTCGCCAAGTGAGCCTCCAGCTCGCCTAAAGTTCCAGTGAAGTATCCCATGGATCAAACCAACTTGGTGAACAAAAAGCGATGCGCCGAATAGATCGGCGACAATGATTAGGCTCGCCAAAAGTTCCAGAACAATTTTATGGAGGAACCAAGCCAGAAGGCGAGAAGAAGAGCAACTCGTTGGATCACCAAATGGGTCGGCAATCCCAACAAACTTTGCCGAGTTGACTCCATGTTGAGTTTTTGGGAACGTATAGATTCAATTTTTGAAAGAATAAAAGGAGTTCCCACACTGTGCATTCCTAAGTTTAGAGAGTTTCTACATTTTTCAATAATTTGAGAGAAGTTTGGGATTTAGAATTGGATATTTTGAGGATTCTCGCTTAATTTCAGCATTTGGGTATTTACATTGTTAGCAATTCGGAAGGATAATCTATTTGGTAATAATTTCTTATTTTCAACTATGTTTGGCTAAAACCCCTGACCTTAGGGGTGTGATCATGTAGTCGAATGCCTTAATTAGCTAATGAGTGTTATTTATTGTTGATTTATTTGTTGTCTTGAAGTAGGTTCACTTATTTGTTTGTGCTTTAATTAAGGAATTTAAGTTGCAAATTCAATTATAGCTTAGTTCTCCATACTTTCTTGAGAAAGAGGTATTAGAGTAGAACAATTGATTGATAATTGTATTAATTGCGTCGTTAAAATCTAGCTTGAGAAAGTGGGTTTGATTGTGTCTTTACAAACCCAGCTTGAGAAAGAGGGTTAATTAAGGAAATAGGTTATTTGGTAATAATAAGCTTGTTGAGGTTCAGGAGAACCCACTTGAAACATAATAGTTGATCGAGAGATGGCTATTGTATTCAAAACCTAGCCTACCCGCTAGATTCAACACTTTTAAGCGATCAATGATTACCCACTAGATATTATTCAACACTTGTTGGAATTTCGGGAGGAGAAGCACTCTTAAGTCACTCATAATTCTCATGTACTTTACCTTACTTGCTTTCTCAATCAATGATTTTCTCTTTTAATACAAGTGGAATTTTACCAATTTGTCTTACATTTGTGCTTATAAAAAATGATTGTAATATCTAGGTATTTATACGACTATTCTAGCATGTACCTAGTTTAGTATATGTATCATCATTTATATCTATTCATTGCTCTATTCTTTCAACAAAAATTTATCTATTTGCTCGAAAAATCCTTTTGGAGGAGCCATGACCACTAATAAATGAGGTGGTTAGGATTGAAGAGCATGTTTAATATAAATACACTCAATTCTATATACTAATACACTTTCATACATATACATGTTGAATACATATAATATACAAATACATTAATACATTAAAAATAGAAAGAAAAAGCAAACATACAATCTTTTTGTTAGTAATAAATACACCATCATACAGATCATAAACTGACCTGATAGCAGTTGATCTCTCAACTTAGGATTGAAATCTTGTAGCAAGAAAAGGTAAATTGTTTTATACTTGTACACTGAATTAGCTCTTTTTGGTTATAACTCAATAATCAAATGTTTGTGTACTAGTTGTCCATGCCTATGTTAGCGTTTATATGTATTCAAGTAGTACTAGTTCACCTTGAATAATACTTTCTCCTAATATATTGTACTGTATATTTCAGTTCTTTATCTGTTGTGTTTAACACAAAGGGTTACAACCCGAATTTTTCTGGTCTCTTTCTTCAACTCAACATACACCTTGACATTCATATTATTGTGCACTTGACATTCATATTATTGTGCATTTTCATAGGCTACAACTACGTTCTACTTTCTATTTGATTTTAATAGATTTGAGACTAAACCAATAGCAATTTATTTTAGAATTGCATCAACTACATATCTATATATGAAGCATATTATTATTTTATCACGATCCCCTCTATAGTGTAGTCTGCATAAAATTTTTGATCATTCTAGTTTCCAAAATGGTGAATTAACATTGTTATGCTTCACATTATTGTATCATAGTTCTCCATATTCATTACAAAGTGAATGCCAAAATGCAATAAAAAAGAAACCATTAGCGCATACACATTATTGTAGAGTATTTTAAGCACTTAACTTTGGGATCTTTCGAACCTGTAAAATATTATCCGCACAACCATTTCCCTTAATCAACTTGAATCGACAATTGGCTATTTTGTTAAGAGTTCAAAATTCAGCCCATCCTCCTTTCATGAAATCCCTTTGCCGAGTATGCACTATGTCCATTTCCCACTCGTTGCCTTTTTCATTAAGCAATCTCATTTTGTTCATGTTAGTAATGCCCGTCCATTCAGCAAAGCTCTTCGGGATGGTCTAAACATATGTTCATGACAAAAGATGTTTAACTTTCAGTGAAATTAAGGAATTAAAAAATATTAGTCAAAGAAAATGAACAAAAATTGCTTAATTAATCAACCTTACCATAAAATTTGAATGTCACTTTCTTACAACTGTTTCATTGTATGGATTTTTGTTGTTGAAGTTTACCACACAATTGTCAGGGTTTTGCCTTGATTTTCTTACCTTATTTGAAGTTTATTTTTTTCTAAAAGAAAAGACAAAACATTGTCATAAATGTTTTTACTTTTCATGAAAGGAAAATATATTTTTCTTCCAAATTTAGTTTATTCTTTCCTTAGAGAAAAAGTTTGGATATCTATAAATTGAAGATTCCCTATTCTCATAGCAATACTATAGTTTCCACAATGTAGACGTTTAAGAGTTTAGTTTATGTGAAGATTCATTTTCTCAACAGTTCTAGTATTTTTCTCTTATATTAGTTTTAATATAATAATATTATGTTTTTAGTATAAGTTTTTGTCCTCTAATTTATCGATCATATGATTTGTAATTGTAAGCTTCCGCATGACGCCTTAATCACCTTTACAACCTAACAATAAGATCTCATTTTCTTTGGACCAATTTCTTCACTTCCACCTTCAGCGTCCTCCTTCTCTATTTACAAACGTGTAAAATGTCAAAAATATTTGCACAATAACATCTAATTTTCTTATTTACTAGTAACAATTGAAAATTGCACTTATCCTTTTTAAATTGATCTGAAATACACATACAAATTCAGTTTAATAAGTATCCAAATACATAAGGAAATTAGATCCACATTACCTGACGATTCATTTGGATCCATTTTAATCTTCTTCAATTTTCTCGCGGTTCCAACATCATGCATGTTCCTGTTCCAAGGAATCGCTGAGCTCCTGAAATAGTACAGCTCTGCCACTGTGGTTTTTACAACTTTTTTGGGTGTAAGAAGAACTTGGAATGTTGATTTATTGATGACAAAAAATATCAAAATATCCCCTATCTCCATTTTATGATGCACCACAAATTATGGCCAATATCCTTCACATATGAAGTAATCAGGCTTTTCTCTCACTATTTTTGCCTCCCAACTACATTTGTTTTCAATAAGCATATCTTGTTCATCATCTTCTTGTTTTCTTTGATGAAAACAGGCGGCATTAGCTTAAAATAAAAAATGAATTTCTTCAAGTTATTTAAAGGAAAAATATTAGTTGGATGAAGAAATATAAAAGGAACTAACGAATAGACTTACCATATATTTTATCGATAAAACCTTGTTTGAATTATAGTTTGCAAAAAGATGGATACATGTCTCGATTCACTACTAGAATTTTTAGAAATGAGCATTACAGGTAATTAAGTGGATGGTCAAGTAAAATGGTAAGAAAAGAAATTGCTACGTACTTGTTATTGCATGTTCTTTATAGCATGAGATTTGGGTCACCTGTTATTGCATGTTCTCTGACCAATATCACTCATCTTCTACTATTTGCATGCCCATTAGTTAACAAATGGACAATTTGCGTGGAGAAATTCTATGTGCTGCAGGAGATCCGTAGTTTAGATTTGAGATGGACGTGTGAGTATATAGATTAGGAACAAAATATTCAGGATAAAGTGAGAGTAGCCTTTGTGATGGACAATACAAAGAGGCAAGGTTGAGCTAGCTTGAACATATGAATAGATGTACAGATGCCCCTCATTGAAGAGGTGAGAGAGAGGTTGGATATGATGAGTATGAAAAGAGGTAAAGGTAGGTCGAAGAAGTACTGACAGAGGTGTTAGACATGATCCCGACTAACTTCGCCGAGTTGACTCCGTGCTGAGTTTTTGGGAATGTAGAAATTCAATTTTTGTAAGAACAAAAGGAGTTCCCACACTGTGCATTCCTGAGTTTAGAGAGTTGTTACATTTTTCACATTGTTTTCAACAATTTGAGAGAAGTTTGGGATTTCGAATTGGAGATTTTGAAGACTCTAGCTTAATTTCAAACATTTGGGTATTTGCAGATTGTTAGCAATTCAGATGGGTAATCTATTTGGTAACAATTTCTTATTTCCCACTATGTTTGGTTAAAACTCCTGACCTTAGGGTTGTGATCATGTAGTCGAATGCCTTAATTAGCTAATGGGTGTTATTTGTTGCTAATTTATTTGTTGTTTTGAAGTGGGTTCAGTTATTTTTTCATGTTTTAATTAAGGAATTGACGTTGCAAATTCAATTCTATCTTAATTCTCCATGGTTGCTTGAGAAAGAGGTAGTAGAGTAGATTAATTGATTGATAATTGTATTAATTGTGTCTTTAAAATCTAGCTTGAGAAAGTGAGTTTGATTGTGTCTTTACAAACCCAGCTTGAGAAAGTGGGTTAATTAAGGAAATAGGTTGTTTGGTAATGATAAGCTTGTTGGGGTTCGAGAGAACTCACTTGAAACATAATAGTTGATCGAGAGAGGTCTATTGTATCAAAAACCTAGCCTACCCGCTGAGATTCAACACTTTCAAGCAATCAATTATTACCCATTACGCGAAATTAACATTCTACTTATCACATTCCTAAGGCCCGATCTCTAAGTGTTTAATTCTCGTGTTACTGATTCCTTGTCTACAATTAATTACTATTTCCCCCCATTTAATATTGATCACTCGAAGTTATTGATTTAGTTTATGTTGCATGATTCCTTACACCTACAAAAGATTTGGACACGTCTTTACTTCATAATAGAATTCTTTACGTATCACTCCCTGTGGGATCGACCCCAACTCATAGTTTGGTTTCTACTTGCCAGCGACCACCTACACTTCAAATAGGAAGAAGAGTAGTTGAGCGTTATCAAAAATGGTGTCGCTGCCAGGAAGTGGTGTTTAGAATTCTTTTATTGGTGGACTAATCTTGTTGTAGTAGAATTTTCTTACTTGTGTTCTTGTTGGATACTTTAAAACAGGTGAAGAAATGAGTGCGCATAAGAGCAATGCAAGTCAACTTGGGAACAATGATGACATCAGGGATTGACATGATGTCAATGTGGATCTAGTGAGAAATGTTGGTGCTATTCCTTTAAATAAATTCTTATCAAGTTATTTAAAGGAAAAATATAATGTTTGTTGGATGAAGAAATATAAAAGGAACTAAATGAATAGACTTACTATTTTATCGATAAAACCTTGTTCGAATAATAGTTTGCAAAAAGATGGATGCATATCTGGATTCACTACTAGAATTTTTATAAATGAGCATTATAGGTAACTAAAGTGGATGGTCAAGTAAAATGGTAAGAGAAGAAATTGCTACTAGTGCAATTTTATAGCATGAGATTTGGGTCACTTGTTATTGCATGTTCTTTGACCAATAGCACTCATGCTTTGTATTGCTTTCCCATTGGTGTTTTACTAGTTCATGACTAAGTTTGATTTGATGCCTTGAGCGTTAAAATATTGTCCTTTTGGTTCGTAATTGAATTTTATTGCCCTTTTATAATTTTTGACAATTTTTTTTACCCTTTTGGTTCCGCTCTACAAACAAGATTCTTTAGTTATTTTTTGTTTTTTTTCTCTCAAAACAATAAATTGAAGTGACAGTTGAATTGGTCTGTTTTACTTGGGATAGTTGTACGTTACAATCAATGATACGTATGAATTAAGGAAAATGGTTCGAAATATATTCGAACTTTGATCGAAATTGTTGTAACAATCCTAAACTTTGAGCAGGACCTATATAGTATATTTTAAAGGAATATATATGCATAAGTGGACAAGTTACTATTTGTAATGATATAATATTTATGATGTCCACGTGAGCACATATATACCTTTAAATTACATTATTAAATAGGGCATGGGGTAAAAGATCCTTCCCAAAGTTTGATATTATTACAATAATTTTAGTTTAAGTACGAATATATTTCAGATATTTCTCCCTATCAATTATGATGTTCTTGTTTACCCAGTTACCTGTTGAGCTAGCTAGATTGCACATAAAAACAAAAAAATCCACCTAAACAAACATGTGTCATTAGTTTTTATATATGTTTCTGCGATAGGGGGGGAGTAAATATCTTTTCATTTTCGAGTTAATATATCGATATCCTCTTAAACTTATTGTTAAATTTCATTTCAATAATCAAACTAAAGTTTATTTTAATTGAGAACTTGAACATATAATAAAGTGATTCATATTAGACACTTTCAAGTCAATTTTTAAAAAAAATTGCATGTGTTTTGAATCGCTTATTAGGTATTAAACTAAACACGTAAAATATATCATCCTTTAAACCTCAATTAGAATAAGTCTAAGGTTTTACGACTTATTCAGCCATATATATATATATATATATATATATATATATATAGATGTGACATACTAAAGATTAACTTATCTACTTAATGGATATTTGAGAACACATTCATATATTTTTTAAAATTTGAACTGAAAATGACCAATAGAAACACTTTATTATATGTTTAGAGGCTAACAAATCTTAATTCAAATGTTTAAATGAAATTTGTTACTAATTCAAAGGACAATAAACTTATAAAACCTTATATTTTGTGGAGAGAACTATTTCTTCTATTTCAATTTAGCATATTAAGAGAATAATATATTATTTTTCCTGTTTTACCCTTAACATTTACTACTTCATTCCTTAAATAAAATGATATTAATAAGTATATTATGGTAAAATATACACTTGCATTTATTATTTCTAAATATAACTACAAATTCATTGTGAGTAAAACTAAACAAAGAAAATATTTTAATCTCATCTTCTAATACAATAAAAAATCTTTTATCTTTAAATTTTTAAATTTCATATTCAATCAAAATAAATAAATTACATACATGATAAAAATTAGAAAGGAAGGAGTACTAATACTTCCTCCGTCTCCTTTTAGTTGACATGTTGCGCTTTTTAAAAGTTAATGTGACTAATTTTCAAAGTTAAATTAGATTACATTAATTCGATATTTTGAACAAAAAAAATTAGTTATTAAAAATATACGAAATATACTATAAATTGCAATTTTTTACATGTCAATATGATGAAAATATACATCGTAAAATATTAGTCAAAATTTCTATTTGATTCTATAAAAGAAAAGGATGACAATTATAAGGAGACGAGACGAGTATTTATTACTCCCTCCGTCCACTATTGTTTGTCAGGTATACTAAAACTAGTTATCCAAAATTAATTGTCAATTAAACAATCAAGAAACAATTAGTCACTTTTTTTCAATTCTACCCTTAATAAATAAAGAACTAATGGTTTCAAAAAGTAGTCATTTTAAAGTTACAAGATTACTTTAATGTGAAAAAAAATTGTTTTTACAGTTTTCAAAAAGTACAAACCATTTTAATAATGATTGATAGTAGGATTATATTAGTCAAATTGCACCTTTTATTAAATTTTTCTTAAAGGTTATGCATAATCTTATCTTGACAAACAATAATGGACGGAGAGAGTACGTAGCGTGGTTGCATAGTGAATGATTGCGGCCTTAAAATCTACCAGTGAAATTATGTAAGGGAAATATCTGCATTCAATTGGGCCCCCCATGTAATTATTCTAACTAGAGGATAATTTAAGTGTGTCTTCATAATTATTTTCTATGGATAATATTTGAATGAAGCAAAGCTAGTAAACACACAAAAGCAACTATCAAAACAATTATGGAAACCTCTGATTAAGAATTTGATAAAGGTTATGTTCATCACTATGCCCTTGTTGATATCAAATAAGATTTTAGCATAGGATTAAAATTATTAAATTTGATCGAGCTCATACATAACATTCTCCATCTATCCCGGATGAAAAGGCAATAAATGGTGAATGTTATCCCAATAAATTAAAGGACCACCTTTTCTCCAAGAAGTTGGGTGATGTAATTAATTAAGAGGAGCACACACACATGCACACTAACCTTATCGCAGCCAACCATTCTACGTCTAATCTCTTATATCATCGTTGGCTCAAATATATTTTTATTGCAAATTTAATATTTTTTTATAAACTTATGTTTTGTGTTAAAAATACTAGATTCAGATGAACAGCTGAGTTCAGATCAATATCAATCATGACAACTCCACATGAAGACTATATATTTGATAATTGCATCTTTTACAAAAACATAATTGGTAGTACTTTATAAGCTATAAATTATTAGCTCGACCTTTCACAATGTCTAACTTCGTTTTTTTCTTAATTTTTGAAACCCACTACTTTGGATAATCAACTTTTGATTCATAATATTAGTCAGTTGCCTAGATTTCTTGCAACATGTGATTGTATATCAAGGGTAAGGTCTAGTCCCTCGACTTCTCTACAATATGATATACAACACATTAAAAGAACTTAGGTATTTTTTACTATAACAGAACCAAATCCAATAAATGAAATGGAGAGAGTATCTTTTGCAAGCTTTCGTTAATACGTCTAGTAATAATTTTTTTTTAAAAATCGGCATTGTACATAGGGTCAATATTATTAAAAGCGTACATTATAATGCAGGATATACACTTGATATTCAGCATTCAATATTGTGAATAGCCTTTAGCTACGTATAAATTTGAATTTACTTTTTATAATGAATATAACATATTACAAAAAAAAAAAAAAAAAAAAAAAAAAGAGAAAAATCTAACTTGTGGTTTTGTTTGCATCATTCCTCCTTATTCATCTTCTAATAATTTAATAAAAAATGGAATTATGCTTCTTCGTTTCATTTTTGTACAACGTAATTGCACATACTTCAATCCCAAAAATATAAGTGTAAAATGAATCAATTTAAACTTGATTTTTTACTGTATGATTTATATGTTTTGATGGTGTTTTTAGTTTTCAAATTAAGCGCTACAATGTTAAATTCAATAGGTAACAATTCTTCTTTTGAAGTTGTGATCCAATAAAAATAAATATAATTTGGCATTGAGGTATCAAATGGTGAATAATTGGATAAAATGCTCAATATTCTATTATTCGCAAGATCTATGTGTGATATACATTGATAATATGATATACACATGCCATGGTGTTGTATATTACAAATGTAACAGTGAGATGTATGGATATACATTAATATACACGGTAATATACATGTTATTGCCATGGAATCCTCTAAATTTATGAGATGGGTCGATATTTGATGATTGTGACAAAAATTTTTTGGACAAATTTGGTTTTGGAAATGGGATAAATGTGAAGTTAGGAATTAAATATTTAACTTTTCCTATTTGTTAGGTTGTTTGATCTGATTTGGACATTCATTTTAATTTTTCTCTTGGAGTTATAATTGTTAAGTTTAATTCTTAATGAGTGAAAGTTATTTATACCTCTCAACTTTACTTCAAAAATTAAAGTCTCACATCAATTATGAATAATAGATATTCTTTTTCTTTTCTATAATGTCTATTTTATCTTTTACATTCTCAATTATTCATCTATATATTATCTATTCATGTTAAAAATAATATTTGTATTAATCAACTCAATTATTTAAAATTTTTTATTTATATATTATAAGTACAATACACTTTATATATTTACTTTTAGTACATTATACATATACACAATACCCATTATATACACATTTATCAATAAACTTTTCTTATACACTTTATATTCACTTTCTACAATATATATACACATTGTATATATTTTGAGCATTACCCTTCATATGTTTAATATTCACTTCACATGCAATATATACACACATTATATACCTTTTTATCCATAGATTTTTCATATACACTCATATTCATTTTTCATACAACATATATACATATTATATACATTTTTCTCAATACACTTTTCACATACATTTCATTTTTTTTAAAAATACAATATATACATATTACATACATTTCTCTCTCTCTCTCTCTCTCTCTCTCTCTCTCTACCTCTCTCTCTCATAATGGGGGGGGGGGCATAGTATCTGGAGACTGTATCATGTATCTGATATCTCAGATATATGTATCTAGTACGATTCATATGTATTTGGGATATATAGATTATCATGCTCGCCTCTTTCCTTCTCGCTCTCGCCTCTCTACCTCTTTTAATGTATCTGGTTGCAAAATATATTTATCTAGGTATAAGTTAATTGAAATCTGGTTTGAAATTATTAATTAGTGAGACAATATATGATTTTTTGAAATTATAGGGAGGATTATAGAAATGTTTATTACGAAGAGCCTATTTGACATTGTTGTTGGGAGGCAAAAAGTGTTTTTTCTGAGAAAAAAGACTTTTTTGAAATTTAAGTGTTTGACAAATTCTTAAAACTGCTTTTAAATAGAAGCATATGCAATTTTTCTGTTGTTGGGAAGAAGCTAAAAATTTTTGCTTTTTAGAAAAAGCAGAAGTAGAAAATTATTTTTTAAGACTAAATATCTCTTAAAATATATACATATTTATCAATATATTCCTTATTAATTAATTAACATATCTCATAAGTTTGATTAATTTTCATTCAAGAATTTTATTTTTCATTTTTATATGATGAAAATTTTATATTATTTATGTTTTATATTATTATTTATATTTTATATTGTATATATTATTTTACGTATTATTTCAATGAATTAGAAATAAAAGTAATAACAATATTTTTGCTGGATTAAAAAGAAGATAAAAAGTAACAATTAAAGATTTAGACTCTCCCCGAAAAGTAACAAATAACAATTTTTCTTTTCTTAATTTACGTATTATTTTATTTTAATTTGAATTTTTAAAAAATTTAGAGTATTATAACCAAAAAAGAAGAAGAGAATAATAGCTAAGATTGAATTTTAAAAAATAGGTAAAAAATAACAAAAATATTCCTCTTTTTCAATATTTTTGAACAATATTTATCTATTTATAATTCTGATTGAAAATTTGAATATGCAAATTTTAATTAATTAAACTATAAATGTAATTAAAGTTTTTGTATTAGATGTTTAAAATAGTTTTTCTCTATAAAATAATCTTAATATTAAAAGCATATTGATACTTGCCCTTTTTTGTAATTTAACTCTTAAAAACACGTTTTATTTTGAAAAAAAAAAAAATTAGTCGAACACAAATTGCTTATCATAAACACTTTACAAATTATATTTCAAAACACAAACTGTTTTTTTTTTTTTTTTTTGAAAAACACTTTTCTGAAAAGATATTTTAAAAAATCGCTTCTAAAAATAAGCAGTTTTTAGTAGCAACGCTAAACACTCTCTAAGTCGTTTTTCCTATATAAATCAAGTTCAATCATTTAAATTTCTAATGGCCACGTCATGTCTTTTTCCCAAAAACATTTGCATATTTTACCTAATATAGATACCATTTGTACTTGTAGGTTCATCCTTGAAAATCCAGCATTGTGACAAGTTAAGCCCAACAGAAGCATGTAAATGAAGGGTTGTTTGCACTTTTAACTCTATCTTGTGTTTGTTATTTAATTTATACCCCTTATGATAAATAATTTTTTTTCAAGGCACAAATTTATATTTTCATAAAATAATATTTTATAAGCTATGTTTTGACATGACTTTATTTTCTAAAAAACTTATACATCAATATACATAAGTTTGACTCTAAAAAGCAAAAATAAAAAATCGGACCATTTGCAAGACAAAATGTGCAATTTTATGGTTAATGAATTTGAAAAGTTCAAATTGAAACTCTACGCATATCTAACTAATGAAATTTGGATGGAAAAATTGCATGATACGGCAAACTAAGGCCCTATATTTACCTAAAATTGTAACACCTCAGAAACTTAACTGACTGAACATCAGGACCGTGAAAGGAACCATGGTCAGTTGACCTGCTCGTGGTTCACACCTAGCCATAACGTTGGACCACGGAGCCCACCACGGGCCATGGTCCCAATGACGGGCCGTGGATGGGACCATCATCCTGACCAAACAGACACCAGCCCCATGTGAAGAACCACGCTGGCCTTCACGGCCCGTGGTCATTCACACGGTCCGTGAAGTGAACCATAGATCACAGACAACCTACAAAAAACTTGTGGGTGTTCTAATCGAGATTCGGTTAAGATTTTGCGGTATTCAACATTACTTTATCTCTTTAATTTATGTATGGAATTTGATGTAATTTTATGACAAGTTTTCCTATTTTTTTTTATTCATTATTAGATTGAATATTGAGTTAAGTGTTAAGCATATCTCTATTTAATGAATTGAGATAGTTTTAATTGGTGGTTATCTTGATTTATTTATTTTTATTTGTTAGTTGTTATTTCTTAAAAATGAACGGGTTGTGGTTGTGTTCTTGTTTTAACTTAGATGCATATAAGGATAAAAATAAACATTATTAGGCTCAATTATAGTCGCTTTTATTTTATAAAACAAAAAAAAAAGATTTGTTTTAGTAACTCGTCATTATTTTGTTAGATTAGTAAGAAATTGCTACCTGTGTAATGCTTAATTTTGACGTTAACTTTAAGGGTAAATAAAAATAAAAATATGTAATATTGGTCTAAAATTTTGTCATGCACCCTAAAAGTTTAGATTATTTTTATGTTATTTGATTATTATTATTTATAAGGAACAAATATTTTCTGTTAACTTTAGATGAACTTTTAGGTATATTGAAAATATTCGTTTCAATTAAGAATGTGGTTACACATCTTTTTCTTGAAACATTAAAATAAACTCAAGGATGCGATAATGCACCTTGTCCAATAATATAATTAACATTAATTATTTTAAAGTAGAGACATATAGACAAAAAATATTAAATGTGACGCAAAGAAGACATTTATGTCTCTAAATGTCAAGACCAAGAATCCAGTTACACATCTAGGTTGAGGCAAATAAAAGTTCAACAAATATAAAATATGAGCAAATCATGACATGCAACATAATTTATCCAAAAATAAAATAAAATAATTTAATTCAAGTATAAGTCGATAAAAACGACCGTGCTAGAATCACGGGACTCGAGGGATGCATAATACCTTCCCCTCGGTCAACAGAATTTCTTACCCGAATTTCTAGTTTGAAGACCAAAATAAAGAGTCATTTCCTTTTGATTAGGGATTAAAGAAAAGGTGACTTGGAACACCATAACTTGATTGCAAGTGACGGCTCTAAAAAAGAAAAATAAACTAATCTCTAATCAATACCATCACTTAAATTGGAAAAACCCTATCCCACGTGCGAAAATAAGGGTGTGACAGTCACTCTTAGACAAGGAGGTGAATCAAAAGTGGAGTGTGGAACGGAAGTTGAAGGTGTTATGCCAAAAGATTCTGAACAAGACATAGTACAAGGTTCACTAGTAGAAGGTCATACTTATGCCTCAGGTGAGTTACAACAAAATCATGAAAGAATGATGACCAGGAGATCAACTGGAGGGGTATATCCACCTAATTGGATGAAGGTCTTTGTTTCACTAAACATTAATAAGAATGTACAGTTTCTTATATTTGAGTATGTGGCTTATGGTCATTTGTCTAAGTCCTATCAAGCTTTTGTTGTTGCAACTTCTACTCTTACTAAGCCTACAACTTATGTAGAAGCATGTAAAGAGCCTAAATGGATAGACGCAATGCACACTGAGATACATGCACTACAAAACAACATCACTTGGAAACTTGTTGATTTGCCTAAATGAAAGTCTGCAATTGGTTGCAGATGGATTTATAGGATAAAGTACAAGTCTACTGGGGAGGTAGAAAGATTTAAAACAAGGTTAGTTGCTAAGGGGTATAGTGGGGATATATCACAAAGAAACATTTTTCGTCGTGGTGAAAATGGTGACCGTAAGAACTATTCTAGCAATAGTTGTGGCAACACAATGGCACATTCATCAAATGAATGTGTACAATATTTTTCTTAATGGTAGTTAACAAGATGAAATCTACATAAGTGTGCCACAAGGTTTAACCAGTCAGAGGGAGAAGAAGATATGTAGATTGGTAAAGTCTCTACATGGTCTTTAACAAGCACCAAGACAATGGAATCACAAATTTACATAAGCATTACAAAAACAGAACTTCAATCAAAGCCAATGTGATCATTCGTTGTTTACAAAGAAGACTTCTGAAGGGACTACAATAATTTTGGTACTTGTTGATTACATTTTGATTACAGGAAGTAGCCTAAAGCTAGTAGAAGTAAAAAAAAAAGAGCCCTACAACAAATTTTCAAGATGAAGGATTTAGGTGAGTTAAACTATTTTCTTCGAATAGAGTTTCCAAGGTCTAAGGCAGGGGTTTGTATGTGTCAAAGGAAGTATGCACTTCAGCTTATTTCTGAAGTTGGGATGTCAGGAGATAAACCTTCTGCAACTCCTATTGATGTAAATGTGAAGTTAACATCCAAACAGTTTGATGACTAAACAGGAAAAAACAAAGGAGATCAACTTGTAGATCAAGGTGCTTAACAAAGGCTGGTTGGGAAATTGTGTATCTGAACATCAGAAGACCTGATATTTCTTTTATTGTCCAAACCTTAAGCCAATTTCTACAACGACCTAAGGAATCTCACATGGATATTGCACTCTAAATTGTCAGGTACATCAAGAGACAACCAGGTTAAGGTATACTATTGTCTAGTAGTTCAAGCAATAAAGTGAATTCTTATTATGATACAAACCGGGCACCATACCCTCTTACACGGAAATCAAACTTGGAGGATCTATGATATCCTGGAAAGCTAAGAAATAAATAACCATCTCAAGGAGCTCAGTTGAAACTGAGTATAGAATTTTAGCATTTGATGTTTGCGTAATAAACGACACAACTTCCGATGCAAGTATCTACGATCATGCGATAGTATAATAACCTAACCAAGGGTTAGGGTCGAGTCCCAAAGTAGTGGTTTTGAGAATTAATAGAAAAATAAAATTAAGGTTCTAACTAGTCATAGCTAAAGACATTAACGATTAAAAGCATGGTAAATTAAAGGGGGGACACAAAAGGGTCAAATATCAATTTAGGGGTTTTGTCACAAGTATAGAAAAAACAGTAAAAATAACAAAGAAATCTATGAATGAGAGGGGATTCTTGGGATGTGACCATAATATATGTTGGTATAAATCAAAAATTTGCAAAAAAATAGTGACTAGGCTAAGTGTTAGATGGAAATAAAATCCCTCTCTGGCAACTTACCCCATTTCAAATGGGTTCCTCTCGGATACCCATTTACCGCATGAAGGCCAGCCTATGCCTTACCCCACTCACTCTCTAGAGCTGAGTGTTAGGATATGGGATTAGGGCTCACCCTCTTAGGCTGAACCTCATGTCGACCCACTCCTTAGGCCATCAGTCTAGCAATCTTGGTTTCGCGACCTCTCTCTCTCGCAAGCCGAAACCACATGGGTGGTTTTGTATTTGCAACTACAAACCCATTAAATTAAACCACAACTGCTAGGTGAAATCACCATTAAAATACATCTAACCTATTAGCAAGCAAAACCCCAACAATAATCTCAACACATATTTTCTAAATCACACCCCAAGAATTTGGGTTTCTTAGCTACACATCAAGAGATAGAAATTTATACCTAAATGAGCTTGCATTCAAATGGGTATTGAGATTTAAGTCTTGTTACATGCCAAGAATGAAGAATACAAGAGACCGAAGTCTAAATCCTTGGAGATGAAACCCTCTTCTTCTTCAAGTTTCCAAAACACTCTCAAACTCAGAGAAAAAGTACTAAAATTATATTAAGAATCTGATACTATCTCATCATTCTCAACAAGTATTTATAGTTTGTAAAAATCTGTGCTGCGACTCGTCCTTTGGTGTAGTTCATTGCCGTCTTGCACCATCCTTCGGCATTGTCGTGCTCTGGGTCATTGGGCGATATAGTACTACTTCGCAAAACTTCTCGACGATGCGCAGACTGCTCCTTTGTTCCGCCGACTTGATCCTTTCCATTAGGCTCAGCATAGTGGAACAAAAGGCGAAGTGAGACCCTTCGGTGATTCGCCAAGTGGACTCGGCTATCTTCAAGCCTTCATTTTCTTGTTCTTTTCAGCCTTTTCGTTCCTTTTTGCGAAGTAGTGTCCATGCTTTCCTTCAATCTTCAAACACCTGAAACTTAAGGGTTTTCATCAGATATTGAGATAAAATAAGTATTTGAGGACATAATTTCTATTAAAATATAGCCCTAATTGAGTCCAATTTGTGGACTCATCAGCATCTACTGTGGTTGAAGTAGTTTGGCTAGTAGGGATGCTGAAAGAATTAGATGCAGAAATAAAACTTCCAGTAAACATATACAGTGATAGTAAGTCTGCTATTCAAATGACAGCTGATCCAGTATATCATGAATGCACTAAACATATTAAAATTGATTGTCATTCATTAGAGAAAAGCTTCAACAAGGGCTAATCAATATTAGCTATGTTTCTACTAAAAACCAGCCTGCTAACATTCTGACAAAAGGGGTAAGCAAAGCTCAACATGAGTTCTTACTGTCAAAGGTAGGGATCTTAAACAGTTTTACACCTCCAAGCTTAAGGGGGAGTGTTGACAGAACTTAAGGAGAAGGGTCATCTATAGTTATTGTCACGCTCCAAGCCTACACCCTGAACGTGACTGACACTTGAGAATCATTATTGGCCCCAAGAGAACCCTTGTCCTGGCATAATACTCATTGAAAGAATTACTCAACAATATAGATCTCAAAAACAAGCTCAACTCAAAAGATATCATAAATAAAATAGATTACTCAATACACAAATGAACATAAGTGTTCACATCACAGTCTTTAAAACATCAACAAGGGAATGATAAAAAGACTCTTCAACTACTACTGTCTATTTATGAAGCCTCTAAATGACAAAGATGGAAGTAGGGTCAAGAGCCACGACACACTAACAAAACTGAAAAGTAAATGGAATTCTTTGGATGCAAGAAGGCTCACCAAAGCAAACTTGAACTGCAAGTGGTATCAACGAAACACACGTTGATGACCCTAATTACCTGTATCTGCATCATGAGAGATGCAGACAAAATGGCATCAGTACATGGAATGTACGAGCATGTAAGGGGACCTCTAAAACACAAAAATAAGCTTGAACTGTTAAAAAGGAAGAACATACTCACCTTATCTCGACTAAACTCAAGGATACTCAAACTCAAAAGTACTCAACTCAGTTCAATATAAAAGCAATAATAAAGATGCATTACAAAGAAAACTTTTAAAACATTAGGTAATAACTCAATGCATTTAAACATACAATAATAACTCTTTACTTTTTATTTGGGAGATTATCTAACTAACAACTATCACTATAAGCTATGTGATGATACAATGTCTCGCCCACGCTGCCAGAACTGTCCTATACCTTGTTGGAGTATAAGACATCCTCAACTAAGTGGATCTACTAAGATATGCTTTGAAAGAAATAAGGAATCATCTAAAAGTATGACCCCTTTTACCCATGTTGGCATACATGGTTTATTGATGAGTCCAAGATTTGGACTCATTTAGGGCTTATTTATAATAATTTAGTGTCCTCAAATGCTTATTTTGTGCCAATAACTGATGTAAAACCCTTGATTTTTAGGAATATGGATTGAGGAACAAAGCATGGACACTAATTTGCAAAAAGGAACAAAGAAGCTAAAAAAACAAAGAAATGATGGCCTGATGGTCGCTGAGTCCATTAGGTGAGTCGCTGAATGGCCATTTGACCGCCTAAAGTTCCACTGTGCCAAGACCTTAAGGAAAGAACCAAGTTGGCGAGAGAAAGGAGTAGTTGGCAGATCACCAAGTGGTTCTGCAATGCAATGTTGGATCGTCTAAAGTTACAGAACTTTAGGAAGCTTAAGGCCAAGGCAAAAAGGCGAGGACATTGACCAAAGGGCGGATCACCGAGCTAATCAGCGAGACTGACTTACTTCGCCGAGTGGCTCTTCACAACATATTTTTGGCGACTATAAATACATTTTTGAATATTTAGTTTAAGAGGAGGATCTATCTATTTGGAATCTATCAATTTTTATTTTTGAACTCTGAGTATTGAGACAAGTTTTCCTTAGGTTTGGAGTTTTGAAACTTTTCAGTTTCAAAAATTGGACGTGGGTCTTTGAGATTCTTCAATTTGGACCTTTGTAAAGATGAAATTAATCTTACCCAGTTGATGGAAGCACAATTTGGTAATAATTTCTATCTTTTTATGATGTCTAGCTAAAACCCCAATTCTTAGGGTGTGATTATGTGATTATGGGCTGATTTAGCTTATGGGTATTGCTGATTGGTAGTTTAAATATTGTTTAGAAGTGATTTCAATCATTAATTGTGGTTTAATTTAAGAATTGTAGTTGCAAATACAGTTCTATCTTCGTGCTTTTGGCTTGCTCGAGCGAGAGGTTTTAAGACCAACATTCTTGATTGATGGTCAATGGGTATTGGGTTGTCATAGGTTCATCTCAAGAGAGTGAATCCTAAACCCTTTTCCCTACATTTAGATCGAGAGAGTGAATGGACTAAGGCGTAGTCTGTTCTTATTTTGCATGCTTGTCAATGTTCGAGAGAAATTGACTTGATTCGGGGTAAATTGTTCGAGAGAAAGTTTACCTCCTCTATAGTCTAGCCTGTTCACTAATATTCAGCTATATCCTAACAATTGCAATTACCCATTTGTCTACATTAGCCTATAATCAAATCACATCCCAAGAACCCATCTCATATTCATAGTTTTTATCGTTTGCTGCTGTTGTAGTTGTTAATTTCAAACCTAAACCCCCTATTATTTGACATTCGTGTCACCCCCTGATTTGAATTATATTTCATTCGATAATGTTTATTCCTATGACTGATTTGAGCATATTTGTACTTTCCTCTTAAATCTTAAGCACGTACCACTCCCTCTGGGATTCGACCCCAACTCATTTAGTTGGGTTATATACTGACTAGTGATGGTTGACACTTAGAATTGGATGAAATTTCCTTGATACATTAAATCATTTATGAGGACTTTGAGTTGTTAGAACTCGACCCCATAACGGTGATCAATACAACTCCCAATAATATAACTCATGCACATATATTTAAAAACATTTCTTCATCCTCAAGTATTGAGATTATTACTCAAAAGGCTCTCTTAAAAGAGATAGTGCTCAAAAACTCCTCATAACTCATTTGGAAATAAAAGTTTCTTCTCATTTTAAATGTAAAACATTTACTCAATTGGGAATACTTAGTTCCAATATATTCATTTTGGAAAAATGAAACTCAACTCTCCTCATCCTCATACTCAAGTACTCAAGTCTTAAAAGAAGTCTAAAAAGTTTTTTAAAGACTTCTTAAAATGACTTGAAAGAACTCCCTTGAACTTCACTCTGAACTCTATCTTGAATTTGAAATGTAAATTCAAGAATTATGCTTTGGAATGAAGGACCTCTCAATGATTTAGGAAGGTTAACATGGTTGGTCATAAGAACGAGCGAAGACCCAAATTAAAGAACATTGGCGCGACGCGGAGATGGAATTAAGTTTTTGGTTGCGAAATAATTTTTTAGGCAGAGAACTCTGTATCCTCTGCTCTACGCAGAGAGGGAGTAATTATCTGGGGATTGAAATTCTAAGCTCTTCCGCGATGCAGACCCGGGCGCAATTATTTGCCTGATATTTTCTTCTCCTCCCCAGTCTTGATTCAGCTCATACCCACTGCAAATCTAAGGTCTAAATACACTAATTCTCATAACCCAGAACATTTTCAGTGAAATCCACACAAAGAACTAATAAAAAACTCAACTATTTCGCAAAACCCTCACCTCTTGGACTTCAAAGACCTCAATTTATCAATTTAACTCAAAAACTTCTCTAGAACTCAAAAATCAAATTCAAGAATGAATTAATGGGTAAAATATTACATGATTGGTGTGAGGGAGAACAAAGACAACACTATGGAAGCTTACATACCTCGAAGGAATCAAATCCTTGAAGAAAATCCTCAAATTCGAAGAACACTTGAACTTTCTTCTTTTTCTCCTCTTGAACTTCTCTCTAAAATGCAAGTGTGTTTAGAATTGTGAAAACTGATCTCAATTAGTTTAGACCCCTATTTGCTTAGAAAAACTCTTAAAGCTAATGGGGGTAAGGAAAAGACCAAAATTACCCCTCCTTTACTCTGATGAACTTTCCTTAATTGGACATGCTGAACTCAAATGGGCATATCTCCCTTATTCGAACCCAAAATTTAGTAAAATACGTGGCGTTGGAAAGAGGACTCAGAGATCTTTCATTTGATACCTTATGAGCCACCTAACTCATCATGTACTGAAAGTTATGGTAGTTTGAAGTTGACCCAAAACTCACAATTTAAGACTAACTTGAAAAATTCTCAACATAACTCTTTCCAATTTGGTTCTTGCTAAAACTAGTTCTTTCTAAGGCCGAGGTGTCACAATTATAGCTTCTTGAAAGAAGTTAAGTAGTTAGGAGTTGAGGTTGTTAAGTTAGTTACTCTTATAACAAGAAGTTAGTTCTAGTCATCCTACTATAAATACTATACTCATATCTTGATGTAAAATTACACTTAAAAATTGAATGAAGAGATCTTCTTCCTCTAAACTCTGTTTTTTCTTACAAGTTTTTGAATATTACACAGACACCTTTAAGTTGTACGATGGAGGCAATGATTATGTCAATTAAAGGTTGTGGACCTGATTAATTTCCTCTTGATTTACTCATATAGTTTTGATCTAGTATGTGAAGTTAAATATTGGTTCCTTCATTGATTTAAGATGGAAGCTACAAGTTCTTACAAGAATAGAAAATGAATAGAGCGCTGAAGTTTATACTGAGTTAGAGAGTAAACGTAAAAGAGACGAATAAGAAATAAAAAAATGGTACAACCATTGCTAATTCTTTTAATTAGCACTAACCAGTAACATTAGTAATTTTTCTAAAGCTAAGAAGAATATAAAATAATTTTGTATCTACTTTACGAAGTATGTTTGATTTCTAACATTCTCTCTGGGGCTAGCTAGGGGTGGAATTTTAAGCAATGTTGAACCCTAGCCCCCACTCTTTCCTTTCCCTCTCTCTATGGAAACTTGAATAGCAGCCATGGCTGCTTCGCCCTCTCCCCAACCTTAATAAAAAAGTACCCTATGCAGCAATCCTTAAACAACAACAAGCGACCCAAACTCTGTTAAAAACCGTACTAAAGCCCATTAAGTTTATTCATGGAGAAACCACTGTGAGATTTACGATGGAAGAAAGAGAACAATTTGCTAGGGAAGAAGGTTTACATCAAGCCGTGATTATCAAATTTGTTTATGGAAAACGAGTGTTATTCGAGTTGCGAAATCTTCTACCAAAGCAATTGGATGTTGAAGGAAATTGTAATATTGGACAACTTTATTAGGTTTGATTTATTTGAGGACTTTGTACAGGTTCTATCGAATTCTTATGGATATTTTAAGTTTGATGATGAAGAGTTTTGTTCAGAATTTTTCCGTGGACACCATCATTCAAGCCTAAAGAGGAAACACATAAAACTTGGGTATGGATTTCATTGTCAGAGTTACCTATAGATCTCTTTGCGAGGAGGTCCTTATTATCAATTGTGACAGCGGAAGGAAAGCCTATTGCGGTGGATAAGGCAACATATGTTTGAACCAGGACAAGTACTGCTAAGGTTAAGATAATCCTAGACTTATTAGATAAGCATCCAAATCATGTAAGACTATAATTTTTGGAGAAAGAATCAGGTAAACTTATTGAACATTATTAGAAAATTGTCTATGATAATCTTCCACTGTATTGCACTCATTGCAAACATCAATGTCATGAAGAAAATAAATATTGCTTGTTGATGAGGAAAACAGTATATCAAGGTGATAGATTAGGTGATGAAGTTGGGTGAGATTTTGCACTTATGTAGCCTGATTCTGAGGCTAACAATACGGAACAATTAAAGTGAGATGCACGTGATCTTTTGAATGATAAGAGAGCTAGGCAATTGAAAAAAATGTATGTGATCAAAATATTAGGCAACAATTGGCTAAGAAAATTAATTTGAACAAGGATAATTCTTTGGCTATTTCTACGGGGGTAACTGATGGAAATAAATTACCAAACCTACTGAAATTAGAAATTCAGAACTAAATGCCTCTGTTGTAGCAACCACAGAGAATCAAATTCTTGTTCCCACTAGAGAGATACTGTAGCACCAAATGGATGTCTTAGGTGGCTGCAATAATCAGTAAGGTGTGGTTATTGGTGATATAGTTGATGATGTTGGAGTTAAAGAGCACAATAGTGAAACAATTAAAAAAGCTTTGGTCATAGCGTTGCAAGTCGATTCTGGGCAGAAACTGAATGGCAATGGTGTTGGAAATCGAAGCACTACTGGTGCGAGGCTTAGTATTGAAATTGCCTCAGCTTCAAAGCCTATTGAATGGCAACCTGAAAATTCCATTAGAGAAGAATGGAAATTGGATTGTGATTGCACACAAAAATTCAGTTGGTAGTCGTATTGGTTCCTAGACAAGTCGATGTAATTCTTCAATTCAGGAAAAAGGTGAGACTGAGTGTGCTGATCCTAATTTAACTTTACCAACTCAAAATGTGTTTGAACCATTGTCAGCTACTGGAAAAATTCAACTAGACCACTATATGGAGAAAGATATGTCATCTCTCTCTCATCCTAAATCGACAAATGATTTGATTATCTCTAAGGAAAAACAAGGAGAGATAAGTGTTTCTAGGTGGGTTGATTTGGTTGATGAAGAAGAACAAGTTTCACCTCCTCCTTTAATTAGCAAATTAAGCCTAGAGGCTCTAATGTTTGTGCCTAAAAGTGTGATCACAATGAAGAATGAGTCTGGAGCCTTAGCATCAGGAATTAGCCAATGTATTGATTTGGGAAAGGAATTATTTGAAGAGGATGAAGAAGATAGTATGTTAGATATATGTTTTGATAAAGTGGCTAGGGATGGGGATATTCACCTAGGCAACAAAGAAGTGGAAGCAACAAAATCTAAAAAAATAACATGGAAGACAATATAGTTGGGATTGTATGGTGACTGAGGAATTTTTTTCAAGGCACCTACCTATGCGACTGGAAAATCAGAATCATATGACAGTCTCAACAACTTCGACAAGATCCAATAAGTCCAAGAAGAAGTGTTGAAGTATCAAGTGTTATTGGACGGATATGAAGAAGAAGAAAAGAGGTAAATATTTCAGGTTACTCTAGATGGGCAAACTATCCTTTTTAGTTCATACATATATAAAAAGAAGTTTGAGGTTGATAACTCAACCTTCTTCTTAACGTATATATTTTTGCATTATTTAAGTATCTTCATTTGTCTTATCATCATAGAGTGTATAATAAACTCTTTGGTGATCATAAAATACTTAATTTTCTCTAGCTCTTATTTTCTTCATACTTGCTAATTAGTAGAGGTCCATTACCTCATTAGGATTGGTAAGGTAAGGCCTAGCCCCCCTTGCTTGTACTTATTCACGTTGAGGATTTTAACTTACTATCAATAAAAGGCCACTAGACGCCCTATTTAGTGGTATAAATTTGTTTTAAAAAATGAAGAAGTTTAAGCAATAAGTTCATGATGTTAATTTCTAAGACATGTAACTCAATGTACTTACCTTGTATTCTGCCTCATTCTTCTGTTTAGGTGATTTCTTTTTCGATATTGGGTGAGGAAGACGTCTCCTTAGAATTGATAGAATGCAGATGGTTGATAATAAGTTCTTGTATTTCAAAACGTTCCTTCGCCATGCTAGACAACCTCTTAAGGTCGACTACTAAATTGGAAAGTTTGATGCTATTTCCTAATATGCTAGTATGCTACTCAAAGGTTGTTACATTTTATTTTTTATGTGTGTTATTAAATTTCATTACTATATTTGTTAAGCTTACCACCTAACTTGATTTGTTCTTCTTGGGTGTCTATAGGATTACCCATTTCTTCAGGACGAAGAAATAATTGATTTGTTGGAATATGACTACCTCTCATTTGACAGAAACATATTCAAAGTTTCCTTACAATATTTGAAGAATGTTAAGGTTATGCCATGTTGTATTTGTATCTGTAAACCTGAGACAACAAAGATCGATCAATTCTTGAAGTTCTTACTTGAGCACACAATAAATCTGGAGAAAATGGTTATAGTGCCAAAGCACAAGGGATGCAATAGTTGTTCTACTAATATCTCACAACTGATGAAATGTTGTTACTTTTTCCAAGAACTTCTATTAGTGCAATTATTTCCTTAGGACCCGTTACCACAAATGTTTTTGATATAGTTATGTTTGAAACTCTCTTGTGATTATAAAGACACAAGATTGGGATCTGACTATGATTCAGATATTGCTTGTAATTTGTTTGTCTGACTAAGTAATTTCACTAGTCTTGTTTTCTATTGTCGGTGTTTAAATATTTCTAGATGATGTACAACTCATAAACTTAAAAATATCATATATTAGCACATTAAAAAATAGTTTCATGTGATATTGTGATATAATTAACTTTGTTAGTTGGACATTAAATAAAGAATTAAAAAAAAGAAACAAAATTTGTCAATAGCAATTCTAATTACAAGTAAACTTATTCTCTAGTAATTTTCTCCCCTTCTTAGCCATGTGTTGTTTCTCAATAAAAGAAAAGTAGCATGATAATTATGAGTTGTTGGGTTTTAAAATGTGTGAATGAAAACTGAGAATTTGTAAATTTTATGAAGAATTATGATTTTTCCAAAAACTTGTGACATTTATGAAGAATTGCGACTTTTCTGAAAGGTAGTGACATTTCAGAATAGTTGTGACAATTTCAAAGGATTGTGACTTTTACAAGTGATTGTTACCTTTCCAATAAGGCACAATATGCACATATTTAGACTACCCATTGTTGTCTATAAATAGAGAGGTTTCATCTTATTTTTCAACAATAAATTTTCTATAATTCTTCTTATTTTGCACAAACAAATTCTAGTGTACTTTAGTGTTGTTGAGTCGTTCGCTGACACCACAATTTTAGGCAGCAACATATAGTAATACAGTTTGAACAACATGAGCAACAAGACCAATTCTTTGGCAATTCTGAAACTCAGCCTATTGAAAACTTACCTAAAACAAAAAAGCAAAGATTGAGACTGAATGTGAACAAACTGATAGGATTAGTAAGCTACCTTATGCTCTTATTGTCCAAATTCATTCTTTGTTGTCCATAACAGATGCGTTCAAAACAACTATTCTCTATAAATATTGGCAATACTTCTGGACTTGTATCAACAACATTGTTTATGACAACAAGGAGTATGACAGTTCAGATAGTTCGACATTGCACAAATTCATTTCCTTAACGGATAATGTACTACCTCTCCTTAAATGGTCTAGCATTAAAAAGCTGAGTCTAAACTTTGTATTTAGATATGGTGATGGTGTGTCTTATTTTCCCGTAATTGACAATGGCTTGAATTTGCTGTGAATAAGAAAATGGAGGATTTACGCCTAAATATACGTCATAGAACTGTTTATCAGATTGGACATGACCAAACCTATAGCTTGCCAAAAGTTTTATGTAGTAGTTCATCGATTATAAAACTCAACTGTAGGAATTGCAGAATATTAGAAGATTGTGGACAAAATTGGACCTCTATGAAGAGTTTAACACAAGAAAGTTTGTTTCTGTGGGATGAACATATTAAACAAATAATGTCAAATTATCCTCAATTGGAATCTTTGAAGCTACATAAATTTTGTGGTCTTAACCATTTGCACATGAATTCCCCAAAATGTAGGCAACTACAATTGATCCATCACAGTCATCCTCGTGGGGATTGGTATCCATTCGAAGGTGATACTGATACAAGTTGCTTTGAAATTGTTGCTCCATAAGTTGAACATTTAACAATTTATGGGGTTTTTAACTCTATGAAAATTAAGCTCGGGGACTTGTCATCTTTGAACCATGCCAATCTTAATCTCTAATGTGATGAATTTACGGAAAGGGATGAAAACAAAGTGAAAGATTTTTTGGTAAGTATTCATTGTGCTAATGAGCTAATATTGTCTCCAGTGTTATTTTGTTGATTGTGAATAGAGCTCCAGTTTAATATTCTGCATCATTCTTCTGTTTTGGTGATTTCCATTTTGATGTTGGAAAATGAAGACGTCTCCTTACCGTTGATGGAATGCAAAGGGTTGATAATAAGTTCCTGTATTTCAAAACTTCCATTCCCCCTACTAGACAACCTGTTAAGGTCGACTCCTAAGTTGAAAAATTTTATGATATTTCCTGATAGGACGGTATGATTTTTATTCATTTATTACTTCACGATATCTTTATGTCAAATGTATATTGATCCCCTACAACCTCAACGACTAACTTGATTTGTCCTTGTTTGGTATTTGTAGTACCATGATTTTTTGAAGATGAAGTACCATCATTTTTTAAAGGCAAAGTGAATGAGTTGTTGAAAGACAGGAAGTACCTCTCCTTTGAATAAAACATATTCAAAGTTTCGTTACAATATTTGAAGAATGTCAAGGTTATGCCATTATGTAGTCATACGGATACATTTGACGCGCTAGAGCTTGATCAATTCTTTAAGTTCTTACTTGAGCATGCAATAAATCTGGAGAAACTGGTCATAGTGCTAGAGCATAAGGAATGCAACAGTTTCTCTACTAATACCTCAAATCTGAAGAAGATTTTGTCAGCTTTTCCAACAACTTCTATTAGTGCAATTATTTCCTTAGGAAGTTAGGAAAATTTGAAGTTGCACTTATCAGAGTCTGTAATTTCGAGCTTGCACCTATTTCACAATAATTCTTTAATATTATTTCATTCATGAGTATTTCGAGCTAATCATTATAATCACATGCATCAATTTAATTAATTAGGCTCCACTGTGGATACCAAACAACTTTAAGAAAAGAAAGTGGTTTTACATAGCCTGCATTCTTGCATAACTTCTTCCATATCCACCATGGTGGTGGGACGCTTTCTCCCATAGGAAAGAGTTACACGCCTTCCATATCTGGTAGACCACCACTGCTAATGCAGTCGCCTACTAGTACCAGGTCTCTGCAGCCTCTTTCTCTTTTGAATCTATCGAACCTTGTTCATATTCCTCTATAATCTAGTTGTCTCATCTCTTTTCCAAGCCATTGAAGTATTGCGAGTATGCATCTTTTTTAGAATGGACACTTAAAATAAATACGGTTCATTGTTTCTGGTACATCCCCACATAGTTGGCATTTATCATCGTGGTAGATACCCATTTTATACAACCTTTCTTAGGTAAGATCTTTTGTGTTTTAAAAGGAATGAATGAAAAATGAAGAGTTGCGAGTTTTATGACAAGTTGCGACTTTTATGAAGAGTTGTGACCTTTATGAAAAGTTGTGACTTTTATGAAAGTTTGTGATCTTTTCGAAAGATTGTGACTTTTTCAAATGGTTGTGACCTTTCTAATAAGGCACAATAAGAACCTATTTTGTAACACCTAAGATTTGAGAAAATAGAAAAAATTGCAGCTTTCCAGACCTCATGCAAGAACCACAGAAGCCACTGATGGTCTGTGGTCTAACATACAGTCCGTAGGTGGGGTCCGTCATTGAAGACCAAATATTTATGGTCTCCGATCCCACCCACGATCAACCAGTACAGTCCGTGGTTGGACCTATGGACCGTAGGTGAGGGTCAGCAGCAAGTTAGAGGGAAATTGATATTGGGTCAACTTCAAATGGTCATAACCCTTAGAACAAAAGTAATTATGTGGCCCATGACCTACAAAATGATATATAATTGAATCAACTTTTTGACTACACCAAGTTTGCTAAAATCCCATCTCCGAGTAAAAAATTATGCTCATTTTAGTGAAGCCCTATCAGGCAGATCATGAACGACGAACCAAAATGATGTCCGGTAGGTGAAACGATGGACCGTCGTTCCCTCTATGGATGGTTTTCGCCAAAATTATGTCAGGGTCATCTAGTCCTTTTCCCTATGCGTTTGGCACTTAAACTACATCATTTGATGCCTAAACTAAGTCGCTTTACTCAGAATAAGTCTAATAACTTAGTCAGACATACCCAGAACCTTTATTCACCAAAAGTCATCCAAACATGGAGCAAAAATAAGAGGAAAAGTCGACCAAACCCTTCCAAGAAAAAAAAACAAGTTTTCTTTAGTTCAAGCCCCGAAATCGAAAGATTTCTCCATGAATTTCGTCACCAAGTATGTGGAATTTCACTAGTGGGTTCCTTTTGTCCACTAGGTCCCTAAATTTCAGTCAGTTTCTTGATTTCATTTATCTTGTTTAGACATAGGGTTTCTAAAACTTTAAAAAATTATTGCGATTTAGCTGTTATAGTGTTCTTAATCAGATTATCATGTTTTTGTAACATTGTTGCTTAGTTCCTTGCATGAAACTCAGAACCCTAGTTGTGTAGATTCTTTTAGTTCATCAATTACACTTGCTAGGTGTGTTTAAACAGATATACATGCTCTAATTAAGAATTTTTCATTGTCTGTATTAATGTTGTATTCTCAGATTTGCATGTATGAACATTGAGATATCTAGTATTTCAAGTTTTTTGTGTCATACACATTCCAGTTGGGATTAGGCTTAGACCGAGTTGGACTAGGGTTCAGCGAACCGTCACAATCCAATAACTAAGTGCCCCTGTAAGTTTATTAGTCCCCTCTGTTAGGCATCAAATTTCGTGATTACGCCATTCATGCCTTTATACCCTTAGAAGGTATATTGGGTCCCATCGATGGGGCGTATACATCGAACAATCACGCCTTTATACCCTTGGCAAGGTATATTGGGTTCTCTTGATGGGGCGTATACATTAGACTCCATGTTTAGCTCACGTGGTTTTATGTCGGTTAATAGTAGCTCTCACAGTCATACTTCATTGTATTTGACTAGGTTTTCAGTTATATTTCAGCATTCAGTCTTAGTATGTCATGTTCAGGATTGGTACTTGATCATTGCATTTAGCTCAGCCTTCAATATAGTTCAACATTTGCATTCAGTTCAGATTATGTTATTGCTTAGTATACTTTGTTCATTTATGTATTTTATTCGTCTATACTGTGTATATTGCATGCTCAGTACATTCCAAGTACTGGCGCATACTTTGGACTACATCCTTTCATGATCATACTAATCATGCATAGATCGGTTCTCGATCTCCAGTTCAGCAACTTCAGTAGTGAGTCATCATACTTCGAGGACAATAGACATGCTTTACACTTTAGTCTTTTTATTTAGTTTTATGTTTTGCTAGAGTTAGCTGGGGGCATGTCCCAGCAACTTTAGTCAGTTAGGGGCTTTTTAAAACATAGTACTAGATTCAGTTTTAATTTTGAGTTTGATCCTCCAGTTGTTATTAAACTCATATTATTTTATAAATTCAGATCAATACAGGGTATTTCCCACTTTTAGGTATCACTGTTTAAGCTTCCGCATAGTATATTTATTCAGTAATCTTTTAGTATGCTTATGATATGCCAGTTGAGGGTTAACTTGGGGTCACTCGTGATCCTAGGTTCCGTGTTTATGTCAAGGGGTAGCCTTGAGGCGTGAAGATCTTGGTATTAGAGCATTAGGTTGTAGAGTCCTATGATATCTAAAAGCTGCACTAAGTGGAGTCTCTTTCATGGGTGTGAAGTGCACCACATATAATGAGAGAGAGGCTGCGAAGTGGTTTAGGAAAAACTTCACTTTATTTGCTTCTCCTATCGTGCCTAAGGTATGATCCAACTTCTCATTTCTAATCCATTGCGATATGTGTCAGATCATGCCTCTACGTAGAGCGTACCAAATGAATGCTAATACACACAATGCTAATGTAGTTCCTCCAGTTCCAGACCATGAGGTTTGGACTGTAGAGTTTTTGAATGCAATTTAGCTTTTGGCTCAGAGTATGACTAATCAGAATAATCAGCAAGTTCCAGTTCCTACTAATAGAAATGGTGGATCAATCACAACTAGAGTTCGAGAGTTTGTTAGGATTTCTAGGGTTGCAAGTTGGTGAGGGCCCACATAATTTCATCAATAAGAAAATCTTTAGAGTGATGCAAGTAACTGACAATGATAGGATAGAGTTGACATCCTACCAGCTTAAGGATGTAGCTCTCATTTGGTTTACACGGTGGAAAGGAAACTGGGGTACGAATGAAGTTCTGATGACTTGGGAGTGTTTTACTGGAGCTTTTCTAGACAGATTCTTCTCGAGGGAGTTAAGAGAGGTTAAGGCTTTGGAGTTTATGAATTTGAGGCAAGGTACTATGTTTGTCCAAGTGTACAGACTTAAGTTCACCCAACTCTATAGGTATGCTCCACATATGGTTGTCTATCCAAGGGCACAAATAAGTAAGTTTCTATTTGGGGTATCCGACTTAGTGAAGACAGAGTGCAGGAATGCTATGTTGTTAAGGGATATGAATATCTCTAGGCTCATGACTCATGCTTAGTAGGTTGAGGGAGATAAGCTTAGGGAAATAGCTAAGGTCAACAAGAAAACCTGAATAGGGAACACTCGCCCAACTCAGCAGGTTGTGTCATCTGGTACAGGTGGCGGTCAGTGCCAAGGCAGGTTTCATGCTCTCCAGGCTCGCTAGGATTAGGAATATTCTCCTGATGTGGTCACTGGTACGTTACGAGTCTTTCATTTAGATGTTTATACATCATTAGATCCATGGTCTACTCTTACCTTTGTAACTCTCCTTATAGCAGTAATCTTAGTTGTCAGTCCAGAAACTCTTTCAGAACCCTTCTCCGTCTCTACTCTAGTTGGTGACCTAGTTATAGCTAGAAGGGTATACATAAATTGTCACAGTCTCTTAGAAATTCACCTTACCAGATTTTGTAGAGTTAGAAATGGTAGATTTCGATATCATTCTAGGCATGGATTGGTTACATTCATGTTCTGCCTCAGTCGATTGTAGAAATATGATCTTTTTATTTCCATTTCCAACAAGCTAGTCTTAGAATGGAAGGGTAGTAGCTCAGTGCATATAGGTCGAATTATCTCTTACCTTAAGGCCAAAAAGGTGATCTAGAGAGTGGTTTAGCACATGTTGAGGAAAAAGGGTAGGAATTAGCAAAAGATGTTCATTGGCTTGCTTTCTTAAGAGTTAGTCTTACTGACACATTAGATGGTGGTGTGATAGTCCGGAATAGATCAGAACCTTCATTGTTAGCGGAGGTTAAGGGAAAACATGACAGTGATCCTATATTATTTCAGTTACAAGGTGCAGTTCAACAGTAGGAAATAGAGGTTTTATCCGAAGAGATAGATGGTCGCTTTTGTGTTCCTATGGTGGATGAGTAGTTGAAGCAGCCATGAAGGCCAAGTATCCTCATCTTTTTCCTTTCGATTCCATTTCAGCTTGAGATAATAATTTCCTCACCAGTCTCTTAGTTTACTCTTGCGTAAATTAAGTCTTAGTACCTTGTTCCTTCAGTTGTTCTTATATTTTCAGCATATTTGCATATCCTTGGAACTCAGTTCAGTTATATATCAGTTTCTAGTACTTAGTGGTAAGGATTGCAGCTTTTTCCCTCCATACTCAGCTTGTTTAGACTTCATTAGAGGACGAAAGTTCCCAAGGGGGAGATATTGTAACGCCTCAGATTTGAGAAAATAGAAAATATTATAGCTTTGCAGACCTAGTGCAAGAACCACGAAAGCCACTGATGGTCTGTGGTTTGACACATTGTCCATAGGTGGGGTCTATCATTGAGGACTAAATATTTATGGTGTCTGATTCCACCCACGGTCGACCAGTACGATCTGTGGTTTGACCTACGGACCGTAGGTGATGGTTAGCAGCCAGTTAGAGGGAAATTGATGTTGGGTCAGCTTCAAATGATCATAAACCTTAGCACAAAAGTAATTAGGTGGCCTATGACCTACCGAATGATAGATAATTGAATCCTCTTTCCAACACCACCGACTTTGCTAAAATCCCATCTCCGAGTAAAATGTTATGCTCATTTTAGTGAAGCCATGTTGGGCTGATCATGAACAACCAACCTAAACGACGGCATGTAGGTCAAACGATGGACCGCTGTTCCCTCCATAAGTGGGCTTTGGAATAATTAAGTCAGGGTCATTTTGGTCCTTTTCCCTATGCATTGAGCATTTAAACTACGTCGTTTGATCCCTAAACTTACGTCATTTTACTCAGAATAAGTCTAATAACTTAGTCAGACATACCCAGAACCTTTATTATCCAATATTGGAGAAAAAATAAGAGCTAGTGCATTCCTTTCATCCACTAGGTCCTTAGAATTCTGTTAGATTCTTGATTCCCTTTATCTTGTTTAGACCTAGGATTTCTAGAACATTAGAAAATTGTTGTGATTTAGCTGTTATAGTGTCCTTAAGAAGATTATCATATTTTCATAACATTGTTGCTTAGTTCCTTGCATGAAACTCAGAACCATAGATTTGTAGATTCTTTTATTTCATAAATTACACTTGCTAGGTCAGTTTAAACAGATATACATGTTCCAATTAATAATGTTTCATTGTTAATATTTAAATGTTGTATTCTCAAATTTTCATGTCAGAACATTGAGCTATCTAGTATTTCAGTTTTGTTGTGTCATACACTTTCCAGTTGGGAGTAGGCTTAGACCGAGTTGGACAAGGGTTCAACGTACCCTCATAGTCCCAAAACTACGTGCCTCCATAGGTTTATCAGTCCCCTCTGTTGGGAATCAACTTAAGTGATCACGCCATTCATGCCTTCATACCCCTTGGCAAGGTATATTGGGTCCCATCAATAGGGCGTATACCCCTTGAGGATGTCTTAAACAGTCCTACAAAAGACTCAATCATGAATGCACACAACAAGACTCAACTTACTCATGCAACGATCAATTGTCCACTCAAAGGTTCAAGTTGTGACTCACCATTATCAAACATTCGCAAGTTCACAATACTTGCTCCAAATGCAAGTTCAAGCTCAACAAAGTTACTCAAATGCCCTTACACAAAGATGATTCCATATTCACACACAATTGTTCAACAATTTATAGTTCCAGAATCACATACAACTCTCACACTCACAAAGATGAACACATGCATGACTTCACCCATAGGTTTACCCTTATTTTCCAATCAACATTCGTTTTAGCTCATTCAAGATGAAAAAGGTCTTTTCAATGCTTGTAACAGGGCTGAGTGTAAAGGTATGGTCATATACGTTCAGTGGCTGCTATCCTCATGAAATGTGGTATGAACATCACTTTTTTTCCTTTTCTTTAACATTTTTACTCATGCTCAAAATTCACCCCATTATTCACTTCCAATGGAATACCGAACACCCTATTTCTTATGTACTTTCACAATTTTATTTCACAACTTTTTAATTCTTTTTCTTTTTCATCCTTCTTCTCATTTTTTGTATGTAGGGGTTACATCTTTTTTAAAACCATGGATAAAGGGGGACTTCTTCGCACTTCTTGATTTACCTCTTCTTTTAACCACACCCCCAACTTAGGCTTTTGGCCTAAGTTGGCTATTCAAACAAACCACACTTCATGAGGATTATGGGTGAATGGAGAAAGAGGGGTTACAATTGCATCAAGTTTCAATCAAGAAAATGATAAGGCTCAAAGGGGTTCAAGCAAAGTTTACACATCTCACAAGGTTGGCCACAAAAGAGGTATATTGTCAAATTGTTTAACTCTTCAAAATTGATACCTAAGATCATCAAGAGCTTGCATCACTTTGTCAATCGGACCAACCGGAAAAATTCTAGGTGTCATCACACAAGGTTCATGGTAAGCTCATCACACAAGGCATTGGCACCAATATCAAACAATACTCCACAATTTTGCTAGTGTGCAATGTTCATCTCAAGAGACTTCATTGGATAACCGGCTAGTCACAACGAGATGCAAAAAGTTCACATATTACCTATCAGTGGCCCCTTGGCCTCGCTCACACACCGCTATCCTTTCCGCAAGGGCATTAATATAGACACTCAAGGGTGTTATAACAGCAGTAAGGGCCCTCTCTTAATCATCCCACGAACTGCGGCCTTAAGCCTGGAGGCACGACTATCAACAGAATGGCTCATGCCCCATCCGTAGTATAGCAGCCTGGGTTAGTGGAGGTCGGGAAGGAGCAGCAGACCTAGGAGGCAGGGGAGTTGTAGAGGAACTGGGAGTCACAGAAGGGACAACTAGCCCAGGTCCGAAGTAGGCAATATTGCCTGTGCAGGTAGTGTATCAATATCAACAACCTAGGAGGTGGCCACCGAGGCTTCCTTCTTCTTCTCAGCCTCATCTTTCAAGTACTCAACCTCAATCTGCCGGATGTCGGTACAGGAGATGGGAGTCACTTCCACATCCTTCCTTACATCAAAGGGCACTCGGGCTCATCTGCACAGCTCGGTAATAAGCACCAAAAAGGGAAGAGAAGTCTGACACTGCTTGGCCAATGATCATACCCAAGTTCAGCCTTGCCCTAATAATGATGCAACCAAGGAAGGCTGCTTTCACGTGGCAGAGAATAGACTCATTCTTGGATGACATGATAGAACTGCTGATAAAGCCAAACTAGTATCTCGCTGCTACATTGAGGCCTTTCTTTTCTATGGGTGCTCCAACCTCGATCCACCTAGGAGTATCGTCAAATAATAGAGGAGCCAACCACTTTTTCATATTCTCCAATGTTTTTGTCCTGATAATGTATTGAAAGTCATCCCCAATATCTTTTGTACATTCCAGAACTACATTGATAGCACCACTATCACACTTCACTTTCCTGCTCCTAACAACCACATAATCTACCTGCTTGAATTTAGCGGTCTGCTTCTTCCCTTGTAACACTAGCACTCCATAATTAGTGTAAAACTCCTGGACCCAATTGGGAATGTAAGGGTCATGGGCTTTTGTCAAGATATGAAACCTGTGGGACTACAAGGTGCGATAGATTTTTGGATACTAGTCTATCACGCCATCTAAAGACATCCTCTTCTCCTCAATGATTGTCCTCAATCCCTCAGCCTTTAGTCTATTCATAGATCGGGAAGAAGGACCCTATACCAGTGGTATTGGGACAACAGCCTGATCTGGAATGGGAGGAAAAGTATGAGTCTCAGGCACCCTGATCCTAGATGGATCATGCATCTTCTTGGATCACAACAAAACTCTCCGGGCCAATAATAACTGCTCATCCTCCGCTCAGAGATAACACTCTAAGGGTCCTAGTGCTCACCCTCACTCTTAGGCGTGGTGAGGTGAGTGACATATATTACGTAACTATCAGAGCTGACCTTGGTGATTCAGGAACAGGTGCCTTGCCTTTCCCTTTGCCCTTTCCACTTGTCGTAGGATGTTTGGTTGCCTTTGCCCGGGATGTAGTTATATCCTCATTTGTTATGATTCCCTTTGCCCTTTTGTAGGGAGGCATGCCTCAACTTGCTACTTTTGGTCTAGCCGTATCTGCAACACATATCGAAGTTAGTTAGAAACAATCCAAGAAAAAGTGTAGAAAATAGGTTGGAGAAAGACTTGCCGAACCGATCGGTGTGTCGCTGAATCACTTTGGCAAGCTTGATCGGGCTCACCGAAAGGATTGTGTAAAAACTTTTCCAGAAAAATGGCATGTTGGCTATGAGAAGGGCCTCTCGGCTAATCGCCAACCTCATTCGGTGAGCTTAGACTAGCCTATCGACAGCTACAGTGTATTTTAGGGGTTGGGGGAACTGAAAGGGCGATTAAAGAATACTTTCAGTGAGTCGCCGAGTGCACTCGGAGAGCTCAAGCTTCTTGCTGAAAGTTACAAAACCATTCTCAACAAAACAATAAAATTAAAGGCAATCAAAGGGGATTTCAGCGAACCGCTGAGTGTTTCAGCGAGCTCGACCCAGCTCGCCGAGCTACCCCACATGCTTATTTTCAACCCCAACTTCCAAAATCAACCCCGCAACCCTTGAAAACAAAATCAAACCATACACATTTTCTATTAAACCCATACCCATTAGACCTATGCCACTGGGTACTCAGACTTCCCCTGGTTTGGCAAAAATTGGCCATTGGACGACTTTAGCCCTTAAGAATGACGTAAAACACTCCATCATTAGGCAAACATGTCATTTGGCACAATTTGGATTACTCAGACTTCACCTGACTAGACTCCATAACAATTAAGCAAAAGCCAACAATTTATGATCAATTTTAAAGCACGAAATTTGGGAAATCAACATTTAGGCAATTTAGGCACGATATCAAAATTAAAATAGGCAAACAAGCACACATAAACAAATTTAGAGAGCCCCAACACACATCAATAAGAACAACACGATTGCAAATGAGTTTAACCGCTAATTACAAGTTTGGGGTTTGGAAAACCAACCTCTAGTGGAAAATATATGAATCTGTAAAGCTAGGTGGTAAAGTATCCAACTCTGAACTCAAGATCAACAACCAAAAAGTAAGAAAATGCAAAAATACAGGAGAGTTAAATGACGGGTGTGATTGTGTGAAGTTAAAAATGAGGGAATGTGAAAGAGTTTGAAAGTTTAAACCTTTGGCCTTTTAAAACCGTTCAGTTCGCGCCCTTTCAACGATGTTATTTTTCCACGCCAAACCACTCGGCGACACTCTGAGTGGTTACTTACCTCGCTGAGTTTTACAGGACCTCCAGTCAACTAGAGGGTTCAAACGGCGGACAAAGTCGGGCTCGTCAGCCTGTTCAGCGATTGATGGACCTGTCCATGGGCTCGTCGAGTTTTAGAGACTCTAACCTGATAATTCCCTGATCCCAACGACGGTCCAATTTGGGCTCGCCAACCTCTTTGGCGAGTTGCCGACTTGACATTTTGCTCGCCAACCTGCACTTTTCAAACACATTCTACACTTCAACTGCACAATCAACACACATTATTCAAAAAAGCAATAAAAACTTGGGTTGCCTCCAAAGTAGTGCCTTAGTTAATGTCATGGCACGACGACAATCCTTATTCAAGATTCATTTTTACAGTTTGCCTTAGGATCACTAGGCAACCCCTCTTTTTGCCTTGAGTTGAGAAGAGACGAAAGATGGCCCATTCGGGTCACAGGAACTCAATAGATACGGAATGACAAGCAGTTATCTGATTCAGCATTGAGATATTCTCTTTTATCTCTTTCAACACTATGTCATGTTCTTTGACTTTATGGAGAATGAGTGAGAGTATCTATTCTATCTATCCACCATCATAGTCCTTGGGGTTTCTACGCTCATGAGGAGGAATGTACCTATCTTTCTTTTTGTACACTACTTCAGATTCCATAATCTTTATGGCCAAGAGATCCAGTTGAATGTGGCCAAATCCTAGTCCTTCTCTGTCTCCTTGTTAGTCTTAGTCATGTGATCAAGGAGTTGGGCTAGTATTGCATAGGGTTGTCGTATTAGACCACTCGGAGAAAGTTGGTTAGCCACTCCTCTATTCTCAGGACCAAGACCTCTATAGAAGCAGTCTAGTAGCATCTTATCTGGAATTCCATGAGTTGGGCACCGCAAGAATAGTGTCTTAAATCTCAGTAACAACTCATGAATTGTCTTACCCTCCACTTCCTTGAAATTTAGGATGCTATCCCTAAGAATCATCATTTTTGAAGGAGGGTGGTCCACTTGGCTACCATTGCTATAAGATATGCTCATTTCCTTTGTTTTAAACAAACAACACAAAACTAAAACTAAAAGTAAGTAGATTCAACTATGACTAAAAAGAACAAAATTCAACTTCACCAAAAGAATCTCAATCAATACCACTCCCCGGCAGCGATGCCATTTTGATTAATAACGTTCCAAAGACACTTCATCCAATTCTAAGCATCAATAATCGTTAATCAAGATATAACCCAACTAAATGAGTTAAGGATGAATCCTACAGGCAGCGGTCGTGTTTGAGAGTCAATTGGGATGTATGAACATGATCAAATCAATCATAGGAATAAGCATTATCGAATAAAGATATCATTCAAATCATCGGGTGACACGAATGTCAATTGGGGGGTTTTGGTTTGAAATTATCATCTACAAACAGGGGCAAACAATACAAAATAACAATAATGAGATGGGTTCTTGGGATGTGATTCGATTATAGGCTAATAGAGACAAATGGGTAGTTGCAACTATTAGTAAATACCAAGATATTAGTGAGTAAGCTAGGCTATAAAGGAGATAAACTTTCTCTATTTCAATTTACCCCAAATCAAGTTGATTTCTCTCGAACATGAATAAGCATGCAAAATAAGAACAACCCACATCTTAGTCCATCACTCTCTCGAGCTGAATGTGTGGGATTGGATCTAGTATTCACTCTCTCGAGCTGAATGTGTGGGATTGGATTTAGGATTCACTCTCTCGAGCTGAATGTGTGGGATTGGATTTAGGATTCACTCTCTCGAGCTGAACTCAGGTCAACTCAATACCCACAAATCATCAATCAATAACTTTAGTTTTAAAACCTCTGTCTCTCGTAAACCAAAAACACATGGGTAGAGCTGCATTTGCAACTACAAATCTTAAATTAAACCATAATTAATGATTAAACTCACATCCAAATAGCATTTAAACTAACAATTAGCAAGACGCATAAACTAAATCAGCCCATAATCACATAATCACACCCTAAGAATTGGGGTTTTAGATAGACATCAGAAAAGGTAAAAAAAAGTTACCAAATTGATTATTCATCAACTGGGTAAGTGTAGATTCATCCTTACTATGCTCCAATTAGAAGAATCTCAAAGACCCACTTCCAATTTCTCAAAAGTGAAAAACTTTAATTCTTCAAAGCTTAGGAAAAACTAGAGAAAACTTGTCTCACAGTTTCAATAATAGACTAAAAATATATGAGCTAAGATACTAAACTAAATGAAAAAATGTATTTATAGTCGCCAAAAAATATTCTGTGAAGAGTCACTAGGTGAAGTAAATCGGGCTAGTCGAACCATTCGGTGATCTGCCATTTTGTCACTTTCATTGTCCTTTTGCCTTGGTATTCAGCATCCTCAAGGTCTGTAACTTTGGACAATCTAACACTGCATTGCAGAACCACTCCACGATCCGCTGACTGCTCCTTTCTCTCGCCAATTTATTTCTTTCCTTCAGGGCTTATTACACTGGAACTTTAGGTGGTTAAGTAGCTATTTGGCAACTCGCCAAGTGGACTTGGCGATCACCAGGCTTGCATTTCTTTATTCTTTCAGCTTGCTTTGTTCGTTCTTGCAAATTAGTCCTTGCTTTGTTCCTCAATCCATATACCTGGAAATCAAGGGTTTTACATCAATTATTGGCACAAGATAAGAATTTGAGGACACTAAATCTATATAAATAAAGCCCTAAATGAGTCAAAATCTCAGACTCATCAATAATCTTCTTTGAGAAAAATATTTTGTATATTATGTCTAATATGTTTCTTTTTATACTTTCTCTATTGGTTTTAATTTTCTAGTTTTGAAAATACTCTTTAAAATTTGTTGTTTCTTATCAAGTTCTTCAAAGTTATTATTCTAAGTATCTTAGGAATACATAAAGAACAATAAGATCCTCTCGTGAAGGGCTAACCAACAAATAAAATTGTGCTTAGGAAGAATTCTTTTGCACCGAATCTGCCTGCTCCATAGACACTCTTCTAGCTCGCCTCTTCCCCATGTATACCCTCTTGCTACTGTGTATTTAACCTCAAGTTTAGGCCATCCATTTTTGTTGTATCCTGGTGCAAATTTATGACACATCTTTTTCCAATACCAACATCTATCATGTGGAATAGTATATTGCAGCCAGTTCGTGCCCTCAGAGGCGAACCCAGGATTTGAAGATAGGAGGGGGGGGGGCACCACTAAGAGTGGCCTCAAGGGTAAGTCTAGCAGTGGTTATGGGTAAGGTTAGCAAAGCACCCGTCTTAGGCCTCCAAAATTTTGAGGCCCCAATAAATTTTAATAGTGAATTTTATTATTTTATTTCACTTTAACCAATATTGAACATTATAATTAAAAAAAATTAAAAAAAATAAAAGAAGAACAATCAACTTTTTATCAAGAATATTTTAGAACTCTGAATAAATAACTCAAACCATCTACAATATGAGCCCTTAAACCATGCCTTACAAAATTGATGCATTTTCATTCCGAATCTAGTTTGAGGATATTCATTATCATTAATATCTAGTTTACAAGACCCTTGTTGATATAGTGTCTTCTCACTTCATCTCATATTCTAGGGCTATATTTATCAATGTATATTCTTTCTCCAGGATCCGGTGATTGCAAATCCAATTCATCTATAAAATGCGAAGAATTGTCTCTAAACCTAGCACTTGGTTGAGAAGAATTATGTTTCGTAAGAAATCTATCCATTTCAAATCACAAGAATCAACAATAAATTCTTACAAAAAAAATATGCATGTATTGAAGAACTTACCAATTTATGTGAGATAAGGCAGATAGGACTTCAATTATGCAGCGAAGACTACTTGTATGTGGTAAGTTCTAGATTTTCTAGTAGTCATATATTTTGTTTATAATTTGTTTACAGTCTTATCTATTATGATATGAAAGCGCTCTTAGATTAGTTTGGTAGAACGTGGGTCTCCAAAACCCGATGTCGTAGGTTCAAATCCTACAGAGCGTGATTTTTTTCTTCTTAGATCGAATTAGAATAAAATAGATCCATTCAGTAACTTTGTTAGTTGTTTTATTTGTTTTTAATTTTGATTAAGAAAGGACTGGGACAGATGAGATGGCAAAAAAAGGTGGTTAAAGAAGGGGGGGGGGGGGGCAATGAGGTGGCAAAAATGAGTTTTAATAAAAAAACATTTTCTAAAAAGGTCAATTGTAAAAAAAAAAAAGATTTTAAATTTAAAAAAAGAAGAAGCCTTTAGTGGGATTCAAACTCGTGTGGTCGCTGTCTGAAATGGCGACTTTGACCAGTGTGCTCAGGCGAGTGTTTGTTATAAGTGTGCACAGTCAAATATCATTTTATCAACTATATATATATATATATATATATATATATATATAATCCACCCATCGCCAGAGGCGGACCCACCCTTCTAATTTGTGTGCATGTGCATCTGTTAACTTCGAAAAAAATCATTTATATATATCTATATCTATCTTGAGGGATATATATTTGAAAGGTAATGACTCTTTTTTGTCACGACCATGGGGTACACCCTAGATATAACATAGCGTATAGAACCCTAAAGGACTCAAAACAAGCCACGTAGCTCTCATATCATAAGAAATAGGACAATAAGAGTAAGAAACATTTCAAGTCCAAATCATTTTTATAAAGAAAAGTGGAAGTCTAGAGACTTTGCCTCATCATAATCATCTATTACAATAGAATAAAATTAGGCCTATAGCCCATACATCATGTCCAAAAAGAAAAATACATGAAAGAAACTGAATACAATAAAACTCCATCCTCGAAGCATGAGGAGTCACCAAAGCTCAGAAATCTCAAAATGAACACTTAGCCACGAAACTGATGACCCTAACTATCGGACCCTACATTTGGGGAAAATGTAGACAAGAGTATAAGTTAGTACAAAAATGCACCAAGTATAATAGCCATGCATAAAAACATTTAAAACATGCTAAAAGGGACATTTCATTTGATAAGACGCAATTAACCAAGTTAAACATAACATAAAAGGAGTTAGAAAATATCCTTCATAAAACATGGTCAATGCAAGCTAACATCATCTTTAAATCCTTGAACTTATATTCGATACTTATTGAAGTAACCTTAGTTCATTATTCATCTTATTGTGGGGAAATTAGCCTTAACCGACATTGAGAGCATGTGAGCTATAACATGATCCTCCAGTGTCTCCCACACCTAAAAGGGATGTCCTACTTGCCGAAGGTAGAACCATGAACTTCTAGCTTTAGTGGATCCACTAGCTAATCATCCTACTAGGGCACGTAGTTTAAGGGATAAGGAGATTGGTACTAGAAACTCGATCTCTACTTGAGAGAGATTCCATCTCAAGAGATTGCTTCTAGAAACCCGAACTCTTCTACGGGAGAGCTTCCATCTCACATCAATATCCATCTAAGCATAATTTCCACGGAATATGTATTTTTTACTTATTCTCATTATCCATGGAAAGGTATCCTAGGATACCCAACCCAAGCTAGTTTCATTAGGATAACTCTTTACTCTTTGATTCAATTAGGTGAGAAATCCTTTCAACCTAAGAATCCTTACTATGTGAGAAAACCATTCACATCATGTTAGTTATGTGATTATGAGAATATCCTTTCATAACACAACAACAACATCATCATTGGTACTTTACTCTCAAAGAAACCTTTGAAACTGATGAGTATTGGGGTTTTTGTTTATATAGATTTAGTGTCCTTCAATGCTTAGTTTATGTCATAAACTGATGTTAAAGCATTTATTTTCAAGTATATGGATTGAGGAGCAAAGCAAGGACAATAATAGTCAAAAAAAGAACAAATTAAACAATTGAAGAAGTGAAGAAAAGCAAGCCTGATGATCACCAAGAGCACTTGGTGAATCACTGAGTGGCTAATTGACTGCCTAAAGTTCCAGTGTGCCAACCCTGAGGGAAGAAACCAAGTCGTAGACTGTAAAGAGGCGGTCGGTGAATCACCGAGTAGTTTCACGATGCTAAGAGTGATCGCCCAAAGTTATAGGTCTTGGGGATGCTGATAGCCAATACAAAAGGCGATAGAAAGAGCAAAGGGCAATTCGCCGAACCACTCGGCAAGCCTGACTGACCTCGCCTAATGGCCCTTCGTGGCTTATTTTTGGCGACTATAAATTATATTTTTAATTGTTAATTTAGTATGCCGAATTAGTCTAGAATAGTTTTCTCTTAAGATTTTGATAGTTTCTTGGGAGACTTGAAGGTTTTGGACATTCAATTCAGAGATTTTGCAAGTGGGTTACCCATTTTCTTCGATTTTGAGCATTGTAAAGGCTCATAACTCTTACCTAGTTGATGGCTAATCGATTTGGTAACCATTTTTACCTTTTTATAATGATTGGCAAAAACCCCAATTCTTGGGATGTGATCATGTGATTATGGGTTGAATTAGTTTATGGGTATTGTTAATTACTATTTTAAATGCTATATTTAAGTGGGTTTGTCATTAGTTGTGGTTTAATTTATGAATTGTAGTTGCAAATGCAGTTTTAATCTTGTGTTCTTAGCTTGCTCGAGAGAGAGGTTTTAGAGCTAAGACTATTGATTAATGGTTTGTAGGTATTAAGTTGAGCTGTGTTAGTGAATCCTAAACCCAATACTACCTATCTAGCTCGAGAAATTGAATCCTAAATCCAATACTACCCATCTAGCTCGAGACAGTGGATGAATTAAGGTGTGGGTTGTTCTTTATTGCTATGCTTGTTGATGTTTGTTAGAAATCACTTGATTCGGGATAGTTGTTTGAGAGAAAGTTATCCCTCTTATAGTCTACTCTACCCACTAATTTGTATCTTTTTACTTGTTGTTTCAATTACCTATATATTCAAATTTTCCTATAATCGATCACATCCCGATAATTCCTCTCCTTATTGTTAATTCAAATTGTTTGTGACTGCGTTGTAGTTGATAATTGCAAACAAAAACACCCATTTGACATTTGTGTTACCCCTTTTGATTTGTTTTGTCTTTTTCGATAATTTCTATTCATATATCTAGTTAGATCACATTCATACTTCTTGATTGAATTTGAACACGTACCGCTCCCTGTGGGATTTGACCCCAACTCATTTGTTCGGTTTTATATTGCTTAACAATCATTTGTACTTAGAATTGGATGAAGTGTATTTGACAAACGTTAAAACATCATCAAAATGGCACCGCTGACACGGAGTGGTGTTGTTTAAAATTCTTTTAGTGAAGTTAAATTGTGATCTTTTTAGTTATAGTTGAATCTACTTATTCTAGTTTTTAGTTTTGTGCTGGTTGTACTAAACAGAGGAGGAGATGAGCATTAACGGAAGTAATGGTAGCCAAGTGAGCCACCAAGATGATGTTTGAAACCTCAATGATGCAAATGACCCAAATGTCAATTACCCAATTCCATTGGGTGGTGTGGGGGCAATACATCAACCTCCAACTGAAGGAAATGTTGTTTTTCACATTACTAGCACAATGCTTCAACTCTTACAATTGAAAGGTTTATTTGGGGGGCTAGCTCATGAGGATCCCCATGAGCATATTCGAAACTTCGTGGATGTTTGTGGTCCATTCTCATTTAAGAGAATATCGCAAAAATCAGTCCATTTCAGGTTATTCCCATTTTCTCTGATGGACGAGGCAAGTAAGTGGTTGGATTAGTTTCCAAGAGATTCCATCACTTCTTGGACGAGCTTATAACTGCATTCCAAGTGCCATTCTTCCCCCATCGAAGATTATGACTCTTAGGGATAGTATCGAAGGTTTCAAATACTTGGAAGGTGAGCCAATCCATGAGACGTGACTGAGGTTTAACAAGTTGGTATTGCAATGCCCAACTCATGGACTTCCAAATAATGTGCTACTGCAATACTTCTATAGGAGCCTCGACTTTGTGAACAAAGGCATTGCTGATCAACTTGTTCCCGGTGGTATAATACAGCAACCCTATGAAGTAGCATCTCAACTCTTTGATTGCATAACCAAGATCAATAAGGCATGGTACACTCGTGAAGACAAAGTCTCTCCTCTAAATTTTAGAATGATAAAACAACATATTGAAAAGGATTAAGAGAGAGACCAAAAACATGGCCACAATAATGATCCTTCTAGATATCTTGGCTAAAAGTGTCATGGGTGTTGATACAAAGAGTGTTAGTCGGTGGTGTGAACCCCGATGAAGCAAACTTTGAAGCGTTGTACAATGAGAAAGTAAACTTCCTAGCCAATCAAGGAGGAGGTTATCGTGCAAACTACCCAAGACCGGGTGGAAATCAAGGATGGAATAGAAATGAGGATGGAGAGACCGTGATAGAGAATGGCATGATCATAACGCTACTTGGAAGGAAAGAGAGGGTGATGAAGATAGGTATGTCCCTCCCCATGAGCGTCAAAAGCCCAAGGAATCTGAAGGTGGTCGTATGGAAGACATGCTCTCACGCAATCTCAACAAAGTTGAAGGATCAGACAAAGTGTTAAAAGAGATGAAGGAGGAAGTCTCTACACTCAATCAAACGATCACCTCTCATTTCGTGTCAATCATGTTGGAGACCCAAATGGGTAAAATTTCTTCTCATTTGAATCCAAGGCCAAAAGGGGGCCTACCAAGTGTTACCTTGGCAAACCCGGAGAATGATCCATAAATGTGTACATTCGTCATGCTATGAAGTTAACTAAGACGCTTCTTGGGAGGCAACCCAAGTTTTTAATGCTGTAGTTTTGATTTTGAATAACGGGTATTGATTGTGCAGGTTGAAAAGTGAAGAGTGTTGGAAAAGAGGCAGTTGGGCGAGCCAAAAGTCCAGTTGGTGACATACCAAACACGTCAGCGAGCCCCGATTTGGACCGTCGTTGGACCCACCAAGCCTGAAGTAGAAGTGTGTAAAACTCGGTGGGCCAATTACTTAAACAGCGACTCGCCAAATAGGTCGGCGAGCCCTGATTTTGTCTGCTAATTGAACCCCTAAATGTCTGGGAGTCCTGTAAACCTCGATGAGGTAAAGTACCACTTGACGCATCACCGAGTGGGTTAGTGCGCACGACTTACTCCGCCAAAGGTGCCACGAACTGCAAGGTTTTAAAGGCCAAACAATTTAAAATTTCAAAATCCTTCATCTTCTCTCTTTTCTAACTCTCGTGCATTCTCACCAGAACTTTAAATATTCCATATTTCACTATTTTACTGCAACTTTTGTGTGATTTTATGCTCGGAATCAAAGAACTTTGTCGCCTAGCTATTCAAACTTTGATATTCCACATACAAGTTTTTTTTTCGAACCCCATACTTTGAGTTTGTGGTTGAAATCAAATGCAATAGATAATTGGATGTTATTTGATGTTGGGTAATTGCTTTAATTCATTTGAATGTATTGGATTGCCCGTAAGTGTTGTAATATGTGCCTAAATGCTAAAATTGATAGATTCCCATGTTTTGTGTGTTAAAATTGGTTCTAGATTGTTGGTTGTGGTAATTTTGTAATGGGTATAGTTAAGTGAAGTCTAAGTAACCCAAATTGTGTCAAATGATGTAATTTGCCCAATGATGGAGCGTTTGATGTCACTCTTAAGGGCAAAAGTCGTCAAATGGCCAATTTTGGCCAAATCGGAGGAATTCTGAGTACCCCGAGGGAATGGGTCGTATGGGTCTAGTGCTAATTGAATAATGTGTGTGCTTGATTTTGAATTCGGGAGCTGCAGGTTAGATTTTGGGAAATGGGGTTGAGAACAAGCATGTTGGGCCATTTATCGAGATGCGTCAAGCTCGCTAAGTGGTTCGGCAGTTCGTTGAAGTCCTCCTCAGGTCGCCTTTAATTTTGAAGTTTTGTTGAATTCATTCGGTAACTTTTGGCAGAAAGCCTGAGTTCTCCGAGTTCACTCAGTGACTCACCGAAAGGTTCCCTTGATCTCCCTTTCTATGCCCCCAACTCTTAAAATAACATTGTAATTTTCTACGGGCTATTCAAGCTCATCGATTGGTGTTAAAGATTCACCAAATGGCCCTAAACATCACCGACATGCCTTGATTCTGTGAAATTTTTGAGCTGGCATTTTCAGCAAACCCGATCTAGCTCACCTAAGTGACTCGCCGACTGGTTCGACGAGTCTTTCTGTACTTTTCTTGAATTATTTCTAACTCGTTTCAATGTAATTTGCAGAAATAGACAAAACAAATTTGGATGATAGTGGTACGCTGCCCTGAAAAAAGGCACGAGGGATTGTGATCAATGAGGAAGTAGTTGCTTCCAATGCAAAGAGTAAGAAGCTACCTCTAAAGGGAGGCAAGGGCAAGGCGCCCGTAGCTGAGACATCGGAGTATAACTCCGGCAGTGAGGGAGAATCAATGGATTCTCACGCTTCACTCTCTGAGCCTGAGGAAAATCAGTTATTACAGGCCTGTCGAGAAGAGATTCATGCAAAAGCTCATCATGATCCGTCTAGGATTCCGGAGCCAACCCCTTCTACTTCAGATTCAGCACCAGCACCAGCATAGACGGTGGTTCCAGTACCACCAGTTCAGGGTTCTCCTCCCCGGTTACTCAATCGGTTAAAGGGCGAAGGATTGAAGACCATATTAGAAGAAAAGAGATTGTCCACGGGTGGTGTAGTGGACAGATACTTAGATGTGTGGGACAATCTCTAGTTCCACTATTTAGAGATCTTCACATGGCCCCGTGGCCCATACATTTCAACCTGGGTTCGGGAATTCTACGCTGCCTACGGTGACCTAGTACTTCAAGGAAAGAAGAAAGCTAGTGCCTTTAGGCCAGTGGAGTCTGTGATGGTTTGAGGAAGATAGGTTAGATGCATCAACAACGATATCAACAATGTACTTGATAGGGCTCTAGATTTTGTGCATGAGTACCAGTGTTTGACTACTACAAAGACTCTAGAGGAACTGAAGGGTTAGCTGGCACCCCTGATTTCTGACACCACCCCGAGGTAGATTAAGGCAGGAGCACCTATAGAGAAGAAGGATATAAATGTGGTAGCGAGATACTGGTTTGGATTTATTAGCAGCTCGATCATGCCGTCTTAAAATGAATCTATACTCTACCACCCAAAGGTGGCCTGCCTCGGGAGTATCATAGCCAGGAAGAGCCTCAATTTGGGGCTAATCATCAAGCAGGAGATGGCCATGAGGGCCAAACAGCATCAAACGTCCCTTCCATTCCCAAAACTCATCATAGAATTTTGTGGTCGGGCTGGAGTTCCTTGTGACTAGAAGAGGGATTTGAGGTTACACCCACATCATCCACCAATATCTGACATATTGATGCTGAGTACACTTAGGACGAGGCTGATATGAGGAAAGAAGCTCCGGTGGATACATCCCCAAAGGTTAATATCGACTCATTACCTGCAGAGGTAGCTTTGCCTACTCCGGACTCCGGGCCTTCAGGTACTTCTAGTGCTAATCCTTCTCAGACCCTGAGTTCTTCTACTATTCCCCCGCCCCCTAGAGCTACTGCTGGTACCACTGCCTCCAAGACTCTGATCACCCAGTCTATGCTTCTCAAGATAGGGCACCTAGCCTATTCTACCGATGTGCGGGCATCCCAGTTAGACGCTGAAGTGCCCTAGATGATTGAGAGAGCTATTACTATTGTGTTGACTCCTTTCAGGGCTTCCATTAACGCCCTCTCAATGAGAGTTGAGGTTTGTGAGAGAGGGCAGGGTGTTACTACTTAGGTGACAACTTTGAAAGCTGATATGTCTGAGCTGAGGAAGGATGTGGACCATCTGAAGTCCACAGACGTCACTTCACTATTTGAATTGGTAAAGGTCCCAGATGTCCCGTGTACAGATGTTTCGACCCATGCTGAGATGCCTCTGGTTATCACCAGAGATGATGTTAGGGTTGATCTTGCTGCTGCTGAGTTAGAGGCTGAGACTAATGAGGAGCAGCTCGATGTTCAGGAGGTGACCATCTATGAGAGCATGCTTGATTTAGAAGAGGTAATAGTACAGTTTGTCATTCAGACATCTTTGAGGAATACTTCTATGGTAGGTTACAGTGGAGCTAATATTGATGAGACACCAGGCACTAATGCCCAGCCCAGAGTGTGAACCCGGGCACTGATGCCCAGACATATGGAGTGACTGAGATGCAAACTTCACCCAAGGCTTAGCCTGGCAGGATGACATTTTTACCTCCCTCTCTGTTATTTTTACTATTATTTTTGTTTAGTTGCATTTGAGGACAATTGCTTTTTTCTGTGGGTGGGGTGAGGTATTTCCATACCTACCTCTTGTGGTTCTATTTTGTTTGTGAATATTGGGTTTTGTTGATCTATATATGTGTTTTGATCTTGATCTTATGGATGCTTGAGCTTGTGTCTCTTTATTTTGAATGGAAATGGTTTCGAACATATTTTTCAATTTTTCCACCTCTATTGTGTGGTATTGTGGCTGTTGTTGTGTGAATTTGAGTATCGATTGTGATCAATACCGATGACTTGAATAGTGCTCTTAATTGAATGAAATGAATGTGCGGCTACGATTAGGGCAATGAAGTTGCATAAACAATGTGTGAAATTTTAGCATCTCATTATGAATAGGCAGTTATCGAATGAGTGTCTTGTGATAAACATTGCACACTAGCTAGAAAGTGTAGAGTCTTGTTTAATATTTGTGTCAATGCCTTATGTAATGAGATTACTTTCAATATTGTGTGTGATCACAACTAGAATTTTCCCTATTGGTCCAGTTGACTGAGTGATGTAAGAACTTGAAATGATCTTAGGCAACAATGTTGAAGAGTGAAGCAATTTGACAATATACCTCATTTGTGGCCAACATTGTGAGACGTGTGAACCTTGGTTGAACCCTCTTGAGCCTTACCCTTCTCTTAGAACAAACTTGAACAATTGTGACCTCTCTTTATCCATTCACCCATAACTTTCATGAAGAGTGGTTTGTTTGAATAGCCAACTTAGTCCAAAAGCCAAAGTTGGGGGTGTGGTGAAAAGTTAAGGAAATTCAAGAAATGTGACAAATCCCCCCTTCAGTAATGGTTGTGAAAAAAATGGAACCCCAATGTAAAACAAAAGAAAAAAAAAAAAGGAAGAAGAAAGCAAAGAAAAAGAATGAAAAGCTTGTGAAATAAAGTAGTGAAAGTTGCAATAGAAATGGGGTATCCGATAGTTCATATGAATTTTAATAATGGGGTAGATTATGAGCATGATTAAAATGTGAAAGAAAAGGAGGAAAGTGATGTTCAGACCACACTTCATGAAGGTAGAAGCCACTAAGCCTAAATGACCATACCTTGACACTCAGCCTCGGTACGAGCCGTGAAAAGACCTTTGTGATCTTGAGTGAGCTGAAACGAATGTTGATTGGAAAATAAGGGAAAACCTATGGGTGAAGTCATGCATGTGTTCATCTTTGTGAGTGTGAGAGTCGTACGTGATTCCAAAACTATAATTTGTTGAAGAACTTTGTGTAAATAGGGAATCATCTTTGTTGTGAGGGCATTTGAGTACCTTTGTTGAGCTTGAACTTGCATTTGAAGCAAGTATTGTGAACTTGAGCATCTTTGATAATGGCGAGTCACAATTTAAATCTTTGAGTGCACAATTGATCATTGCATGAGTAAGTTGAACCTTGTTGTGTGCATTCATGTTGAGTCTTATGCAACACTATTTGAGACATCCTTTTTGAACTACTGATCTTGAGTTTTACTTGAGGACAATCAAAAGTTTAAGTTAGGGGTGTTGATGAGTCCAAGATTTGGACTCAATTGGGGTTTTGTTTATATAGATTTAGTGTCCTCACATGTTTAATGTGTGTCATAAACTGATGTTAAAGCGTTCATTTTCAGGTATATAGATTGAGGAGCAAATCAAGGACACTAACAAGCAAAAAAGGAACAAAAATTGAAGAAGTAAAGAAAGGTGAACCTAATGATCGCCAAGAGCATTTGGCGAATCATCGAGTGGCTATTTTGACTGCCTAAAGTTCCATTGTGCCAGCCTTGAGGGAAACAACCTAGTCGGCGACAAGAAAGGGGCAGTCGGTGAATCGCCGAGCTGTTTCGCGATGCCAAGAGTGATTGCCTAAAGTTACAGGACTTGAGGATGCCGAGTGCCAATGCAAAAAGGAGATAGAAAGAGTAAAAGGCGGTTCGTCGAACCACTCGGCGAGCCCGACTTACCTCGCCTAATGGCCCTTTGTGGCTTAATTTTGGCAACTATAAATTAGATTTTGAACTGTTAATTTAGTATACTGAATTAGTCTAGAATAGTTTTATCTTAAGTTTTTGATAGTTTCTTGGGAGACTTGAAGGTTTCGGAGATTGAATTCAGAGAATTTACAAGTGGGTTACAAATTTCTTTCAATTTTGAGCAATGTAAAGGCTAAATTACTCTTATCCAGTTGATGGCTAATCGGTTTGGTAACCATTTTTACCATTTTATGGTGCTTGGCAAAAACCCTAATTCTTAGGGTGTGATCATGTGATTATGGGCTGAATTAGTTTATGGGTATTGTTAATTACTAGTTTAAATGCTATATTGAAGTGAGTTTAATCATTAGTTTTGGTTTAATTTATGAATTGTAGTTGCAAATGCAGTTTTAATCTTGTGTTCTTAGCTTGCTCGAGAGAGAGGTTTTAGAGCTAAGACTATTGATTAATGGTTTGTAGGTATTCGATTAAGCTGGGTTCAACTCGAGAGAGTGAATCCTAAACCTAATCCTACTCATCTAGCTCGAGAGTGAGGATGAATTAAGGTGTGGGTTCTTCTTCATTACTATGCTTGTTGATGTTTGAAAGAAATCACCTAATTAAGGATAGTTGTTCGAGAGAAAGCTATCTCCCTTATACTCTAGCCTACCCACTGATTTGTAGTTGTTTACTAGTAGTTTTAATTACCCATATATCAAAATTTACCTATAATCGATCACATCCTGAGAATTCCTATCCTATTGTTACTTCAAATTGTTTGTGACTGCGTTGTAGTTGATAATTGCAAACAAAAACCCCCATCTAACATTCGTGTTACCCCTTTTTATTTGTTTCATATCTTTTTTGATAATTTCTGTTCCTATATCTAGTTAGATCACATTCTTACGTCTTGATTGAATTTGAACACGTACCGTTCCTTATGGGATTCAACCCCAATTCATTTGTTGAGTTTTCTATTGCTTAAATATTGTTTGCAGTTTGAATTGGATGAAATGTATTTGATAAATGTTAAAACATCAGCAGTAAGGACCTGGACCATCGTTACTTATGAAAGGCAAAACACTGTGAGTAATTAGGCCCCACTGTCCCGCCAAAGCGGGATGATGCCACTACGATGGCGGTACCTCAGTGGGATGTGAGTGTCAGAGTGGGATGGCTGGAGGGAAGAACTTAATGACGTGAAGTCTTATTTCCTACTTTTTCTCTAAGTGCCAAAAATGGCGACGGTCACCCCAGAAACCCTTAAAAGGCTGATCTAAGCTTGGAAATGAAGGAGAAATAGATTTCTAGCGCAAGGTTGACGAAAACTCATTGATTCCCGGCCAAAATCTATCGTCTTATTGTCTAGAAGCTAGGACTGGAGCTACGATCCCTCTGCAGCTACTTGGTGCCTAGGTAGGCTAGGTTTACTTACTTAAGTAGTTGTAAATTCGTGCTCACTGCTTAATATATTGCTAATTGATGGTAGAATTCATGTTTAGGCCTTTGGGCACGGAAGAAGGGATGGTTGTACATGAACTCCTAGTTGTTAAATATGATCTGTATTGTATGGAGAGCCTCGTCCTATAAACTAGGGGTAGGTGATGGTTTGACTTCCCGTTTGTGTTATATGTGCTTGGTAATTACTCCATTGTATGCATGCATATATGAGAATAGAGATATATAAATCAAACCTAATGAAATGACTATGGACAATTACATGCCATGAACCTGTGACTTGACTGTGTGACTATGTGAAATGTTCATTATGGGTGTAATTATGAATGTAGATGTGGTGACTGGACCGAGTGTCACGTTCCGACACACATATTGGATCGAATGTCGCATTCCGACACATATATTGGATTGGAAGTACTTTCTTATTGCATGTTTCCTATTGATTGATCTCCTTATACTATGCGGTGGGCATTGGGCTGACCGATGATGCCTACCAATACGTGTTGTTTCTACTGATAGTACTCTTGCTATGCCATTTGGCGTAGTCTTGTTGAAGGGTAAGTGTTGTTTCATATGTGAAGACGAAGACAATCTCCAATAGTTTCTACTCTTCCTTCACTGTGGTGGGAGCTATGTCATTAGTCACTTTATTTTATACCTTGTAATTTTAGAAGATCTTGTACCTGTTTAGATGAGATCCCTGGGGGTGTTATTTATTTTACAAATTTAACTTTTGATTGTTTAAACTTTTTATTATGTAAAAATCTCATGAATTTGATTTTATCTCAAGTTTTCTTGTCTTCCGCATGTTTTTTTAACCGTTTAGGGATCAAGGGTCCTCCTACTTAGGTGTTAAAGTAGGTGGCCGTACGACCCAATGGGTTGGGTCGTGACAAGTTGGTATCAGAGCCCAGGTTGCTGGTCTCCTAGTACAAGAGCAAATGTGGAATAGACTCATGCAGATTGGTGTGTTGACGTCCACATCTAATCTTCAGGAAGCTATAATGTATTCTAGGAAGTCGTTTCATTTCCTCTCTCCTTCTGTGCAGGTTGTCGCTTGTGGTATGGGTTGAGTCCAATTGGTATCTTCAGATTCCAATTGGTATCTCAACAAAGTGAACTGGATGCCGTAGTGGCGGCTGAAGGGACACAAGCAAGGTAAATTGGAACCAAGAAGATTCCAGCTTTTATTTGGCCTTAGAGGCTGTATAAATGCATCGATGATTAGCTAATGGTCATCCATAAAGAGAATTAAGTTAATAATTTTGACTTGCCTGTGTGATGTATCTTGAAATTGTGATTATGTGCATAGTGTTGTCTGAATAACTTCTAGTGTGTGAAGTGTACTTGCTTGAATACTATAAAGTAATTATGTGTGCAGTATTTCCAGTCTAGTTTTTGATGTGTGCAGTGTACTTGCCTAAATGTTTGAAATTATGTGAGTTACGATTACTTAGGTTTTTGTGAACTTTTTCTTAAAGAGAGATTCATCACTTGGTTATGTGCAAAGGTCTAGAGATAAACTACGATGTGATTCATAAAGGAATTCTTGGTATGTGTCGTGATATACTTATGAGAGGGAATGCAACTTTTAGTTGTGCATGGACATACCATTGATAAAGAGGGTAAGGGAAAAGAATGACTTGTGACTATAGGGAAATTCCAGTTTTGGGACAGTCGGGATTGGTCGAAAACCATGTAAGAAAAAGGCTATTATTGCAAAATAGTGGAATTTATTGTTATGAAAGTTCCTTTGACGTGTTTTGCAACCGATTATAAATCGTGGTTTTAATAGGCATTTTCCTAGGATGTGCATGTTTGTTGTGTTAAATTAGTGGGAAAAGGTTCTGGTATGTATACCGCTGGGTTGACCTCGGGGTGGACAACGCCTATCTTAGCTAAGAGGGTTATCCTAAATGCTTAATTATGGCCCTGGGAGTCACTGAAAATCTCTAGAAACAGGGAGAACCCATGGAAGTGTTGTCCTGGAAACTGACTGGGGTGGGATCATCGCGCCAAGGTAGGACCACCAGAGCTGGAAATCTCCCGCCAGAGCGGGACAGGGCGAGACAGAATCTCAGCCTTGTCTCCCTTGTTTTTCCCTTGTTTTGCCTATAGACTCCGAATCTTGCATGTGCTAATTTTTGCAATCCAATCATTACTCAGCAATAGAACAGTGAGTTATAATCACCTATCATTTAATTACGGCTATGAAAATAACAAAACGAGCATCCATATGCTTACCAAAAACATAAGGAAAATCAAAAGGGGAAGTAGGAATATTTGTTGTTACATGCCCAAGCGGGGCAAACCCAAATCAAGGTCCATGGGGAGGGGGAGTGTTATCATATGAATCTAGGTCCTCTGGGGCTACTTTTCCAGTCCACGCCTTACTCAACTAGAAGAACTACCTAAAGTCCTCCGGCTTAAGCCTGTAAATCTCTTGATGGTGGGCGACGCAAGAGAAAATTACCTTAATGGCGTTCCACATCCGGACCATCAGACGGTCCCTATCTAGAGTTTTCTTCGTCTCCCATCGCAGCTGGCGGCGGAGCATCTCAACTTCAAAAGAAGTGGAGGGTGGAACTAAAGTCGAGTTGCTAGCATAAGAGCCTCCCAATCTCCTCTGGACGGCCGCCATGTCCTTCTCCACAGGAGCACCTCATAGTGGGGGCTGAGACTGGGTAAAAGGGGTGTCGTCGGCCTTATCATCATCCTCTCCCTCGTCGTCCGCCTTAGACGCTGCTCTACTGCGGCTGACCCTATCCGCCTTTCTTTTTTTCCTGGGGTGGAAGGCATCCCGATCAAATGAGTATGAAAAGGGGGGGACATATGAAGTACGTCATCAATGTCCAAGAGTTGCACCCCTACCCGCCTGCACATCACTGTCACAAGTCCATGTAGGAAGAATGCCTTCTTATTTTCTCTGTACAACACTGTGCCCCCACATTCAGCCCAATCCCTTGCACAACGTAAGCTACCACTAGAGCCCGAGGGAAGGTCATGTCTTTACAGTTGCCCGACATGTGGATCCTCCTATATACCAGGTGTAGCCATATCTTGGCATCCGGTGACCAGTGAGTACTAGTTATACCCTCATTTATAGCCTAGTTAACCTAGTCTTGGCACGCAGCCTCAACCAGTGTGTCTTACAGCCAATCCTAATCCATTTCCCTCAGTCTGGTCTCGTACTCTGAGTTGGAGACCTCCGCTACCTCAAGCACTGCATTGGCAAACTGAGTACTCAAAGGAATGTTGACTTCTCGGATGTAGATGGTAAGGTGAGGATCATCCCAACAGACAGTAGAGAGTAGGGCATAGAACTCCCTCACCCAGCCTGAGTGTGCAGTAGAGGGAGCCTTTATCACTGAACCCCAAAAACACTCCATAAGCCGGGCATGGAAGGTGGGTGCTTTCTCTGCTAAGCCCACCAGGTGGAAACCCCTATCATAAAAAAATTTGGTGTTCCGGTAATCATGGTGCCTCTCTCGACTTGCAGCATCGGGGAACCAGACAAAGGGCAAGTTTTCTTCATTTATTCTTGCCATGGATAGACAAGACTGCAAAACAAAATAAACAAAATAAAAAAATCATAAAATATGCACATTAGAACTTCATGGAATTAGTGAATATCTAGCTAAGGAAAGGAAAAATTTCTATTTGAAGTGGCAAGAGGCCTCTGTTCCGCCGGATCCCGCCATGCAGCCTCGCTACAGCGGGATGGAGGTGGCTAGAGTGGCATTCATTTGGGTCAAACTTTAGGGCATGATCATGGCGCCCCTTCGCCCCAAAACATTTATACTTAGCAAAATTTTCATTAGATTAGAGTTTCTAGAGTACCCTAGTACCTAAATATGCGAAGACCCTAGCATTTCAACTCCCTAATAGTGCCCGAATTCAAGTTTTCTACCAAGAACACTATTCAACATCCCCCACCCATTTTGGAACCGTTTCGGCTATATTATCTCGAAATCCTTATGCTCAAAACGCTGTGCAGACATTGTGAACGAAAGGGAAGTGTCCATGCTATGTTTTTCTTACCACATCGAGCTACCCATGTGAAAATTTTGAAAACTACCCCAAGGCCATTCTACCCAACTAATTCTTTGCATGCAATTGTTGTTAAGCAAGTATTTAAGTAATTAGATTAGGGAGAAAGATCATTACCTTAAGATTGACGTTCGGATCAAAGTATTCGACAGAGTTGTTGGAGTTTGTGGGTGGGTATAAGAGGAAATGGGGAGACCATTCCCTTTCCCCCTCTAAACTTGTCCCAACCTTCTGCCACCGTAAGAAGAAGAAAGAGATTAAAGCTAAGGTCAAGAACAAAGACTCCATTGTTGAAGGCTTGTGTAGGGCTTTGATTAAGTTATGTTTAGCTTTTCATCTATGGGTTCTTCCACCCATAGAGTCCCCTAGAAATTCCCCAAATTTGTGAAGAAGAACCCCAATCTAAGCTAGAGTTTCTTCCAATGTGTTGGTTTTAGTTGGGTATGATTCCAATTGGTTGGATAATATGAAAGGTGAAATTGAAGGTCAAGGTGATCTTCTAGAATTAATGCTTTGACTAGTAATTGTCTAAGGTTAGAAACCTATATGCATGAATTGAACTTGAATAATGTGAATATGATGGGTCTTGATTAGTAATGTTGAAATTGATCTTACATGATGACTTATGACTAGAATCTATTGATAATGAGGAATGTGATGAGAATTGCTTAAGTTGAAGCTTATGACTTGAATGTCTTGAAATCTAGATATGTATAAGGATAGAATGAAGTAAAGCTTTGAGAGTAAGGCTTGTAGTCATGTATGTTGAATCACTAGGGCTTTGAGAGTAATCCTTGTAGTCATGTATGTTGAATCAATATGTCTTTGAGAGTAGAGTCAATGTGATGAATAAAAGTCTAATAGGTGGATTTGTGGTGAAATTCCTATACTCAATCTACTTTATGAATGTTTGAAAGTATGAAGTGATAGAATCACTTGATCATGGATTGGTTGTCAAGGACATCCTTCCATGAGATATGAATGTTAAGCAAGGCTTAATAGGGAATCTAGGGGTATATGTTTGGCCCCTAGTGGATATTGACAATGAGATGGAGTGTCACACAAGAAAGGGTCTGGGCTCCAAGTTGAAAGGAGAACCACACCTAGTTGATGTGAGGACTATCCAAGTTAAAGGGGGGACTCTTACGTAGCAGAGTGTGGGTTTTCCCAAAGTTATGTCTCATGAGATGGAAGCCTTCACATAATCGAGTTAAGGTTTCTAGTAGAAATCTCAATATCCAATGAACTAAGACATGCTTGAAGAAGCATCTCATAGTGTTCTAAAACATAATTGAACTAAGACTTATTTAATAAAGTACCTCATAGTGTTCAAGAGTATGAATGGACTTAGACATGCTTAAAGTAGTATCTCATAAGGTCCATGATTATGATGAACTAAGACATGCTAAAAGTAGTATCTCATAGGGTTCAAGCTAACAATGAACTAAGATGTGCTTAAGAGATTACCTCATATTGTTCTAAAGATAAAGAGAGGAAATAGGTTCCAAATCAAGAAGTATTAGTATAAGGACCTAAGAGTTATAATTAGCATTAATAGTATTATGGGATGCTATGTATGCATTGCACAAGTATGACTTTGGGTTATTAAAGAAGATATTGAGATAGGATTTTGCTATAGTTGCCTTCCTTGCTATAATTGACTAAAGGTGAGAGATTCCCTTAGTTATGAAAGTTAAGCTAATAATGAGGCCAAAGGAGGGTGAGTATGACTAGGATGACTTCAAGGTTATGCTTAGTGTGACGAGTAGTATGGGATGCCTTTCATGCATTGCACATGTGTGCTTTGAGGTTACTTAGAAGTATGGTGCCCTTGTGGAAGAAGAACTTAAGAGTTGACCATGTACATAGACTATGATTAAGATGATCAAAAAGGGGTACTTGGCTTGGGTGATATTATGGGATGCTTTTCATGCTTTGCACTTGTATGCTTTTGAGGTTACTTAAGAATGGTTCTATAATGGTAGAGATAACTAAGAGTCAATTATGCTTGTATGATGCCTATGATTGAAGACTTTGCTTATTATGATTATGACTTATCTCCTATGCTCATTACCTATGTCTTATGTTGACTTATGATTAGATGATGCTTATATTGTAGATTTATGCTATAAATATGTTATTATTTCTTATATTTATGTCTTATGTTGACTAACCATTTTGAGATGCTCTTATGATGTTGTGCTAGCTATCATACTTGGTACATTTTGTAGTAATGCATACTTTTCCTACATTCTAATCAAATGTAGGGTTTCAGAGATTGAGTTCCTTTGGAGGCTAGGTTTCTAAGAAGCAAGAAGAGTTGAAGATTTGGTGAGTCCTAATAGCTTCGAGGACAAACCCATTATTTCCTTTATGTCATTTCTTTATGTTTTAGACTTTGTATGGGCTGAGTCCTAAGAGTTTTGTTTGAGAATTTAATAGATGGTTTGAGACAAAGGTGTAGTAAAGACTTCCACTTGCTTTATGAAAATGTTTTCAATTGTATGGTTTAAAAGAAGTTTTAAATTTTCCATACTTTTCTATTATCTTATGTTATAATATACTAAGGGCTTGTATGAGACCCCTTCGGGGTCAAGTACGCCATGTTACGTCTAGGGGTACCCCTGAGTCTTGACAAGGGCTGACCCATGAAGACCCTCATGAGCATATCCAGAGCTTCATGGACATTTGTGGTCCATTCTTATTCAAGAACGTATAACAAGAATCGGTCTGTCTCACGTTGTTTCCATTCTCTTTGATAGGTGAAGCTACCAAATGGTTGGTTAAGTTACCGAGGGACTCTATCACCTCTTAGGATGAACTGACAGCAGGGTTCTATGTGCGATTCTTTCCCCCATCAAAGATGATGACACTCAGAGATAGCATCCAAGATTTCAAACGCTTGGAAGCTGAACCAATCCACGAGACGTGGCTGAGGTTTAAGAAGTTGGTACTTCAATGTCTGACTCATGGACTGCCAAACTATATATTGCAGCAATACTTCTATAGGGGTCTTGATTCGGTGAACAAAGAAGTTGCTGATCAACTTGTTCCCGGTGGTATAATGCAACAAACCTATGAAGTAGCGTCTCAACTCTTTGATAGCATGACCAGGATAAATAGAGTGTTGTATACTCGTGAGGACCAGGTGTCTCCCCTCAGTTTTAGGATGACAAAAGAGCAGATCGAAAAGGACCAAGAGAGAGACCAAAATATGGCAAAAATGATGACCCAGATGGATATCTCAGTGAATGTGATGGGTAGTGGGTTGAAGAGTGTAAATGTTATGGGTGTTGGTGGAGTAAACCCCAATGAAGAATAATTTGAAGCATTGTGCAATGAGGAAGTTAACTTCCTTGCAAATCAAGAAGGAGGTTTTGTTCCAACTATCCAAGGCCGGGTGGAAATCTGGGATGGAATAGAGATGATGGATGGAGAGATCGTGATAGGGAATGGTGTGATTGCAATGCTACTTGGAAGGAAAGGGATGGTTACAAGGATAGATATGTCCCACCTCATGAACACCAAAAGCCTAAAGAGAAAAGAATTGAACCGAAGATTTTCCGTACGGAAGACATGCTTGCACGAATTCTCAATAAGGTTGAAGGGTCGGACAAAGTGTTGAAGGAGATGAAGCAGGGAGTCTCAAAGCTCAATCAGACGATGAATTCTCATTCAGTCTCTATTAAGCAGCTAAAGACACAAATGGGTAAAATCTCGACCCAATTGAATCCAAGAGAAAAAGGGGGGTGCTTAGTGACACAACGGCCAACCCCAAAAATGACGCTTGAATTGGTATTTCTGTCATACCACGACATTAAATAAGGCGTTTCTTAGGAGGCAACCCAAGTTTTTGGTTCTTTAGTTTTTCTTTTAAATAATGAATGTTGTTTTTGCAGGTTAAAAAGTGAAAAGTGTTGGAAAATAGGTACTTTAGCGAGCTAAAAGCTTAGTCCGTGACTCATCAAACAGGTCGGTGTGCCCCGACTTTGTCCGCCGTTTGAACCTTCAAACTGTTGGGAGTTCCCTAAAATTTGGTGAGCCAAAATACCACTCGGCGAAGTTTGGCAGGTGCAACTTACTTCGCCGAATGGAGCGCAAACTGAAAGGTTTTAAAGGCCAAACATTTTAAAATTTCAAAATCCTTTATCTTCTCCCATTTTCAACTCCCATACTCTCACCTCGATACTATATTTTTCATATTTTCCATATTTTAACTTTCATATCTTTGGGATCTTTGCTCGGATTACTTTTGGACTCTTTGCCACCTAGCTTTTCAAATATATTTCAACATAAAAGGTTGGTTTTCCGAACCAAGTACCCTATTGTGGTTGAACTCAAATGTAATCGGTAAGTTGTTGTTGATAATTGTTGGGTAGTATGATTTAATCTTTGTTTAATTGTTGGAATGCTTGTCTTGAATTGAATTTGTGCCTAATTGCTAGTAAATGATCGATTCCCATGTTTTTTCTTGTTAAAATCGAGTCTAAATTGTTGGGTTGTGCTAAATTTTTGTTGGGTCTAGTGGGGTGAAGTCTTAGTAACCTCGGATTTTGCTTAATGTCATATTTTTCCAAATGATGGAGCGGTTGACGTCATTCTTAAGGGTAAAAGACGTCAAATGGCCAATTTTAGCCAAATTGGGAGAAGTCTGAGTACCCCGAAGGCATGGGTAGTATGGGTCTTGATTGAATTTCATAGTGTATGTGTTTAATTTTGTTTTCGTAGGCTGCGGGTTGAATTTTGAAGAAAGGGGTAGAAAATTAGCTCGAAGGGCCATTTGGTGAGCTGAGTCGGGCTCGCCAAATGGTTCGACGATTTATCTAAGTCCCCCTAGCTCGCCTTTAATTTATCTAATTGTTGAGTTGTTGTTCTGTAACTTTCAGCGATATGGCTGAGCTTGCCGAGTTCACTCGAAGATTTGCCGAAAGTCCTTCTTGATCGCTCTTCTGCACCCCTTTTACCCTTAAAATACACTGTAACTTTCGGCGAGCTATTTCTAGTTCACTGATTGGTGTTGGAGATCCACCGAATGGCCCTGGACATCGCCGACCAACTTTGATATTTTGAAATTTTTGTGCTGGAACTTTTGGCGAGCCCGATTTGGCTCACCAATGTGATTCGGCGACTCACCGAACGATTCGGCAAGTCTTTCTACAACATATTTTCTGCACTTTTATAGATCTTTTTTTAAGGTTTTCTATGTTGATTGCAGGAATGACTGGAGCCAAAGTGTCCTGTAGAGACATGCCGCCCTGAAAGTGGACACGTAGAGTAATGATCGATGAGGAGGCAGCTGCCCCCAAGGACAAGAAGCTCCCTCCAAAGGGAGGAAAGGGTAAAGGAAAAGAGCCTGTAGATGTGCCTCTGGAAAAGGAAAGCTTAGAAAGTGAGGGGGTCTACGAGACTCAACTCACCACATCAGACAGTGAGGGGGACCCACATGATTCTCAGGCTTCTATCTCTGAGCCTGAGGATGATCAGCTGCTACAAGGACCGCAAGTGGAGCTATGCTCCAAATCTCCTCATGATCTATCTAGGATTCCGGAGCCGACCCCTCCAGCTTCATGTCCACTACCTCATCTAGCATAGACAGTGGCTCCACTTCGACTAGTTTAGGGTCTTCCTTCCTGGTCACTCAACTGGTTAAAGGCCGAGGGATTAAGGACTATCTTAGAAGAGGAGATTGTCCACAGATGGTGTGGTGGACAGGTATCCAGTAGTGTGGGACACTCTTAGGTTGCCTAGATTTGACATCTTCACCAAGCCCCATGGCCCATATATTCCCACCTAGTTCCAAGAGTTCTACGCAGCCTATAATGACTTAGTGCCTCAGGGGAAGAAGAAGGCTAGTGCCTTCAAACTAGTGGATTTCGTGGTGGTCCAAGGGAAAAAGGTTAAATGCAATAGTGATGATATAAATTCAGTATTTGACCATGCCTCTGACTTTATACGTCTACCAGAGTATGATCACGATAAAGACTCTAGAGAATTTAAAAGGTTGGTTGTTCCCCTGCTTTCTGACACCACCCCGAGGTGGATTAAGGACGGAGCGTCGATAGAGAAGAAGGACCTCAATGTAGCTGCTAGATGTTGATTTAGGTTCATCAACAACACTATCATGCCGTCATAGAATGAATCCATTCTCCACCACCCAAATGTGGCCTGTCTTGGGTCTATCATAGCCAGAAAATGGCTAAATTTGGGATTGATTATCGAGCAAAAAATGGCCATAAGGGTTAAGCAGAGATAGACGTCGCTTTCATTCCCGTTGTTGATTACCAAGGTGTCTAGATGGGCTCGAGTTCCATGAGATGAGAAGAGGGATGTTGAGGTTACACCCACATCTTTTACCGACATCCGGCGTATAGAAGTCGAGTATCAGTAGGATGAGGTTGGCAGGAGGAAGGCAACCCCATTGGACACATCCCTAGAGATTCATATTGATACGCCACCTACAGAGGCACCCATGCCAACTCTAGCCACTAGGACTTCTGTTACCTCTAGCTATGCTTCTTCTAACACTCCAGATACATCTGTTGCACCCCCATCGCTAGATCTGCTACTGTTCTACTTCTAGGACTTCGATCACCCTGTGATGTTGTGTAAGATTAGGCATTTGGCCTAATCCGCTGATGTGCGTGCCTACTGGCTAGACATCACGGTTCCTGGGATGATCGAGAGAGCCATTGTTTGTGCTTTAAAATCTCTCAGAGCTTCGATTGATGCCCTTACGACAAGAATAAATATGTGTGAGAGAGGGCAGAGAGTCACTGATGCAATGATGGCCTTAAAGGCCGACATTATTGGGTTGAGAAAAGATTTGGACCAGGTGAAGTCCAGTGACTCCACCTCACTATTTGGGGAGGTGGGGATCCTAGATAACCTGAAGCACAAATATTCCAACTTGTTTAAAGGTGCCTCCAGCTACCACCGGAGATGAGATTAGAGTTGATATTGTTGTTGCTGAGTCCGAGGTTGAGAATGATGAAGAGAAGTTTGGTGATCGAGAGGAGGTTGTTTACGAGAACTTGGTTGACTTTGAGGGTGACATGTACGAGATAACTAGACATGCCTCTCTAAGAGATATTTCGATGGTGAGCTCAAGTGGAGCTAAGGATGATGTGATACTAGGCACTGATGCCTAGATAGATGGAGCGACGTACATGCAAACTACACCCTAGGCTTAGTGTTCTTAGCTTGTGGCCCATTGTTTTGATATAAAAGCAAATTTGAACCAAATTTTAAATTTTTGCCACCTCTTGTGTGTGTGATTGTGGCTGTTCTTGTACAAATTTGAGTGCCGGTTATGGTCAATACCGATGACTTGAATAGTGCTTTTAATTGAACAAAATGAATATGCGGCTACGATGAGGGAAACGAAGTTACATAGATAATATGTGAACTTTGAGCATCTTGTTGTGAGTAGCCGATTGTTAATGAAGTGTCTTGATATGAACATTGCATGCTATCTAGAAAGCGTGGAGTCTTGTTTGATGATTGTATCAATGCCTTGTGTGGTGAGGTCGTCTTGAACATTGTATTTGATGAAACCTAGAAATTGCCCCGTTGGTCCGATTGATTGAAGATTGAACCAATTTGACAATATACTTTTTTTTGTGGCCACCCTTGTAAGAAGTGTGAACCTTGTTTTAGCACCCATTGATCCTATCCTTTTGTTGGAAGAAACTTGAACAACTTTTACCTCTTTATCCATTCACCCATAATCTTCATGAAGTTTTGATTTGTTCGAATAGCCAACTTAGGCAACTTAGGCGAAAAGCCTAAGTTAGGGGTGTGGTGAAAAAGAAGGAAAGTCAAGAAGTGTGAATAATTCCCCTTTTTGATCAATTGTTTTGAAAAAGATGAAACCCCTCCATGTAAAAAAATGAGAAAGGAAATGAAAGAAAAGAAAAGAAAAGAAAATGACTGAAAAAGAGAAAAAGTTGTGAAATAAAGTAGTGAAAATTGCAAAAGAAATGGGGTATCCGGTTGTTCATATGAAGTTGAATAATTGGGTGGATTATAAGCATGTTTGAAAGGTTCAAGAAAAGAATAAAAGTGATGTTTAGGCCATACTTCATGAAGGTAGAAGCCACTAAGCCTAAATGACCATACCTTTACACTTAGCCCCATTGCAAGCCTTGAAAAGACCTTTGTGATCTTGAGTGACCTGAAACGAATGTTGATTGGAAAATAAGGGCAAACCTATGGGTGAAGTCATGCATGTGTTCATCTTTGTGAGTGTGAGAGTTATATGTGGTTCCAGTACTTTAAATTGTTAAGAAATTTTGTGTGAATATGGAATCATCTTTGTTGTGAGGGCATTTGAATACTTTTGTTGATCTTGAACTTGCATTTGAAGCAAGCATTGTGAGCTTGAACATACTTGATGATGGTGAGTCACAATTTGAAACTTTGGGTGCACAATTGATCATTGTATGAGTAGTTTGAACATTGTTTTGTGCATTTATGTTGACTCTTATGCAACACTGTTTGTAGACATCCTTATTGAACTGCTGATCTTGAGGTTTACTTGAGGACAAGCAAAAGTTTATGTTGGGGGTGTTGATGAGTCAGAAATTTTGACTCATATAAGGCTTTGTTTTGATAGTATAAGTGTTCTCAAATGCCTATTTTATGCTCTAAATAGATGTTTAAGTGTTGATTTGCAGCATTACATGCTAAGGAGCAAGGCAAGGACACTAACGGACAAAAAGAACTAAAAAGCTAAAGAAGTGAAGAAAAGAAATCCTGGTGATCGTCAAGATTACTCGGCGCGCCACTGAGTGGCTCTTCTAGCTCGCCTAAAGTTACAGCATGCCAACCTTGGGGCAAAACTAAGTTGGCGACAGAAATGGCCAGTTGGCTAATCTCTGCCAAAACAAGTTGGATCGTTTAAAGTTACAGAACCTAGAAGGCTGATGGCCAATGAAAAATGGTGATGGAAGGGAGAAAAGGGCGGATCACCGATTGACTCGGTAAGGCCCGACTTATTTCGCCAACTGGACTTTCAGGCTAATATTTGGGCAACTATAAATTGGAATTTTAAATGAAATTTGGGCAGTTCTCTCCCAGTTATTGCAGTTCCCATTCTAGAGTTAGAGTTTTGTCTTAGCTTTTCTATTTTTATTGTAGACATTGAGGATTTCTAAGCTTAATTTTGAGGATTTTCCAGTGGGTTTCTAAATTTCTTCAATTTGGACTATTGTAAAGACTTGGGAACGTTTACCTAGATCATGGCGAATGTATTTGGTAACCGTTTCTCTATTTTTTTTATGTGTAGCTAAAACCCCAATTCTTGAGATGTGATCATGTGATTATGGGCTGAATTAGCTTATAGGTATTGTTAATTACTAATTTAAATGCTTATTTAAAGTGGGTTTAATTGATAGCTGTGTACGAATTGTAGTTGCAAATGCAATTCGAACTTAGACTTCTGGGCTTGCTTAAAAAAGAGGTTTTAGAATCAATGCTTTCAATTGATGATTGTAGTTATCGGGTTGATATGAGTTTAGCTTGAAAGAGTGAATCCGAATCTCAATTCTACCTATCTAGCTTGAGAGAGTAGATAAATTAAGGTGTGGGTTGTTCTTATTTGCTAAGCTTGTTGATGTTCCAATGAAATCACTTGAATCGAGATAGTTGTTCGAAAGAAAACTATTTTACTTATAGCCTAGCCTACCCACTAATATTTATCTATTTATTAGTAGTTTCAATTACCCATGCAGTGAAATTTGCCTATAATCGATCACATCCCGAGAATCCCTCTCTATATTGATATTTCCTCTATTTTGGTTGTGCTGCAACTGATAGTTAACAATCCAAACTCCCCCATCTGACATTCATTGTCACACCATTAGATTTATTTACATGTTTTTGATAAATTCTATTCATATAACCTAACAAAGCACTTTTTAACTTCATACGTGAATTTAGACACGTACCGCTCCCTGTGGGTTCGACCCCAACTCTTCATTGGGTTTTATACTAATTAACAATCGTTTACACCTAGAATCGAATAAGGTCTACTTAAGACATTTACTCAACGACCCAAGGTACACCCTAGGAGTAACATGACATATATGACCCCGAGAAGCCCTACACAAGCCACTTAGCATGCATAAAAAAGATTAATAAAAAATCATGTGATTTTACAGCACAGTTCATATCATAAAGAATTTATAAAATGGAGCGGAAGTCTTCATAGTCTCAAAGGCCATCTACTACATCAAGAGTGGTCGGGACGTAACCCTGGCATCATGTACAATATCTGAAAGGTAAAGACTCAAAATGATAAAAAGTTCAGTCCTAGAAATATGAGGAGTCACCACTACTAAGTAAAGCTGAATTGACTTCTAGCCACAGGGATGAGAAGTAGGAGCATCGGACCCTACATTTGAGAAATAATGTAGGCAAGAGTATACGTTAGTACAAACAAGTACCTAGTATGATACCAATGCATAGTGATATAAATCATGCTAAAAATGAATTTTTCATGCTCATGCAAAGACCAAGTTAAAACCATAAGAAAAGGGTTAGAAAACATTATAATAGTAATGGTCAAATGTAAGTAACAACTTCTCTTGTAACACTTGTGAGATACTTCTTGAAGGAACCTTAGTTCATCATTATACATGTTTATGGGAAATTAGCTTTAACCTACATAGAGACCATGTGAGCTATAACATGGAATATGGTGTTAACCCTACACCAAAAAGAGATGTTCTCACTTTCCATGGTAAGAACCATGAATTTCTAGTTTATGTGGATCCACTAGCTAATGTCTATCTAGACCACCTATGTTGGCACATAGGTTATGGGACGCAGGTAATTGCCACTTTTCCACTTGTTAATAAGCTTAATTCCCACGGAATATTCACTAATCATATTCATCATATCTCTAAGGGACATGGGTAATCACCTCTTGTCTTATACTATAGGGACTTGGTTAATCGGCTCTTGTCTTTTAATTAGAGGTCATAGGTAATCGTCATTTGCCTTATCCTTAGAATATCTCATTAAATTTCAACCTTAGAATCCTTTATGTGTTAAATCCTTTCACAATGGTTAGCAACAACAATCAACATTTATGCTTTACTCCCAAAGCAACTTACACCATATTTCATCAATTTCATAAGAACATGCATAGTTGCATAATTTACCTTTCTTAGTTCAATACCCACTTTCAATCATGAAAAACTAGAAAACATTGGTTAAGCATGCGTTCATGGGGATTTAGCATAAGAAAATGGAATATTCTGAATTCATGCATAATACTTCATAAAACAATCAAAAACTCAAAATTGAAAGGAACCCGTAACATAGTAGAAAACCCTAACTTCAATTGGGAATTTGTAACTTCAAAACCGGGGAATTTAGGAAATCTATGGAGGAAAGGGCTCCATAGATGAAGACTATCATACCTTAGTGTTCAAAGCCTATACGCAATGGTGAATTGGAGACTTGATCTTGAACACACTAGGTTGACTCCTTCTTCTCAAGAGAGAGAAATATTTGGGGGAGGATGAACATGTTCTTCTTTTGGGAAATTGATAGAATGAATTGAATTAGGGGATTTTAGGGTAAAAACCTTTATAGAGGGCTTTGGGTAAAGGGTAAAACGACATGGTATTGAATTAAAATAATGAGGAAAAGACCCAAAAGCCCCTAATAAAATAACTGCCGACCTTTCCAACAACCTGACCTACATCTATTGGTCAGACCATGGACCGTCTTGGGTGGTCATGGGTGAGATTGGAGACCATTGATTTTGGACTCCGAATGACAGACTAATGTACAACCCGTGGGTCCATCAATGGGCCATGTATCTCGGCTGTGGGTCTCGACCTTTGATCCTAGAATTTTGTCTTTATCTAGGACTCTCCTAGGAGACCTACCTACGACTTGAGCATAGGACAATGGGCTGTCCTGGTGAACCGTATAAAAGTACTGGAACTAGAAATTTCCACTCAACTTAGACTTTCCAACGACGGTGCAACCTACGGTCCATGGTTCTACCAACGGACCGTCGGTAGCTCTATCTGTGTTGGCACCAGACTTTTGAAAAACTAATTTTTTTTCTCCTTTTTGAATCCAAGGTTTTACTATATCTCCCCTTTGGGAACATTTGTCCTCGAATGGGATTCAATACACCTTATGGAGGGTAGAAACTTAAACTTAACAGCCCATCATGAATATAATCACATAAATGCACATATCCGAGGAGGAAACATCAACTCCGAGAAAAGCATGTTCAAATCATAATTTCATATGGACTATATGAAACTCATACTCAAATGCACCTAAACATGAAGAAAATAAACAATTAACTTATTTCTCAAAAATCAAGCTTTTTCATGAACATGCATAAATGAGGAAATCATGGGAATATCTAAGACACATGACACCAAAATAGTAAACCAGGAGGAACTAAATACCTCAAGCTAGAGTAGGGTCTGAGGGAAAGATATGAGGATAACAAGATATCATATCGGCCTCGGCCTCCCAAGTAGTAGCACCCTAAACTAACTCATTCTTCCAAAGAACTCTCATCAAAGCAATTTCCTTTTTTCTCAACTTTTGAACTTGTCGGTCTAAGATCTCAACCGAAACTTCTTAATAAGAAAGGCTATTATTTATGCCAAGACTCTCTAATGTCACTACATATGTCAGATCACCAACACATTTCTTCAACAAAGCGACATGGAAAAATGGATGCACCAATGCCAAGTCATTAGGCAATTCAAGTTCATAAGCAACCTTACCAACACACCTCAAAATCTGATATGCGCCCGCATAATGGGGACTAAGCTTCTCTTTCTTCCTAAATCTCATTACACCTTTCATGGGTGAAATTTTTAAGTAGATCCAATCATTCATCTCAAATTCAAGATCTCTTCTTCTAACATCGTCATGAGACTTTTGTGAACTTTGAGCGGTTTTCTATCTTTCTCTAATAAGCCGAACTTTCTCCATAGCCTTATATACCAATTCGGGACCTATAAAGGCAACTTCACCCACTTCAAACTAGCCTATGGGAGATCTATACCTCCTACCATATAGGGCCTCAAATGGAGCCATACCAATACTGGAGCGATAGTTATTATTATAAACAAACTCAATCAAAGGCAAGTGACCTTCCAATTACCTTGAGGTCAATTAAACATTGTTTCATCATATCTTCCAAAATTTGGATAGAACGCTCTGCTTGCCCATCGGTTTGCGGATGAAAGGTCGTGCTAAGCCTTAACATGAGCACCAAGATATTTTTGGAAAGACTTCCAAAACAGAGAAGTGAATTGGGTACCACGATCGGAGATAATGGACAAGGGAAATCCATGCAACCTAACCATTTCTCTCAAATACAACTTAGCATAGTCCTCTGCTAAATAAGAAACTTTGACGGGAATAAAATGAGTTGACATCATTCGATCTACTATAACAAAATTTGACTCATGTTGTTGTCTGGTGCGAGGTAAACTAACAATGAAGTCCATATTCAAATCTTTCCATTTCCAAGTGGGAATACTAATATCTTGGAACAAACCTCCTACTTTCTGTTACTCAACTTTCACTTGTTGACAATTAGGACACTTAGCCACGAATTCCAAAATATCCTTCTTAATCCCATTCCATAAATAGACTTCTTGAAAGTCATGGTACCTTGGTGGCCCTCGGGTGAATGGAACATCGAGAACTATGGTCTTCTGATAAAATATATTCCCTCAAGTCATCTACACTGGGAACACACAAATGACCTTGATAATGAAGCACACCATCTCCTCCTTGGGAGAAAGCCTCTATGGACTTTTTAAGCACCACTTTATTTACTTCTATCAAAGTCGGATCAAGACCTTGCTTGACTTTCACATCTGTCACAAAAGATGATTCTAAACCATTTTGAACCATAACACCACCTTTATTGGAGTCTACCGATCGAATACCCATCCAGGACAATCTATGAGCATCTCGAACCAACCCTTCTTACTATCCTATACAAGAGCAACCCTACCCATTGACAATCGACTAAGAGAAGCTGCCACCACATTTGCTTTACCGGGGGATAGAGAACACTCATATCATAGTCTTTTAGTAACTCAAGCCAACTTCTTTGGCGAAGATTTAGATCTTTCAGATTAAACACATATTACAAACTTTTGTAGTCGCTAAAGACATCAACATGAACACCATACAAGTAATGCCTCAAAATTTTCAAAGCAAACACAACCATCGGTAGTTTTAAATCATGGGTAGGATATTTCTTTTCGTGCACCTTGAGTTGTCTTGAGGAATAGACAATGACATTCCCATTTTGCATAAGGACACATCCTAACCCAATCCTTGAAGCATCACAATACACAACAAACCCATTTGTCCCTTCTGGTAAAGTAAACGCCGGAGCAAAAGTAAGTCTATCTTTTAAATCTTGAAAACTCCTTTCACAAGCTTCCAACAATAGGAATTTGGCTTTCTTTTGGGTCAATTTCGTCAATAGAGAGGCAATCGATGAAAACCCTTCCATAAACCTTCTACAGTAACCGGCTAGACCCAAGAAGCTTCTAATATCCGAAGGGGATAAAGGTCAAGGTCATTTCTTTACCGCATCCGTCTTCTTAGGATCAACGGTAATACCCTTTTCGAAAATAATATGACCAAGAAAAGCCATAAACTTCAATCACAACTCACCTTTACTAAATTTCGCATAGAGTTGTTGGTCATTGAGGTCTTGCAATACAATCTTCAAATGATTTGTATGCTCTTCTTCAGTCCTTGAATAGATCAATATATCATCAATGAACTCAATCACAAATATGTCAAGGTATTGCCCAAACACCCTATTCATTAAGTCCATAAAAGCGGCTGGAGCATTTGTCAAGCCAAAGGAAATCACCAAAATGCATAATGACCATACCGAGTTTGGAAAGCCATTTTCAGAATATCATATTCCTTTAACCTCAATTAGTGATAATATGACCGGAAGTCAATCTTAGAGAAGTAACTTGCTCATTGTAGTTGATCAAACAAATCATCTATCCTTGGGAGAGGATATTTATTCTTAATGGTCACCTTGTTCAATTGAGGATAGTAACTACACATTCGAAGCGAACCATCCTTCTTTTAAACAAACAAAACTGTAGCACTCCATGGAGAAATACTCGGTCAGATGAAACCCTTATCCAACAAATCCTTCAATTACTCTTTCAATTACTTAGGTTCCACCAGAGCCATTCGGTAAGGAGGAATAGAGATAGGTTGCATATCTGGAGAAGGTCAATACCGAAGTTTATTTCCTATTCGGGAGGAATACCGGGTAGATTATCTAGAAACACTTCTAGAAACTCATTTACGATGGAGACTGACTCAAAAGTAGGGGTTTTAGAATCTATATCCCTCACCCTAACTAGATGGTATATGCAACCCTTAGAAATCATCTTTCTAGCTTTAAGAGAAGAAACAAACCGACCTTTTTGGCATAGAATTTCCCCCTTTCCAATCTAAGATAGGCTCATTCGGATACTGAAACTTGACCACTCGGCTGAATAGAAGAATAACAAGAATGCAACCAAAAGAATGATATCAAAATATATCATATCAAGCTCTACAAGATCAACACAAGTGACTTTATGGGATAATGAAACGAAACAATTCCTATAGACTCTCTCAGCCACAAAAGATTCACTGATAGGAGTAGAGATAGAAAATTGTTCTAACAACACATACAAAAGAATATAAAATCTCATAGCCATATATGGCGTCAAACAAGACAAGGTAGCACTAGGATCAAACAAAGAATAAAAATTAAGATGAAAGACTTTCAACATACAAGTAACCACATCGGGAGAACCCTCTTGCTCACGACGAGTCTTAAGTGCATAAATTTTTTTTTTGATTTTGACTCCCTTATTCTTAGCAACTGAGGGACAATCCCTTATCTTTTGATCTGTCTTACCACAACCAAAGCAAACATTAGAACTGGCTAGACATCTATCTTCATGCTTCCTTCCATACTTAGCACAATTAGGTAATAAAGACCCACTACCATTTCCCCCTTAAGGCTTAGGGTTGGACACCCTATGTTTGTTGAACTTAAGTTGACCATTAGAGGATCCTTGACTAGAAAACCATTGTTGGAACTTAGAATGACCGTGTCCATCAGACCTCGAATGTAAAAAGTTACAATCATCGGTCCTTGACTTCTTCACCTCTTTAGATCTTTTCTTAAGTTTCTCCTCTTCTATTTGTTGAGAATGAACCATAAGACAAGAAATGTCTATTTCATTAATAAGAATGGCGGTACGACATTCCTTAACCAGCATCTCAGACATACCAAAAACAAACTTACTCATCATTGCCCTAAGATTGACAATCATAGTAGGAGAATACCTAGACATTGCCTCTCTCATCTCAAGGGGAAAGAACATATCAAGGAAAGCAACCTTAAACTTTTCCCAATCAAGAGGACCCGCATCCACTACCCTCCTTTCCTTCCATTGGTTGAACAAAACTTAGGCAACACCCTTAAGTTGGTAAGCGGCCAATTTCGCCTTTTCCACCGGTACCACTCCCATGATCATCAACACCTTCTACAATTCATCAATGAAATCTTGGGGATCTTCCTCAAACTTAGACCAATGAAATTCTGGAGGATTGATCCTACTGAAGTCCCTTAATCTAGATGTCACCGTACCCACATTTGGGTTCATGGGGAACACAACCTCTCTATTGGCTTGAGTCATCATGGCTTGAGCCAACACTTGCAAAGCAACTCTAAACTTTGCATTGGTCACTTGCTCGACAAAAGGATCAACTTAAGCTTGAGGAGAAGCCTCTTGTTCCACTTTCTCATTTACATTTCTCCTAACATATGATCTTCGAGGTACCATTTCCTGAAAAGCATAGGACACAGAATAGGAGAAAGGACTTATAGAATTACACTCTATTGCATGACTTAGAATAATGAAGGAGGTGGAGTTTCCTAATAATCTTATAGCTTCCTACTAATAAATGCGGTGCGCTTCACACTTATGAACAAAACTCTATGCGACGTGACATATGAGTCATCCTAGGACCTTTTTAAACCTTGTGCTCTAAATACCATGTCTGTTACAACCCAAGGTACACCCCAGGATTAACATGGAATATAGGACCCTAGAGGTAGTACACAAGACACTTAGCATGCATAAATAAGATTAATAAAAAATCAAGTGATTTTAAAACATAATTCATAACATAAAGAGTTTATAACATGAAGCAGAAGTCTATATAGTCTCAAAATCCATCAACTAACTCAAGAGTGACCGGGATGTAACCCTAACATCACGTACAATATCTGAAAGGTTAAGATTGAAAATGGTAAAAGGTTCAGTCCTAGAAATATGAGGACTTACCACTACTACGTAAAGACGAAAACCACAGAGATGAGAAGTCAAAGTGTTGGACCCTACATTTGAGAAACAATATAGGAAAAAGTATACATTATTACAAATATGTACCAAGTATGATAGCAATGCATAGAGATATAAATCATCCTAAATAGGACCTTTTTATGCTAATGCCAAGACCAAGTTAAAACCATAAGAAAAGGGTTAGAAAACATCATAATAGTCATGGTCAAATTCGAGTAAAAACTTCTCTTGTAAACACATCTGATATACTTCTTGAAGTAACCTTAGTTCATCATTATACTTGTTTGTGGGAAATTAGCTTTAACCGTCATAGAGACCATGTGAGATATAACATGTAATCCGGTGTTTACCTCATACCAAAAAGAGGTGTTGTCACTTTCCAAGGTAAGAACCATAAACTTCTAGCTTATGTGGATTCACTAGATAATGTCTATCTAAACCACCTATGTTGGCACATAGTTTATGAGACACGGGTAATCTCCACGTGTTCACTCAGTACTAAGATTAATTCCTACATAATAGTCACTAATCATATTCATCTTAGCTTTAAGGGACATGGGCAATCACCTCTTGTCTTATTCTATGGGGGACATGGGTAATCGCCTTTTGTCTTTTCATTAGAGATCATGGGTAATCGCCGCTTGCCTTATCACTAGAATACCTCTTTTACTTTGATTCATTTTAGGTGAGAAGACCTTTTAACCATAGAATCCTTTATGTCAGAAATTCTTTCATAACAATTAATAACAATAATCAACATTTATGCTTTACTCTCAAAGCAACTTACATCATATTTCATCAATTTCATGAGAACATGCATAGTTCCATAATTTACCTTACATAGTTCATAACCCACTTTCAATCATGAAAATCTAGAAAACATGGTTTAAGCATGGGTTGATAGGGATTCATAAAAATATGGAATCTTCTCAATTCATGCATAATAATTAATAAAACAAATAAATCAATATTCAAAGGAACCCATACCATAAAAGAAAAACCTAATTTCAATTAGGAATTTCTAAATTCAAAATTGGGGAATTTAGGAACTCTACGGATGAAAGGACTTCATAGATGAAGACTATCATACCTTAGTGTTCAAAGACCACATGCAATGGTGAATTGGAGACTTGATCTTGAAATCCCTAGGTTGACTCCTCTTTCTTGTAGAGAGAAATATTTGGCGGAGGATGAACTTGTTTTTCTTTTGGGAAATTGAGAGAATGAATTGAATTAGGGATTTTGGGGGTAAAAACCTTTGTATAGGGCTTTGTGTAAAGGGTAAAACGACATGGTATTGAATGAAAATGATTAGAAAAAGACCCAAAAGCCCTTAATAAATTAATTGCCAACCTCACCAATGACCTGACCTACGGTTAGTTGGTCAGACCACAGACCCTCCCGATTGGTTGTGGGTGAGATCAGAGACCATTAATTTTTGACTCCCAACAATGGACCAATGTATGGTCCTTGTTCATTAATGGGCTATGGGTCTCGACTTTTGACCCTAGAATTTCTCTAAGTTTGGGGCTCACCTACGAGACCTATGTACGACTCATGGATAGGACAACGGTTTGTCCTGGTGAACCGTATAAAAGTACTGAAACTAGACATTTCCACTCAACATAGAGTTGCCAACGATGGTGCAACCTACGGTCCATGGTTCTACGAACGGACCGTCGGTAGCTCCTTCTGTGCTGAAACCAGACTTTTGAAAAACTGAAATTTTTTCTCATTTTTGAATTCGAGCTGTTATACTAGGGATCACATTATTAAATAATGAGGCTTCCTGTTATGGAAATAATTTCAGATAATTAATTTGAATTACTCTTATCATAATAAATTACAAAATATCCATTAGAAATTCGTAATTGCTTTCCTCTGTTTATATTTCAAAATTCTCCATTAAACACTTATATAGTTCCCCATGTTAAGATTACATATATTAATTAAAAAAATAAATTATTGACGAATTTAATTGAAAGATTAATTTCCTTTACAGTATTTCATAACTTATTTCATGTGTCGGATTTATAAATCCACCTGCAAGATTTCACATGATGAAAACTTATAAGCTTCTCAAAACTGCATTTCATCAATCTCTATATCAACACATTAATTTCATCAACTAACTCATTATTTCACCAATATATATATATATAATTATCATCCAATCTACTAGGCATATTGACCCATCTAAGAATCTCACCTTTTAATAAATCAAGATGATAATTAACACATAGAAATCATAATAGTTATATCTGGATTAAGAATATAAGTACATTTAACAGTTTAGAGATTATGCTTTTGTCGGTCAGTCTAAAGCAACTATCTCTACTCGGTCCCGTTCAATACATACAAAATGCACTAGCTGAATAAGTTGGAACTATACTGTTCCAATAATCAAGATAAATTATAAATATGATATGTTACAATCGTACCGATGACATGTCCAATTTACATCTTAGATTGTGAACAGAAAAACTTTATACTTATAAGAACCAATTATTTAATCCTCTGTGTATAAGCTAAAACTTTATACACTAAATCATCTACTATATAGGTTAACAAATACCATAAACGAATCTATGCTCTATTAAATTTTTTATTAAAAATGAATAAATAATTATTATATAATAAATACTATATCAAAATATATAGTTAATACTATATCAAAATATATAGTTAATAATATATATCCCAATAGCTATAGCCTGTCCTTTTCATCATTTCCCAAAACATACATGATGCCCCTTTTGGCGTGACGATTTTACCTAAACTCGTCTTCCCGTTGACTCCTCCAATGCCATGGTTGAACTCAAAGTGCTGTACATGAAAAATATTTAAAGAGGTGAGAGTATGTTTTTTCTTAAAGTTAAACTAATTAAAAAAAATTAAAATAATAAAGTAATAAAATATTATAAAAATAATACCAACTAACTAAAAAGGCATATTAAAGTTAGTGAATCACTGCAACATGAAATTGATATCAATGCCTAATACATAAGTTTTCACTTTAAACCGTTGGTAAGTTTTGATAACATTCAAATTTTTTTTAGAAGACTTCATCGAAAGTACTTAGTAGTTGGCTTAAATACATGATTAAAACAACAACAACAACAAACTTAAAAGGTAACTTTTATAAGAGGGATTTGAGGACGAGTAAGTATATGCAAACCATATTTGTACCTAGTAGAGATATAGGAATTAATTTCGATAGACACCAAATTTAAAATAAAGCATATTCAAGTAAGTAGGAAAGAGAAAAAAAACCTAGAAATAAGAATAGTAAGAATAAAAAAATAATACAAATATATGATTGAGAATTAAAATTAGTCTGATTGTTTTCGCTAGGAAACGCAAAGCCCAACACAAATAGAGAACTATATATGAATAATTGAATAGAGAATTGAATATTATTTAGATAGACCATTATTAAGTTACTAGACAAGTCTAACATAGATGAATCCATGACCATGTCCTCCTCCTTAGTTGCTACTAGATTAGATTTTTTTATGGAGGAGAAGAAAAGATAACTTGGGAGGAGTGAATTCAAAAAAGAAAACCACTCATCTGAGGAGAGTCATTTTTTGGGGTGATTGATTTGATTTAGTTAAAAGCTGATTATGAATTTGAAGGAGAAATTAATAAAATAATGACGATAAAATAAAATAAAGTCAATAAGTTAACAATTAAGAAGAAAAAATAGCAAAAAGAATACTTTAGTCCATAACTAACTACATGTTTTACTGAAACATTGAATATGGAGTATCTTAATTGGAAAGGAAACTTGAAAGAAAATACGAAAAAGGATCAATCAAGATGATACTAATATTCTTTCTTGTAAAGAAAAGATTTAGGAGGATTTTAGGGATATGGAAAGATTTGGCCAAATTTGAACTTAAAAATGTATTCAATATGGATATTTGAACTTGAATAAAATTTTACCAAAAATATATAAAATTGATGACTATTGAATTACTAAGTAAAAGAAATATTATTAACTCAATAGTTATATTCTTGTAAAAAAATTTACAATATATACGATTAAAAAAAGAACAATAACATTGAAATATTCACTCCAGTATTTACAACTAAATATAATAACATAAGGTGGTGGTGGTATTAAATTATGGATACTAAGGTATATAGCTAATTGGATAAAACTTTCAATTAACCTTAAGCATATAATAAATGAAGTGAGTACTAAAATATATAGTAAATAGAATAAGAATATAAAAATGGGTTGTAGGTCAGTTAAACTTGAGTGTCAACAGTAGGAAACTAAAGGTGGAACTCAAAACGACATCAACTTTGTTGAAGTTCCCATGACACGATTGAAGAATACGAATATCACCTTGATGAATTGAGGAGGAAATTTATTTTTTATACAAAGCGGGCGAAAATGAATAATATTTGCTCTATGATTATTGATTGTGGAAGTGGTGTTGATATGGCTAATTCATACATGGTGGAGAAGTTTAAACTTACATAAATCAATCCCACTACCCCTTATAAACCACAATGACTAAATAATTTTGGTGAGTATAAAGTGACTAAGAAATGCCTGATTTTTTTCTCCATTAAAAGGTATTCCGATAATGTTCTTTGTGATATAATTTCAATGCAATATTGTCATATCATGCTTGGGAGACCATGAAAATTTAGTAGGAATGCAATTCATGATAGGAGAAATAATAGAGTTTCTCTTGAGCGAAATATAAATATATATATATATATATATATATATATATATATATATATATATATATATATATATATATATATATATATATATATATATATTTGCACCTTTAACCCCATCTCAAATTTATGAAGATAAAAAATGTGTGAAAGAGGCTATGCAAAATTTTGAGAGAGAAAAGAATGAGAGGAGTAAGGGAGTGCATGTTGACATCCCAAAGAGGAAAAAGGAGAAGATGTGTTGTGTGAAGAAAATGAGATGTCAAGTGAGGAAAAAAAGTAAGATCGAGAGAAATAAAAAGAGAGATGTTCATGTCCTCTTCTCCTCTCTCAAATCCCAAGGCAAAACTCTTAAGGAAAATCAAAGTCTAAGACTTCCAAACAAGGTTCTTTGAAATCTTTTTCAAGACTCTTCTTCAATGTAAGTACTTCTCCAAGGATTTCAATCATTACAAATCAAATTCCTTCATATAATCATGTATTAATAATAAAAATCTTAACCCTTAGCAAAAAAACTAATTCAAGAATCTCAAGAAAGAGTTTTTTTTATCGTTCTTCTTCAAGTTAGGGTTCTTCGTTAAGATTTGTGGAGAGTTTAAGGTATGAAAAGTTAATCCTTCAGTATGGGAATTCTGTTCTCCCTAAGACCAAGTCATTCTGTTTGTATAAAGTCATGAATCATGTTAGAGTATTTCGAGTTGAAATCTTTGAGTTTAATTCTTGATGATATTCTTTGAACGTCCTATAAGTTTTACTAAGAATTCTACGAGTTTGGAGTCTTTCTTCTTGAGTTGATTTCTATAGATGTCTAATGTGTTTTCAAGCAAAGTTTTGAATTTCCTTAAAGTTATTGAGAAACCTATTTCATGATTCACTAGAATATTCATGATTTTTATGAAACTTGACTTAAAGTTTTTAAGTGTACATTCAAGAAAAGTTTACAAATAATCTTTATGATGTGATCATGCATGTCTTGAAAAGAGAAGAAGCTTATAACATCTTGAAAGTTAAAGAAGTTTAGAGCCAAGCTCACAAAAATAGATATGCTCTTGATATGATATTTTTAGAAAGTTAATAGAAATCCTTGTCATAGTATTTCATATTCTTATTTTCATTAATGAAGTAAGTTCAGGATTTTCAAGAAGTATTTAAAAACAGAATTACGATTTTCAATTTGTAGTGCATTAGTTTAGAAATATTTTAAGAAAGTATATTTAATTTAGCTTCAAATAAATTACTTCAAGAAAAAGTTAGTATATTTGGATGAAATTTCTTTATATTTATTTTAAAGATTATGTTTCAAAGAATGTTTAGTCACTTGAAAGATTCATTATGAAAGTTTACAACTTTTCGTTAAAGATAGATATTTTTTTGAAAGAGAATAATATTTTATCATGAAAACTCAGAATATAAGTATGTTTCATATAGTTTTGAGCTTGTTCTCATTAACAATACAATTTTTACAGATTTGAGCAAAGACACACAATATGATTTATCACTTAGAGATTTCATGATATATTATGAGCATTTTTAGATTTTTTTTTGGTGTGGGTGGGGGTGGGGGTTATTTTGCACGGGGAGATTGAGGGTATAGAAAATCCAAGTTTGATAGCTATGTGTAACCTTAAGATTTGATTATACCTCTTGGTCAGTCAACATATTTAGCTTCAGAGGCTCAGATTAGTATATCCACATATATAGATAGGTTATGTACTCTGTAAAGGTATAGGAAAACCCTCTCAACTAGGTTGTTATGACTATTCCAAGAGGGATAGAATTTGAGCCAAAAAACTTTCCGGTAGTGACTTAAAAATTTTACGCTAGACCTGTCTCAGATGAAATATAGGCTAGGTGTTGTCTATGTCCATCCAGAAATTAGTGGGGTATAATGTGTAGTCTTGGTGGATATTTTTTTATAGCCAAGGCACTAAGAAATAAGTAGGGCTTCACAAAATCAAATCCAGGAGAGTAAAACTCTCATAAACGAATTTGACATGAAGAAGATAGTTCGAGATGTCAAGAGGAAAAGGTATGCTATTAAAAATTAGATTTTTAGGTATTTACGAGTCTATGAAGTTTGCATATTCCACTATAGTGGCAGGCGTCTTCTATAGAGGTCATTTGTAGGAACCATGGTGGGGCTCAAACTGCAATAACTTAGTGAGTTGCTACCAGGGAGAGTTGAGGTTTTCTGCAAAAAATAGCTACAACACATCCTATTTTTGATAATTTTGTTCTTGGAATTGTGAGGGGGAAATTTAGGGTTGTCTACACTCAGTTTTCCACGAAATTCATCGGTAAAGGTATGTTCGTTACTCTCCAATCTTTTAAATATAATCTTAAGGCTTACAATCTAAAATATTACTCCTGGGGGAGAGTTTTCACATGATTCATGGTGAAAAAATTTATTAATATAGCAGGAGACACTTCATCTAATACTAAGCGTCAACGATCATTAAGTAGTAATATAACCTAACAAAGTGAGTTGGGGTCGAGTCCTAAGGGGGTGGTATGTATATGAGAATCAATAGAAAAGCATGAATATGATCATGTCAATCATAGCTAAAAACATTTACGAATAAAATCATGGTTCAAATTTTGGGTGACACAAGTGTCAAATAATAGGGGGATTTGTTTCAACTATTAGCTACAACAGTAAATAACACGAAAATAACGAGTATGGAGACGGGTTCTTGGGATGTGATTGAATTATGGTCTAAGGTAGACAAATGAGTGAGTGCAATTAATAGTGAATAGTTGTAAATCAGTGAATAAGCTAGACTTTAGTGGGGATAAACTTTCTCTCGAACAATTTACCCTGAATTAAATTGGTTTCTCTCGAACACCAATAAAAAGCAATTAAGAACAACCTTCGCTTTAGTCTATTCACTCTCTTGAGCTAAATGTGTGGAAAAGGGTTTAGGGTTCACTCTCTCGAGCTGAACCCATGAAAACCCAATACCCACAAACCATCAAATTAATAATCTTGGTTTTAAACCTCTCCCCCGAGCAAGCCAAAAACACGAAGGTAGAGTTGAATTTGAAATTACAACCCTTTAGATTAAGCCACAATTACTGAATGAAATCACTTTTAAATAGCATTTACACTATCAATTTACAATACCCAACATCTAAATCAACCCATAATCACACCCCAAGAATTGGGGTTTTAGCTAGACATCATAAAAAGGTAGAAATCGTTACCAAATTGTTTTTCCTTTAACTGGGTAAGATTAATATTGTCTTTACAAAGGTCTAAGATGAAGAATCTTCAACATCCACTTCCAATTTCTCAGAAAGGGAAATCTTCAAATCTTCAAAGCTAAGGAAATGTTGTCTCTAAGCTCAGCTCTAAGCACTCACTTGAAAACTGAATAAAAAAATGAAAACTATATTATAAACTGATCTTAAACTAAAAATTCAAACAAGTATTTATAATCACCAAAAATTTGTTGCAGAGGACCATTCAGCACAGTAAGTCGGGATTACTGATCCACTCGTCTATCCGCCTTTGGTCAATTCCATCGCCTTCTTGCTTTGGCCTTCATCATCTTCAAGTTCTGAAACTTTGGGTGATATGGCACTGCATCGCGGAACCATTCAGTGACTCGCTGACTGCTCCTTTTGATCACAGAGTTGATTTTCTCCTTTAGGGCTTGTCACACTGGAACAGTAGGCGAGACAATAGCCATTCGGTGACTCACCAAATGGATTAGGTGATCCCTAGTCCTTCTTTTCTCCGTCCTTTCAGCTGCCTTGTTCCTTTTTGCTCATTAGTGTTCATTCTTTGTCCCTCAATCCAAATACCTCAAATTCAAGGATTTACATTAGTTTTTGGCACAAAATATGCATTTGAGGACACTAAATCTATTAAACTGAAGCCCTAAATGAGTCCAAATCGTGGACTCATAAAAAATCACTAAGTTGGATAGGATGATCATGAATTGGCTTGGGTTAGAATTTGGTTACAATCCAAATACTTTTAGGTGATTTTTGATTTATTTTTATATTTGTTAAATTGTCAAGACAAAGAATAAGCCAAATCACTTTAAAGAAGAAAAGCTTAGGTTATATAGAGTTTTAAGGGGGATTTGATTCGAGGTAGGTGATGGTTGAATGTTCTTCGATTTACATATATGCATATCCACTACTTTAGAGTATCATTGGCATGTTGGGAAAAACATAATGAAGCATATGAAATGAAATAATCTCATGCAATGAAACTATTTTTGTGACTTGTGGTTTCAAGTGTTATTATTCATTTTGTTCGTGATTATGATTGTAGATTATTGTTTATGACTGCTAGTTGGCTTGGGTACCATGCCAATATATAAACACTAACGGTTGGCTAGGGTACCATGCATGGTATGAATATTAATAGTTGCTTAGGTACACTGCCTATGATTATTAGCTCTGATTGGCTCGGGTACCATGTCGACACACTAACTGTTTGTGTTTGGGCTCCATGAGAGGACTAGATATGTGTTTATGGTACTTAGAGGAACATACATTTGCATTTATGATCATGTGGGACATGCATTAAGGTATTTATTATTTCATGATGTAATGAATAAGAGTCTACATATATTAGTGAATGTTGTAATATGTTTTGACTTGTGTTGCTATATTGTGGTTAAGTGTTCATATTCATATCATGGACTGGTTGTGTGATCCTAAGTACCATGTGATTTGTTTACTAATATTGCACTTGTTCTTTCCTTGTTGAGTACAGAACATCTTCTTGCGGCTGATTAGAGACTGTAGTTAAGAGACGTTTGATTTTGAATCCAAGGGTGAGCTATTCATCCAGGATGTCATGAGCTCTTCTTCCTATTCTTGTCCATCTTTTTGGACATAGACACTTTGGTCCTATTCTATAGTTTTGGGGTTGCATCCCCATTATTGGCTACATTAGTGTTTTTTGTAATATGACTTTCAGTTCTTAGGGGTTTATTTCTGTGCAATTATTTTGATCATTGCGTTAATTTTATGGGCACTCCATTCTTTAGCTGTCTAAATTGATTTTAATATTTTATATATTGAACTTGTTATATAAATGGTGAGTTGGGGTTTAGTCGGGTCAGTTGTTGGTTCTCCCACCAAGTGATTTAGTGTGGATGCCACCATGATGATCTGGGTCATGACAAACTTCATATTAGAGCCCTAGGTTTTTTGATCTCGTCATACCCAAATTAGTGTAGTAAAGTCTAGCAGAACAATACAAAGATGTCTATACTTTTCTGCATGACGCTACAAGACTTTAGGAAACACTCTTCTCTTTGTTATTTCATGCTATAATTAATTCCAATTGGTAACTTGAGATAGTAATAGGTATCTAACCTCATTCACTCTTCTATATGTAGAACGTTCACACCAAATGTAATGGTGCAAGGGTAGTAGCTATAGCGGCAGAGACAACTATTGAGCTTCTAGTGAAAAGACATTACTGGGGTAGAGATAGAGATAGGGGTGGGGTAGGGTTAGATGAAAGGCATTGTACGCCAAAGGTGGAGCTGAGGAAGTGAATGGATCCTTAGAAGTGACCCCCACCTCAACCCCATGATCGTGTGGAAGAAGAGGTGGAGATTGAGATTGAGATTGAAGATGAGGCTGAGCTAGAGGTAACGACACATGCTAGGGTTACATGTCTTCCCTCTATGGACTCTGGAGTGATTAAACAGATTCTAGATTTCTTGAGTGGGTTAGTAGGTAGTGCAACCACCCCACGGTGCAGGCTACTAAGGTCATAGTCAACCATTCTGTTACTGCTACTATTCCCAAGATGGATGGAGACTCGGACACCGATGCTTTATTCAATTCATTACTTGGCCCTATGATGACTACCAATAATATGAGATGCTGACCAGGTTCCTAAATTTAAAGCCTCCAGTGTTCCATGGTTCTGAGGGGAAAATGCTTTTGAATTCTTCTTGGACAACAATAAGAGGCTTCATAAGTTTGGGATTGTGAAAAAATATGATGTTGAATTCATGACTTTCAATCTTCAGGGTGAAGTACGCGTTGTTAGAGAGCCTTTGTGGAATGTCAATCATTAGTCTTGCTTCCACTTACTTAGACACTGTTTTATGCATTGCTCTTGTAAAAATATGTGCCTCATACTTTTAGAGATCGAAAAAAGGATGAGTTCATGGATAATGAACCGGGCAACATGATTATGGCTGCTTATGAGGATAAATTCCATGCCTTGTCCCGTTGTGCTACACAATTTGTGAGCTTATGGAAGGGAAGATTTGCTTATTCATCAAATAATTGAATTCTGAGTTGCAAGATTTTTTTGTGCATATGGCCTTTAATTTGTAGGTAGGATCTTTAATGAGGTGTCTAACTTTTTCAAAAAGGGAGATGGAATTGGATAGACCGTAGAGGCCAAGACATTGTCTAAGTCCAGGAATGTGGACAACTATAGTGGTTTGTATTCTAAGGGTTGAAGTATATTTAGGTCATCTAATTCAATTCGCTATGCTAACTTCTCTGGGTATGGTAATTTAGAGGCTTCTTATGTATCAGCCAACAGTTCCTCACTTGATCATGGTTGTTTCCATTGTGGTGATCCAGGACACTTTAGGAGGGAATTCACTCATAGGGAAATAGTTGGTCAGGTTCAGCAACAGACTAGGACAGTGATTCCAGTGGGTGGAGGTAATAATTGTATATTACACCCATAGGGTGGGAAAAGAGGTAATAAAAGAGATTGTGGTGGACAAGGTAATGGTCACATATGGAGAAGAGTGGCTAAGACTGGAAGGGGGTTTTCCCGTAATGATGATAGACCTCACTGTTGCACTTTTCTAGGAGACTAGAGTTTGGGGCTGTGATAACTTGTACTATTTTTGTCTATGACCAAATAACTATGATGTTGTTTGATCTGGTATCTACTTATCATTATGTATTTGTTATTTTTATTTCACAATTGATTTGATTTATGATTGATGCCCCTATATATGCTTCTACCCAGTTGGAGAGTCTGTAGTGGTAACCCATGTATATAATGATTGTTTTGTATTATTTACGGGTCTGGAGACTTGGGTAAATTAAGTCCTATTCTATGTTTTATACTTTGATGTGATCATCGATATGACATGGTTGTATCCTTATTTTGATGTGCTAAGATGTAATGCTAAGACAATGACTCTAGATATCCTAGGTTGGGAAAGGTTAAAATGGGAAGGGGTGTACATGTCTAAGACATTAAAGATAATATCTTTCCTTTGCGCTACCAAATTAGTAGGGAAGTATTGTTTGGCCTATTTGGCTCATCTTCAAGATGTTGGTGCATAGATCCCCTTCATTGAGTCTATCCTAGTGTTCTTATAAATTCAGAGGTGTTTCCTACATATTTTCCTTGTATGCCCCTAGATAGGGACATAAACTTTTGCATTGATTTAAAGTCAGGTACTCTCCCAATATCTATCCCTCCCTATTGCATGGCTCATGCATAGTTTAGAGAACTTAAAACTTAACTTCAGGAATTGCTTGATAAGGGATTTGGCTATCCTAGTGCTTCTCATTGAGGTGTCCCTATGTTGTTAGGGACGAAGAAGGATGATAGTATGAGAATGTGTATATATTATCGGTAGTTGAATAATGTCACCATCTAAAATGAGTACCCTTACCTCGTATAGATGATTTGTTTTTCTAGTTGCAGGATGCTTCTATCTTTTCTTAGATTGACATGAGGTCAGGGTACCATTTGTAAAAGATTAGTCTTAAGGACATACCTAAGATAGATTTCAAGACCCAGTATGGGCATTATGATTTTTTAATAATGTCGGTTAGGTTGACTAATGTTCTTGGAGTGTTTATGAGCTTGATGAGTGTAATGTCTAAACCATTCTTGGATTCTATTACGATTGTGCTTGTAGATGATATCTTGATCTACTCAAAGGGAAATGAGAAGTATGCAAATCACCTTTATAATTTTTTGGGTATCTTCGAAAATTAGAAATTGTATGCTAAATTCTCTAAGTTTGTATTTTGACTCTCAGACACGTAGTTTCGTAAGAAGGGGTGATGGTAGATCCCCAAAAGATTAAGGTAGTTAAGAATTGGATTCAGCCTAACTATTTGACAGAAGTTAGGAATTTCGTGGGTCTTACTATCTACCACTGATGAGTGGTAGATTTACACTCATTTGAGGCCTATTTAGTTCCACAATTACTGTCCTGAATGCCTAATTATGTCCTATTCTGATGATAATTTGATGATTGCAGCTATGAAGCCTAGAGGACAAGGCAGATATTATTGATGGAAAAAAAAGGTAAAAAATATGGTAAGAAGTGTAAACTCCACTCAGTTGATTGCCTAACCAAAAGGGAGGATCACCTTATAGGCACGACCTCGCCCAAAGTGACAATGCTCAACACTTGAATTAATTAAGGTTGGTTGGTGCACTTGAAGAGGAATGATGACTCACCAAATGCAAAGGGCAAACCTGTTGACAATCACCGAAGGTGACATGACCTAGAGGAAAAGGAAAGGCTTAAAATGCGAAAAAAGACCAAATGTGAAAGGCTAACTCAAACGAGATCACCAACTAAAGTTCAAACACCTAAAGCCTAAAGCAAATGAAAGGCGGGCTGAAGAACAGACACAGATTCGTTGATCATGTTTGTCAAGCCAAACTAACATCACTGAATTGGTCAAACATTGAATTTTGGGCCAAATTTTGGGGAACTATAAATATCCAAAAGGAGAGAGAAAATAAAATACTTCTGGGGGCTGAAATCTTCGATCGGAGAGAAGAAAATCTTTTGTCACTTTTAGAATAGAGTTGGAGAATTCCTAACTTTGCATGTTCTTGAGAGAAACATTCTTAACTTTGGGGTTTTAACTTTTGTTCTTGAAATTGACAAACTGAAGTTGAAATCAATGTGGATGTTGATTATAATTGTTTAATTTCATCACATCCATGACTGCCTTTATGATTGGTATAATTGCTTTACTTTTTGTTATGAGTGGCTAAAACTCCAATGTCTAGGGGTGCAATTATGGGATTGGGTGTTGATATAATGTTGTGGGTATTGTGTTTTACTCTATTTTATTTCTTTTCAATCATAGATTTGTCCTAAGTAGCATGTGATTAACTCATGGGTTATGGTTGCAAACTTAATCTTAGTTTAGATCTTTTGTTGATTCTTGAAAGAGATTGATTGAAGTGGGTAACTAGTCTAATGAATGCTATTTTAGGTTTGATGTCCATGATATGCTTGAAAGAGAAGTTATGTGTTAGATCTATTTTTCCCCAAATTTGCTCGAAAGAGAGATTCTGTAAGGTATTGGATTGATTTGTAATTCACATAGATGAGACTAAAAGGAGCTTCTATGAATTGATACTATGAGATCGAAAGATGATTAGTGTCATTGAAGATGATCCAGCCTATCCATGAGTGTCAAGCATTGTTGAGAAATACAATTACCCCTACGTGACATCAACTTTAATCCCCGCACCCCTAGATTGTTACATAATTGGTTGAATTTATGAAGTTTTAGTTTAAATGTAACTCTTGATACCAAAACCCTTTTTATAAATTTTATGGAATCGTCAACCCATTGTCCTTAACTAATGAAAATGAATTGATTTACATTTTCAATTTCTTTATAGAATTCCTAGCACTATATTACTTTTTGTAAGATTCGACCCCGACTCTTAGTTGGATATTTTTATTGATGACGTTATTCTTGTACTGTCTTTGAGAATAGTTTGAGCCGTATAAAATATGATGCCACTGCCGAGAAGTGATGGCTATGAATTGCAATTTAGAAATTGATTTATAAATTTGGTTAGTTGTAGCAGTTTGCTTCTTTGTGTCGTGGTTTGCCAATTTGCAGGTATAAAACATGAGTTACCACGGTAGTGTCAATGATAGTCTCTATGGGGAAAATGACAATATGAGTGATTTGAATGGCTTGAACATGAATGTCATTCCAACCATGAGAGCCATCCTATTACCTCTTATAGCAGGTAGGGTAGTTTTTCATGTAATCAGAACAATGCTATAACTGCTCTAATTGAGAGGAATGTTTGGGGGCTTAGGTCTTGAAGACCCCCATGAACACCTTCAGAAGTTCATAGATGCATGTGGGCCATTTGTATTCAAGAATATCTCATAAGAGTCAATAAGGTTAAGATTATTCCCATTCTCTTTGATGGGTGAAGCTACAATATGTTTGGCAGAATTTCCAAATGGTTCTATCACTTCTTGGGAGGAGTTGATTGGAACTTACTTGTAGAGATGCTTTCCTCTTTCGAAGATGGTAAATCTTAAGGACCAAATCAAAAACTTCAAAAGAATTGAGGGTGAACTTCTACATGAGACATGGTTGTGGTTCCAAAAATTACTCTTACAATGTCCAACACATGGTATCCCGAACCATTTGTTGCTGCAATGTTTTATTGTAGCCTTGATTCAATCAACAAAGGCTTGGCTGATCAACTTGCCCAAGGTGGACTAATGCAACAATCGTGTGAGGTAGCAATGTTGTTTCTAGATAACATGAACAAAGTCAACTAAGCATGGCATACTAGAGAAGGTCAAGTGTCTTCTTTATAATTATGCTTGAGAAAAGAAAAAAATGAGAAGGACTATGAGTGAGGTGAAAAGATGGCCAAATTGATGACCCAACTTCATTTGTTTTCCAAACATGTCACGGGAGGTGGATTAAAAACAGTAAATGTGGTTGGAACAAGTAGTGAGAAGTTTCTGAAAGATGCCAAGTTCGAGGCATTATACAATGAGAAAGTATAATACTTGGGAAACCAAATGAGGTGTCCTCACCCAAACTACCAATAACAAGGTGGAAACCAAGGTTGGAACAAAGTGCGATATAACGGTTGGAAAGATTGGAGAGGTGTAAATTGAAGAGACTGGGAGGCCCAAAAAGATAGGTACATCCGCCCTAATGATAATCCAAGGCCAAAAGAATGAAAAAGATAGGTACATCCCTCCTAATGATAATCCAAGGCCAAAAGAACAAGTTGGTCTTGAAGAAAACCGCACAGATAAAATGCTCACAAGAATCTTCAACCAGGTGTTGGAGGACATGAAAAATTACTTCTTCACCTTAACTATAATGGTGAACTCTAAGTCGGTGTCTATCAAACTGATGGATATTCAAATGAGTTAGATCTCCACCTATCTAAATCCAAGGCAAATGGAAACATTGCTTTGTGATACCATCCCAAATCCCAAGAATGATTATTGAGGAAATGAGAATTGTGTCGTGCCACAATGTTAAATAAGGTGCTTCTTGGGAGGTAAGCCAAGTTTTATTTTATTTTAGGGAAAATGATATGAAAAATACTCCAACTTTGGCCGAAATTGTTGTTACGATACCAAACTTTATGGAGGACCTTTTAGCCCCTACACTATTTAATAGTGTATTTAAAGGTATATAGGTGCCCACGTGGATACATTACTATTTAAAATGATGCAGCATTTATGATGTCCACATAAGCACATATATATCTTTAAAATACACTATTAAATAGTACAAGGGATAAAAGGTCCTTTCCAAAGTTTGGTATCGTAATAAAAACTTCGGCCAAAGTTGGAGTATTTTTTAGATCATTTTCCCTTTTTTTATTGCTTTCAATAACATGTGTTGTGAGTGTAGGAGGAAATGAAGTCAAAGTTATGAGAAAGGTAACTTAGGTGATGCCAAGACCAAATCAGAAATCAACCGAGCACATTGTGTGGACATATTCGTGTCCGCCTTCTAAGCTGAAAAATTGAAAAACATATACTGTCAACTTAGGAAATCTGAGCTCCAATTGGAGATCCACCGAAGTGCACTGAGCATACTCCATCAAGTTCGCCGAATCAACCTTCAAGTTTTGTATTCGTTCAAGATTCATCAGCGAGCTTTAGCTCCTTCGGTGATTTGCCAAATGCGCTCGACGATGTTACTCCTTGTCCGCCAAGTGTGTCTGAGTTAAGTTAGTCAAGAGCCTTTTCAAGATAAAAAAGAAACCCTTTCATTCTCGTTGTGCTTATTTCCATCCTAAGCTCCAAATACCTACATTTTAGTGTTTGTGTGCCTCCATTGTGTGATTTCACTTGTTTATAGTGCTTTGGATTGCTTGCATCTTGATCCCAACCCGAGCTCCCTTGATTTTGTACTTTTCTCCTATTTTTTAGGTTGGTTTTCGAGTTCTATCTTATCACTTTTGCTAGAAATTATTATTTTTGATATGGGCTTAATGTCATTTGAAAAATATTTCTTTATAATTTGTATGGGTAATGCTAAATAGATCATATTAAACTATGCCCATGAGTTAAATAGTTGATTTTGTGCCTAAAACTGCTAAAATTGATTTTGTTGGTTAAGATTTTGAATGGAACTCTTTGTTTGTATTGGGTCTTGTTTGAATTAAGTATGGGTGAAGTTTGATCAGACCTGTGTTGCCGTTATTGCATGAATTTGGCCAATGATAGAGTGACGACTTTCTTAAAGGCAAATCATCACTTTGGGTAATACATTTTGATGTTCGGAGGGAGTCTGAGTACCCATGTATAGTAAAACATGTAGGTAGCTTGTAAAAATTATGGAGAATTGGGCATTGTTGCGTATTGTGGTTGAAATTTTGAAAATAGGCACTAGGCTAAACACTACCTATTCGGTGGGCTTCTCTTAGCTCGCCATGGTAGTTGAGAGAATCACCGAGAAAGCCCCAACTTACCTTCCTTGGTTGAATAAGTGACATGCGTGGTGTCATATTCGACGGGCTTGTCTTAGCTCACCAAAAGTCACTCGGTGTATCACCAACTAGGAGTGGACAACACTCTTTGGGCCTGCTATTTTTAATTTTGCACTATCATTTTTGACAGACTTATCTTAGCTTGTCGAAACTAATTCAGTGAATCACCTAGGCAGAAATGACTCCGCTTATCATGCTTGAGTTCTTTGAAATTGTGAACTGTTAACTTCGTGAAGCTCGCCTAACCTGTTAGGCTAATTTCCTTCCCAGTAGGTGATCCTCGGAACAAAATTTTGAAATGTTGTTCTTTTGGGTTTGATTTTAACTAAACTTCACCAAATCTATGTTTGAATGTTGTGCTTTGTAGAAATACCAAGAACTAAAGGGAAATGACTAGTTACCTCTGATACCGAGTCATAGAGAGTGTCTCCTCCTCCCCCTTTATTAGAATAGAACAAAGGGATATCTATTAATGAGCCATCTAAGGCTCCCAACCAATAACAAAACCCTTCATGATCCTCTACGAGTGTGAGTGACCAAACAAGGAAGGTGGTTGTTAAAAAAATAACGTACATCAGGTCCAAATTAGTAAAGCCTCCTCAGGCTCAAGCACCTACATCTCGTATTCTCTTGATTATCACTTTAAGGGCCCTCAATAGGCTCAAAGAAGCTGGAGAATGAATAATTATTGATGAGAGATGACTCTCCATGGATGGGTCATGAGAGACAACCATGCCATCTGGGACTCCATTAAATTTCGTGAATTCCAGAGGTTCACAAGACCTCGACCCCCATACGTTCCAGATTGGGTAGGAGAATTATACACATCCTATGCATAGGCCTTCCCAAGAAGAAAAAAGGCACAATTTCGAATCCCTTGGAAGAAGTGAAAGAGAGTGGCAAGATGGTATATTTCCACGTGAGTGCAATCAACACTGCACTATGCACTTAGAAAAATCAAAGTGAGATGTTCACACCATGGACACGGCACGATCTTGACTCATTAAAGGGTTGGCTAGCACCTTTTTTTTTCTGATGCTTCTACTCCATGGATGGCTGATAGAGTGAAGATAAAAAAGGACATGAATGTTGGAGTGTGATAATGGTTTGGATTCATAAGAAGCAATATCATGCCTTCACAAAATGAATCAATCCTTTAGCACCAAAATTCCGTCTTAGTTGGTACAATTATTGAGAGGGAGGAGATTAATATGGGTCAATTAGTTTTGATGTGATGTTGATGAGGGCTAGAAAAGAGTAGACTTCCCTCAATTTCACGGTCTTGATAACATAGTTGTGTAAGGAAGTGGGATTTCATTTTCAGGGGACAACAGATGTGAGGATCACTTGTGCATTCTCTTATGACATCCGAAGGATCAAGGCTAACTATCTAAGAGATAATACAAGTCGGAGGAAGCCACCAACACTAGGCACTACGTCTATAGTTGATCCTACCACTCTTGAGGCCGAGGCGGCTCCATCCACTCTTTCCGTGGAGAAGTCAGGTACACCCCAGCCTTATTATATGCCATCGACTTCAATTGCTACACCTTGCCCTACTCGTGTCTCCCGACCCCTCTTGACCTAGGCCATGATTTATCAAATAGGAAACCTTGGCAAGTTTGTGGATTTGAGGGTTGCTAGGGTTGAGAAGGATATGCCCAAGTTGATTGATCGGGTGATTGAGGCTGCATTGGATCCTTTGAGAGATAGGTTGACTCACTATGATGCCACCATAGTGTCACATGGTGTGAGGTTAGATAACCTCACAACTAGGATAGAGGCCCAAGAGGGGAAATAGGGTAGTTGCGATGCTTTGACTGCGATGAGGGCTGATATAGATAGTCTTAGGATTGATGTGGACTTGGTGAAGTCCACAAATATTTCTATTCTATAGGGTGAGGTTCCCTTGACAGATGTGCCCGAGTTTGTGCCTACTTTTGTACCTAGTGTTGAGCTTTCTCCGAGTGTGCTGAATAGCTGAGTGAGGGTGGTAATATTGTTGGTGATACCGTTGAAATGTAGTTGATTATAATTAGGAGGAGGGAGTTGAGGGTGATGTTGATGCTTAGTCAACTGAGTAGATAGATGAGGAAGATATATAGAGATAAGAGAATGAGAAGAGATGGCAATTATGCTGACAGAGTTGTAGGATTTGAAGGATACTATAGAGTTGAAGATGATGGAGAGATCTTGTGAATAGCTGTCATGACCTAAAGTATACCCTAGGTGTAGCATGGCCTATAGAACACCGAAAGTCCCTACACATCCATTTAGCATACATCATACAAGCTAATGGAAATAAAGATTTCAAAAGTAGCATTTTTTTTAATTTCGAACGAGTTTGACAAAAGACAAGTCTAACATAATCTCAGCAAGACATATAAAACATCAAGGAAGTGGTTGAGATGTAACCCATACACCATATACATCATCTGAAGACTAGAAAAAACATTAAAGAGACGATGTAGGCACAAGTGTACATTAGTGCATGAAATGTACTAAGTGTGGGGAAATATGGATAAATAGACATGATAACATGAAGAGCTTTAAACATAAGAGAAATGACAAACATTGGGGCATTTAAAGACTTGAGGAAGAAAAAACATATATTTCATAATATATGGTTAACACATTTAAAATAAGAGACATAAGAAAGCTTTTGAACAAACATATTCATTATGTGGGATATTTGCTTTAACCGACAATATGACCATGAGAGCTATATCATTGAATATGGTATATCCCTCATACTGAAAGAATAGGATTATACATGCCATGGTAGAATCTATACACATCATCTTTTGCTAAACTAGATCCACTAGCTGGGTCATTTAAGACAATCTTGAGGGAGCACGTAGTATGGGACTAGAGATTGCTACTAGGGACTACTCTATTTGAGCCTCCACCTCAAAAACCCTTTCGGTGCTTAGTCGAAATCCCAACAGAATAGATAAACATCAAATATCACTATAACATGGGAGAGGAAATGATCAATACCAATTCACACCTGAAAGATCAAATCATAGAATAACTCATTAAAATACAATTCAAGCATAGGTGAGAAAACCTTTCACCAATGCGAATCCATGCGTGAGAAATGCCTTTCAAAATCATGATCATATTTGTATGTGAGTAAACCTTTCACAAAAACATTGATACTTTCATCCAAAAGCACACTATTATCATAAACATCGTTTCTATAATACATGCATAATCCTTAAGAAATCAAAGTTCATAGGTTCATAGTTGAAAATCATAAATCATCCATGGGCCCACATAATTTCAAATGAATATCATGTAATAACGCCAAATAATTCAATAGAAGATCAAATTAACAATTTGAATCATAATTGGATGATACCCATGGAAAAATTACGAAGAACCCTAATATGATCAATATAATTTGAATTGAGGAATTGAAAACCTTAGGGAACCCATGGAAGAATGGACTCCATGGATGAATACCCACATACCTTGTTACACAAAGCCCTAGATGAACAGTGAATTGATGACCTTGGAATGAACTTGAGGTTTTTTTTATTCCTTAGGTCGAAAGAGAATTTAGGAGAGTGAATTTTGTTAGGTTTTGGGAAAATAGAAGAATGTGTTTAAAGTGGGTAGGCTTGGGACTTAAAAGCTTTATATAGGGCTTAGGTTAAAGCCAAAATGACATAGTATAGGTTTAAAACATTTCGTAAAAGACCCTAACGCCCTTAAGAAATAACTGTCAGAACTGGTCTATGAATGTGACAATCGTAGACCAAGTACTAGAACCTCAAAATTACCTAACTTTTGATGGAACCCTTCTATGGTCCATAGAACCTAACCATGGAACTCGACTTGGACCTCAAACTTACACTAAGTTTGGGACCAACCTATGAGACCTATATATGACTTGTAGAATATTTGATGAATTGTTCTGGTCCTCCGTACGATGAGGTACTAGGACTTGATTTTTCAAAAATTATGGTTCCATTCCTATGAGACTGGTGTACGACCCATAGAAATTTATACAAATAGTAGGGTGGTCTCATAGATCTGAACCAGTAGCAAAAATTCGTGCAGCCTATTCATTTTTCAAAACTCAAAGTGTTATATTGTCTCCCCCTTGGAAACATTTGTCCTTGAATGGGACTCAAGGTAACATAAAGAGGGTAGGGGAAGAGATCTAACAACCCAACATGAATCCAATCATATAAATGCACATAATCAAAAGAGGAAATCAATTCCAATCTAAAACATACTCAAACATCATTTCATAAAACAACATGCATGCATATGGAAATATTAGAATGACTAAGACACATGAATCCACAAGAATGAACTATGAGGAACTAAATAAATCAAGATATATTAGGATTGGAGAGAAATAGATGAGGATATCGGAACAATCATATCGGCCTCGGCCTTCCAAGTAGCACCTTCAACCAAATGATTCCTACACAACACTTTTACATATGCAAATTCCTTGTTTCTCAACTTTCTAACTTGCCAGTCCACAATTTGAACCGAAACTTCTTTATAACTAATGCTTTACTTTATACCTAAACTCTCCAATGGTTGAATATATGTTGGATAACCGAGACACTTCTTCAATAAGGACACATGGAATACTTAATGCACCAACGATAAGTTGGAAGACAAGTCTAATTCATAAGCCACATTGCCTATCCACCTCAATACTTGATAAGGACCAACATAACAAGGACTAAGCTTCCATTTCTTACCAAACCTCATGACACCCTTCATAGGTGAAATTTTCAAATAAACCCAACCATTATTAACAGACTCAAGATTTCTTCTTCTAATATCGGCATAGGACTTTTATTGACTTTGAGCCATATTTAACCTTTCTCTAATAAGCCAAACCTTCTCCATAGCCGCATGAATTAACTTGGGGCCTATCAAAGTGACCTCACCAACTTTAAACCAACATCTCCTACACATTTTACCATAAAAAGCCTCAAAGGGAGCCATACCAATTCTTGAATGATAGCTATTATTATATGCAAACTAAATAAAAGGAAAGTGATCATCCCAATTACCCCTAAAGTTAATTACACATGACCTCAACATATCCTCCAAAGTTGGATAGTACGCTCCGCTTTCCTATGTATTTGAGGATTAAAGGTCGTATTAAGATTGACATGGGTACCAAGACCTTTTTGGAAGGACTTCCAAAATTGACAAGTGAACTGGGTACAACAATTGGAGATAATGGATAGGGGACCTCCATGCAACCTAACCATTTCTCTTAGATAAAATTTAGCATAGTCTTCCGCCGAATAAGAAACCATGATGGGAATGAAATGAGCCAACTTTGTTAGATGATCCATAATAACCCAAATCAAGTCATATTGTTGCTGGGTGCAAGGTAAACCAACAATAAAGTTCATATCCAAATATTCCTACTTCAAAGTAGGATTGCTAATATATTGGGAAAAACCTCCATGCTTTTGATGCTAAACCTTCACTTTTTGACCATTAGGACACTTGGCCAAAAATTATGTGATATCCTTCTTCATCTCATTCCACCAATAGACCTCCCGCAAGTCACGATACATCTTGGTGGATCTCGGGTGAATGGATTATAAAGAACTATGGGCTTCTATAAAATTTTCTCTCCCAAATCATCAATATTGGGGGCACACAAATGACCTTGATATCGAAGCTCCCCACCTCCCCCTTGGGAGAAAGCCTGAACAGAATTTTTAAGCATCGCTTCCTTCAACTAAACCAAAATAAGATCAAGGTTTTACTTAGCCTTTACATCCAATAGAAAAGATTATTCCAAACAATTTTTAACAACTACACCAGCTCCATAAGAATCAACTAACCGAATACCTAATTGGGCCAATCTATGAACATCATGAACAAATTCCTACTTATCTTCCTCGACATGTGCAATGCTACCCATTGATAGTCAACTAAGAGCATCTACTACTATATTTTCCTTACCGAGGTGATAGAGGATACTCATATCGTATTCCCTAAGAAAATTAAGCCACCTCATTTGGTGAAGATTTAGATCCTCTTACTTGAACACATATTGCAAACTTTTATGGTTGGTGAAAACATCAACATAGACAACATACAAATAATGCCTCCAAATCTTTAAGGCAAAAATAATTGCCCCTAATTTCAAATCATGGGAAGGATAGTTCTTTTCATGAATCTTTATTTATCTTGAAGCATAAGCAATAACTTTCCCATTTTTCATAAGAACACTCCTTATCCAATTCTTGAGGCATCACAATAAACAACAAACCTGTCAGACCCTTCTAGTCAAGTAACCACAAGAAAGGAGGTAAGTCTAACTTTCAACTCTTGAAAACCCTTCTAACATGCTTCCAACCAGAAGAACTTACATTCTTTTGGGTCAGTGTAGTTATGGAGAGGTAATCTAAGAAATCCTTCCAAAAACCTTATATAATACCAAGCCAAACCCAAGATGCTTCGAATATCCGAAAGGAATAGAGGTGACCAAGAAAAGTTTGACCTTCTTTTGACTACTTCTGTCTTCTTAGGATCTGCATCAATACCCTTAACAAAAACAATGTGACCAAAAAAAGCCACATATCTCAATCAAAACTCACACTTACAAAACTTTACAAATAATTGTCGATCCTTGAGGACTTGTAACACAATCCTCTGTCACGAGCCAGTGGTATCCACTAGACGTAAAAAGGTGTACTCAACCCCAAAAGGGGTCTCATACAAGCCCTTAGCATAATCATAAACATAAGAAATAGAAATGATACGGAATTAAAACTTTTTACAATTGAAGTCTTTTCATAAAACCAAATGGAAGTCTAGACATTGTCTCCAAGAACCATGTAATACAGTCTAATATCAATAAGGGTCACAACCCTTTTACAATATAGTCTTTAAAAGAGAAAGTAAGGTAGAAAATAGAAATGAACAATCCGTCCTCGAACCATGAGGACTCACCAAAAGTGTGAAGAGAATCAATCCAAGCTTTACTCAATACGAGAAGTACATCTCAACGAATGGAACCTATACTTATAGAAAAACATAAAAAATATGGGTTAGCACAAAAATGATATAAGTTTGGTAGCCATGCACAAAATTCTTTAAAACATGCTCAAAAGGGACATTTAGTTGAAACCATGCATTTTATCAAGTTTAAAAGTCATAACGCACATTTGTGAAGAAACATAAGTCAAACCACTTCTTAAGGAACCCAAAGCTATACTTGTGCAATGCATAGGTAAGATCACATAATCCTACCTAATATTAAGTACCACTTTTAGATCACCAACATCTTACATATCTTACTTTGACCTCATTCATAGCCAATACTCAAAGACAAGGAAACCATTCATGTTCATAACTTGTAGCAAGTAAAATCACTCTTAGCAACAATACATATAATACATGCATAATTCATAAATCTTCATAGCATAAGAGAACTTCACCACAACCACTCTTAAAGCCTACTTGTGCAATGCATAAATGGAGTCCCATACCCCCACTCATACTAAGTAGTACCTCTTAAGAATCCATAGTTATAGTTCATATTCTTGTCATGTAGGGAAGTATAGCCTTAACCTACATAGACCATGTGAGCTATATGGAATCTGGTGTCTTGCCTCTACACCAAAAAGAGGTGTCCTACTTGCCTAAGGTAGAACTCATGTATTAGTTTCTAGGTGGATCCACTAGCTAAAGACCTATGTGGACACATAGTTACGGGATAAGGAGATTGCTACTAGAAATCCGGACTAACTGACATAAAAGGTTTCCATCTCATGAGATATCTATTTTGGGAAGCCGGACTAACTAGCGTAAAGGCTTCCGTCTCATATTCATATTAACTGGGTGCTAAGCATAATTCCCTTTAAAATCCATGTTAAGTCTTTACTTAAGTTGATGTTCTTGAAAGAATGCCCTAGGCACTTGATTATTCTGAAATTTGGACTCATTTAGGGCATTATTTATAATGATTTAGTGTCCTCAAATTCTTGTTTTGTGCCAATAACTGGTGTAAAACCCTTGATTTCTAGGTATATGGATGGAGAAACAATGCTAAGATAGAAATGGGTAATAGAGATAACATAAGCGAAAAAGAGAAGGGAAAAACATGCTTGATGATCACCGATGTCACTCGGTGACTTTCTGAGTTGCCACTCTACTGCCTAAAGTTATCGAATGCAGAGGTTGAATGAAGGGTAGCCACGGCGAGTAGCAGTTTCACTCGGCGTGATGCCGATAACATCGGTGATGGATGACCAGGTTGCTAAAAATACTGATGGAGATCCAGATAAGTGCTGATGGGCGAGATGAAAGGAAAACAGGCGCATCACAGAATCACTCAGCTATCCCGATCTGGCTAACCTAAAATTACAGTGTTTGGACTTAGAAGAGGTGAAAAATGAAGGCAAGATGAAGGAAAATCAGTGAGTCGCCGAACGATCGATGAAGCCCGACTTACCTCACCGACTTGCATAAATTGATTTTTTTCAAGAGAGAGAAGGCAATCAAAAATGTGAGGAACAAAAGATTGAGAGCAAAAACACTACCATTGTGGATTTCAATTGATTTTTGCAAGGTTTCCCATTTAAATTTTTTAATAGAGAAAATTTTAATAAATTTAAACTTTCAATTTTTTTTTACCCAGCTATGGAAACCATGGCAGGTAATGAATTCCATCTTTTCACTATGATTGGCTAAAACCCTAACCTTGGGGTTTTGTCAATGTGACTAATTGTTGAATTTTACTAAATGGTTGTTATCGATTAGTGATTATTGGTGTTAATATGAAGCGGGTCTAAATTATTATGATGGTTTAACTTTTGTATCACATATTTAGTGTGATCAATTTCAGAGTTTTGTGCTTGCTCGAGAGAGATGTACAAGACCAACATAGTAATTTGGCATCCTTAGTAGTGGGTCTTGAAGGTTTTAGCTTGAGAAAGTTAAATCCAAGAGTTAGCCTTTGTATCCTTCTTGAGAGAGTGGATTTGATGAGAACATGGGTTGGCTATCTCATAGATCATGTTGAGGTTCGAGAGATCTTAATACAAGTAAAGAAACTGCTTGAGACAAAGTTACTTTACTTATAGTCCATTTTACCCGCAGCGAATTAGCATTATCGGTAACAAGATTCACCCATTAAAGTGGATTCTACAATTGGTTAGTCAACCCCCCAAGAGTTTTCCAGTTATTTGATTGTTTCTTGTTGATAATTTGAAGTGGGTTGGTAACAACATCCTGAAATTTGACTGTTAATCGACCCCAAATCAGTTGGTTGGGTTATGTAGTGACTAACAATCATCGACACTTACAATTGGATGAAGTGTCTTTGAAACATTAATCAAAATGGAAACGTTGCCGAGGAGTAGCATTACTTAGAGTTGTTTTATTGAAAACTTGGCTTGTGAATTTGTTGATTGTGGTTGAATCGGCTTACACTGCATTTTGTAGTGTTGGTTGGACTAAATAAAAGTAAGAATGAGTGAGAAAGCGGTGAATGGTAGCCAAGCAGGTCATCGGGATGGTATTGATGATATTAATAGTTTTTACAACCCATCTCAACCAGGTGAAATGGGTGCAATTTGCCTACTACAAACTGATAGGAATGAAATATTTGAGGTCACTAAAAGCACGACTCTTCATCTCCTCCAAATGAGGGGACTCTATGGAGGGCTAGAGCACGAAGAATTGCATGAGCATGTAAGAAATTTTATATAGGTGTGCAGCCCGTTTTCATTCAAGAATGTGTCGCAAGAGTCAGTCCAGCTTAGGTTATTTCCATTATCTTTGACAGGGGAGGCTAGCAAGTGGTTTGTCTAGTTACCAAACAATTCTATCACATCATGGGAGGGGTTGATTATAGCATTCAATGCAAGATTCTTTCCCCCATCAAGGACGATGAAACTTAGAGATGACATTCAAGGCTTCAAGCGATGGGAGGGTGAACCCATCCATGAAACGTGGGTGAGGTTTAAGAAACTCTTACTTAAATGCCAAACTCACGAGCTACCAAATGATTTGCTACTCCAATATTTTTACCAAAGTCTTGATTCGGTTAATAAAAATGTGGGAATAATGTTGCAATCATTTGAGGTGAGTTCATTTCTTCTTGATGACATAACAAAAATAAATCAAGCTTGGTACACTTAAGAGGATCAATTTTGCTTTAGAATGACACAAGAACAACTTGATATAGACAAAAAAAGAGATGAAAACATCAAGAATATGTTGACCCAAATGGAGCTATTACAACAACATATGATGGAGAATGTGGGAAAGTCCAAGGGGACATGTGGGGTGTTTAGAGTTGAGGAGGGTTCTTCTTCAGGTTGTTCAAAGCCGGGGGAGAATCAAGGTTGGAACTCCAAGAGATACGAGGAGAGTTTCAATCCACACTATTTACAGTGAGGTTGGAATCAAGTTTGGAACTATCACAAGGGGAAAGAGCAAAGAAGATACTATCAAGATTGGGCTAAGCAAAGTGATTGTTGGAAAAGGGAGGATGACCATGAAGAGGAGCACACCCACTCGAGTTAGAGCCTAAAATTGAAAGGGAGTGCAAGTAGTCCTTGGGTGAATGACTTGCTATCACAGATCCTTAATAAAGTGGAAGGTTCAGATGATTTGCTAAAAGGGATGGAAGCTGACTTTTCATCATTGAACAATAAAGTGAACTCTTAGGCAGATGCAATCAAGATACTTGAAGGTCAGCTGAGTTTTCTTTCAGCACAATTGAAATAAAAAATGACAATGGAAGATGATGATAGAGGGCTGGTTATGGTTACTCGTAGAGGAAAGGTAGGAAAAGGTGATGTGAAGGACAATGAAGAGGCTCAAATGCATGAAGAAGACAAAGGTGTAGAGGAAGAAGAAACACCTATCCATCAAAGCATTGCCAAAGGACCGCAAAAAGATGTGGAGAAACACAATCCAATCCCAAAAGCTATGCAACCTTTACCCAAAATATCTCCTCCATTTCCCCAAAGTCTCAAGAAGAAGAATGAGAATAAGAAGTTCAAGAAGTTTTTATCGGTGTTCAAGACATTATCAATTAATCTCCCTCTAGTGGAAGCATTGTTGGAAATGCCGGGGTATGCCAAGTTTATGAAGGAGTTAGTCACAAAGAACAGGAACTTGGATTTTGAAACAATCAAAGTTTCTCATAGTTATATTGCAATTATGACCAAGGTGCTGATCAAAAAAAGAGAAGATCTTGGAGCATTCACCATCCCTTGCACCATCGGCATGCTCCAATTTGCTAAAGTCCTATGTAATTTGGGAGCAAGTATCAACCTAATGCCATATGCGATCTATAACAACTTGGATTGGGTGAACCGAAAGCCATAACAATGAGACTCTTGATGACGGATCGATCAATTAAACATCTTGTGGAGATACTTTATGACATCTTGGTAAAGGTTGAATGATTCATTTTCTTGACTGATTTTGTCATTCTCGATTGTGAAATAGATATTGAAATTCCCATAATTTTGGGAAGACCATTCTTGGAAAATGAGAGAGCGTTGGCGGATGTTGAAAGTGGAGAATTGAAGTTTCGAGTGAACGAAGATGAAGTAACCTTTAATGTTTATAAGTCAATGAAACACTCAAGTGATATTCACTTGGTCTCCAATGTTGATGTTGTTGATGAGGCGGTGGCTAGTGTGAGCCATTTGATGTATATGAGCAAACCACTTGAAGTTGTGCTTGCTAACACTGATGAATTCGAAATTCAAGGCTATAAAGTGGTATTAGCTACTCTTTCAAGCTTAGGGGGGTATACAAAAACTCCGTTGAAGTTGGACATTGATCTTAAAAATTGATACAGTCCTCCCGCAAAGCCATCAACTAAAGAACCACCAAATTTGGAGTTGAAAGTGCTTCTATCCCATCTCTGATATGCTTTTTTCGGGGCAAATAACACCTTACTGGTGATCATTGCAGTTGACTTGCTTGAATGGAAGGTAAAATTTCTCCTTGAGGTGTTGAGAAGGCATATCAAAGCTATAGGTTGGACTATCGCTAACATAGTAGGCATTCCTCCTGGCATTTGCACTCACAAAATTCAGCTTGATAGTTATTTAAGCCGAGTGTTGAACACCAACAGATATTAAACCCACCGATGTAAGAGGTGGTGAAAAAGGAGATAATAAAGTTGTTAGACGCAGGTGTGATCTACCTTATTGCGGATAGCAAATGGCTAAGTCCGGTACAATGTGTGTCGAAAAAGGGAGGTATCACAGTAGTCCCGAATGAAAAGGGGTAGCTTGTATCTATGAGACCGGTGACCGGATGGAGAGTATGCATGGATTATGGGAAATTAAATTCATGGATTGAAAAGGATCACTTTCCCATGCCTTTGATGGATCAAAGGCTTGATCCACTCTCATAGAGAGGTTCGTATTGATTTTTAGATGGGTATTCCAGTTATAACCAAATCTCCATTGCTCCGGAAGACCAAGAGAAAACCACCTTCACCTATCCATATGGTACTTTTGCCTTCAAACGGATGTCGTTCAGGTTATGTAATGCTCCAGCCACATTTCGATGTTGCATGTTATTCGTTTTCGCTGACATGGTGGAGGATTCAATAGAGGTATTCGTGGATGACTTCTCGGTTGTGGGTGACACATTTGAAGCATGCTTGGCACACTTATGAAAAGTTCTCCAAAGATATATGGAGACAAATTTGGTCCTTCATTGGGAAAAATGCCACTTCATGATTAAGGAAGGTACGATTCTTAGTCACAAAGTGTCACAAAAGGGGCCTGGAGGTTGATAAAGCGAAGATTGAAGTGATTGAGAAGTTACCACCATCAATTTCGGTGAAAGGTGTTTGTAGTTTCTTGGGACATGCCGGTTTTTACCGGAGGTTCATCAAAGATTTCTCAAAGATTGCACATCCTTTATGCAAACTCTTGGAGAAGGAGGTGAAATTCCAATTTGATGATGCTTGCATGGTGGCTTTCAAGTGCTTGAAATAAAAATTGGTCTCCACCCCAGTTATCATAAGTCCTAATTAGTAACAATCCTTCGAAGTAATGTGTGATGAAAGCAGCACAGCATTAGGTATTGTATTGGGGCAAAAACACAACAAATTATTTCACCCTATTTACTACGCAAGCAAAAATCTAAACAGTTCCCAACGTAACTATAAGTTACTAAACAAGAGTTACTTGCGGTAGTTTATGAGTTTGAGAAGTTTTGGGAATACTTGCTAGGTACTAAAGTTGTTGTTCACACTGATCATGCTGCACTTCGTTATCTGATGGCAAAGAAGGATGCCAAGCCAAGATTAATAAAATAGGTGCTACTATTGCAAGAATTTGACTTTGAAGTCAAAGATAGGAGAGGTTATGAAAATCAGGTGGCTGACCACTTGTCAAGATTGGAAGGCTAGGAAAATGACGAGCTAGAGATCAACATAAATGATTCTTTTCCTGATGAACAAGTATTCATGGTAACCCTCAAACAACTTCCACGATATGGTGATTTTACAAATTATATAGTGTGTGGATTAATGCCAGATGAACTAAACATCTACCAATAAAATAGGTTCTTGTTCGATGTTAAGAAGTACTTTTGAGATGAACCATATTTGTTCAGAGAGTGTGCATACCATATCATTAGGAGATGTGTTCCGGAAGAAGAAGCCATTGAAATTCTCCATGCTTGTCATGCTTCACTAGTTGGGAGTCATCATGGTGGTGTATCTACAACTGCTAAAGTCCTTCAAAGTGGCTACTACTAGCCTTCGCTCTACAAAGATGTCCATGAGTTTATTAAGAAGTGCACTCAATGTCAAAAACAAGGTGAAGTGTCCAAAAGATATGAGTTTCCTCTTACGCCCATTTTAGAAGTTGAGCTATTTGATGTTTGGGGAATAGATTTCATGGGCCCATTTGTGAGTTCGTTTCGTAATAAGTATATCTTGGTGGCCGTAGATTATGTTTTTAAATGGGTGGAGGTTGTTGCACTTCCAAACAATGAAGGGGAAAATGTTGTTCAATTCTTGAAATGCTACATCTTTGCTTGATTTGGTACTCCTCAGGCTATTATTAGTGATGGGGGATCCCACTTTTGCAACAAGTGGTTCACAGCCGCACTGAGTAAGTATGGAATGAAACACAAAGTAGCAACTCCGTACCATCCCTAAAAAGCGGCCAAGTTGAAGTGTCAAACCGGGAGATCAAAAACATTTTGGCTAAGACAATGAATGCTAATAGGACTAATTGGTTTCGAAAGCTTGATGACGCACTATGGGTGTATCGTACCACATATAAAACACCAATCAGTATGTCTCCGTATCTACTATTTTTCGATAAATCTTGCCATCTACCAGTTGAATTGGAACACAAAGCATTGTGGGCATTGAAAGCTCTAAATCTGGACTAGACAAAGACTTCAAAAGAGAGAGTAGAGCAATTAAATGAGTTGGACGAATTTAGGTTCAAGGCATACGAAAGTTCAGCCCTTTACAATGAAAAGATTAAGAAACGGCCTGATTCTAAAATCCTTAAGAGAGAGTTTAAAGTGGGAGACTGGGGTTGCTATCCAACTCTCGACTTATACTCTTTTCAGGAAATCTCAAGTCCAAATGGGTAGGGCTGTTTAGAGTGACACGAGTGCTCACAAATGGTGCCATCGAAGTGGAAGGTCAATAAGGACCTGGATTCAAGGTGAATGGGCAACTCTTCAAGTTATACTTTGGCGAGTGTCAAGAGATTTCTCTGATTGAGGTGGTGTAACTAGAAGATGCTTGAGAGCATTTCCATGTCGTGCCACAACGTTAAATAAGGCACTTCTTGGGAGGCAACCCATGTGTTAGTGTTTTAAATAATGTGTGCTGACTTTGTAGGTGCAAGATATTGTATGGGAAGAAGATGCAATTGGCGGATCGCAAAATCTGTTCAGTGAACATGACATAGTCTGCCTTATGGACTTCAAAAATGGAGCTGAGATACTGGAATATTCGGTGGAAGACCTTCATCACTCGGTGAATCATCGATGTGTTTAGGCGACCCTATTTTTCCCGCCATTCCACTTCAGCGCTGATAGCTTAACTCAATGAGTGTTTGGCGATGTTTCAAGTCCATTATGTGAATCACCGGCCTGTTCGGCTACATCCTTTATCTTCACCAATTTTTCCCTTTTTGAGAGTGTCGAACACTGTAACTAAGGGCGATATCCGAAGCAATAGGAGCACCGCCAAGGCATTCGACGACTGTTTCATTTTCTTACCAATTGGGTGCTTAGTGAAGATTCCTCGTCACCTTGCTCTGCCTGTTTACATACTAGAATTTTATCTTTATTTGTTAGTTTTTATTTTTATTCTTATTTCATTTGTGGGAGTGTCCATTCTCTATTCACATTGAGGACAATGTTGAATGCTCTTGGTGGGAGTGTGCGCTTGGTTAGTGAGTTCCTTTTTGTGCTTGGACCCTTCTAAAAAAATTTTACGTTTCTTTTTGTGCTTAGACCCTTCTAAAAAATTTGTTACCTCTTGTGTGTTTAATTGTGGTTGTTCTTGTGCAAATTTGAGTATTGGTTGTGATCAATATCGATGACTTGAATGGTGCTCTCAATCAAACAAACATGAATGTGCGGCTACAATGAGGCCAAATGAAGTTGCATAGAAAATATGTGAACTTTTCGCATCTCGTTGTGACTAGCCGATTATCGAATTGAGTCTCTTGTGATGAACATTACACACTAGCGAAAGTGTGGAGTCTTGTTTGACATTGGTGTCAATGCCTTGTGTGATGAGCTTATCGTGAACCATGTGTGATGACACCTAGAATTTGCCCCGTTGGTCCGTTTGACTAAGTGATGCAAGCTCTTGAAATGATCTTAGGCAACAATTTTAAAGAGTAAAACAATTTGACATTATACCTATTTTGTGGCCTACCTTATGAGTGTGTGAACATTGTGTGAACACCTTTTGAGCCTTATCCTTTTTCTTGGAAGAAACTTGATGCAAATGAGACCCATCTTTATCCCTTCACCAATAATCCTCAAAAAGTGTGGTTTGTTTGAATAGCCAACTTAGGCTAAATGCCTAAGTTGGGGGTGTGGCAAAAAGAAAAGGTAAATCAAGAAATGCAAAAGAATCCCCCTTGATCCATGGTTTTGAGAGAGATGGAACACCTCCATATAGAAAAAGAGAAAAAGAAAAGAAGAATGAAAAAGAAAGTGAATGAAAAAGTTGTGAAATAAAATTGTGAAAGTGCAAAAGAAATGGCGTGTCCCCTGTTCCATGGAAAGTGAATAATGGAGGTGAGTATTGAGCAAGAATGAGAATGATAAAGAAAGGGAAAGGAAGTGTTGTTCATACTACATTTTAGGAGGATAATATCCACTAAGTGAAAATGACCATACCATTACACTCAGCCTTGTTATAAGCCTTAAAAAGACCTTTTTGATCTTGAGTGAGCTGAAACAAGTGTTGGTTGGAAGATAAGGGCAAACCTATGGGTGAAGTGATGCATGTGTTCATCTTTTTGAGTGTGAGAGTTGTTGTGATTCTGTAGCTATAATTTGTTGAACATTTGTGTGAATATGGAATCATCTTTGTGTGTGGGTATTTGAGTACCTTTGTTGAGCTTGAACTTGCACTTGAAGCAAGTATTGTGAACTTGAGAATCTTTGATAGTGGTGAGTCACCACTTGAATATTTGAGTGCACAATTGATCCTTGCATGAGTAAGTTGAGTCTTGTTGTGTGCATTCATGATTAAGTCTTGTGTAGCATTGTTTGAGACATCCTTTTTGAACTACTGAACTTGATTTTTACTTGAGTACAAGCAAAAGTTTATGTTGGGGGTGTTGATGAGTTGGAGATTTGGAATCATTTAGGGCTTTATTTATTTTGATTTAGTGTCCTCAAATGCTTGTTTTGTGCCAATAACTAATGTAAAACCCTTGATTTCTAGGTATATGGATTGCAGAACAAAGCTAAGACAGAAATGGGTAATAGAGATAACACGAGCGAAAAAGAGAAGGGAAAAACAAGCCTGATGATCGCCGATGTCATTTGGTGACTCACTGAATTGCCACTCTACCGCCTAAGTTATAGAATGTTGAGTCTTGATAAGGGGTAGCTACGGTGAGCAGCAGTTCCACTCAATGTGACGCCGATCGCATCAGTGATAGATGACCACGTCGCCAAAAGTACTAATGGAGATCTAGATAAGTGCTAATGGACGACATGAAAGGAAAAAGGGTGCATCGTGGAATCACTCGCGATCTTGATCTAGCTCGCCTAAAATCATAGTGTTTGGACTTAGAAGAGGTGAAAAATGAAGGAGAGTGGAAGGAAAATTGGCAAGTCGCCGAACGGTCGGTAAAGCCCGACTTACCTCTCCGATTGGTCCCAAACCGCCACACCTCAGACTTGCATAAATCAATTTTTGCAAGAGAGAAAAGGCATTCAAAACGTGAGGAACAAAAGATTGAGAGCAAAAACACCGCCATTGTGGATTTCAAGTGATTTTAGCAAGGTTTCCCATTTAAATTTTGTAATAAAGAAGACTTTAGTAAATTTTAAAACTTTTGAATTTCATTTACCTAGCTACGGAAAACATGGCAGGTATTGAATTTCATCTTTTCACTATAATTGGCTAAAACCCTAACCTTGGGGTTTTACTATCTGACTAATTGTTGAATTTTACTAAATAGGTGTTATCGATTAGTGATTTTTGTTGTTAATCTGAAGTGGGTCTAAATTATTATGGTGGTTTAACTACCATATCACATATTTAGTGTGATCGATTTTAGAGTTTTGTGCTTGCTCGAGAGAGAAGTACAAGACCAACATAGTAATTTGGCATCCTTAGTAGTAGGTCTTGAAGGTTTTAGCTTGAGAATGTGAAATCCAAGAGCTAGCCTTTGTATACAGCTTGAGAGAGTGGATTTGATGAGAAAGTGGGCTGGCTATCTCATAGATCGTGTTGACGTTCGAGAGAACTTAATACAAACAAGGTAACTGTTTGAGAGAAAGCTGCCTTACTAATAGTCCACTTTACCCGCAGTGAATTAGCAATATCAATAATGAAATTCACCTATTAAAGTGGATTTCGACAGTTAGTTAGTCAACCCCACAAGAGTTTTCTAGTTTTTTGATTGTTTCTTGATGATAATTTTAAGTGGGTTGGTAACAACATTCTGAAAATTGACTGTGAAACGCTTAAGTATTGTGTTGCTCAGCTTCAAAGGTCACTATCATACTTTCGTATTTAAATTCAAAGAAAGCTACTCTCTGTGGGATCGACCCCAACTCAGTTGGTTGGGTTATATACTGAATAACGATTGTCGATACTTAGAATTGGGTGAAGTGTTTTTGAAAAGTTAATCAGCACTCAAACTAACATGGTATCATCATAGCTCATAGATTCATTAGGTGAGAATGTCCTTTCAACCTTAGAATCATCAATATGTGAGTAAACCTTTCAAATCATATTCGTTGTGTGTTCATGAGAATAGCCTTTCATTCAACACAACAAGATCATCATAGTCATAATAATTTATGCATGATAATATGTAAGGATATAGGGGAGAATGATCTTTCAATCAGTACCACTATTACACCATAGTCATAGGATCTTCATTATCAAAGTAATTCTTTGAAGCACATGCATAATTCTCATGTTCATGTACAAATTCTAATAATTTACCCATCACAAATCCTGAATTACATTCAACCCAACATCTAGAATTTCTACATTAGATATGGGTAATAACACAATTCAGTTAATTCATATAAGACCCATTTACATGCTTCTAAATTCAATTTAGCAATAGAGAGGATCCATGGGTTTGTGGGGGAATTTCACCAAAATTCAACCATACATCATCGATTCAATCATAACCTAACATAATTCAACCATTGAAATTTTTAAGGACCCAAGTCACTCAACCAAAACCCTTGTAATTGGGGAAATTGGATAGTTTTGAAATCAAGTTTTGAAGGGGCACTTTGGGTGGAATCTACCCAAAGATGAAAACTACCATACCTTGATGATGAATCCTTGAAGAATTTGATGAAAAACCCGTGATTTCTTGCAGCCCAAGCTTCAATTATCTCTTCTTCTTCTTGGGTTTTTAGGGAGAGAAATATTGTGAGGAAGACAAACTTTTGATTTTTGATTTGGGTCTTTGTAAAAATAATTTTAATTGGGTGTTTAATGACTAAAAATACCTTATATATTTATTTAAAAATAATATAAAATATACCCATTTAAAAATAGAACTTAAAAATAAAAATTAAAAAAACACTCCTTACCCAAGTGGACTTGCTATACTTTCTAGAAAACACAATCTTCTACATCAAACTCTAAGTCTCGCAGTCAAGCATCTGCATAAGACTTATGCCGACTCTATTCTATGTACAAACATCTCTAATGACCTTTACCTTCTCTATCACATGTTGGATTAGATCAGGACCTATCAACTCTACTTCTCTGATCTTGATCCAATCAATAAGTGACGTACAGTTCCGCCCATATAATGCTTCATAAAGAGTTATATGAACACTTGCTTGGAAGTTGTTATTATAAGAAAAATCAATCAGTAAGAAGTGATCATACCGATTCCCACTAAAATCTAGCACACATACCCATATCATGTCATTGAGAATTTAATTTAGATCATACGTTCGGCTTGGCCATCATTTTGAAGATAAAAATCTGTACTACGTTAACTTTAGTCCCCAAACCCTTCAACAAGGATCTCTGTGACTGTGTAGTAAAATGTGTCTATTTATAAAAAAATAATTAATACTGGACACAATGGATTCTAAATATCTCTCTAATGTACATCCCAACATAGCTTTCCACTAGAATGTAGTCCTGACTAGATAGAAATGGGTTGATTTCGTCAACATGTCAATAATCACCCAAATGGAATTGATCTTCCCTTGCGAATGGGGAAAGAATGTGATAAAATTCATATTTACGTCCTTCCACTTCTACAATGGAATAACTCTACCAAGTTAGAAAACTAAGCTTCTGATGCTCTACATCTCCCTATTGACAACATATATCTTTAATACCATGACACATTTTCATGTATCCTATGTGAACTGAGTAGCGAGAATGGTTTGCATCTCCCATACTCTTTTATAGAAGCCATGTGGCATTCAGAACATATAACTGGTAGAATCTAAAGATGTACCTCCTGCTCTATCAAAGGTAAAAAAATCTGGTGCTAAGCCTTGCATGTGAGCTGATCTAAGCTAGGATACTCATTTTGTTAAGACATTACCTCCAAAAATAGAGATGATATTACTCGGTCCTTAGCTGTGACTCTAGCATCGTTGGAGTTTAATAATCTAACCCTCAACCAACTAGTTGATGGAGCTCTTAGGCCATCTTCTGGTTCTCAGCTCCAAAAGGTGATAGACTGTCAAAAGAATTATGATTGAGGGCATCCACTACTATATTCGATTTCCTTGGATGATCTAAGATATCCGCATCAATGACTTTGAGAAATTCATTCCATCTGCGCTATTGTAGGATTACCTTTTTTAGTCTAGAAATATAATCGGGCTCTTAGGATCTGTATAAATATCAACATTGAAGATATTCAAGTAATACTTCAAAATCCTCAAGGAATGAATAACACCAGTCAATTCTAAATCATAGGTTGAGTAGTTCTTTTCATTCTTATTGAACTATCATCAAGCATAAGAAATTACCTTTCTATGATAAGTCTAAACATAAACCAGCCTAATGGTTGAAGCATAATGATACATTGTATTGCCCTCTGGACTGTCTTGTAGGGCCAAAACTTATGTTGAAGTCAATTTATCTCTCAGCTTTTCGAATGTCCCCTCGTAGAGTATTGTCTACTGAAACTTAGCTTCTTTCTGAGTAAAATTTGTTAAGGGTGTTGAAAGTGAAAAAAATCCTTCCTCCAACTTTATGTAATACTCCACTAACCATCAGAAAGCTTCGAAATTCTATCAGTTTTATAGTTCTAGGCCAAGTCTTCACAGCCTCAATCTTCTGTAAGTATACCCGAATACCAACATCTTATACAATATGGCACCAGAAAAACAATTGAACACAATTAGAACTCATACTTTAAGAATTTAGCATACAACCTCTAACCTTTGGGTAACTGAAGCACTACTTAGAGCTGATATCTATGTTTTGCCTCTGAATGAGAATGTACTAGAATATCATTAACTAATATAATTACGAACAAGTGTAAAATGACATGGATATTATACTAATCAGGTTCATAAATATTGTTGGCTTATTCGCCAATCGAAAAGACATTACAAGAAACTCCAAATGACCATATATAATCCGGAAGGATGTCTTTTGAATATTAATCTCTCAAACAAGTACCTAGTGGTAACCTTAATGTAAATCAATCATTCAGAAGCATCCAACATCATATAGTTGGTCAAAAAACCTATAAATCCTTTGTAGTGGATATTTGTTTTGTATAGTCACCTTATTCAGCTTTTGGTTGTGTATACACTTCTGCAGTAAGTCATCTTTCTTTCATACAAATAACATTGGTGCACCGCTTGGTGATGCACTAGTCCTGATGAATCCATTATCTAATGTATCCTTTAATTGTTTTTTATAATATTCCTTCAATTTTGCTGGTGCAATTCTATATAAGAGAATTGATACTAGTAGAGCATCTGGTAATGTATCAATAGAAAAACTTGTTCCCTGTTCTAGATAAATATCAAGAAGTTCACCTTGAAATAACTCATTTCCCACTTGAATAAATGAAGAGTAGAGGGATTATCATCAATAACTTAAACTTGCTCGAAAAATATGATAAGTGTAGCCTTTGGCAAACATTTCTTTGCCTGAAGATTGCAAATAAACTTGCCTTTTGGCATTGAAACATTAGCATTCCATTCTCATACTACTTCCCCTGGGAAGTAAAATCTAACAGTCTTCTCTCGGTAGTCAACATTGGCATAACAAGGTTTCAACCAATCCACCCATATTAATAATAAAGTCTAGCATCACTAGCTCTATCAGGTTTAAAAATTTCTAATGACCAACAATCTAAACCGTAAAGCCTCAAAAAATCCTCTTGAGCATACAAGAAACACAAAGCATGATTTAGATTTCATACGTACTTATAACTCAACCCTATAGCATGATATACTAATTGAAAGAAATGTAATTGATCCTAAATGCCCTATAGCCTCTTGATTAAAAGTGTGGTGCACAACACACCCATAAACAAGAATCTACAAGACACGACTTGTGGAGTCCCTCGGACACGGCGTGCTCTGCTACCAAGGTTGCCAGGACCCAAACTAGAGATACGTGACTGGAACTCGATACCTTATTCAATTGATTTAGCCACTAAAACATATTACCTGACAAAACTGTGGGCCTAGAAGTTCGGGTAGCATAAACTCTAAAAATACTAAGTCTGGACCATTAGGGTCATAACCTGAATAACAATAACTCATATAGACAAAGGTAGATAAGACAAAAGTAATAAAGTATTAACTGGCCGACAGAGCTACAATCGAGGATATACACATATACATACCAAGCCTATGTGCGTAGAGATTGGAAGCTGCAGAAAGAAACTTAGAATTTTGTGTCCACAATAGCCTCAGAGAGTGTCATAAGCACTGGTCGATACAAGGCCTCTACTATGCCTAAACTCTACAACAAAACTAAACATCCTATGAAAGCTCCAAGAAGAGGTGGAGCTTACCAACTCACAGTTGAACCCTGAATCCTAGTGGAGGGGTCCATAAAAATCCCTACCTGGACCTGCACGCAAGAAACAAAACACACCGCATCCCTGAGCAATGGGACATCAGTACAAATAAAAATGTACTAGGATGTAAGGTAAAAAGTAGAATCATAAATATCTGCTATAAAAAGGGTAATAAAGATACCACCTAAAACAAAAACTCTAATAGCCTCCATGGATGACATCTGACCTTATACAAATTAAGTATGCATGGTATGATGACAGAATCGTATGTCAGGAGTACATATATGTATATGCTAAGTCATGTCATACCCAACCAAGTGCTAGCAACGGTGGTACATTTCGATAGCTAATTGGCATCGTATTTGCCAACTGGTGGTCATTCGTATCTCATATGTATAAATATAGGCAATAGGTCTCATACCTTTCGATTATAGCTCGGGAGTAGTATGCATAACTTGTCATGGATTCGTAATGCATTTATGTCAACTTAAACATGTTGCCAATCTTGGCTTGTTAGTACTCTTGTCCTAATAATCTCGTAATTTCTTTGGTATCCCATGTAAATATCTCGTAGATCCATATATTCTTGTAGATTAAACTAGAAAACTTAAATCAAATTAAGAAAGCTAACTTAAACCTAAGGATCTTCATATAAAGCTTAAGGTGCTTCACTTAGTGTTGATATATGTTTCCCTAGTAATATGTAAAAGAAAGTATTTCATAAAAAAGCATATCCATTAGTAGTTTAAACATACAAGTTACATTAAGAGTTTTGGAAATTGACATGTTATTTTAAGTTTTTGAAAAAAAGGAATTATCGAGGAAGGAGGAATTATTTCAAATTCTTAATGTTCCTCCCTAATCTTTCTAAGTTAAAACACCTAAAAAAGAATAAGAATATACACACATGGACCTACAGTCAAGAAAATCAATCCAATGACACATAGACGCTGAGTACCCTATATATCGAACAAGTAGAATATCTACATAATGGAGTCACAAAAATATACAACTTCAATTCCAATGCCTTTCACAAAATGTCTTTCTAGCAATAGAATAGCAAAACAACCTTTGACGAATTAGTATTCTAAAATTCATGCTCAAAAGAAGTAACGCTTAGCCTTAACATACCTTAATATTGGGTTTTGCAGTATTAATATGGACTTTACCCCTTCTTTAGAGTATGTAATCTAAACAAAATCATGTCACACAACCATTATAGATAGAATATTAACACGTCAGGGTGAAAGTAGCAATTTAGAGATTACTAGTACAGTGTTTAGCTTGCTAGACCCTTTTTGAGTGTATGCTGCATTACAATTTCTTCTACAAAGTACAACCCCAAATTAATGAGATAGCATACATTTTTTCAAAAACTATTAACAAGTGGAGGCATACACAACAGTTAACAACAATCAACTAGAGTATGCCTACATAACAATAAAAACTCGATGTATCGCCACACCCCTCCATTCCAACCACAAAATAACCACAACAAAATACCAACCATGAGTCTTCAAACCATTAAAGCAAGAAATAATTATTCAACATAACCATATCAATTTGAACTCGCCGTTTCCGATCACTATCTTGATAGTTCGTCAAATAATTATGTTTGGAATCATGTCTTTCTCTTCATAAGCAATAAGAGGTTAAAAGGGTAAAACCTTAACTTAAACTTGATGGAGCTTATAGTATTTTTAATGTCTCCTCAATAACAAATGGTCTCCTGAAACACAAGACATTGAACCAAGAAGAAACCATTTGAAAATCGCAATGCATTAATACAAGTTATGTTACACTAATTATCTTACAATTAAATACCCATGTATACTTCTTATCTTCCAGACTCATATCCAAAAAAACCACACAGTACTATATCATTTCTGAAAATTCCAGCAACAACAACAGAGAATACTTCAAAATAGCCCAATACCACATAACTATCAAAATATTATTTACCATCCATCTATTCGTGTTATTGCTTATATATCATAGATATAACTTTGAATAACTCAATAAAATGAAGGGTGAGAATGATTACCTCCAAATAGCAACAGCAACACTTGAAAACGAGACTCCTTCACCATGAATAATCCTTCATATCACAACCAACAAGGAGGAAAAGGTTAGCAGAATCTCTATGAACATTTTGAGGGTGAAACCACATTGAAATCATATAGATCTTGGCTTTGATGATAAGGGAACCTTTAGAGAGGATTTAGGATTGTTTTCTTCTTATTTGATTGAAGATAATGAGATAAAAGAAAGAGAAATCAAATCTTATAGAGCTAAACCAACATAGGGGCTAGGGGCCCACCTTCATGTGCCTGCTTGTGCAGTCTCACTAAAATCTGAATATCTTTCTATTTTGAAGTTGTAGGGACAAACGGTTTAGTCCATTGGAAAGAAGAATCGTAGACCTTCGATTTTGTATATTGGGGGTTCTTCTAAAGCGTTATATATTGGGAGAAAATCTTTGAGACATCTAACCCAAATTTTAGAAAGTTTATCAAAGAAACTTACTCTAACGTTTGTCGACTTTTATTTCCCAGCTTGCTTGACTTCAAAACATAATTTACGATCGTTGGGCCACTATATTATCTTATAAAACATCCTTCTTATCATGTAATACACTCTTACTCTTACCCTGAAGGTACTGGTTAACTTAAACCTTATGAACGAGTGGGGTGTTAGAAGAGACATTCTTTAACTCGAACTTGTTTAAGGGAATCCTTTACCCATAATGTTAGTCTAATTCTTTTATTTTACCACCCCTTTGCAACCTTATTCTCTTGACGTGATACACTAAGTTATGTAAACCTTATACACTCATGCAATGTTATGCATAGAATGCAAAAGAACCACAGGGTCTCACACAACCCTTGGAAGTTATGTTCCTAGCTTTAAGACAAGTGACAAACAGATCCTCAAGCATAGAATTTCTCCCTTTTTACTCTAGGATGGGTTCTTTTTTAAACTAAAACTTAACCACTCGGGTTCTAAATTTTACAAAAGCATAATAAGATTGCAGCCAATCCATACCAAGAATAACATCAAAATCCAACATATCAAGCTCTACAAGATAAAATAAGTGACTCTATGGGATAAGGAGATGGGACAAATTCTATAGACTCTCTTAGCCACAATAGATTCACCAATAGGAGTATAGATACAAATAGGGTCTAATAATACACCAGAGAAACATCGAATCTCACAGCCCAATATAGCATCACAAAACACAAAGTAGTAGTGGGATCAAGCAAAGCATAAACATCAAGATGAAAAACTTTCAACATAACGGTAACAACATTAGGAGAACCGTCTTGATCATGTCGAGTTTGAAGTGCATAAAATCATTTTATCTTTGGGTCACTCAAAGCCGAACCATTAGGCAGAACTTGCCTACCATCTTTCGTCTTGTCATTACTAGATGGTTAATCTCTCAAATGGTGACCACTTTACCACAATCAAAACAATTATCTGTTCCCATCATGCATTTTCCCAAATGACTCTTCCCACACTCTTGGCATGCGGAAACTGAAGATCCATTTAAGACATTGTTTCTTCCTTAAGGCTTAGGTTAGAAACCCTTTCTCTATTGAACTTAGGATCCGGAGCATTAGAGAATCCTTGACAAGAAAACATTTGTTAGAACCTAGAGCGACCATGTCCATCAGACCTTGAATGTGAGAAGTCACCATTACTGGTCTTTGTACTCTTTGCCTTATTAGACCTTCATTGAAGCTTCTACTCTTCAATTTATTGAACATGAACCATTAAACAATAAATGCCCATTTTCTTTATAAGCATGGTGGTACGACATTCCCTAACCACCATTTCGGATACTCCTAAAACAAACTTGTTCATATTTGCCCTAGGATCGACAACCATAGTAGGAGAATATTTTGAGAATTATATGAATTTCAAAGCATACTCTTTCTTACTCATATTTCCTTGACGAAGGTTAACAAACTCAAGAACCTTTGACTCCCTCATCTAAATGGGAAAGGACATATCAAAAAACGTAATCTTAAAATTGTCCGATCAAGAGGACATGCATTAAGCACCCTCTCTTCCTTCCATTGATTCAACCAAACTTAAGAAACACCGATGAGTTGATCAACGGCCAATTCTACCTTTTTTACTGGCATCACTCCCATAATCATCAAAACCTTATACACATCATCTATAAACTCTTGAGGATCCTCCTCAACCTTAGGACAATGAAATTATAAGGGATTCATATTAGCGAAGTCCCTCACCCTTTTTTTCTGCCATACCCATATTTGGGTTCCCAAGAGCCATAGCCTCTATATAGGCTTGAGCCAACACTTGAAAAGCAACTTGTAATTCTGCATTAGTCATTTATTCAGTCAATGGGTCGTGTGGAACTTGAGAAGCTTCTAATTCTACATTATCATTTGCATTCCTTCTAACGTATGCTCTTCAAGTGGCCATATCGTGAAAAACATCAGATAAGGATTAGGAGAGAGACATATAGAGTTAAACTTTATTGCACAAATTTAGAGTGATGAAAGAAGTAGAATTTCCTATACATCTTATAGCTTTATATTCATAAATGTGGCACACTGAACACTCATGAACAAGAATCTACTCGACCTTATGAGACATCCTAGGACCTTTCTAAACCTTGTGCTCTAAATACCAAGTTTTTTACAACCCAAATCATATCCTAGGTGTAACATGACGTATAGAACCCTGGAAGGCCCTACATAAGACACTTAGCATACATCATACAAGATAATAAAAATAAGGATTTCAAAAGTAGTATTTTATTATATCAAAAGAGTTTAACAAGGAGGAAGTCTAACATTATCTCAACAAGCAATCTAAAACATCAAGGAAGTGGTTGGGACATAACCCATAAACCACATACATCATTCAAACACTAGAAAAGATATAAAGTAAGTAAAAGTGTCTTGATCCTTCGAACATGAGGACTCACCAACTCTGAAAGCTGATGGAATGATCAACATGCCATGAGTGTGAGAGGTGGTGATGTGTGACCCTACATTAATGAGATAATGTAGGCACAACTATGATTAGTACATGGAATGTAAAAAGTACGGGGAAATATGCATAAATAGACAAGATAACATGAAGAAATTTAAACATGAGAGATATGACCAACATTTGGGTATTTAAAGGCTTGAGGAAGCAACAACATATATTTCACAAGATATGGTCTCAACACATTTGAAATAAGAGTTATAACGAAGATTTTGAAGAAACATATTCATTTTATGGGATATTAGCTTTAACCAATAATAATACCATGACAGCTATATCATGGAATCCGATATAACCCTCATTAGAAGAAAAAAGGAATTCTACTTGTCAAGGTAGAATCGGTACACCTCACCTTTTGATAAAGTGGATCTACTAGCTAGGTCATTTAAGACAATCCTATGGGGGCGCGTAGTTTGGGACTAGAGGTTACTACTAGAGATACCCTATTTGAGTCTCCACCTCAAAGCCCTCTCGGTTCTAAGTCAAAATCCCAACGAAATATATAATAATCAAATATCATTATAACATGGGAAATGCAATGATAAATACCAATATATATCTGAAAGATCAAAACATAGAATAGCTACTTAAATTACAAGTCAAGCATTGGTGGGAAAAGATTTCACAAATGTGAATCCATATATGAGAAATACTATTCACAATCATGATTATATTCGTATGTGAGTAAACCTTTCACAAAAACATTGATAATTTAATCTTAAAGTACCCTATTATGATCAACATCATTTTAGTGATTCATTCAATTGCTTTAATTTTGTTGGTATCATTCTACACGGTGGAATTAATATTCGATGGGCATATGGTAATGTAGTGACAACAAAATCAGTATGTTGTTCAAGGGGAGTATGAGGAAGCTCATCTAAAAAGACATCAAAATTTATCAACCACTGAAATAGACTGAAATGTTGGTTTCTCAACATCAATATCTTAAAAGAGGAGGGTATGACAAATATTGCCTTTCATGTTCATTTCATTGTATAAAGGCAGGAAATAATCTTGCTTTTCAGCATTGTCGTATACCCTTTTACTCTCAAAATACTTCTAGTGAGTAATGGGATAACATAAAATATTGTAGAGCCTAGTTCTATCAAAACATAAAAATAGTGGGACCAACCATTCAATATATCTACCACATCATATATTGATGACTACGAAACCTATGACTTGTAATGCTCTTGAATATCCTACATTTGGATAAGGGTAATCCTCCACTAGTCTTACTTATCATAGTTGGCCACCTTAGGCCTTCCTACAAGCTCTTCATCTATCATTCTCATCTTTAGCTTATCTTTTATAGACATGAGGAAATCACCTCCTTGCCTTGTCATAAAGACTCTTGGGTAGTTGCCTTTTTCCTTACTTAAAGTCTAATGAGTAGACGCATCTTACCTTTCTTATATGGTCACAGGTATTCGCCTCCATGTCAAATTTAGATAGGGTACGCGTGCAATGCATGTGTCAGAGAACTAGTGTATATATATATGGGTGTGTGTGTGTGATTTTCTAATTATTTGTATTTTGAACAATTTAAAAATTTACATACATATTAAAATTACAACTTGCAATTTTTATGTGTAAATGTTGATGTTTTATTCGATTTTACCATTGTTGACTATCTTTTCGATTTTAAAATTAGATGGTTTATTTTTTTAAAATTGAAAAATGACATTTTGTGAGTGATCAATTTATTAAGATGAAAATTATTTATCCTCAAATAATTCAAGTGAAAATATAGCAAATATGACAACAAAATTGTTCTTCTCATAGCTAGTTAGAAATGCAATAAAATAATAATATTTTTTGACAATTATCTAATTGGACCCAATTACATAATAATTCAAGGGTATAATTGGAAAAAAACTTTTTATAGAGTTTTGATCCAAACACAAGATGAGGAGTGAAACAATGAACCAAACACTTGATAAAAATAAACCTTGCATTACTAATCCATGCACTACTAATCCCTGCAATTCTAATTCCTACATTACTAATCCATGAGTTATTAATTTTTGTGCCAAACGAACCCTTAGTGCGTTAGAAACTAGACTCGTAGATCTTTGATTTTGTATTTAGGGGGGCCACTAATTCTTTACAGATTGGGAGAAAATCCACAACCCATTTTACCAAAACTTTAAGAGAAATTCTTAAAGGTAAGTTACAATAACTTTTTTCGACCTTTATTTTGCAACTTGCTTGACTTCAAAACATAACATACAATAATTATTCAATAGAAATACCTCGTAAAACATATTTCCTAACACATTAATGTCTTAGTCTTATCCCAAAAGTGTGATTGTCTTGCATTGTAACAAGTGGGGTGTTGCATCCTTCCGCCCTTAGGAACATTTATCCTTGAATGAAGATAATGTGTTACTCATCATAGGAAACAATACAAGAACTTATATAGTACATAAGTAACTTACCTCACATACTCTAATTATCTATCTTTTCTTAACATCATATGAAGGAGGGAATAATTAGGGTTATCTAGACTTCATGACCCCTTCGGTAGTCTATACGATTTGTCATGTACCATGGGTTTACGGTAGTTTTGATGCACTATTCTTGAATTTTTTGTGTGTCTTAGGCATTTTTGTTGTTTTGTTTCATTTTGCAGGAAATCGATTTGAAGTAGTTAAAGTTGACTATAGCTGAACTAGCAGAATCTGGCAACCTACGAGCCATCACTCAGATGACGAGCCATAGGTTAAAGCCATGGATCAGTTGTTCAAGGAAGTCTGATCTAAGTGTGGAACCACGGAGGTAACTGACGGCCCATAGCTTGAGTGACGGACCATCGGCAGGAGCCGTCGTTTTATTCAGAAAGTTGAGTTCCAATACTTGAACCACGAATGTGCAAGATGGGCCATGAATAGACCTATGAACCATAGGTGATGCCCGTCTATGAGAAGACCAAGAATTTTGCAAATTGCTGAACCACAGAAGAGATCCACGGACCATTGGATGATCCACGGTCCGTTGATGGCTACCATCGATCGAAAACTTCCAAAACTGGATTTTCCTTATTTTATTTTCCCACTTTTATTAGGACTTAACTTCTATAAATATAAGATGTAATTTACATTTTTAAGGGTTAGACCTTTTTGGAGACTATTGTCCTTGGCTTTTGGGATTATTTTGAAAACAATTAAGCAATTTAATTCTTGAAGTTTGTTTTATGCAATTTTCTTTTGAGTTTAAATTCAAGATTTTGGTGTGCATATATTCTAATTGTAAGTTCATAATTTATCTTATTAACCCTAATATGAATTGTTAATTCTCAAGCATGAGTCACTAAATCCACAACTAGGGTTGTGGAAACCACGAGTAATTAACAATGTATGAATAATAAATAAGTAATTTGAGAATAGTGTAAGCATGTATTGTTAATCCTTTCATTCATAATGCTTTCTAGCGGTGCACAATATTAGAACTCGCGTCATTCCTACTTGCCGGACCAAGGAAGTAATGAATGAAAAAGGATTGAACAACGGAGATTTAAACAAGTTTAGCCGCTATCTAATAGCCAGAGCTTAATCATTGTGATGTGAGGGTTAATCCAAGGTTAAAGGTAAGAGTTAGTAAAATACACACCCATAGACAGAACAAGTTGTATGATGAAGTTCCCTATTTGGAGGACCAATCACTTAGGTATACCTAACTTATCAACCTTGCATGTTAACACTAGGATTGAACTACTATTATGAGTAATAGTGCGTTAATAGCTTGTGGGGAACACTTAAGCCCTAGTTTTCATCTCATATTGATATCTCAAAGTGCAAATGTTGTTTACTTGTTACTTAGTGATACAAATCAACAAACTATTATTTTATTTAAACCCCCCCCCTGGTTGTTACTTTTCTCGAAAATCAATTAAATAAGCGTAGATAATCGTAAGTTAGCCTAAGTATGAACCATATTCCTTGTGGGATTGATCCTAACCAGAAAGTTAGCTTTTTTATTTGACAAGTACATAGAGTCAAAGCATTCCACTGACTCCCTACAACCCATAACTACAAAAAACCTTGAGAAGAATGGCTGGAAGAGGCTTAAATCTCAAGATACACAATAATCCAGTTGGAGAGGGCCAAAGAGATAGAGTTAGTGTGCAACTTCCCAGAGTAGTGAATGCGCCTGACCATATTGTAAATACGGAAAGTGTGCATAACCAGTAGGCACTGAGAGGCCGTGATAACTACAGAGTTGACAATGGTACTATGGAATCAACTGGTGCTATTGTTCTCCCTTTATTACCTTCGGGACATTTTTTATGGTGACCAGAAGTTTGATGCAAATGCTTACATCGAGGGGGTTGTTTGTTTGGTTACCTTCAGAGGATCCATATGCCCGCATGACTAAAGTTATGAGTGTCTGTATGAGTAGTGTGGGACAACAAGACTTAGATATGGATGTAATAGATTTATAATTATTCCTACTCTCGTTGACAAGTGATGCTACTGTGTGGCTATCTAAGTTGCCATACAATTCAAGATATACTTGTGACCAGTTACATAAGGTGTTCATGGAGAAGTATTTCCCGATGTCCAAGACATTGAATCTAAAGGATATGCTAAATAACTTGGTAGCATTGGCCGGGGAGTCGGTAAGTAATTTGTGGGATAGATTCACTGGGTTCATGAGGTGTTTGCCAAACCACCGCATAGATGATGAGTCACTAAAAGAGTATTTCTACAAAGGGCAGGATGAAAATGGAAAAAATGTGCTAGATACTATTGTTGGAGGATCTTATGCAACGTGCACGTTTGAAGAGATTGTTGAAAAACTTGAGAAGATCTCCAAGAACAAAAAGGCATGGAGCACTAGAAAAGCAAACACTAGCAGGAGTACATTCGCAGCCCAAATCGGCTCAAGTCGATGCAATGATTATATTTGTGAAGAGATGGCCCAATTAAGAATAGATGTCGACTTGGTATTGAAACATGTGAGTAGTAGCGTAGAAAAAGTGAAAGTTGTCAATTACCAACCTAGAGCTCCACCTACTGATGAGTACTATTACAAGGGAAATGCAAATATGGTAAATGATCAGACGGGAAGTTTCCAGACTAATGCCCAAGGCTCCAATTCAAAAAATTGACGCCAACGTTAAGGAAACCAAGGTCAAAACTATGTCAACTACAACGTGATGGTAACTATGTCCAGGTTAGGAACTTCAATCGGGACAACAACTACAACTGGAATAGTTATGGAAAAAGGAATGAGAATAGTGTACCTTATGTTCCACCGGGTAATAGAGATGTCGGATCGAGTATGAATCTCATTGAAGACATAATGCAGAAGATGATGAAAAGATTTGAGAAGATTGATGATAATGTGAAGGAGATGTGTAGTGACTTATCTAGTATCAGTTAAAAGTTTGATATCCATGCAGTGTCGATTAAGCAACTTAAGCAGCAGTTGGGTCAATTTTCCACAATGGTAAATCCACATCAGCCAGGAACACTTCCAAGTAATACTATTTTAAATCTAAAAAATGACGCTCATTGCATGGCAGTCACCACTCGAGGAGGAAAGCAGACTATAGATCCTCAGATGCCGAAGGAAGTGGTAAGTGCAGAAAAAGGTAAGGATGAAGTTGAGGAGCTAAAAGATGATAATGAAAAGGAATCCGAGGTGACGCAAAAAGTGATCCCTATGCAAAGACCTCCACCCCTCTTCCCACAAAGGTTGGTGAAAAAGACTGAAAAGGGTAAATATCATAGGTTCATAGCTATGTGGAAGAAGTTGTCAATAAATGTCCCATTGATAGAGGTACTTGAGCAGATGCAAGGGTATGTGAAGTTCATGAAGTATCTGGTGACTAAAACGAGGGCTGGCAATTTTGAAATAGAAGACAAGTTACAGAATTATAGTGTTGTTACTACTAGGTACTGGTGTAGAAAAAAGAGGATCCTGGAGCTTTCACCATCCCATGTACTATCGTTATACTGCATTTTGTGAAGGACTTGTGTGAATTGGGTGCTAGCCTTAACTTGATGCCATTGTCGATCTATGAAAATTTACGTTTAAGAGAAATCGACTGCAATGCGGTTACTTATTACTGATAGAACTTTGAAGAAACCTATGAGAGTGCTCCAAGATGTTCTTGTGAAAGTTGAGTCATTTATCTTTCCGGTGAACTTTGTGATACTGGATTGTGAGGTTGATTTTGAGGTCCCCATCATCTTAGGGAGACCATTTCTTGCTACTCGGCATGCGTTCGTCGATATGGAGAGAGGACAAATGTAGTTTTGATTGAACAATGAAGAGGTAACTTTTAATATATGCTAGTCTATGAAGCATGCAAGTAATCTCAATTTGGTATCGGTAGTAAATCATATTGTTGAGCAAGAATCAAAAGTTTCTATTGAAGAGATGTTAGGTGTTAAGGCACTAGCAGCTGTGATAATGAATTTTGACAATTATGGTATTGATGACTATAAAGTGCTAGTTGTTGCACTTGAGAGGGTTCAGTTTCGTTATAAACCAAAGCAGTTGGAGTTCGACATTATATATGCTTCTATTAGAGAGCGAAACAACATAGTATTAAGTTAAAACAATTGGGAAAAGACCCAATAACCCATAACTTAAATTTGAAAACAAAGCTCACTGGAGCTTGTTAAACGCTACTCGGCGGTTGGCCAAGTGAGCCTTTAGCTCGCTGAAAATTACAGTAAGTTGGCTTTGTGGCTAAGTCAACTTTGGGAATGGGGAGTCGACTATGGCGACAGGCCGAGCGGAATGGCGAGCTCTAATTAGCTCGCCTAAATATCCAGAACATTAGATATTGAAATCGAGCCAAAAGGAAAGGGGCTCTACTTGATGGATCGCCAAGTCGACTCGGCAGATCACCAAGTCGAATATGAAGTAAATGTTTTCCCTTCTATAAATTCGGGGTGGCACATAGTTCCCCCATAAAACACCCATTAATCTTCCCCACTACTCTCATATATTCCCCACTTCTATTTTTACATTCCCCAATCTTCTCCAAATCCCTTATTCTCCATATTTTTCTCCTCCAAAAAGCAGTAAGGTCCGGGTTGGTGTATATTTCCTTTGGGTCTTAAGAAGAAATCGCAACTAACACACTCTTCAACTTTGCTTTACTTGTAAGGCAAATGATTTCACAAAACCTTGAAATTTTCATTGTTTATATTAAAATCACAAGTTGTACTTGACCTTTGGTATAATATTGCATGTTTAAATCCATGAAAATTAGTTCTAAACTACCCTTGGGATGATGGTGTTGTTAGTGTGTTGATGTATTGAACTAAATAATGTGGGTTCGATGTCTAAGTGAATTCGTTGACTTAGGGTTTCAAATTATTCTTGATTGGAATGTGAAATTTGCATGATTGAAACCCTAGGAATGATAGACTACCTTGTTAACATGTTGAAATGTATGTTTTAGACATAGTGTAGGTGTTATATGTGTTTTGAACATGTTGGAGTGAAAGTGAACCACACGTGCATACGGCACGGGTCGACGACCACAATCCACAAACTGTGGGGAAACTTACAGATTTTAGTTTGTGGTCGACAATACAATTCACCAAAATAGCTTAAGTTATGAACTTGACATGGACTACAGTTCGTCATTCAATCGACGAACCATTCTACACGACCATGGTTCCACCTTCAAAAACATAAAATAGGGCTTCTTGACTTACGGAGGGGACTGACGGTCTGTTGATCAGTCGATGGTCCATAGTACCCACCGTAGGTCCCAAAAATAGACACTACCTAAAAAAAATCTTAATTTTTATCTAAGTCCAAATGTTCTTCTAAAACATTTTCTTTGTTCTTTTAGAGTCCTTCAAATACTAACTAGTCTTCCACAGGTTAAATGGTGTCAAAAAAAGCACCCTTCTACTCGAGGAAAGGCAAGTCAAAGTTGGTAGCACCCTCACTCCGACTCATTGACGAGTCTAGTGGAGAAGAGTACGCACTAGAGCATAATAGAGGCTCCCCCACTGCCTCCTGTCAAAAACTTTGAACTGTGTTATATATGTAGGCTTAATAAGTTGAATGTGTTGGATCTTTATGTGACATGACAGAAATAGGTATGATAGCATGCCTTAAGCTAGAACTTAAACTAGATACTTCAATGATTCGATAATTAAACAATGTGCCAAGTGTGTGTAAGGTGATTTTGTCTATTCATGCAGTGTGTGCCAGTCTAGAACTTTCCTCGTTGGTCCTATTAAGATAATCTAGGATGGGAACTGGGAAATTATTATAAGCCCTTGTTGATAATAAGTCCATTTAAGCCTAAAAAGAATCCAACCAAAAGAAATAAATGTTCCTTTATGATGAGTCCACAAATTGGACTCATTTAGGGCTATATTTTGATAGAATTAGTGTCCTCAAATACATATTTTGTCTGAATATTTGATGAAAACCCTTACGTTTCAGGTGTTTGGAGTTTGAGGGAAAGCATGGGCATTACTTAGTAAAAAGGAACAAAAGTAGCTGGAAGAACGAAGAAATGAAGATCTGAGAATCACCAAACCCATTCGGTGAGTCGCCAAAAGGTCTTACCTCGCCTTTTGTTCCAGTGTGTTGAGCCCTGAAAGAAAGGATCAAATTGGCGGTGAAAAGGAGTAGTCAGCGTGTCGCCGAGCAGTTCTATGAACCAGTACTATGTCGCCCAATGACCTAAAACATGATGATGCTGAAGGATAGAGCAAGACGGCGATGAAACCTACCAAAGGGCGGATTGCCAAGTTGATCAGCGATCTCGACTAACGGCGCCGAATGATCCACTACAGCACAGAATTTTGAAAACTATAAATACTCATTGAGAGAACTGTAGCTTAGTATCAGATTTTTAATATAGATTTTTCATATAGATTTTTTGAGTTCTAAGTTTGGAGAGGGTTTTGAAGAACTTGAAGATTCAAAGGGTTTCAACTCGAAGAATTTGGATTTGGGTCTTATGGATTCTTCACTCTTGGCTTGTTTTGAGACTTAAATCTTCATACTCATTTGAATGCAAACTCATATTGGTATAAATTTCTATCTCTTTTACATGTCTAGCTAAAACCCCAATTCTTGGGGTGTGATTTTGTGAATATGGGTTATATTATCTATTGGGTCTTGCTTGTTGATGATTTATTTGTTCTTTAGATGTGATTTCGTTTAGTAGTTGTGGAGGAACTTAATGAAATTGTGGTTGCAAATACGATTTCACCTTTGTGTTTTTGGATTACTCGAGAAAGAGGTCATAAAACTAAGACTACTAAATTGATGGCCGGTGGGATTGGGTCAACATGAGGTTCAGCTTGAGAGAGTGAACCCTAGTCCTTCTCCCACACACTCAACTCGAGAGAGTGAGTGGGCTAAGGCGGAGGGTGTTCTTCATGTAGGAAGTGGGTGTCCAAGAGGAACCCATTTGATTCGGGGTAAGTTGCTCGAGAGAGAATTTACCCCCACTATAGTCTAGCCTAGTCACAAATATTCAACAGATTTATTATCAAAAGCATGTACCCAATAGTTTAGTTTATCCTGTATTCCTATCACATCCCAAGAACCCCATCTCCTTGATTAGTACTATTTTCATTTTTGTTGTTTTTGTTTACTTGTGACAAACCCCTATCATTAATTGACACTTACGTCACCCCTTAGATTTAATATGTATGCATTCAAAAATATTTTTAGCTATGGCTAATTAGAACTAAATTTTATTTTTCTATTAATTCTCAAGCCCACTCCCTTGGGACACGACCCCAACCCTTGGTTGGGTTGCTATACTATTGTATGATTGTAGACACTTGCAGTGGAAGTTGTGTCTTGTTAAACAAACATCACCTTCGATCCAAATGTTTGAGCCTAACGAATACCACTTCTTTCAATACACCTAACTTACCTTCCCTAAAATTTGTTTTGTCCCTAGTCCCTCCTTGGACATTGTGCACCTTAACTTAGGCCAAAAGCCTAAGTTGAGGGTGGCTAATTAACAAGTTACCTGAATCTCGGCCCTGGTCCGACCTACTAAATCATGCACCTCAACTCATGCAAAATACATAAGTAGAGGGTGGCTATGAAGAAGGAAACTGAAATAAAAGGGTATTAAAAGAGTTGTTTGTAGAAAAATAAAAAGATAGTAAAATACGTGACAGAATCCAAAGAAACAAAAAAGTGATAATATTAATGAATAAAAGAAAAAAAAAGGGAAAAAAAGAATGAAAAAGTTTAAGTCACATATGTGTTGAAATATTTCAAGGAAAAGAGCAGAAAATAAAATGATGTCATATTTGGTTGTTAAAAGAGGTAAATAGCCAACATAATGTCAAAGAGGGTAGAAAAGTCACTAAAATACCCAAATGTATCATACCTGACCCTGAGCCTACGTTACAAGCTAAGAAAGCCCTAGAGTGATCCTAGTTTACTAGTCTGGAAAGTCTATGCAGTGAAAATAAGGGCTAGCCTATGGTATTGAGCACTATCTGTATTTGAATTCACTTATGAGCATGAGTGTTTACCAAATCCATAAGCTAAATATCAAATTTTGTGTGAGAAAAAGGATTTCTTTGTGGTAAGGGCACTAGTTACATTGTTGGAAAGTTGGTATCTTGGTGATTGTTAAAAGTGTATGTGGTGATATCTATTGGTTTCTCTATTCCATGTTTTGATCTGGATGAGTTAGCTTAGTGAGTCTAAATGAGAGGGTTTGCACTAAATTCAAGAATTGATACAGAAAGCCATGTGATTGCGTGAGTTTGTGTTTGCTTAAACATAAGTGTTGTTTAGAGTTTATTATGTCTCTTGAGGACAAGAAACGATTTTCAGGTTAGGGTGTTGATGTGCCGTAAGTTTACGATATTTTTGATGCATTATACTTGACTTTTCTGTGTGTGATGTTTGCGTAATCAGTGACACAACTTTCAATGCAAGTGTCTACGATCGTGCAATAGTATAATAACCCAACCAAGGGTTGGGGTCGAGTACAAAGGGAGTGGTTTCGATAATTAATAGAAAATTAAAATCTAGTTCTTACTAGTCGTAACTAAAGACATTAATGATTAAAAACATTGTAAATTAAAGGAGGGACACAAGAGTATCAATTAACAATGGGGGTTTTGTCACTAGTGAGTAAAAAATAGTGAAATTAACAAAGAGATCTAAGTAATGAGAAGGGATTCTTGGGATGTGACCGGAATATGGGTTAATTTTAATTATTGGGTACATGCTTTCGATAGAAAATTTATAGAGTAATAGTGACTAGGCTAAGCTATACGTGGAAATAAATTCTCTCTCGAGCAACTTACCTCATTTCAAATGGGTTCCTCTCAGACACCCACTTGCTGCATGAAGACCAGCCTACGCCTTACCCCACTACTCTCTCGAGCTGAGTGTTAGGATATGGGACTAGGGTTCACTCTCTTGAGCTGAACATCATGTCGACCCACTCCTTAGGCCATCAATCTAGTAGTCTTGGTTTCGCGACCTCTCTCTCGAGCAAGCTGAAAACACATAAATAAACTTGTATTTGCAACTACAAATTTGTTAAATTCAACCACAACTACTAGACAAAATCACCATTAAACTACATCTAATCTATCAGCAAGCAAGACCCAACAACAACCTTAACCCATATTCGCTAAATCACACCCCAAGAATTGGGGTTTTTAGCCATGCATCAAGAGGTAGAAATTTATACCTAAATAAGCTTGCATTGAAATGGGTATGAAGATTTGAGTCTTGTTAAAGGAAAAGAATGAAGAATCTAAGAGACCTAAGTCCAAATCCTTGGAGATGAAACCCTCTTCTTCTTCAAGTTTCAAAACCCTCTCAAACTTAGAGCAAAAATAAAAAGTATGAAAATTGTATTGATTGTTTATACTAAAAAACTGATACTAAGCTAAAACTCTCAGCAAGTATTTATAGTTTTCAAAGATCCGTGCTACAGCGGATCATTCGGTGACATAAATCAGAATCGCCGATCAACTCGGCGATTCAACATTTGATGTAGTTCATCGCCGTCTTGCACCATCCTTTAGCATCGTCGTGCTCTGGGTCATTAGGCGACATAGTACTGCCTTGCGGAACATCTCGGCGATGCGCTGACTGCTTTCTTTTTCTGCCGACTTGATCCTTTCCTCCAGGGCTTAGCACACTGGAACAAGAGGCAAAGTGAGACCCTTCGGTGACTCTCCAAATGGACTCGGCGATCCTCAGGCCTTTATTTTCTTCGTTCTTTTCAGCCTTCTCATTCCTTTTTGCGATGTAGTGTCCATGCTTTCCTTCAAACTTCAAATACCTGAAACTTATGTGTTTTCATCAGATATTGAGATAAAATAAGCATTTGAGGACACAATTTCTATTAAAATTAAGCCCTAAATGAGTCCAATTTGTGGTATTAACATATCATCCTCCTCAGAACCCACATCTTCGCTTTTAGATTAGTTGGGGTTATTTCTATAAAAGCCATCACCCGTGCCTCTCCCACCAACTGTGGAAAGTTTAGCAACCTTGCTTCTAAATGCAACTGCATCCTCGTTGATTTTAATCTCTTTTGTTCTACCTTAGGGTGACCTGCTTTCTCTTGCAACTTTGGTTCTAGCCAAATCTGCAAAGAATTTGAGAAGAAGTTAAAACAACTAAATCAAATTCATAGGGACACAATTGCAGATTATCTCGCCTAATAGATCGGTAAATCATCGAGTTGCTTTGGCGAGAGTGCTTTATGCGCCAAAAGTTACAGTGTAATAAAGGTAAACGGGTGCAGACAAGGGGTGATCGAGGATACTTTTGGTGATTCGCCGAATGCTTTTGGCGATCTATGACTTCTGCCGAAAGCTACAGAATCCATGTCTCAAGTAGCATGAAATTAAAGGTGAGATGGGGTGAATTGGTGAATCGTTGAGTGATTTGGCAAGCTCGACCTAGCTCGCCAATTGGCTTATCGTGCCTATTCACATCTCTCTTCTCGATTTCAATCCGCAACCCCCGAAAAAAAAAATAAAAACATGCACTAGATCAATCAAGCTTATAGTTTTTCCCTTTTCTCAACTTATTAGTATGCAGGAGCACCTCATAAAATTTCATTCATGTTAAATCATCAGAACGGGATTCCAATGTTCAAACCAGACAGGTTGGATTAGCAAATCAAAAGATGCATTTGAATATTCTAAATTTGTCATAAAGGCACAGTATACAACATGGGATAAAATTGGTTGCAATGAGAGTATAATTATCACAATTAAATGCAGGGTTTTGAGGACTAACCCTTTTGACAAATCAAGTCAAGACTGTGATGCTAGATGCTAGGCAGCAGATTAGTACATATCCAAGCACTACTAAATCAGCTAAAATACTCACGAGATACGAAAATTTTGAAAATACTAGGTAGGTGCCATTTCGCAAAAATGAAGAGTTAGAAAACGTGAAAAAGGTTAAAAGTCACCAGGCAACCCCCTTTTTTTTTAGGGTGGAGATCGGGCGACGCATAACCCATGAGTTTCTCGAGCAGCTGGACAGCTCTGGAATGAGACCAAATCATCCGCTTCATTCCTTCAATGTCTTTTTTCATTTATTTTAGCTCTCTATCTTTCTCAGTCACCTTATGGAGAATGATTGAGAGCATTCCCTCAAGGATTTTAACCTCATTGTCTTTGAGACGTCTTCGCTCATGAGGGAGGATGTATTTATCCTTCCTCTTATGCTGGACTTAGATCTTCACCATCTTTTTGGCCAACTCATCCATCTGTGTCATGAAGGCGGCCAGGATGAAGTCTTTTTCTACTTCTTGGTTCGTTTCAGCCATTTGATTAAGTAGTTGAGTTGCTATCACATATGGCCATTTCGTAATGCCTTCTGGAATGAGTTAGTCGACCAACCTTTTGTTACCAGGACCAAGACTTCTATAGAAATAGTCAAGGAGAGCTATGTTGGGAATGTCATGATTTGGACATTGATTGATCAGTTCATTAAACCTTGCCTACAACTTGTGGATTCGTTCACCTTCCAATTGCTTGAAGGTGAGGATATGACTCTGGAACACCATTACCTCTAATGGAGGAAACTCCATTCGCTTTCGAGTATAGCTTGCCATGCTTGCTTCCCCTATTTGAATATAATCAAGCTAACAAAACAAAACTAAAAATTGAGTAAGCAGACTATGCCTAAGAAGAACAAAAATTCTACTAATCTAAGAATTCTCAAATAACACCACTCCTCGGCAGCGGCGCCATTTTGATGCTTGCATAATCAACGATACAACTTCCGATGCAAGTGTCTATGATCGTGCAATAGTATAATACCCAACCAAGGGTTGAGGTTGAGTCCCAAGGGAGTGGTTTCGAGAATTAGTAGAAAAATAAATCTAGTTCTAACTAGTCATAGCTAAAGACATAAACGATTAAAAATAATGTGAATTAAAGGGGGGACACAAGAGTGTCAATTAACAATGGGGGTTTTGTCACTAGTGAGTAAAAAATAGCGAAATTAACAAAGAGATCTAAGTAATGAGAAGGGATTCTTGGGACGTGACCGGAATACGGGTTAATTTAAATTATTGGGTACATGCTTTCGATAGAAAATTTATAGAGCAACAGTGACTAGGCTAAGCTATATGTGGAAACAAATTCTCTCTCGAGCAACTTACCCCATTTCAAATGGGTTCCTCTCGGACAACCACTTGCCGCATGAAGACCAACCTACGACTTACCCCACTCCATCTCCCAAGTTGAGTGTTAGGATATGGGATTAGGGTTCACTCGCTCGAGTAGAACCTCATGTCGACCCACTCCTTAAGCCATCAATCTAGTAGTCTTGGTTTCGTGACCTCTCTCACTCGCAAGCCGAAAGCACATAAATAAAATTGTGTTTGCAACTACAAATTTGTTAAATTCAACCACAACTACTAGACAAAATCACCATTAAACTACATCTAATCTATCAGCAAGCAAGACCCAACAACAATCTTAACCCATATTCGCTAAATCACACCCTAAGAATTGGGATTTTTAGCCACACATCAAGAGATATAAATTTATACTTAAATGAGCTTGCATTCAAATGAGTATGAAGATTTGAGTCTTGTTACATGCCAAGAATGAAGAATCCAAGAGACCCAAGTCCAAATCCTTGGAGATGAAGCCCTCTTCTTCTTCAAGTTTCAAAACCCTTTCAAACTTAGTGGAAGAATAAAAAGTACTAAAACTATATTAATTGTTTATACTAAAAATTTGATACTAAGCTAAAACTCTCAACGAGTATTTTTAGTTTTCAAAGATATGTGCTGCAGCGAATCATTCAGCAACATTAGTCGAAATCACCGATCAACTCGATGATTCGCCCTTTGATGTAGTTCATCGCCGGCTTGGACCATCCTTCAGCATCGTCGTGCTCTGGGTCATTGGTCGACATAGTACTGCCTCGTAGAACATCTCGGTGATGCGCCAACTGCTCCCTTTTTCCGCCGACTTGATCCTTTCCTTCAAGGCTCAGCACACTAGAACAAAAGGTGAAGTGAGACCCTTCGGCGACTCACCAAATGGACTCAGCAATCCTCAGGCCTTCATTTTCTTTGTTCTTTTCAGCCTTTTCGTTCCTTATTGCGAAGTAGTGTCCATGTTTTCCTTCAAACCTCAAATACCTAAAACTTATGTGTTTTCATTAGATATTGAGATAAAATAAGCATTTGAGGACACAATTTCTATTAAAATAAAACCTTAAATGAGTCCAATTAGTGGACTCATCAGTGTGTCTTAGGCATTTTTGTTATTAGATATGATGCTATTTCGTTTCATTTTGTAGGAAATTGGTTTGAAGCAGTTGAAGTTGATTATAGCTAACCCAGCAAAATTTGGCAACCTACGAGCTCACCCATGAGCCATCACTCAGATGAAGAGCCGTAGGTAGAAACCGTAGGTCAGCTGTGCAAGGAATTCTTACATAATTATGGAACCACGGAGGCAAGACGCCCCACAGCTTGAGTGACTGACCATCCTTGGGAACCGTCCTTTAATTCAGAAAGTTGAGTTCCAATACTTGAACCACGATATGTAGGACGGTTTGTGAATGGACCTATAGACCATAAGTGATGTTCTTCGATGAGAAGACCAAGAATTTTGCCAACTGCTGAACCACGGAAGACACCCACCAACCATTTGCTGATCCACGGTCCGTTGATGGCTACCATCAATTGAAAACTACCAAATTTGGATTTTCCTTATATTCATTTCCTACTTTGTTTAGGACTTAACTACTATAAATATAAGCTGTAATTTACGTTTTTAAGGGTTAGACCTTTTTGGAGACTATTGTCCTTGGCTTTTGGGATTATTTTGCAAACAATTAAGCAATTTAATTCTTGAAGTTCATTTTATGCAATATGCTTTTGAGTTTCAATTAAAGATTTTGGTGTGCATCTATTCTAATTCTAAGTTCATAATTTATCTTATTAACCCTAATATGAATTGTGAATTCTCAAGCATGAGTAGCTAAATCCATAACTAGGGTTGTGGGAACCATAAGTAATTAACAATGTATGTATCATAAATAAGTAATTCGAGAATAGTGTAAGCATGTATTGTTAATCCTTTTGTTTAGAATGCTTTCTAGTGGTGTGCAACGTTAGAACTCGCCTCATTCCTACTTGCCACACCAAGGAAGTAATGAAAGATAAAAGGATTGAACAACGGAGATTTAGACGAGTTTAGCCGCTATCTAGTAGCCTGACCTTAATCATTGTGATGCGAGGGCTAATCCTGGATTAAAAGTAAGGGTTAGTAAAGCACACACCCATACACAGTCCAACTTACGTGGTGAAATTCCCTATTTGGAAGGCCAATCACTTAGGGATACCTAACTTATCAACCTTGCATGTTAACACTATGATCGAGTTACTATTATTAGGAATACTGCGTTACGAACTTATGAGGAACACTTGTAACAGCCCGGATCCAAAAGAGGGTAAGATAGCACTTTTAAGAAGCTTTAGGTGCCAACCCATGGGGGCCACCCATGGCCCATTGATGGGACCGTGTACCGTAGGTGTGGTCCGTGGATAGAATTCCCCAAGCTTGTCATGAAGGCTAGAACCACTGCCTGTGACCAATGGACCATTGGTTAGACCATGGTTCGTGGTTGGGGGCCCATTGTTCGATGGCCCAAAACCACCTCTCTGATCTAGACGACGGTCCACTAGGATAAGCCGTTGGCCAGTCCACAATCCGTCGACTAGGTTTGTAAATGGTTGGTTAGTAGTTAAGTTTAGAGGTAGTTGTGTCTTTTCCTAATTAATTAAATCCTATACTACGTCGTTTTACTCTTCACTAAGACCCCCATATAAGTACTTTAACCCACACATTTCCCAATAGAAATTATTCTCTAAAAATTCACCAAAAAGAAGAACTCTCGAATATTTCTCTCTCTAGAAAGCTTGAAGTAAATGGATTCAACCTAGGGTTTCAAGTCAAGTCTCAATTCCACAATTGAAGATTAGCAATTGGCTTTGAGGTATGATAGTTTTCATCCATGGATTTCTCGTTCATGGAGTTCTCGAATTCCTCTGTTTCAAAAATTAGAATTCCCAATTTTGTTAGGGTTTTCTTCAATTGTCATGGGTTCTTATGATTATTGATTTAACTATTTGAATTATGATCTCTCATGCATGAATTGATGAAATTGTCAAGACCCAGGGGTACCCCTAGATTCAACAAGGCACATAGAACCCCGAAAGACTCCATGTAAGCCACTTAGCATAAAACAACATAAGCAATAGAACAATAAGAGTAAAAACTCATTTCAAGTAAAAAAATTTCATAAAGGAACGCGGAAGTCTCGACTTGTCACAATTATCCATCTATTACAATAGTCAAATCAAATAGGGTCACAGCCCATACAACATAATTCAAAAGTCAAATAAAAGAATGAAACTACTAAATGACAATATCTGTCATCGAATCACGAGGACTCACCCACAAGCAAGGAGAAATGATCAATTCCAAACTCTAGCCACAATGGGGACAACCTTGAGAACCGGACCCTACACTTGAGGAAAATGTAGGAAAATATGGGTTAGTACAAAAATGCACCAAGTATAATAGCCATGGACAAAATCATTAAAACATGCTAAAAGGTACATGTTAGTTGAATGCATGCAATTAATAAGTTAAAGAATTATTTTGAAGAGAAGTGCATAAGTCATAAGCATAATCAACTCATAAATCATCATACCATAAGAGAAATGTGCCATAAATAGCCTCAAAGCATATTTGTGCAATGCATGAATAAGATCTTATACTCTTACCCATACTAAGTAAAGATTCTTGAGTAACTATAGTTCATAATTCATATTCTTGTTCATACTATCATAGTGGGATAAGCCTTAACCGACATAGACCATGTGAGTTTAACATGGAATCCGGTGTCTACCCCACACCAAAAATGGGTTGTCCTACTTGCCTAAGGTAGAACCATACTCTTAGCATAGGTGGATCCACTAGCTAAAGATCTATGAGGGTGCATAGTTTATTGGATAAGGGGATTGCTACTAGAAAACCCGTCCTCTACTAACGTGATTGCTTCCATCCTAAGAGATTGCTCCTAGAAACCCAGGCTCTACTAATGTGAGGGCTTCCATCTCATATCACTATCCACTCAGTGCTAAGCATTAATACCCATGGAGTTCATATTAAGTCTTGACTTAAGTTCATACTTTTGGAAGAATGTCTTGACACTCAATCCAACATAACTCCTACTATAGCTCATAGATTCAATAACTGAGAATAGCCTTTCAAGTAGAATTATCATATTGTGAGAAAACCTTTCACATCATATCATATTCATACATAAGTGTGTAAGTGAGGATAACCTCCAAGAACAAAACAACTAGATTATAATCATATTCACTTTACTATAAAAGTGTTCTTAGAGCATATAAATCTAATAATCATGCATAATTCGCATACTTTGCCCTTCAAGGACCATAGATCATATTAAATCAACACATCTAGAATTACTAAATTAGACATGGATATAATCATAACTAAAGCAGCCCAATCACTATATACATAATCTCATACTATTCTCTTATGACGAACAAACCCACATCACAAGATCATAATTGAGTAATATGGGGAATTCATGGGTTCTTGGGGCATTTCAATATAAAAAACATAATAAATCATCAATTTAGTCATAATATAAAGTAATTAAAACATTGAAATTGTTTTTGAAAGGAACCCATGATTTAAAGACAGACCCTAGCTTTTAATGATTTTTTATCTTTGAAATTTGGATTTTGAAGGAACTCCATAGATGAAGGCTATCCATGGATGAAGAACTACCATACCTTAGCAATGGAATCCAATGGAATTGAGTAGAAAGACTTTCTCCTTGAGCCCTAGCTCCAACTTCCTTCTTCCTTTTCCTTGAAGTTCTAGAGAGAAAATTTTAGGAGAGGAGATGAACTTTTCGGAATTATTTTGGTGTTTGGGTAAAATGACTCATTTTAGGTGAATTTGACTTAAAATTACTTATATAGTGATCCTACACTTACACAAAACGACTTCACTTTGATAGGACTTAAAACGGAAATTTTGAAAATAACTATCACTGAAAGTGAGCTTCCAGGTGCCACCAGGGGCTCCACGAGCCGTTGTCATGACCATGAGCCCTGGTCCCCTCCGTGGACTTAAGTCAGTTGCTTGGGAAATATGTGCCCTTAGCTGACAAGCCCAAGGCATCTTAACAAGGGCCTCCATGAGCCATGGAGCAAGCCACAAGTCGTAGTCCCTCTTGTTTGCCTTGAGGCAGTGGCTTGCCACTTTACTCACCATGCTCACACCACGAACCGGGAAGTGGCTCATGTAGAGGAGCCAATTTGGGGCAGCTTTTGGGAGGCTCTTGCCTTCGCCTTCATGAGTGGCACCACGACTCTTGGTGACCACCACTGGTGGTGAAGGCCCTCGTGGTCTTGGGGCAGTGCTTTGGCAAGGCTTGGGAAGCCTTGGCCCTTGCCTCTTTTCCCTTGGCCCTTGGCCACCTCCATGACTTTAACCCTCAAACATTTTGTTCTAGGTTTAGCCTACTAATTTCCGGAGTGTTACAATATCTCCCCCTTGGGAACATTCATCCTTGAATGATGATCTAGACACCTTACGAAAGTAAAGGCTCAAGACTAGCAGCCCATAATGGTTGAAACATCAAAATAATGCACAATTCAAAGGAGGCAACATCAACTCCAACTTAAGCATAATCAATGCATCATAAGGAAGTAGGAACTACGTCTAACAACCCATTATGCATGAAACTCAACATTTCTCATATTCATAGGAGGAACTACCTTCTCCAACTAAAAGAATGCTCGACACAATACAATGGAGCCAAAATGAAATTACTCTCAAAAGCATACTAAAGCATGTTCATCAACTCATTCTTATGAAGTCAAATAGGCAACTCTTACTAAATGCACAACAACATGAGGAACATAAATCATGAAAACTCATTTTCTTACTAAACATGAATTTCTCAAGAACATGAATAACATAAGGAAATCATGGAAAAACACATATAACACACATGACTTCCAAAACACTAAAACTCAAGAGAAACTAATTACCTCAAGCTTGAATAGGAGAAGAAGGAAAGAGATGAGGATATTGGGACTTCATATCGGCCTCGGCCTCCTAAGTAGCACCCTCAACTAAATGATTTCTCCATGAAACCTTTACAGAAGTTATTTCCTTGTTTCTCAATCTATTGACTTGCCAACCTAGGATCTCTACCGGAACCTCTTTATATGAAATACTTCCGTCAACTCCCAACCCTTCTAGGGGAATAATGGACACCGTAACTCCAATACACTTCTTAAGCATAGAAACATGAAATACTAGATGAATCGGAGCTAGCTCATTTGGCAAATCCAAATCATATGAAACCTTCCCAATACGCTTCAAAATTTGATATGGGCCTACATATCGGGGACTAAGTTTTCCTTTCTTGCCAAATCTCATCACGCCCTTCATGGGTGAGATTTTCAAATAGACCCAATCATTAACTTCAAATTCTAGATCTTTCTTCTCATATAGGAATAAGATTTTGTCTACTTTGAGGCATTCTCAACTTCTATCTAATGAGCCAAACTTTCTCAATGGTTTCATAAGCCAATTCGAGACCAATAAGAGCAATATCACCTACCTCAAACCAACCAACCAGAGACCTACATCTCCTATCATACAAGGCTTTAAAGGGAGCCATACCGATAGTAGAGTGATAACTATTATTGTAGGCAAACTCTATCAATGGAAAGTGGTCATCCCAATTACCTTTGAAATCTATAACACATGCCCTTAACATATCCTCCAATGTTTGGATGGTACGCTCTGCTTTCCCATTGGTTTGGGGATGAAAAGTTGTGCTAAGGTTAACCTTAGTACCTACCCATTTTTGAAATGACTTCCAAAAGTGTGAAGTAAATTGAGTACCTCGATCTGAAACTTCACTATCTCACTTATATACAACTTTGCATAGTCTTCCGCCGAATGATAGACCTTGATGGGAATAAAGGGGGCTAATTTTGTCATCTGGTCTATAATGAACAAAATAGAATCATTTTACCTTTGGGTGCCAGGCATCCACAATAAAGTCCATATTTACATCTTCCCACTTCCAAGTAGGAATAGAAATATCTTGTGACAAGCCTCCCGACCTTTGGTTCTCAACCTTAATTTCTTGACAATAAGGACATTTGGCTACAAATCCCACAATATCCTTTTTCGTACCGTTCCACCAATAGACTTCCCTTAGATCAAGGTACATCATGGTGGCTCCTTGATGAATAGAATACCGAGAACTATGAGCCTCCTCTAAAATTTGTTCCCTCAAACCATCAACATTTGGAAACGTAACCGACCTAGGTACCTAAGCACCCCACCTCCCCCTTGGGAGAAAGCCTCAACGGACTTCTTGAGTACCGACTCTCTCAACACAACTAATAAAGGATCAAGTTCTTGCTTAGACTTTACATCCATCACAAAGGATGATTCACAACCATTATAGACCATGACACCACCCTTGGTGGAATCCACTAGTTGGACACCTAGTCGGGCCAATCTATGCACCTTACAAACCAATTCTTTCTTTTCATCCTCTAAATGAGTCACACTACCCATGGACCATCTACTAAGTGCATCCACTACAACATAAGCTTTTATAGGGTGGTAAAGAAAACTCATGTCATAATACTTTAATACCTCTACCCACCTTTGTTGACGAAGATTCAAGTCCTTTTTGACTAACCACATATTGAAGGCTCTTGTGATCGGTGAAAACATCCATATGGATTCCATGCAAGTAATGTCGCCATATTTTCAAGGCAAACACAACCGTCGGCAATTCCAGATCATGGGTCAGATAATTCTTCTCATGGACTTTAAGTTTCCTTGAAGCATAGGCAATCACTTTATGGATTTGCATGAGGACACATCCCAACAGCACTCTAGAAGCATCACAATATACCACAAAACCATTTGTACCTTCCGCACCGGAGCGGATGTAAGTCTATCTTTCAACTCTTAGAAACTTTTCTCACAAGTATCCGACCACCCAAATTTAGCATTCTTTTGAGTCAAAGTCATCAACGAAGAAGCAATGGAGGAAAATCCCTCAATAAACCTCCTATAGTACTTGGCCAAACCCAAAAAGCTTCTAATGTCGGAAGGAGTTAGAGGTCTAGGCCAACTCTTGACCGCATCCATCTTCTTAGGATCTACCTCAATACCCTTGCTTCACATAATATGACTAAGGAAAGCTACGGACCTTAACCAAAATTCACACTTGCTAAACTTTGCAAAAGTTGTTGGTCCTTAAGAACATGCAATACAATTCTCAAATGGTCCACATGTTCATTCTCACTCATTGAGTAGATCAAGATATCATCGATAAACACAATCACAAACATGTCTAGGTATTGCCTAAACACTCTATTCATCAAATCCATAAACGTCGTTGGAGCATTTGTCAACCCAAACGACGTTACCACAAACTCATAGTGATCATATCGGGTCCTAAAGGCCATCTTTTGAATATCAACTCCTCTCACCCTTAATTGGTGATAACCCGAACAAAGATCAATCTTACAAAAATAACTAGCCCCTTGAAGTTGGTCAAACAAATCATCGATTCTCCGAAGGGGATAATTATACTTGATAGTCACTTTATTCAATTGACGCTAACAATTGCACATTCTAAGAGACCCATCCTTCTTTCTAACAAACAATACCAGAGTGCCCTATGGAGAGATACTCGGTCTGATGAAGCCCTTATCTAATAAATCCCTTAATTGCTATTTCAACTCTTTTCACTCCGCCAGAGCCATTCTATAAGGAGGAATGGATATAGGTTGCATATCTAATAAAAGATCAATACCAAAATCTATTTCCCGCTCGACAGGAATATCGAACAAATCATCACAGAAAACTTCTGGGAACTCATTCACTACTGGAACCGACTCTAGAATAGGGGTTTTGGACACAACATCCATCACCCTAGCAAGATGGTATATACACTCTTTGGAGATCATCTTCCTAGCTTTAAGGCAAGAAAAAATTTGACCTCTAGGGATAGAATTTCCCCCCTTCCACTCTAAAATATGCTCATTTGGAAATTGGAATCTAACCACCCGAGTCCTACAATTGATAGAGGAATAACATGAATGCAACCAATCCATACCCAAAATTACATCAAAGTCTAAGATATATAACTCTACCAAATCCACCAAGGTAACTCTATGGGACAAGGAAATGGGACAACTTCTATAAACCCTCTTAGCCACCACCGAGTCACCAACCGGGGTAGAGACCAAAAATGTTCTACTAACACTTCAGGGAGTATTTCAAACTTCATGGCCACAAAAGGTGTCACAAAGGACAAAGTAGCACTGAGATCTAACAATGCATATACATCATTGGAAAAGACTTTTAACATATCGGTCACCACATTCAAGGAGCTCTCTTGGTCACCTCAGGATTGAAGAGCATAAAAGTTGTTTTACTTTTGGGCATTGAAGTTTGAACTGCTTGGAGGAGCTTTCTTACCTTCTTTCCCCTTGGCCATAAGCACTGGGCAATCGTTCATCTTCTAACCACTCTTTCCACAACTATAGCGCCCATCTGAGCCAACTAGGCACTTACCATCATGCTTTCTACCACATTTTGCATAATTAGGCCTAGCAACATAAGAACCACCACTATTACCTCCTGGAGGTTTAGGGTTAGATACCCTATCTTTGTTGACCCTTGGGGGCACTATAGGAGCCTTTGTTGGAGAACCTTTGTTTGAACCTTGGTTTACCTTGTCCATCAGACCTAGCATTGGAGAAATTCCCATCACCGGTTCTAGTTCTCTTCACCTCTCTATTCTTTTCCTTGAGTTTCTCTTCTTTCATCTATTGGGCATGCACCATCAGAATTGACATATCCGTTCTTAGGATAAGCATTTTTATACGACATTCTTTGACTATCATGTGAGACAGTCCCATCACAAATTTATTCACCTTAGCCCTTAAATCTTCCACCAAAGTTGGAGCATACTTGGATAATTGGGTGAACTTTAGAGCATACTGTTTTACACTCACACCTCCTTGGTGAAGGTTAATGAACTCTTGCATCTTTGCTTTCGTGAACTCTAAGGGAAAAAGCCTATCAAGAAATGTCGATTTAAACGATTCCCATTCTACCAGGCCCAAATCTACGGGTCTTTTACCCTTCCACTTATCATATCAAACTTAAACCACATCCTTCAATTAGTAGGTGGCTAAATCCGCCTTCTCTTGTGGAGACACTCCCATAATATCAAGAACTTTATAAACCTCATCAATAAACCTTTGGGGATCCTCCTCCACTTTGGAACCATGAAATTCAGGAGGGTTCATACTAGCAAAATATATAACCCTTGAAGCAGCCGAATTCACATTAGGGTTCACATGAGTCATAACATATTTATTGGCCTGAGCCGTCACCACCACCACTTAGGCTTGAGTAGTCAAAGGTTGGGTAACATTTGAACAGCTGACCTAACCTCGACATTTGACATAGTCAAAGGATTAATCGGAGCTTGACTAGCTTGAGGAGGAGCTTCTTCATTCACACTGTCACCCTCCATTCTTCTAGTGTTAGCTCTTCGTGTATTCATATCCTGAGGACACAAGAGAAAGATTAGGAGAGGGATTTTATAGAGTTAAACTCTAAGGCACGACTTAAGAGTAATGAAAGAAGTGAAATTTCCTAAACATCTTATAGCCTCTCATTCATAAGTGCGACGCGCTTCACACTCATGAACAAGAATCTACTAGACGTGCTATGAGACATCATCCTAGAATCATTCTAAACCTTGTGATCTAATACCAAGTTTTTCATGACCTACGGGTACTCCCTAGATGTAACAAGGCACATAGAACCCCGAAAGGCTCCATGTAACTACTTAGCATACCACAACATAAGCAATAGAACAATAAGAGTAAAACACATTTCAAGTCCAAAATTTTCATAAAGGAATATGGAAGTCTAGACTTGTCTCAATTAGCCATTTATTACAATAGTCAAATCAAATAGGCTCACAACCCATACAACATAATCTGAAAGTCAAATACAAGAATGAAACTACTAAATGAAAATATTTGTCCTTAAATCATAAGGACTCACCAACAATCAAGGAGAAATGATCAATTCCTAGATCTAGCCACAATGGGGACCACTTTGAGAATCGAACCCTACCCTTGGGGAAAATGTAGGAAAATATGGGTTAGTACAAAATGCACTAAGTATTATTGACATGCATAAAATCATGAAAGCATGCTAAAAGGGACATTTTAGTTGAATGTATGCAATTTACTAAGTTAAATCATCATTTTGATGATAATGGAAGGGCATAAGTCATAAGCATAATCAACTCATAAATCATCATACCATAAGAGGAACATACCATAAATACCCTCAAAGCATACTTGTACAATGTATGAATAAGATCTCATACTCTTACCCATACTAAGTAAAACTTCTTGAGTAACTATAGTTCATAATTCATATTCTTGTTCATAATGTCATAGTGGGATAAGCCTTAACCAACATACACCATGCGAGCTTAACATGGAATCCGGTGTGTACCCTACACCGAAAAGGGGTTGTCCTACTTGCCTAAGGTAGAACCATACTCTTAGCATAAGTGGATCCACTAAATAAAGACCTATGAAGGTACATAGTTTATGGGATTAGGGGATTGCTACTAGAAAACATGGCCTCTACTAATGTGAGGGCTTCCATCCCAAGAGATTGCTCCTTAAAACTCAGCCTCTACTAACGTGAGGGCTTCCATCTTATTTCACTATCCACTCGGTGCTAAGAATTAATACCCACATAGTTCATATTAAGTCTTGACTTAAGTTCATACTTGTGGAAGAATGTCTTGATAGTCAATCCAACATAACTCCTAATATAGCTCATATATTCAATAGGTGAGAATAGCCTTTCAATCTTAGAATCATCATATTGTGAGAAAACCTTTCACATCATATCATACTCATACATACGTGTGTACATGAGGATAACCTCCAAAAAAAACACAACTAGATCATAATCATATTCACTTTACTCACAAAGTGTTCTTAGCGCATATAAATCTCATAATCATGAATAATTCTTCTACTTTGACCTTAAAGGACAATAGATCATATTCAATCAACATATATAGAATTACTACATTAGACATGGATATAATCATAACTCAAGTAGCCCAATCACTACATACATAATCTCATACTATTCTCATATGACCAACAAACCCACATCACAAGATCATAATTGAGTAATATGGGGAATTCATGGGTTCTTGTGGGATTTCAACATAAAAACCATAATAAATCATCAATTCAGTCATAATATAAAGTAATTAAAGCATTGAAATCATTTTTGAAAGGAACCCATGATTTAGACACAAACCCTAGCTTTTGGGAATTTCTATATTTGAAATTGGGGTTTTTAGGGGACTCCATGGATGAAGGCTATCCATGGATGAAGAACTATCATACCTTAGCAATGGAATCCAATAAAATTGAATAGAAAGACTTGCTCATTGAACCCGTGCCCCAACTTCCTTCTTCTTCTTCTTCCTTGAAGTTCTAGAGAGAGAATTTTGGGAGTGGAGATGATCTTTTGGGAATTATTTTGGTGTTTTGGAAAAATGACTTAGTTTAGGTGAATTTGACTTAAAATGAATTATATAGTGACCCTAAACTTACCCAAAATGACTTCACTTTTATAGGACTTAAAACGGAAATTCCCAAAATAACCCTCACTTAAAGTGAGTTGTCAGGGGCCACAAGGGACTCCACGAGCTGTGGTCCCCTCCGTGGACTTGAGGCAGTGGCTTGGGCAACATGTTCCCTTATCTCACAAGCCCAAGGCATCTTCACGAGGGGCTCCACGAGCCATGGAGCAAGCCACGAGCCTTGGTCCTTCTCATGGGCCTTGAGGCAATGGCTTGCCAATTTCCTCACCATGCTCACACCACCAAGGCATGGCCAAGGCCACTCCCATGAGCCATCTAAGGCTTCATGAGCCGTGAAGTGGCTTGTGTGGAGGAGTCAATTTGGGACAGCCTTGGGGAGGCTACTGCCTCCATCTTCACGAGTGGTACCACTACTCATGGTGACCACCATTGGTCTTGAAGGCCCTCATGGTCTTGGGGCAGTGCTTTGGCCAGGCTTGGGCAGCGTTTCCCCTTGCCCCTTTGCCCTTGGCCCTAGACAACCTCCATGACTCTAACCCTCAAACGTTTAGTTCTAGTTTTAGCCTACTAATTTTCAGAGTGTTACAGAAATAATATGACTTTATGATGATTTCCCTCATGAACCCATGAAATCCCCATGTTTTCAAATTATGATCATATGATGTGGGGTTTTTATTATAAAGGAAGATTTTTATGAAATTAAGCATGTATTGATAGATCTACATGAATTTATGATGAAATCCATATTTAAACCATGTTTTCTAAATGTTGATGATTAAAAGTGGGTTTTGAATCTTGAAAGGTAAATTATGGAATTATGCATGTTCTTATGAAATCTATGCAAATGTTATAAGGATGTTTTGAAAGTAAAGTATCAATGATGATGATGTTGTTGTGTTGTTGAAAGGATATTCTCACAAAAACACAAAAGCATGATGTGAAAGGTTTTCTCACATAATAAAGGATTCTAAGGTCAAAAGGTCTTCTCACCTAATTTAATCAAATATTAAGAGCTATATTAATAAAACCTAGCTTGGATCGTTTATTGAATGATACCTTTCCATGGATGATGACTTAGCTTGGATAGGCAAGATGACATGCCTTTCCATGGATAATTAGAACAAGTAAGAAGTGACTATTCCATGGGATTTAAGCTTAGCACCGAGAGGTTATTGAGATGGAAGCTCTCCCGTTAGTAGAGGTCGGATTTCTAGAAGCAATCTCCTTATCCCTTACCTAAGTGCCCCCATAGGATGATTTTCTAGATATAAATTAGCTAGCGGATCCACCTAAGCTAGAAGTTATGGTTCTTACTTTGGAAAGTAGGACAACCCTTTTCATTGTGGGAGACACCGGAGGATCATGTTATAGCTCACATCGTTTCTATGTCGGTTAAGGTTACTTCCCACATTAATTATGAACTAAGGTTACTTCAAGAAGCATCTCATATGTGTTAAAATACTTTAATGATGTTAGCTTGCATTTACCATGGTTTTATGACTTATGTTTTCTAATCCTTTTATATCATGTTTTAGCTTGGTCACTTGCATGTTATGAAATGTCCTCTTTAAGCATGGTTTAAATGTTTTATGCATAGCTATCATATTTGGTACATTGTTTTATACTAATGCATACTCTTGCCTATATTTCCCCAAATGTAAGGTCCGAGAGTCAGGTTTCTCTATTTTGTGACTAGTGGATGATTATGAGATTCCTAAGCTTTGGTGAGTCCTCATGCATTCGAGGACAAACTTTCATTGTTTCTGTTTACATCTTGTATTTCATTTTTGGACATCATGTTTGGTCTAGGCCCAATATCATTTGATTGTATTAGATGGCTATTGAGACAAATGTTTTAGACTTCCGCTTTTCTTGTATAAAACTATTGGACTTGGACTATTGTTTTACTTCTATTATTCTATTTTTTATGTTATGAATTCTAAGTGGCTTGTAGGGGGTCCTTCGGGGTCCTATACCCATGTTACATCTAGAGGGAACCCCTGGGTCATGACTAACTTGGTAATCAAAGCACAAGGTTTTGAATACTCCTAGGATGTCTCATAAGCCATGTCGAGTAGAGTTTTTTTCATGAGTGTGAAGCGCATCACATTTATGAATTAAAGGCTACAAGATGATTAGGAAATTCCACTTCTTTCATTACTCTAAAGTCTTGCGATAGAGTTTATCTCTATAAGGTCTCTTTTGTAATCCTTATCTAATGCTCTACAGGGTATGGCTACTCAAAGAGCTTATGCTAGAAGGAATGTGAGGGAGAATGCGGAACAAGAAGCACCTCTCCAAGCTCCACAAGTTTCGATTGATCCTTTGGCTGAATAAGTGACTAATGTTGAGTTTAGGGCTGCTTTCCAAGTATTTTCTTAAGTTGTGACTACCCACGCCAATAGGGAGGTTGCGCTTCCCATGAACCCAAATGTGGGTACGGCGTCATCTACAATGAGGGACTTCACTAGGATGAATTCTCCGGAGTTTCATGATTCTAAGGTTAGGGAAGATCATCAAGAGTTCATTAATGAGGTTTATAAGGTCTAGATGATCATGGAAGTTACGCCGGTGGAAAAGACAGAGTTGGCCGCTTATCAACTTAAAGGTGTGGCTCAAATTTGGTTCAATCAATGGAAAGAAGAAAGACCCGAAGATGCGGGCCCTCTTGATTAGGAAAAGTTTAAAGCCACTTTTCTTGATAGGTTTATTCCCCTGGAGATGAGGAAAGCCAAGATGCTTGAGTTCATTAACCTTCGACAAGGGAGTATGAGTGTGAGAGAATATGCTCTAAAGTTCACACAATTATCTAAATATGCTCCAACAATGGTTGCTAATTCAGGGGAAAGGATGAGTAAGTTCATTTGGGATGTGTCCGAAATAGTGGTTAAAGAGTGTCATACCTCCATGCTCATTAACAATATGGACTTCTCTCATCTCATGGGTCATGCACAATAGATTGAAGAGGATAAACTTAAGAAAAGTCTATGGAGATAAAAAGGGCTAAGACCGGTGATGGTAATTTCACTTATGCAAGGTCCGATGGACATGGTCATCCTATATTTCAACAAAAGTTTTCTGGTCAAGGTTCCTCCAATGCTACTCCTAAGTTCAACAAAGATAGGTTGTCTAACCCTAAGCCTCAAGGAGGGAATTGTAGTGGATCTTCTTGCCCATGTCTACTTGTACTAGGTGTGGAAAGAAGCACGAGGGTAAGTGTCTAGTCGCCACGAATGGTTGCTTCAGTTGTGGTAAAAAGTGGTCATAAAATGACGGATTACCAAATGCTTGCGACTAAAGGAATAGAGGGCAAGCAAGCTCCACCTAGTGGCTTGGGTCCCAAGGCTCCTAAGCAAAACTGATTCTATGCACTTCATACTCGTGGTGAACAAAAGAGTTCTCCCTATGTGGTAACCGGTATGTTGAAACTTTTCTAACTTATTGTTTATGCTTTACAAGATCTTGGTGCTACCTTGTCTTTTATGACACCATATGTGGCTATGAGGTTTAATGTTCTTCCGAATGTGTTGTTAGATTCTTTTTTGTCTTTACTCCTGTTGATGATTCTATTATTGCTAAGTGGGTCTATAGAAAGTGTCTTGTTTACTTGTCCCAAAGAAATACTCTTGTTGACTTTGTAGAGCTTGATATGTTAGATTTTGATGTTATTCTTGGTATGGATTGGTTGCACTCATGTTATGCTTCTATTGATTATAGAACTCGTGTAGTCAAGTTTCAGTTCCCGAATAAGCCTTTCCTAGAGTGGAAAAGGGGAAATTCTATGCCTATGGATTAGTTTGTCTCTTGTCTTAAAGTTAGAAAGATGATTTCTAAGGGTTCAATTTACTTTTTAGTTAAGGTGAGGGATATGAATTCCAAAACCCCCACTCTTGAGTTGGTCCCTATTTTTAATGAGTTTTTGGAAGTTTTCTGAGATGATTTACCCGCTATTCCTCCCGAAAGGCAAATAGACTTCGGTATTGACCTTCTCCCAGATAAGCAACCTATTTCTATTCCTTCATACCGTATGGCTCCAGCAAAACTTAAGGAGTTGAAAGAATAATTGAAAGACTTGTTGGATAAGGGTTTCATCGGATCGAGTATCTCTCCATGTGGTGCTCCAGGTTTGTTCTTTACGAAGGAAGATCATTCTTTTCGTATGTATATTGACTATCGTCAATGGAATAAGGTGACCATTAAGAATAGGTATCCTCTCCCAAGGATAGATGATTTATTTTACCAACTTCAAGGATCAAGTTACTTCTCTAAGATTGATCTTCGATCGGGTTATCACCAATTGAGGATGAAAGAAGATGACATTCCGAAGATGGCTTTTCAAACTCGGTATGGTCATTATGAGTTTTTGGAACTGTCATTTCAACTAATACTTAGCGGCGTTTATGGATTTGATGAATAAGGTGCTTAGACAATACCTTGACATGTTTGTGATTGTGTTCATTGATGACATCTTGATCTATTCGAGAAATGAGAATGAACATATTAATCATTTGAGGATCTTGTTGCAAATTCTCAAGGACGAACAACTTTTTGCAAAGTTTAGCAAGTATGAGTTTTGGTTAAGGTTCATTGCTTTTCTTGGTCACATTGTTTCAAGTAAGGGTATTGAGGTAGATCCTAAGAATACGAATGCAGTCAAGAGTTGGCCTAGACCTCTAACTCCTTCAAATATTAGAAGTTTCTAGGGTTTGGTCGGTTACTACAGAAGGTTTTTTGAGGGGTTCTCTTCGATTGCCTCTCATTTAACGACTTTGACTCAAAAGGAGGCTAAGTTCATATGGTTCAAAGCATGTGAGAAAAGTTTCAAATTGTTGAAGGATAGACTTACTTCCGCTATGGTGTTGACTTTACCAGAAAGGACCGATGGTTTTATTATTCATTGTGGATGCTTTGAGAATTGGGTTAGGGTGCTTGCTTATGAAAAATGGAAAAGTTATTACCTATGCCTCAAGGAAACTTAAGATTCAAGAGAAGAAACAACCTACACATGACCTTGAACTAGTGATGGTTGTTTTTTCCTTAAAGATTTGAAGGCACTACTTGTATGGTGTTCATGTGGATGTGTTTACCGACCACAAGAGTTTGCAATATGTGTTTAATTAGAAAGACCTAAATCTTCACCAAAAGGGTCTTGGTACTCATATTAAGCTTAGTAGGGCCTTTCATCCCCAAACTGATGGGCAAGCATAGAGTACTATCCAAACATTGGAAGACATGTTGAGAGCTTGTGTGAATGATTTTTAGGGTAAATGGGATGACCATTTGCCATTGATTGAGTTTGCATATAACAATAGCTATCACTCGAGTATTGGTATGGCTCCATTTGAAGCATTGTACGATAGAAGGTGTAGATCTCCTATAGGTTCGTTTGAGGTGGGTAATTTGCCGTAATAGGTCGCGAATTGGTACATGAGACCATAGACAAAGTTTGACTTATTAGAGAAAGGTTGAAAATGGCTCAAAGTTGGCAAAAGTCATGCTGATGTGAGAAGAAGGGATCTTGAGTTTGATGTTCATGATTGGGTTTACTTGAAAATATCACACATGAAGGGTGTAATGAGGTTTGGTAAGAAAGAGAAGCTTAGTCCTCGATATGTAGGCCCATATCAGATTTTGAGATGTGTTGGTAAGGTTGTTTATGAGCTTAATTTGCCAAATAAGTTAGCATCGTTGCATCCAGTTTTCCATGTATCTATGTTGAAGAAATGTGCTGGTGATCCAACATCCATAGTTCCCTTAGAAGGTTTGGGAGTTAAGGAGAATCTTTCTTATGAAGAAGTTCCAGTTGAGATTTTAGACCGGCAAGTCAAGAAGTTGAGAAATAAAGAAGTAGCTTCCATGAAAGTGTTGTGGAGGAATCAATTAGTTGAGGGTGCTATTTGGGAGGCCGAGGCCGATATGATGCCCCAATATCCTCATCTATTTCCTTCTATTCCTACTCTAGCTTGAGATAATGAGTTCCCCATGGTTTGTTCTTTGTTATGTTTCCATGATTTCCTTGCTATGCATGATTTATGAAAAGTTCAAGTTTTATGAAATGAGTCAAATTGATTGATTTCTACATGTTTATGTGCACATGAGTATGAACTGCATGTAGACTACTTGATATGATGTTCTGAGTATGTTTTTAGCTTGGAGTTGATGTTTCCTCCTTGGATATATGCATTTGAGTATGTTTAGCTTGGAGTTGATGTTTCCTCCTTGGATGTTAGCTTGGAGTTGAGGTTTGCTCCTCGGATATTTTCATTGCATGCATGGTGGGCTATTAAATTTAGTTTCACCCCTCTTATGATGTTTTCATTACATCATAGCTTGGAGACGAAAGTTCCTCTTTGGTTATATGCATTTAGACAAAGTTGCATTGATGGTTGGGTTGTTAATTCCTCTACTACTATTTTGGTACTAGCTTGAATCTCATTCGAGGACGAATGATCCCAAGGGGGAGATATTACAACACCCAAGATCTGAAAGAGGGTAAGTGATATGCTCAAATTACACCTCCCTAAAGAAGCATAAGCGATCGTTATCAAGTAAAGAACCCTACTTGTAGGCTGGGGTCGATCCCACGAGGAATATTGTTTAGACTTAAACCTAACTAATGATTATATTTGTTTAGTCAATGTATTTTCGAAAACAAGTAATTAAAGGGGGGTGGGGGGATTTGTGAAACAAATTCAGGAAATTCTATAAGTATTCAGTGAGCAAGATTCAAACTTTAGTTGTTATCAAGATGAGAAGGTAACTAGGGTGTACGTGTTCTCCATAAGCTCATAACGTAGTAATCTTAGTAATAGCAATCATTTCGTAGTGTATTACATGCAAAGTGATAACTTAGGTATCTCTAATTCCTTGGTCCGGCAATAAGAGAATTTCACCCCGCACCTTGGTCCAGCTACGTGTGTATAATTTACTAACCCTTACCTTTACCTCATATTAGACATAACATCGATGTATGGCTTAGTTTCCACCCTTGCACCAATCGACATTAGACTATTAGATAGTATCACACTAAATCTATGTTGATAGTTCTTTTCTTATAAACTACCTCCTTGGTCCGGCAAGTAGCAACAAGGCGAGTTCTAACGCGTCCACTCGTTAAAAAGAATTCTAAATGAAAGAATTATCAATGCACGCAACAACACTATTCAAGAATTGCTTAGTTAGTATTCATACTTTGTTAATCACTCATGGTTCCCACAACACTAGTTTTAGGTTTAGTTACCCATATTAGCAAGAACACAATTCATATTTTTTAGTAGAAGAAATCATGAACTTACGTAATGAGAATGATAAACCCAGAATTTCAACTTGAATTTCCAAAACCAAAATCTTCAAAACGAACTTAGGAAATTAAGAATTGCTAAAGTTGCAAATTAATCTATCAAGTCAAGGACTAGAATAAAAGTAATCAAGTCTAATTGCCAAAAATGAGGTTTACATGCCCTATATATAGAAAAATAAGTCCTAACTAAAAAGGAAATGAAATAAGGAAATAATGTTTCAGGGCAGAGTTTTGACGATGATACTGACCTACGGACCATGGATTGATCTACGATCTGTAGGTCCCTTCCATGACTCAGGACATAGGAAAATTTCTAACTTCAAACTCTTCAAATCCTTGAACCAAACAACGGATCACCAGTACAAACCGTGGATTGATCTACGATCCGTGAATCCTCCTTCGTAGCTCCATACATATAATCTTCAAAATCAGGTATTAGAACCCCTCTCTGAATCATTTGACGGATCAGTAGTACAGTTCGTAGATCAATCTACGGTCCATCAATTGCAATCGTGGTTCCACACTTGGTCAAGAATTCCCTAAACTTCCTCCATGCCATGCTAGTCTATCTATGATCATCATCTATAGAACGTGAATGGACCTACAGTCCGTGAATCACATCCATAGATGGGCTTTTCTATACATTCCTCAGCTATGTCTCTCAACTTTCGTGTCTAAACTTATTCCCTGAAAAAATGATAAAAACTCATTAATACTAATACAAAATGGCCCTAGACACACACAACTTTTAAGTGAAATGTATTAAAAATACCGTAAACTCACGGTATATCAACACCCTCAACTTAAATTTGTTGTTTGTCCTCTAACGACGCACTAAGACTCTAAATGACACTTGTATAGAAGCAAGCAATTCAAGCACAAGCAATCACATGGCCCTCTACCCCGACTCTCTTTTTAAGTGCAAATCTTTTCTCTCAGACTCAACAAGATAACTTGTGCGGATCCAAACATGACAAAGATTGACCAACCAACACACAATATACACTGTTTCACTATCACTAAGGTACCAACTTTCCAACAATGTAACTAGTGCCCTTACTTCAAATGAAATCCCTATTTCACACAATGAATATGATTTTGAGTACATGGATTCATTCAACACTCACACTCAGAAGTAACTTCAAGTACAGTTAGTGCTCAATACCATAGGCTTTCCCTTATTTTCACTTCTTAGATTCTCGAAACTAGTTTCTAGGATCACTATAGGACTTTCTTGGCTTGTAACGTAGGCTCAGGGTCAGGTGTGGTACATTTGGATACTCTTTAGTGACTTTCTGCCCTCCTTGACATTACATTAGGCTTTCTACCTCTTTTTCCCCTATTCTTGGCATCCTACTGTTTTACCCTCTTTCTCTGGATTCTCTTCAACCATGGATGTGACTTTAGACTTTGTAGCTCTTTATTTTTTCACTTTCTTCTTTTTCTTGAGTTTATTCTTTTGTTTTGCTTTCAACACTTTTGTTCGCCTTCTTTCGCACAAAGTCACATTCTCTCCTCTCTTTTCCTTTTTCTCTTTCTTTTTCAACACCAATCTCTTTTCATACCCATTTTTCTTTTGGTTTCCTCTTTCATAGCCACCCTCAACTTATGGATTTTCTATTGTTCGAGGTGCACAATACTCGATGTTGGATCAGGGCCAAGATTGAGGTCACTTTATTTTTTTAACATTAGCCACCCTCAACTTAGGCTTTTGGCCTAAGTCGAGGTGCACAAGTCCAAGGAGGGACAGGGGCCAACATAGTAGATTATGGGAAGGTGAGTTAGGGGTTAGAAAGAAATGGTCTAATTTAGGCTCAAAGCATTTGGATCAAAGGGAGCATTTATTTCTTTTGGTTGGATTCTTTTTAGGCAAATTGTGGATCAAAGAAACTCTTTTCACATGCTTCGAACCATATAAACTTAACCTTTTTTTGGGTCAATGACGTCAATGGAGAGGCAATTGAAGAAAATCATTCAACAAACCTTCTATAGTAACTTGCTAAACCCAAGAAACTTTTAATATCTGAAGGGGATAGAGGTCTAGGCCAACTCTTAACCGCATCTGTCTTCTTAGGATCTACCTCAATACCCTTATCAAAAACAATATGACCAAGAAAAGCCACAGACTTTAGTCAAAACTCGCAAAGACTTGTTGGTCCTTGAGAACTAGTAACAATTCTCAAATGATCGGTAAGCTCGTCCTCGCTCTTCAAATAGATCAATATATCATCAATGAACATAATCACAAATATATCAAGGTATAGGTCTATGCACCCTATTCATCAAATCTATAAATGTAGCCAGAGCATTATTCAAACCAAACGACATTACAAAAAACTCATAACGACGATATCGAATTTGAAAAGCCGTCTTCAGAATGTCATCTTTGTAGAGACATAATTTTTTACCTAACATGAGGTTGTACACTATTTTTTATTCCTTAAATATTTCTTTTATGTGTAAGTTAGATAATTTGGTTTTGTCTTATTTGGGTAAGTTTATTTTAAAAATTTGAAAATAACAAAAAATATGTGCTAATAAGCTAGTATTTCTTAATTATAATTTATTATTAGCTACTCAATTTTTGTTAGTTTAAAAAATACCAAATTTTCAACGGATCGTCCAGTTTTACTCAAGGTGCCTTTACAAGTATGAATAATCCTGGCAAGATTAATGAAAGCTTCTACTATCCGAGTCCGCCCTAACACTTCCTGGCTAACGGGTAATCCAACGGATTTATTCGACAGCCTTTCAAGAATCTTCCTGGATCATTTTAACTTAATCTTAGTATAACTGTTCAATATGTTTTAACAATAGACATAATCGCTATTTCTTGTAGTAACTTAGTATGTTATAGTTCAACACAAATAGTCTAGCCTATCATTTAGGTTGAGCACATAAAGAAAAACTAAAAATTAAATATGTACCTGGAGTGCACTCCTGAAGAACATGAAGTATATACTAATATGAAAGCTTTTATTAAACAAACTGAAAAATTTACAGAAGAAAGTATTACACTACTAGAGAGAGAGAGGGGTTCTAAGACCTACCGCTTAACATAAACTTATTCCTCCTTATATAGAGGATTTCTCTATCTAAAATATAAGACAAATTTAAAAAGTAAAGATTACAATAGCCCACACAATTTATATTGACCAATAATAAGAAGATCAGATCGACAAGGAAACGTGGTCTTTTGTGGCCAACATATTATCATGGCCTTTAATCAGACTTTATTAAAGTCTTTTATCTTACTCCCCAATTATTTTATTGGTGGGGTCTTCTCATATTTTGCCTTTTCCTTTGTCATTCCAGGTAGTGTTGCTGGAAGATTCTTCCACTTGATTTTGGATTTGTTGAAGAACAATATCGATATAAATTTCTTCATTGCTATCAGTACTTTGCGCCTCGCCTGCTATGTATGATTCTTCACCCTCAGTGGTGTGGCCAACTGATGCCATGGATACAGCGTCGCGGCATCTATATCTAGATTCTTCATTAAGTCTTTTTTAACTTCTTCCATGTACAACGATATTATGTTGTTTTTAGAGAGTGCTCCTTTTTTCATCTGAAACCTTCTGGCAATTTGTTTAAAAGTACTATGAATATCCACTTCTGGTTGTGATGCTATGGTTTTATATGTATCAATGGTCAATATAATCGTATCTATAGTTTCTTGACCATGACATTTTCCCTCTGGGTCTTTCTAGACTAGTTTATTCCAGAATTTTGTATAAAAAAATCCTCTTTAGGCAAGGAAAACCTTCCTTGGTGTTATCAACTTCGACCGTTCATCTCATTATCCATGGTATCGAAAATTCTATAAAGAAATACATCGTGGCCATTCCTTCAAAAAAATATATTTTCTTTCTCTAAGCTTATTAGTTTAGGAGATACATCGACTCATTCAGTAAATAAACTTTTGTATGGTTCTGGATGGATATTTAAAGAGGGATCGTATAAAGTCCACCATTGGCAAAACCAAGTTGGTACATGCTACTTTGCGACATGTGCACATATTTTGATAAACCATAATTCTTTTTATTAGCATTTTCATTACTTCAACCTTTTGTTCTGGATGGATATAATCCATATCTTTTAGGGTGTTGATCCCCAATCTTCAGCAAACATAATTTTCATAATTATGATTTTTGAAAAGTTATAGGCTTTTCTAGTATTTTCTGGGTAGAAATGTTGAAATTCTCCCGATCATGTTGATGAGAGTATTATCACATAGTGCATTCTATACTAATAAGCCGAAGTAGCAAATGATGCTGAGTCAAGATACCTGTGCATTAATTTCCATGGGTCATCTTTCCATCGTAAATCACTATGTTCTAGGAGAAGTATAACTTCTTTCTTATTTTTCTTATTAAAAACCTCAATGTTCTCGTCATCTATATGAGTTGAGGAGTATGACTGAGCAGGTTGTAAAGTACTATTCTCAAGGTTTTGTGGAGTATTATCCTTCTGTCCCCTCATTTTTATGAAATCAACAAACTCTTTGTATAATGGGTGATCCATATTAAGATCAGATGTAGTAGCAATATTTCCTGCCACCAATTTTCGGTTCCCTATTTGGGCAAGGATATTACCAATGCCTCCTCGTCCTCTTCCCCTTCTTCCTGGTGGGGACCAAGAAGGTCTCATCCTGTTAAATAAGAAGAGGATATTAGTTTAAATATTCACTTGTGAGAAAATCGGCAAGACTATTATTTGTTCCCTTTTTATAATGAATTTCAAAATTAAATGGGGCTAATAAAGCCTGCCATCTTGCAAACATTTTTTTTGAAACATCATGCTTACAATCTTTATTAAACATGAATTTAGTTGTTTGGTAGTCAGTTTTTATTAAAAACTTCTGGCTATAAAGATCCCCTTGGAATTTTAGAACACTTTTTACTATTGCATGAATTTCTTTTGCTATCGTGGCATAGTTTTTCTGGGCATCGTTCCATTTGCCAGAATAGAACTGAATAGAACGATGCCTAGAAAAACTATGCCATGATAGCAAAAGAAATTCTGACAATAGTTAAAAGTGTTCTAAAATTCCAAAGTGATCTTTATAACCAGAAATTTTTAATAAAAACTAACTGCCAATTAGCTAAATTCATGTTTAATTAAGATTGTAAGCATGATGTTTCAAAACAAATGTTTGTAAGATGGCAGGCTTTATTAGCCCCACTTGATTTCAAAATTCATTATAAAAAGGGAACAGATCATAGTCTTCACAATTTTCTCACAAGTGAATATTTAAACTAATATCCTCTTCTAATTTGACAGGATGAGGCCTTCTTGGCCCCCACCAAGAAGAAGGGGAAGAGGACGAGTATGCAGAGGTAATATCCTTGCCCAAATGGGGAACGAAAAATTAGTGGTAGCAAATATTGCTACTACATCTGATCTTTATATAGATCACCCATTATACAAAGAGTTTGTTGATTTCACAAAACCGAGGGGACAAAAGGATAATACTCCACAAAACCTTGAGAATAGTACTTCACAACCTGCTCAGTCATACTCCTCAACTCTTACAAATGACGAGAACATTGAGATTTTTAATAAAAACAGTAAGAAAGAAATTATACTTCTCCTAGAACTTAGTGATTTATGATGGAAAGATGACCAGTGGAAATTAATGCACAAGTATCTGACTCATCATCATATGCTGCTCCGGCTTATCAGTACAGAATACACTATGAGATAATACTCTCATCAACAGGATCGGGAGAATTTCAACATTTCTACCCAGCAAATACAAGAAAAGTTTATAACTTTTCAAAAATCATAATTGAGAAAATTATGTCTGCTAAAGACTGGGAAATCAGCACCCTAAAAGATATGGATTATATCCAACTAGAACAAAAGGTTGCAGTAAAATATAATTACTGGAATTATAAAGAAAGTTTTATAAAAACTTTTTTATATGAAAATGCTAATAAAAAGCATTCATGGTTTATCAAAATAAGTGCACATATCGCAAAGTAGCAGATAACAACTTGTTTTTGTCAAGGGTAGACTTTATACAGTCCCTCTTTAAATATCCTTCCAAAACCATACAATAGTTTATATACTGAATGGGTTGATGTATCTCCTAAACTAATAAGCTTAGAGAAAAATAATATATTTTTTGAAGAAATGGCCACGATGTATTTCTTTATAGAATTTTCAATACCATGGATAATTAGATGGACAGTCGAAGTTGACAACACCAAGGAAGGTTTCCCTTGCCTAAAGAGGATTTTTTATGCAAAATTCTGGAATAAACTAGTTCAGAAAGACCCAGAGGGAAAATGTCATGGTCAAGAAACTATAGATACAATTATATTAATCATTGATACATATAAAACCACAAAATCACTACTAGAAGTGGATATTCATAGTCCTTTGAAACAAATTGCCAAAGGATTTAGATGGAAAAATGAGCACTCTCTAAAAATGATATAATAGCGTCGTACATGGAAGAAGTTAAAAAAGACTTAATGAAGAATCTTGATATAGATATCTGCGATGATGTATCCATGGCATCAGCTGGCCACACCACTAAGGGTGAAGAAACATATAGCAGGCGAGACGCAAAGTACTGATAGCAATGAAGAAATTGATATCGATATTCTTCTTCAACAAATCCAAAATCAAGTGGAAGAATCTTCCAGCAACACTGCCTACAAAGACAAAGGAAAAATCAAAAATGTGAGAAGACCCCACAAATAAAATAATTGGTGAGTAAACAAAATACTTCAATAAAGTCTGCAAAGGCCATGATAATTTGTCAATAAAAAGACCACGTTTCCTTGTCAGTCTTATCTTCTTATTATTGGCCAATATAAATTGTGTGGGCCATTGTAATCTTTACTTTTTAAATTCATCTTATCTTTAGATAGAAAAAAGCTCTATATAAGGAGGAATAAGTTTATGTTAAGAGATAGGTCTTAGAACCCTTCTCTCTCTCTCTCTATTGTATTTTAATACTTTCTTCTGTAAATTTTTGAGTTTATTTAATAAAAGCTTCCAGTTTTGTATATACTTCAAGTTCTTCAAGAGTGCACTCCAGGTACATATTTAATTTTTAGTTTTTCTTTATGTGCTCAGCCTAAATGATAGGCTAGACTATTTGTGTTGAACTATAACATACTAAGCTACTATAAGAAATGGCGATTCTGTCTATTGTTAAAACATATTGAACAGTTATACTAAGGTTAAGTTAAAATAATCGAGGTAGATTCTTGAAAGGCTGTCGAATAAATCCATCGGACTACCCATTAGCGAGGAGGGAGTTAGGGCAGACCCGGATAGTAGAGGCTTTCATTAATCTTGCCAGGATTGTTCATACTTGTAAAGGAACCTTTAGTAAAACTGGACGATCCGTTGAAACTTTGGAGCTGGAAAGCTATCACTTCCCAAAAGTTTTATACAAAGATTACTCTTCTTATAGATTATAATTACAAAAAAGAGTTTACTGCTCTAATTAACAGTCTTGTTTCTTTAAATTGCATTCAAGAAGGAATTATTCCTTCGAGATATTTTCATAAAACAACTTGAAGTATATACCAAACTAAAAACTTTTAATAAACAAACTCAAAATTTACAGAAGAAAGTATTACAATACTAGAGAGAGGGGGGGGGGGCTTCTAAGACATGCCTCTTAACATAAACTTATTCCTCCTTATATAGAGGTTTTTTATATCTTAAAGATAAGATGAATCTATAGATTAGAATGGTCCACACAATTTATATTGGCCAATAATAACAAGATAAGACCGACAAGGAAACGTGGTCTTTCTGTGGCTGACATATTATCATGGCCTTTAATCAGACTTTATTAAAGTCTTTTGTCTTACTCCCCAATTTTATTTGTGGGGCCTTCTCACATTTTGCTTTTTTCATTTGTCTTTGTAGGCAGTGTTGTTGGAAGATTCTTCCACTTGATTTTGGATTTGTTGAAGAAGAATATTGATATCAATTTCTTCATTGCTATCAGCACTTTGCGCCTTGCCTACTATGTATGATTCTTCACCCTCAATGGTGTGGCCAGTTGATGCCATGGATACATCGTTGCAGATATCAATATAAGATTCTTCATTAAGTTTTTTTAAACTTCTTCCATGTACGACGCTATTATGTCATTTTTAGAGAGTTCTCCTTTTTTCATCTAAACCCTTCTGGCAATTGTTTAAAAGGACTGTGAATATCCACTTTTGGTTGTGATGTTGTGATTTTTTATGTATCAATGGTTAATATAATCGTATCTATAGTTTCTTGACCATGACCTATCTCCATGGGTCTTTCTGGACTAGTTTATTCCAGAAATTTGTATAAAAAATCCTCTTTAGGCAAGGGAAACCTTCCTTGGTGTTATCAACTTCGACCATCCATCTCATTATCCATGGTATTGAAAATTCTATAAGGAAATGCATCGTTGCCATTTCTTCAAAACAAATATTATATTTCTCTAAGCTTATTAGTTTATGAGATAAATCGACCTATTCAATATATAAACTTTTGTATGGCTCTAGAAGGATATTTAAAGAGGGACCATATAAAGTCCACCATTGGCAAAATCAAATTGGTATATGCTGCTTTGCGACATATGCACATATTTTAATAAATCATGAATGCCTTTTATTAGCATTTTCATATAAAAAAGTTTTATAAAACTTTCTTTATAATTCCAGTAATTATATTTTACTGCAACCTTTTGTTCTGGATGGATACAATCCATATCTTTTAGGGTGCTGATTCCCCAGTCTTTAACATACATAATTTTATTAATTATGATTTTTGCAAAGTTATAAACTTTTCTAGTATTTGCTGGGTAGAAATGTTGAAATTCTCCCGATCCTGTTGACGAGAATATTATCTCATAGTGCATTCTGTACTTATCAGCCTAAGGAGCATATGATACTGAGTCAAGATACCAGTGCATTAATTTCCACGGGTCATCTTTACATCTTAAATCACTATGTTCTAGGAAAAGTATAACTTATTTCTTATTGTTTTTATTAAAAACCTCAATGTTTTCGTCATCTGTAAGAGTTGAAGAGCATTACTAAGCAGGTTGTGAAGTACTATTCTCAAGGTTTTGTGAAGTATTATCCTTCTGCCTCCTCAATTTTACATAATCAACAAACTCTTTGTATAATGGATGATCTGTATTAAGACCAGATGTAGTAGCAATATTTGTTGCCACCAATTTTTAGTTCCCTATTTGTGCAAGGATATTACCTCTACCACCTTGTCCTCTTCTCCTTCTTCCTAGTGGGGGCCAAGCAGGCCTCATCCTGTTAAATAAGTAGAGGATATAATTTAAATATTCTCTTGTGACAAAATTTGGAAGACTATTATATGTTCCCTTTTTATAATGAATTTCGAAATCAAATGGGGCTAATAAAGCCTACCATCTTGCAAACATTTGTTTTGAAACATCATTCTTACAATCTTTATTAAACACGAATTTAGCTGCTTGGCAGTCAGTTTTTATTAAAAACTTCTAATCACCTTGGAATATTAGGACACTTTTAACTATTGCCTAAATTTCTTTTGTTATCGTGGCATAGTTTTTCAGGGCATCATTTCATTTGCCAGAATAGAACTGAATGATATAATGGCATTTATTATTCGTACAATATTGGTTTAGGACGCCTCCATATTCTATATCAGAAGCATCTGTCTCAACCGTTTTTTTCCCAATTTGGGTTGGCTAAAGTAAGACAAGGAAGTTTTTAATCTTCATTTTAATATTTTTAACAGCTTCAGTATGTTTATCTGACCAAGCTTTTGGATTATTTTTTAGCTTGTCATATACAATAACAGTATCCTTGGCTAAATCCTTTATAAAAAGGAGCAACATAGTTAAGACTTCGAAGAAATCTCTGTAACTGAGTTTTATTAGTCAGAATATCAGGAAATTTGGACCCAAATTCAATTATTTTATTAATAGGGCTAATGTTACCTCTTTCAATATTATGACCCAAAAATCTAACATTTATTTGAAACAAAGCCATTTTAAGGCAAGATATTACTAAGTTGTTTTGGAAAATAATTTTTTCAAACAGATCAAGTTGTTTAAAATGAGTTTCCACATAATGCAAGAATATCATCTATATAAACTATTATGAAATTACTGTAAGGTATGAAAATACCATTCATGATCTTTTGGAATTTCGAAGGAGCGTTTTTTAAACCAAACGGCATAACGCTCCATTCATATTGTCTCATAGGGACAATAAAAGTTATTTTCTATCTATTTGACTCAGCTATCTAAATCTACTAATAACCTGATTTTAAATCAAATTTGAAAAATATAATGACATTATAAACTCTATCCAATAAATCTTTCTTATTGGGGATAGGGCACCTAGTCCATTTTAAGGCTTTATTAAGAGGTTTATAATTAATTACCAACCTGGACGCTCCTCTTTAATGTTCAACATGTTTATTAACATAAAAGGTTGTACAAGACCATGAAGATTTAGAAAGCCTTATAAGGCCTTTTTGAAGTAAGGAGTCAATTTCTATTATGTATAATTCCAGATAATCAGAATTCATCTGGCAAGGTCTTGCTTTAGTAGGAATATTATCCTCTGTAAAATTACCCTCATATGAAAGACTAACAACATGTTTTTTCCTATTCCAGAAAGCATTTGGATGATCTCCACAAATATGAATGGAGAAATGATTTTTTAAAATAGCAATTTTATCCTGTAAGTTAGGATTTTGAAGAATATTATCAATCTCAATGCTATTAATTTCTCCTTTTATAAAACTGACTTGATTATTTTTTAAAATCATTTGTGAATATAATTCATTAATCATTCTTGTAAAAGGTTTTGTAATAAACTGTAATGTAAAAGGTTTTCATTCCAAGTTCCAATGATTTTTTTATTATCCCAAACAGTAAGGGGGAAAATATCATTTATAAAAGGAACTCCCAAAATAATTTGGTGAGTAATATCTTTTACTAAGACAAAACTTTGAGGAATACAATTTTTTCCTTTGCATATGAAAGCTTTGGGCAATTTATATTCAATGCTCATTTTACTACCATTTGCCGATATGAGGCTATGGGTTGTTTTATGAAAATATCTTGAAGGTATAAGTCCTTCTTGAATGCAATTTAAATCAATAGCACTGTCTATTAGAGTAGTAAACTCTCTTTTGTAATTAAAATCTATAAGAAGAGTAATCTTAGTATAAAACTTTTGGGAAGTGATAGCTTTCAAGCTTTGTTAAAACTCTTTTTTACTATTACCAAAATTAAGAGTTTTAAGAAAGTCAATATCTTTACTATCTCCTTCATAAGAAGATGATTCTGAGCTATTACCCATATCCTTAAGACTTTTGATATTATCAAGTATAATTTCTATAGTGACATTCTTTTCTTTTAAACAATGAGTGTCATCTTTGAGATTATTAATCTCTTGCTTTAGATCACTAATTGTAGTAGGAGAACTTATAAGTTTCCTTCTTTCTAATATGAGATTTTTTACTTCAACCATGATGTATGAACCTTATTTGGTGGGGACATCTTCTGTGATATGATTTTGAGAAGTGGAAGTATTGCTGATTTTATCAATAATCTTAGCTCTTATTTCCGGATCTTTAACAATTTGTAAGAGCTCTATGACTTTGTCATTATCAATGACATTGATGCTTAATTCCTTGAACTAGGAATAGATCTTATAAAGATCATCTTCTTCCCCTTCGCAACTTAGCCCTTGTTGACAAGGCAAGCAATCATCATCTGATGACATATAATATTCTTGGTGAAGGGCTTTTAGATCCTCACTTGTAGAGGATTCCTCATGACTGTTGTATTCTGTTTATGATTTTCCTAAATCAGAATTTAGCATGATTTTGCATAAAGATTCTTTGATATTATCATCTATATCAAGGTTTTTGATTTTCTCCTTGATTCTGCAATCTCTAGCATAATGACCAAATCTTCCACACTTGTGGCAAGTATCTGTTTTGTTAAATTTTGTCTAGATTTATAAAATCTCTTCTTTTCTCTATAAGGTTTGGCTCTTCTTTATTTCTTCTCAATTCTTCTTTTCTTTCATTCCTTATAATTCTTTTTGGAAGATTTATTATTAGAAGAATGTTTCCTATATTTGGAGCTTGCTTTAGGGATATCCAAAGAAAATCGTTCACAAAATTCTCCTAAATGTTGTCTTTCATTAAGACGATGCCTTTTAACTTGTTGATTCAACTTGATTTCATTGCATAAAGAAAGTCCTTGTATGCAAGCACTTATGAGCTATCCATAAGTGTAATTGTCATAGTTAATACTATGACTATCTCCCCTAAGAGTCTTTCTAACTCTTTCAGCAAAAAGAGCTGGTAAACCATCTATAAACTTAGATTTCCAATGAGAGTTATTACACTCTGACAACTCCATAAACCTGCTAAGAAATACATCTTGATAAAATCTGAAAGAAGTGAGAGTCTTACACCTAGGATTTTGGAGCATGGTTCTTATGGTCTCACTATTATTAGACCAGCTTCCTGAAAAATGTTCTATGATATTAAGAACAAGGGTATACATAGCATTCTAAGTTAGATTCTGCTCTCCTTCTTGCTTCACAGCTTGAACTCTCTTCTCCATATTTAGATAATTATCCCACCAGCCTTTTACTTTACCAATAAATCCTGTCATTATCATATCAGCAATAGTTTTGTCACTATTCTTATTTGCCTTACAGATAGTATTGTACATAAGTATTCTATGTAAATATGTATAAATATGTCTATCTGCATAACCATCTATGTTCCATTCATAGATTTCCTTTCCATTATAACTATTAGTTATAATATGTTCATGCTCTTCCAAGAGCACATCCTGAGGAGTAGGTCTAGGATAGTAGTACATCCTTTGGATAGGTTTTCTCGCATATTTTTCTGAGATTTTATTAATTTCATCAGAAAACTCTTTTTTATAATTACTTTCTCCTCCTGAAAAATCGTCAACACCCAAAGGCTTCAAACTACAGCCTTTGAATTTCATTTCTAAGAGACTTTCCAGATCCAAAAAGTCTTTTAACTTACAATCTCCGATCTCCGGGGGAGATTGGATACTGGTATTGACTACTTTATCTTTTCCTTTAGTATTGGAATCGATTCTAGAAAGTAGTATCAACATTATCATGAATAGAAGTAATTTGTTCTCCTAATATGCTCATATAAATGTTAGCATAATCTTGCTGCTTGATCATAATATTAATATGTTGAGTAATAAGTAAAGCAGTATTATCTACAAATAATTTTGACAAAGCATTAAAATAAACAGTCTTGTCATCCTTATTAATTTGAAATGATTGTAATAGAGGAAAAACAGATTTAGTAACTTCCCAGTACTTCATGTAAAATCTCTTTCTATCATAGAGATATAATTATGAACATACTTAGCCTTAAACCAAGGAACAAAAGCAATTAATAAGTTTTGCTTTGATTCAATAAGATCTGTAAAAATTCTTCTTGAAAACATATATGTTATTCTTTATTAAAATTTTTAAAAAACTATTTTCTGAAAGGTTTCCATCTTGATTTCATGAATTCTTTAGAAATCTTTTCTCTTGCCAGTGAACCTAGACTAAAATCAATATGTTCGTCAGTCATCATAAAACAAATTTTATGTAGGAAGTCCATCTGGGAAATTCATTTCAAACTCAGTTATATCTAAGTCAGAACTGGGCCTGGGCATAGGCCTGGCAATATTATCCCTATCAATTTTAATATTGTCACATCTATAATTTTCTCTAATCTCAGAAGTAGAGGGAACCTGTACAATATAATCAACATGATCGATACATGAAGAGTTAGATCTAGATAGTATGGATGACACGCTACGATTATCAATTCTATTTTGCATAGCTATAGGATCAGAAATTTTGATTTTAACAGTTCCATCATTAAACTGTTCAACTTCTGAAACCTCATTATTAATATTATTTTTTGGTTGGGCTACACCTTCAATAACCCATTCTTGTGGGAAATCAATCTCATCCCACTGTATAGGTCTTCTGCTAACAACCTTAGATATACCAAAATTAGTTTCTATAAGAATAGTTTCATTTTTAAAATCAATCATTCTACATATAGGATTCAAAGTATGTAAGAGTTTATAATAAATTATGTAGCATATGAAAACAACTTCAATTCCAGGTATATAATCATAACCATGAAGTTTAACATTAAGCATTAGAGAACTTAATGAAATCTCATCTTGTAAAGAGATCTGTAAATTAGGATAAGCATTAAAATAAACTAGTCCATAAGCCAGACTAGTCTGTATTGTCCCTATAAGGGATTTCTTTCAATTTTGGTTTCTACCATCTCTTAACGCTGCTATAAAGTTTTCTGGTAGACCTCTTAAGGTAAGGGGCTTGAATGTCACCTAAAAAAATCCAATATGCATGAATATGTAAATTTCCCTATAAGGGGCTAAATCATTTTCAGATAATAATCTAAAAGTTTTATGGTCACTGTCAATAGTGAGAGTTTCTTTAGTGGTTTTAACCACTTGTTTGAGGCCAAGTTTTTCAAACGTTCCCATTTAGTATATAATCCTGGGAGGTATCTTAGGAATAGTCCACTTATTTAGTAGATCTAGATGTTGAGGTATATCATATTCTTCTTTCATACTATTTTTAACAGTAGATCTTCTCTTTATGATATTCATAATTAAAGTTGTGTTGAACTATACCATCTATAGTTACTAAAAGTCCATAGATCTGATACCAAAGTTTCAACGGATCGTCCAGTTTACTCAAGGTGCCTTTAAAAGTATGAACAATCCTGGCAAGATTAATGAAAGCTTCTACTATCCAGGTCCGCCCTAACGCCCTCCTGGCTAACGGGTAATCCAACAGATTTGTTCGACAGCCTTTCAAGAATCGGCTTGGATCATTTTAACTTAACCTTAGTATAACTATTCAATATGTCTTTAAATCATTTTTTATTTGAATTACTAAAGCAGTTAATTCATCTATTTTCTTGTCAAGAGAACTAATATTCTTACCCAAAACTTTAACATAAAGACCCAAATAATTATTTTGGGAATTAAATTATTTATTTCATTGATGCTAACTGCTGCAACATCTTCTTCAATAAATTTTTGAAAGGCAGTAAAGATGATACCTGTATTATTTGGTAAAATAAAAGATGACTGAGGTGGATAAACAACCTTAATAATACTACCTGAACCATCTTTATAAGATCGTTCAAGAACATTGATGTATAAAGGTAAATAAGTGGTTATATATCAGGGTACAAAATGCATAATTTGATTATGTAGAGCACAATTTCATAAAATTCTTGAGAAATATTATTCAAATTATTAGCACTATAAGTGTCAAAAAACCATGTTTTAAACTGGTTCCATTTATTACTTCAAAATTCTTTCTGAATGTACTAAAATCTATTTCCTGAAAATCTATTTCTAAAAATTCTTGCAAGTGAACTTGGACAAAAATCTATTTGGTGTATATTCATCATTAAGTTTTATTAGGGTCAAAATCCATTTCGGATACAGAAGGAATATCCTTATCAGAAATATCAGAAAAATTATCATTAGCTTGAACAATATTCATTCGAGGATCAATTTTTATTTTATTAACAAGTTTATTATTTTGATCAGCAGGTATCATAGGAAAAGAAACTGTAGAAGGTATGGTATGTAAAGAAGCAACACGATTACGAGTTGGACCATACACAGGTTCAATAGGCGAAATATGATGAATAGTAGTCAATCTTCTATCAGAAAATAAATGTCTACTATATTGAACACTTTTATCATCAAACTGAATGAAAATCCTACCATCAGAATTTTGTGTAATATGGGAGTACTCAGAATTAGTGACATCATTTGTTTTTTGACTTGGGGATATAACAGAATCCAGAGGCCAAGTTGTTAGAAAATTAATTTCTTCCCATTTATAGGTCTTCTAGTAGTGACCTTAGATTTAACAAAATTATTTTCTACTAGCATAGTCTGATCAAATGTATCATATAATCAAAAATTTATTGAAAAAGATATTGCGACAGTTAGCATCAATGAAATAAATAATTTAATTTCTCAAAATAATTATTTGGGTCTTTATGTTAAAGTTTTGGGTGAGCATATTAGTTCTCTTGACAAAAAATTAGATGAATTAACTGCTTTAGTAATTCAAATAAAAAATGATTTAAAGAATTCTGATACGGCTTCTACTTCGAAAAGAAATTTAGAAGCTCAAATTATTTCTACTCATGTGCAAAGGCCCCCTGAGATTCAGGATTTTAAATTTAAATCATTATATGATTTAGAATAACTTCTTGATAAAAAATTGTCTGGATTAAGCGCAAATCCTATTGATTTGTCAGAAAATTTTGAAGATGAAATGGAAAAAACTTTTGATTTTAAAAATCATGTTTTTGTTTAGAATTTAATAAGCTTCATGGTTATCCCAAAAAGAATAGTAATACTAAGTATGCCCATAAACCAAGCATGCATACCTATTATTATTCCAGACCAACTCCTTAAGATGTGTAGAGGAACGAAACTGGAATCAGACTAATACCTCTTTAGTGGGTTTGAAATTTATGAATGGAATCTTGATGGTTTGACTGATAGACAATTAACTATTCTTGTTCATAGAATGATTATGTATGCAACTATTTGTAAAAGTGTTAAAAACATAGATAGAAATATTTGCAAAATGATTGTTGCAGGTTTTACTGGCCAACTCAGAGATTGGTGGGATAATTATATGAGTATTGAGCAAAAAGCAGCTGTGATAAATGCTATTGTTGATAATGAGGGTGTTGATAACTTAGGCATGGCTCTAGAGAAAAATAGAGAAGACGCTATTTATACTTTAGTCTTAACCATTTTAGAACATTTTAATGGTAGATTTACCAATCAGTATGAGACTGTTCATACCTTATTAAATGGTCTACGCTATAGAACCCTAGGTGAATTTAGATGGTATAAAGATACTTATATGAGTAGGGTGATGCAATTGCCCAAAAATAGTTATGAGCACTAGAAAGCTAAGTTTATAGATGGCCTTCCCCTTTTATTTGCCGAAAGAGTTAGGAAAGTTATGACAACTAATCATGGTGAAATTCTTTATAAGGATTATACTTATGGTAAGCTAATAGGAGTCTGCACTCAAGAAGGAATAAATTTGTACAATGAATTAAAATTATCTAGACAGCTTAAGATAGATAATCTTAAAGAAAGATCTTAGTTAGAAGACTTTTGTGCCCAGTTTGGTTTACCTGATACTTCTGCTGATAGCAAGAAGAATAAATATAGGGATTCTAAATACTCCAACCCTGATAAACCTTATAGGAAAAAGAGGTCTATATATAGATCTAAGGAAGAACACGACACTAGAAAAGCCTTTCGCAAGTCTAATAGATTTACCAAAAATAGGTCTAAGCGAGATCTCGCTAAAATCAAGTGCTTTAGATGTGGAAATTTCGGTCATATAGCACCAAATTGTAAGCTTGAAAAATTGAAAACCGTAAAACTTGATGAAGGAGTTCATGATAAGATTTATAGTTTCTTATATACTTCTGATTATGATTCTGATTCCGGTTCTGAAGAAGAAGTTGATTTGCTTGATATATATGATGATAATTAGCATGATAAAATGAATATTTGCAATTCTTGACATGGTGATATTTGCTCTTGTGAAAATGATGAATTTATAAATTGGAATCTCAATTTCAAGATTTAAATATAAATACTATTACATCTGATAATGTGATAGAACTTTTGAAAGAAGTCGCTGATAATGATCTTCGAGAAAAAAATTTTCATTTAGCTACAAATAATAATGCTAGTTCAAGTTCTTCAAGAAATTCAGAAAAACAAAAGAATGATTTTGAATTTGAATATGTTGCACCTTATTCATTGACTGAAATTAATAACATACTTAATAAACAGACTACTCCTACAAGAGATTCTTCTTTTGATGATTTGAAAAATGAAATTGAAAATTTAAAAAATGAGATTAAATCTCTTAAACAAAATCAAATGATTTGTGATCATAGACTTACTCAGATAGAAACTGTTAATAACAAAGGAAAAAATATTGTTGAAGAAGATGCTCTTGCAAAACCTATTAATCTTGATCCAATACAAGGTATTTTTTAGGAATGATACAAATAGTTACTGCTCATAAATGGTATATTAAATGCACCATTTTGATTGATAATAGTTTTTCAATAACTGATATTGCTATGATTGATAGTGGAGTTGATGTTAGTTGTATTCAAGAAGGTCTTGTACCTACTAAGTATTTTGAAAAAATAACTCATACAGTTAAGTCTGCTTCTGGACATGCTTTAGATATAAAGTATAAATTACCTAATACGCGCATTTGCCAAAATAAAATTTGCATTTCACATTTCTTTTTCTTGGTTAAAAATCAATTATACCCTCCAATGATACTTGGAACATCCTTTATAAATGCTATTTATCCATTTACTAGCATAAATGCTAAAGGTTTTACTGCTACTTATGAAAATAGAAATATAAATTATACTTTTATCACTACCCCTATTTCTCGTGATATTAATTCTTTGATTAATATGAAACAAAGGCATGTTGATTCTTTGCAACTAGAATTGTTTAGCATAAATATATTTGATACTTTTAAATCCACCAAAGTACAGGAAAAAATGAAATTAATTTCTGAATAAATTGTTGTTGATATTTGTGCCGATCATCCAAGTGCTTTTTAGAATAAAAAAAAGTATATTGTTACCCTTCCATATGAAGATGAATTTTCTGAGAATGATATTCCTACTAAATCTCATCCTTGTCAGATGAACACCGAATTGGTAGAATTCTGCAAAAAGGAAATTGATAACTTGTTACAAAAGGGTTTAATAAAACCTTTAAAATCACCTTGGTCTTGTACTGCATTTTATGTTAATAATGCTGCTGAAAGGGAATGTGGTGTCCCTAGATTGGTTATCAATTATAAACCCTTAAATAAATATTTAAAATGAATTAGGTTTCCTATTCCCAACAAAAGAGATTTACTGTCTAGATTATATGATGTCAATATATTTTCAAAATTTGATTTAAAATCAGGATATTGGCAAATCCAAATATTTAAAGAGCATTATTATAGAACAACTTTTAATGTCGTATTCGGACAATAAGAATGGAATGTTATGCCATTTGGTTTGAAAAATGCCCCATCTGAATTTCAGAAAATCATGAATTATATTTTTAATCCATATTTAGATTTTATTATTGTTTATATAGATGATATTTTAGTATTCTCAAAAATGTTTGAAATGCATATCAAGCATCTTGATATCTTTAAGAAAATTGTTATACAAAATGGCTTGGTCATTTCTAAACCAAAAATGAGTTTGTTCCAAACTAATGTTCGATTTCTAGGACATCATATTTGTCAAGGGAAAGTTACCCCGATTCAAAGATCAATTGACTTTGCATCAGAATTTCCTGATGTTATCACTGATAGGACTCAATTGCAAAGGTTCTTAGGAAGTTTAAATTACATATCCCCTTTTTATAAAAATTTATCTCTTGATTTGGCCCCTTTATATGACAGGCTGAAAAAGGATTATAAATCACCGTGGACTGATAGTCATACTACTTTGGTAAAAGATATTAAACTTCGGGTTCAATCTTTAACATGCTTAACTCTGTCTAACCTAGCTTGGCAAAAATTTATTGAGACAGTTGCATCTAATATTGAATATGGTAGGATATTAAAACAAATAAATCCCAACGACAAAAATGAATATTTAATCAAATGTCATTCTGTGAAATGGAGTGAGGCCCAGAAAAAATATGCTATGGTGGCTCATGAAATGTTGAGCATTGTTAAATGTGTGTTGAAATTTCAGGATGATTTATATAATCAAAAGTTTTTGATAAAAACTGATGCTCAATCTGTTAAATACATGTTTAACAAAGATTTTAAACATGATGCTTCAAAATTAATATTTCCTAAGTGGCAGGCCTAGTTAGCTCCTTTTGATTTCGAGATTCAATATAAAAACGGAAAGGACAACTCTCTTCTGGATTTTCTATCTGGAGAATATTTAAATTCATAATGAGTTTTTATACAACTTTTATTAATGAAAAAACTTTAGTTGCTATTCTAAAGATAATTCCTCTTAATAAAGACTTGCAGGAATTAATAATATGTGAAACTATCAACGATATTATTAGAGAAGATTTCTCTATACATGATTATGAAGAAAGTGTTGATATCGACGATGATAATTATTACAGTGACTATTATGATATGTCCGAATAAAGCAAAGTGTTTTGTTTGCAGGATGAACCCTCCTTGGATTACCAAGGGCAGAGGTAGGAATAATAATACACGGGAAAGATCATCCCCAGAATCATCCTATGGATCCTCTTCTAGCTCCCCAGTCCTACAAATGGGAAGAAGGACTTTGATAACCTCAAAAGTCTCTCAAAATGAGGCTTCATCTTCAGTACATCTAGAAGATTGTTGACACCCAATTTTGACCAACCTTTAACCATTCTTGGAATGTTATTCGATTAAATATGTATTAATCAATTTTGTCTTAAAATTATATATTTTAGTATGCATGATTTTAAAATTATTCGTAACTATTATCAAATTATTATCAACTCATTTTTTATTAATAGTTAAACTCGAAATAATTCAAATGTTTTAAAAAATTTAGGTAATTTTAACTATAATATTTTGTATTATGTTAATTGGATAGCATTTCTTTAAATTCCCTCAAAGTCATTTAAGTTTTAGCTGATTTTATTCTAATTCCTTTCAATTCTAGCCTATTCAATTCCAATTGTATTTCAATTCTAGCCATTCTTTCATTCCAATTCTAGCCATATTCATTTCAATTCTAGCCATTTGAACTCCTCAATCCAATCTAATTTAAGAATCTCATGTTTTAATCTAAACCGTCCTTTCCTCTCTATTAAATCTCAGCCCCACATTTAATTGAAATCCTACGATTGGGATTAAATCTCCCATTCCTTCTTATTTTAATAAAAAAGACCAAAGCCTAATCTATTCTTTTTCTCCTCCTCTTTTCTCTCTTTGCCATTTTCCGGTGAAAGCCATCAGAGGCGGCGATGCCTTTCTCCCTCTCTTCTCTTTTTTCCGGTGAAACTCCTTCGCCTTCTCCTCTTCTCTGCTCCTCTCTTCTCCTCTCTTGCTGGCGAAGACGAGCAGAACGGTAGCAAGCAGCAGCCGGCCACCAGCTCCAAGCAGCCAGACGAGGGCCACCGATGAGAAATCAATAGCCGGCGACAACAGCAGCAGCGAACGGCAAGGGTCACTGGCAGCAAATCCAGGTGAGAACTTCGAACAGCAACGTCTTCGGTGAGGAGCACCAGGTGGCGCTGCCCTCTTCCTCCTCTCTCTCTCCTTTTCTCTTCTCTTTTCTCTCCTCTCTTCGCAGGACCACTAGTAGCAAGCAGCAGGCAAAAATCCCGGCCAGCGAGCTTCGAGCAATCATCAGCAACAGCCGGTAAGAAGAGCAACAACAGTTTCGGCCAGCGAGCTCTATGATAGCAACAACAGCAGCCGGCGGCGACCAAGCAGTGATCACAGTGACGCCATGGACTATCTTTACTTGTACCGGGAGATTAAAGCTTTGGCTCATTGAAGATGGATCTTTACAGATCTGTCCCAGTTTGTTTCATAATTTATCTTTTCACTCTTTAAATTTCAATTGATTCTTAATATGCATATGATTATGAGTTAAAGTTTTAAGATCCTTATGCATTTATTTGTTTTAGCAAAAAGCATCCTACTGTTTTGAATTGTTTGCCGATCAATCTACCATATGTTAAAGATTTAGGTCTTTTGTTGAAATGATTGTTAATATGTTAATACGTATTTTCATTGCTATCATCTTGTGGTTGCCCATAGATTGGATTCGGTAGGATTCAAATGTGATTTGAACAATTTGCTTAATTTTGTATGCTAGTTCATGGCGTATTCAATGAAGCGAATTTTGTTAGTAATTCATTATTTGATCCAGCCATGATTTGCTCAAGTTTCGTTTTGATTTAGTGTAACCATTCAATAGTAAATTGACCAAAATTTTATAATTTTGGTAAAGTGAATTGCTGAAAATGGTAAAATAAATATAAGATTGGACCCTGATTATCTTCTTCTTTAAATGGCAATTTCTTCGGATTGATTTTATATGGTATTGACTAATTGATAATAAATAGTTTATATTGTTTTGTGCAAATTCGGACGGATTTTGTGGATCTTGGTAAAGTAAATTTGCTTATTATTTATCTTTGATAATTGATTACATTAGCCTTAATTTGAGTTGAATGGATTCTTACTTGTTTTATTTTAGTTAAATTATTTGAATGGAGCTTGTTTTGAGTTCGTGATATTGTCCTTCCTAACATAATATTTATTCCTTTTCGGTTGAACGTGTGTAATTTTGATTGGTGATTTTGTTCATTGATTTAGGTGGCTTATTTAGTTTTAGATAGATTTGTTACTTGTTTATTTTTGGCAATAAAATAATTTAAATTATTTCTGATTTGGCTCCTTTGAAATAAGGAAAAATATTTAATTGATTCCTTAATAATTTATTTCCTTTATTTGTGCCCTCCCCTTTTACTATAAATTAGACCCTACTCTCATTATTTTGGGGAACTCATGTTTTGACAATTTTAAGAGCTAAAAAGAAAAGCACTCTCTACTCTTGACAAGAAAATAAGAACTCTAAAAAAAATTTGAGCTTTCTTTTGCTGTATTGCTGTTGTGGTTCGGAAATCTTGCTAAGCATGCCATTGCTGATAAAAAAAAATAATCTGCTTAATTGGTTAGTATTTTGTCCAAGCTAATTTTTTTTGTCTTGCTAAAGCATCCTTTAGTTAATGTAATATGTATAAAGGAAGCATCCGAGTTAGATCCCTTACCCTCTTCTTTTCCAATGTGTGATCTTATATGTTCTATGATTTGTTTGGAATTCGTGTGTGGACTGTGATTAATTTTTATGTCATTATTATTTTATGATCTTATCTTTGGTATATTTCGTTTAACAGGTTTTGCACTTAAAGTTGAAGTTCGAAGAGTTGCCATAAAATGAGATGTTGGACGGGATTACTTTATTTATGTATTTGAATCTGTATTTATTTATTGTGATTTGTAATACTTGTAGTAACTCTAGCTCTCTATATATGAAATATTTGGGGATCATCTAAGGGGGAGGGGAATTACTTGCTACTTTTTCTTTTATCGTAACGCATTTGTGTTAGAAAGCATGCTTATAGGATTTGTGATAGCCCGTATTTGATAAATCGGTTTTAGATCTAACTAAACAAAATAAATTTATCATTGCTTGATCACTTGTTTAATCTCGTCTAAATAATGTTTAAAATTGTTCCTTGTTTAAATGTTAACTAATTGACTATCGCATGTCACCTTTAGTATGTAGCACTAATAGATAAAATCGACAATTTTGCTCATGTTTAATCATATGATAGAGCAAAGCTATGATCTATCTAACAAATTAGGCATATAATAATAAAGCAATGTATAACCTTTTACATGCTTATTAGCTTGCATTATTTGCACCACTAATTTTCTTTTTTATATGAAATAATTGCTTGTTTAAATAACTCATTTTCTAATTTAGATATCATGCTCATAGGATCTCGGGTGTAGAAATCATGCCAATAGGTTATAGATCTTGTTCGTCACTTAGAAATCATGTCCATAGGACTTAACTAATAAAGTCAGGCTTAATTAATCTGTTTAAATAATTTCGACATGTTTTAATAACTTAACCTTGTTAATTAATCAAGTTCTCATTAATCTTAAATTGCTAATAAAATTGCAGCATGCTAATCACTTAGGAACCATGCTTATAGATTATAGATTTGATTTTATTTATTTAAAGTATCATGCCTATATGTGTTATTAGCTATGCAACATCTTAACTTTTCAATCACTTAGAAATCATGTTCATAGGCATTTTAATAATTTTCAGCATGTTATAACTAAATAAAATCAGATTATCATACTATTTTCTACATATTTAAGAGAAAATCATCATAAATATACCTTCTGAATTTAAAATCTGCACTGTAATTAAATTGTTCTACAATCAATTAATCATTATCAGCAAGTCTGCTACTTTTAAATTCCTGCCATTTAAAATCAGTTGCTAAGTAATCTTCTACATTTTTGCTACTTGCCGTCCTGACCCAAACAGACTGGGAGTAGTCGTTCAACATCTAATAAACTAATTGCCACTTAATTAAATTTCTGCATCATTAACGTAATATGCTACTGCTTTGAAAAGTGTTTTCTGCATTTAAATCATTGTTATGCTGCTCTGTTAAAATCAATTAATACTTCCTTGTATTTATGATAGTTTTCTACCCTCTAAATTCGATAATGTGTTATGTTGTCTATTTGTGCACACTTTCAGTATGAGACCTTTCACAATTAGTTGTGTGTTTGCTAGCATGCTAAATAAAATCTAGAGGCCAACTTGAGACTTCATGTGCTAAATGATCGTCCAACTTGTTTGACTTGGTGTCTAGGTGGGCCTATTAGGAATATTTATTTGAGTCTAAAACCATCCCAATAGTAGTCCAATGCCTCTTGGACATTAAGCGGGGACAATAAACACCTTTTAGGATGAAATGCATGCGGAAGGTGGGGTAGGGGTAGTTTAGACCCTACGGATATGATGACATTGCCTCGAGTCGTAAATGACAAACATTTATTTTGTCTGTCCCTATATAGAAGCCGAGCGTTGATCCGTAAAGTCCTTCAGAGTCTCCTTTTCCTTTTGTCCCTTTATTTGTTTATAATTACAACTGTTTGGGGTAGCTTAAATAAAATATAAGAAGTGTTTGATTATCTATTTGTGCAATTATTGTCTCCTCGCTTATCTCTTTATTAATTGTTTAATATTTACTTGTTATGATGTTATCACCTAGTTTTGCATACTTAATTACTTAAATAAATAAACTGAAATAATCTTAAATGTTTATTTATCACTTAGTTTGCATGTTTAACTAAATAATAAGTAATAATGAAGTGACCTTAATTGTTATTTGTAATCCCCACATAAATTTCATGAGAAACGGCTGGGACCCACATTTGTGGACCTCGAACGATGCCTAACACCTTCCCCTAGAGGTAATTTGAACCCTTACCCGATCTCTGGTTCGTTGACCTGTAGTTAGAATTAGTTAGGTTAGATAGGTGCCCCAACACGCCTTAATTCGTTAGGTGGCGAATCTTCAATCACCCAAAGCCCAAAAGAGTTGTTAGGCCGTGCATCCGAAAGGAAAAGTCTGTGTTTTGCGAAAAAATGGGGCACGACAAAGATATTCCAGAAAATAGTCTGTTATACATACAACTACAGGCATATTTGTCTCAAAAGCAAAGTGATATTTTTGCATCAATAGCTAAAGAAGACAACGATGATATCAAGTCTTATGAAAAGTTATCAAAAAAAGAAATGATATTTCTTTTAGAAAACTCTGAAATTCAGAGAAAAGAAGAAACCTGGAAGATATTTCAATGATACCTAATCAACGGATTATATTTTCCGGGTGAGTCATACAAAACTCGATCTTATTATGAGACCATTCTGATAAGCACTGGTAATGTTGAATTTCAACACTTTTCAAGCTACAATACCAGTGAGAATGTTTATAACTTCTCAAAAATGATAATTAAACAGATTATATCTGTTGAAGATTGGGGTATCTCCACTATGAAAGAAAGGTAGATCAGGCTAAACAAAATCGCTATGAGTTTCACATACTAGGACTATATTCAGGCTTTTGATTAAGTCCTCTATTACAATAATGATAGACATAAACATACGTGGTTTATAAAAATATGTGCAAAGATATTTGCAGGACCAATTCCTTATTGGTTTTTGAATTAGTGGTCATACCACGGCCCAACTACAAAAATTTTGCCTGAGCCATTTCTTAAATTATATAAAGAATGGGTTAAAGTCTCATCGGACATAAATAAGTTATACCATACAGATCATATCTATTATTTGGAAAAAATTGACCAAATTTATTTTTTCATTGAATAATCTGTCCCTTGGATTCACAAATGGACCCCGGAAGTGGGATTCATCGAGGAACAGATTCCTTGTTTATACAAAACTTTTTATAATAATTTTTGGGACAAATTAATGAAAAAAGATCCCAAAACAAAAACATTATATGGGCAAGAACTGCAGGATCTTATTGCAAAAAAGATCCAAGAATATTGTATTACCCCTCAAAAGGGAATAATTGATGATAGCTCGGTCAAGCATATTGCTAGAAAAATATCCATTCAAGATGGAGATAAAGAAGAAATGATCAATAGCTATTTGGAAGAAGTTAAGAGGAGTCTGCTTCTCAATATGAAAAATCGGCCACTTCTATAAGAAGTGAGACAAGCGATGACGCTACAGATGATATTCAAGAAGCTCAACCTAGTGAAGAAACTAAGTCAGAAGATACTCTGAGAAACGAGGAAAATTTCCTTCGAAAATTAAAAGAAAAGGACAAACTCTGAAGTCATCTCTACAGTAAAAGTCATCATCAACAATATATACACTATTGATTAACAGTAGATACACTGTTAAGGGAACATATGGGACCCAATGTTACTGTACAAATATTCGAAATGTCTTTTTTTTTCTTTTTCTATATATAAGTTTGTTTTTTAGTTTATTAGGCAGAAATTGAGGAACCCCTCTCTCTACTTTCTCTCTCCAACTATAAATCTCTCTACTTGTAAAGTTTTCAGTTCACCGGATACTAACCGGAGGTTAATAGTTTGCTCATAGGCCTTGCAGTCGGCAATCGTTATAAGGTATTATATTCTTTCTTACTCCTTCTTTTAGTTTTTCTCCGATCTAGGTCGTGATTATGTCCGGCTAAAAGATTCATATCTATGTCGGATAACTAACTTCTCTTTTATATCCACCATAAAAGATCTAGACTTTATCAAAATATAAATACATCTATATATGGTTTCTTGATTTGGTTCCGAGATAGTGGTACAGTCAGATTCGATACTATTTTAATGGCTTTGTCTTTGTGACTCCATCTATCCAGCCGTTGTTCTAAGTATGTTAAGGAGTTGAAAAAGGGCGCCTATACCCGGTTAGAACTTCTAGACACATGGGCTCAATAAAAATACATATTAAATCTTGACAGGCCCCTTGCTTGGGTAAAAGAATAGATCCTTCCATACAATCATTAAACTATATAGAAATTTGTATATATTTTGATTCGGATTTATTCCTTGAATTCCGATGCTAAACTAGATTGAAGATGACCACTCGGATTACCGACAGAATTGTTTAGCATGAATATATTTGATACTTTGAAATCCACCCAAGTACAAGAAAAAATTATATTTTATTATATTATATTATATTATATTATATTATTAAAAAATAATAATAACTTAACTACCCCACATCCCTTTCTACTCCACTTCCCATATCCCACAAATCCCTCACACTCACTCCTATACTGCCCCACCCCCACGACAAACCATCAGCAACACAAACAGACACCCCTATACACACCTACACTACCCCAATCTATATATCTACATATTACAATACCAACACACTATACATATTTCTACTACAAAACACGCACAAATTGAAGGGAAAAAAATATCATCTTCATATTAGCGCACACACACGAGCAACGTAGGAAAAAAGAAGAAAAAAGCAGTAACATCACTACAAAACACAACTTACACACAGCAATACAAAAATACACACCCTCATACACGCAACTACTCCAGAAACAAACAAAAGAAACACACTCCCAAAAGAGATACTCACGCACAAAAAATAAAAGATCGTGGGTGTTTAAATTGAGCTTTGGTCAAATCTCGTTGAACTTATTTTTCTTCATTTGAGGTTCAACTTTACCTTAACTTTTTAATTTATTTATGGAGTTTTATGTAATTACGTGATAATTTTTCTTATTGTTTTGTTGTATTCATAACTTGATTGAAATAAATATTGACATCTTGAGTTTATCTCAAGAGTAAAAATAAATTACTCATATGATTAGGCATCTTGAGTTATATTAATATTATTTCCTGGGTCAAATTCCCAAGAGATGAATAAAAATTCTATTATATGTAAGAATTTTATTTTTGTTATTATTCAATTATGTTGTGCCTAAGTCACTGTTTTTATGACATTATTGTAGCTTTATGTTGATGTAAATTTCCTATTTTAATTTATGTATTTTTATTTATTTTTTTTGGATAATTGAGTCATTGCCTAATAAACAAACAAATGGGTTATGTTGTTGAATTTGAATTTACTCTATTTTGGTTTGGTTAAATCATTTGATATGAAGATTAATTTAATTATAAATATCATCAATTATTATAATAAGGGAATGAAATGATTAGTTGTCTAAAATTCACAAAAATAGAGTAAGTACTTTTAATACTACATGAGTTTTAGGCACGTTAAAAATATTTGTTTCAATTAAGAATGTGATTACATTTTTTTTTGAGACATTAAAAAAATAAACTCAAGGATGCGTTGATGCAATTTGTCCAATAATATAATTAACTTTCATTAATTTAAAGTAGTGACTTATAGACAAAATTATTAAGCGCGATGCAAAGAAGGCAGTCATGCCTCTAAGTCAAGACCAAGAATACAGTTATGCATCTAGGTTGAGACAAAATAAAAACTTCAACAGTAAAAATGCGAACAAATCATGGTCTGTAATAATATATCCAAAAAAAAAAAAAAATTTAAGATAAGTCAATAAAAGAGACCATGGCAGAACAATGGGACTCGAGGGATGCCTAATACCTTCACCTCAGTCAATAGAATTCCTTACCTGAATTTCTAGTTCGCAGACTAAAATAAAGAGTCATTTTCTTTTGATTAGAGATTAAAAAGAAAAGGTAAGTTGGAACACCATAACTCAATTTCAAGTGACGACTTTGAAAAAAAAAATCCCCTAATCAATACTCTCACTTAGATTGGAAAAACCCTCTCTCCGATCAAAAAAGAGGTGTGGAAATCTTCCTTTACCCTCAATTGGTGATAACCTTGCCGAAGGTCAATCTTAGAGAAGTAACTTACTCCTTGAAGTTGATCAAACAAATCATCTATCCTTCGATGAGGATATTTGTTCTTAACGGTAACCTTGTTCCATTGTCGGTACTCAATACACATTCAGAGTGGACCATCTTTCTTTCTAACAAACAAAACTGAAGCACTCGATGGAAAGATACTCAGTCGGATGAAACTCTTATCCAACAAATCTTTCAATTGCTCCTTTAATTCCTTAAGTTCTGTCGGAGCCATTCGGTAAGAAGGAATAGAGATAGGTTGTGTATCTGAGAGAAGGTCAATACTAAAGTCTATTTCGTTTTTGGGAGGAACACCAGGTAAATTATCGGGGAACACTTCTGAAAACTTGTTAACAACAAGGACAGACTCAAAGTAGGGATTTCAGAATCCATATCCCTAACCCACATAAGATGGCATCTGCAACCCTTAGAAATCATCTTTCTAGCTTTAAGACAAGAAACAAACTAACTCCTCGCATATAATTTCCCCCATTCTGTTCTAGGATGGGTTCATTTGGAAACCAAAAATTGACTATATGAGTTCTACAATCAATAGAAGCATAACATGAATGCATCCAACCCATACCAAGGATAACATTAAAATCTAGCATATCAAGCTCTACAAGATCAACATGAGTGGCTCTATGGGCCAAGGAGATGAGACACTCTCTATAGACCCTCTTAGCCACAATAGAATCACCAACAAGCGTAGAGAAGAAAGAGATTCTAACAACACATCTGGGAGAATATCAAAACTCATAGTTACATATGGCGTTACAAAAGACAAGATAGCACCGGGGTCAAGTAAAGAATAAATATCAAGTTGGAAGACTTTCAACATACTGGTAACCACATTGGAAGAACCCTCTTGCTCACGATGAGTCTGAAGTGTGTGGAATCGTTTTTTATTCTGATTATCACTAGAACCTTATAAAGGGTAAGGTGGAACCCGCCGACAATTATCTCCATCAATCTTAGCAACTGAGGGACAATCCCTTATCTTGTAATCCGTCTTGTCACAACCAAAATATGCATTAGAACCAGCTAGACATTTACCATCATGCTTTCTTCCACATCGGAGCAAGTAGACTATGAAGTCCACCGCCATTCCCTTCTTAGAGTCAGGGTTAGACACCCTATCTTTGTTGAACTTAGGAGAAGCGTTGGAGAATCCTTGATCGAAAACCTTTGTGAGACCTTGGAAAAACCATGTCTCTCAGACCTTGCATGTGAAAAGTCACCATCACCAATCTTGGCCCTCTTTTCCTCCCTAGACCTTTCCATGAGTTTCTCCTCTTCAATTTGTTGAGAATGAACCATGAGACAAGAAATGTACATATCATTGATAAGCATAGCAGTACGGCATTCCTTAACCACTATTTCAGACACACCCGAAACAAACTTACTCATTTTTTCCCTAGGATCAGCAACCATAATAGGAGCATATTGAGACAATAGTGTGAACTTCAAAGCATATTCCTTCACATTCATACTTCCTTGATGAATGATGATGAATTCAAGCACCTTTGCCTCCCTCATCTTAAGGGGAAAGAACCTATCCAGGAAAGCGACTTTGAACTTTTCCCAATCAAGAGGCTCCGCATATTCCACCTTCTATTCTTTCTTTTGGTTGAACCATATTTGGGAAACACTCTTAAGTTAATAAGCGGCTAATTCTACCTTTTCCACCGGCATCACCCCCATTATCATCAACACCTTATACACTCCTCAATGAACTCTTGAGGATCATCGTTGACCTTAGAACTATGAAACTCAACAGGATTCATTCTAGTGAAGTCTCTCACTCTAGCAGCCATTGTACCCACATTTGGGTTCACGAGGGCCACAACCTACCTATTGGTTTGATCCAACACTTGGAAAACAGCCCTAAACTCCGCATTAGTCACCTGTTCGGCCAAAGGGTCACCCGAAACTTGAGGAGTTTTATGAGCTTTAGGAGGAGCTTTAGTTTCTCATTCTCTTCCACATTCCTTCTAGCATACGCCCCTCAAGTGGACATATCCTTTAAAGCATCAGATAAGGATTAGGAGAGAAACATTATAGAGTTAAACTATATCGCATGACCTTAAAGTAATGAAAGAAGTGGAATATCCTAAATATCTTATAGGTTATCATCCATAAGTGTGTGCGATTCACAATCATGAACAAGACTCTATTCAACGTGGCTTGTGAGACTTCCTAGGACCTTTTTATACCTTGTGCTCTGATACCAAGTTTGTCATGACCCAAAGCATGGCCTAGGCATACCATGGCGTATAGGACCTTGAGAGGCCCTACACAAGCCACTTAGCATACATCATACAAGGAAATACAAAATTAAGAGAGTTTCAAAGACAATTTTAAAAGAAAAGAGTTAATAAAATGTAGCGAAAGTCTAACTTAGTCTCAAAGCTATCTAGTACATCAAGAGTGATCGGGATGTAACCCCTACATCACATACAATAATGGAAACTAAAAAACAACATGAAATAAAGGTTCGGTCCTCAAAACATGATGACCACCAATCTTCAATATCTACTAAGTGATCCCCAGCCACAGATATGCGAAACTGGAGCGTCAGACCCTACATTTAGAATAATGTAGGCAAGAGTATGCATTAGTACAAATATGTACCAAGTCTGATAGCAATGCATATAAGTATGAAAGATCATGCAAAAAGGACATTTCATGACATAACATGAAATGACCAAGCTAACTTAAAAGATGAATGGGGTTACGAAACACAATTCATAAAACATGGTCAATGCAAGCTTAATATCTTCAAACATTCGTGAGATACTTCTTGAAGTAAGTTTAGTTCATTATTGTGGGAGACTTACCTTTAACCAAAATAGAGACCATGTGAGCTATTAAGATGGAATCCAGTGTCTGTCACGCACCGAAAAGTGGTGTTCTCACTTGCCAGGGTAAGAACCATGAACTTCTAGCTTACGTGGATCCACTAGCTAATGTCTATGGACGTGGGTAACTGCTACTTATCCACTCGGTGCTAAGCATAAATCCCACAGAGTATTGATTAGTCCCAACTTTTCTTAACATTTATGAGACATGGGTAGTTGACGCTTGTCTTATTATTTAAGGCCATGGGTAATCGCCGCTTGCCTCATTATCCATAAAAGGGAACATCAAGTAACCAATCCAAGGTATGTTTCATTATAATAGCTCCTTAAGTCTTTTATATTTTAGGTGAGAAGACCTTTCAACCTTATGAATACTTTATGTGAGAAATCCTGTCACAACAACAACAACATTGATGTTTCAATTTCAAAGCAAGTCTTAAATCATTTTCATCAATTTTGTAAGAACGTGCATACCATTATAAACTCATCTTTCATGATTCAAAAGCTTCATCATATGAACAATTCTATAAAACATGGATTTCACATGGTTTCATAGGGATTTAACTTAGAAACATGCAACTTTTTTAAATTTATGCATAAAAAGAGATAAATCAATTAATTATACTGTAATTGAAAGGAACCCATGAGATTGAGTAAAACCCATAACTTCAATTGGGCATTCTACCTTCTGAAAATAGGAGAATTTAGGAACCCTATCGAGGAAAGGAATCCATATTTGAATACTATCATACCTTGATTCCAATAGCTTATAGTCAATGGTGAAATTGGAGACTTGACTTGAAACTCTAGTCTTCTTCTTTAAGCTTCTAGAGAGAGAATATTTGGGAGGATGAGCTTGTTCTTCTTTTAGGAATTTGATAGAATAAATTCAATTAGGGAGCTTTGGGTAAAACATTTATATAGGTCTCTAATAGAATGTAAAATGACATAGTATTGGGTTAGAATAATTAGGAAAAGGCCTAAAAGCCCTACCTATAAATAACTATCGACCTCACCAACGGCCAAACCTACGGTCCGTCAATCAGGCCACGGACCATCCTGGTTGGTCATGGGTGAGATCAGATACCACTAGATTTGGACCCCCCAATGACGGACCCATGTACAGTTCGTCCACCTATGGGTTGTACATCTCAGCCGTCAGTCTAAACTTTTGATCCTGGATTTTCTCTAAGTTTAGAATTCACCTACCTAAGACCCATGCATGGGACGACGGACCGTCTTAATGAATCATATGAAAATACTGAAATTTGACATTTTGGGAAATTGGGATTGGCCAACCACGGGCCCACTTATGGACCGTGTGTAAGGCCACAGACCGTCGGTGGCTCTATTTTATACTAGCACCATATCCTAAAAAGCTGCAATATCTCATTTTTTTTTTAATATAAGGTGTTACAAAGACTCTATGAGACATGGCTTGCACACTCCCTAGGATAAAATGTTGCTCTAATACCAAGTTTGTCACACCCCATACTCAAGGGGTGTAATTAGCACCTAATGCCAAAACTTAGGCCTGAGCCGACCCTGCTGAACCATTTGCTAAAAGGTCATAATAGTCACACATAGTAAGGAATACAAATAAGTATATCTCGGCATAAGAATAACACCTTTGGACAACAAGGCCCCTATTGATAGCTCTACAAAAGAAACAGTTACACACAATAATTCATATAAAGAAATAGCTAGCTAATACATAAATCATGTTTGGGCTGACAAAGCCATCATGATATCTAAGAAAACGTAAATGTTATATGGGTCTTCAAAGCCACCATGATCTCTATACATAATCTGAAAATAACTATGAATAAAAACAATACACCAAACAACCATTAAACTTCAGCCAACCAACAAACAAGGTTAACATGGCCAATAACATGGCTACACAACCCAACACACTATCCTCAAGTCTCTAAGACTAGTAAATCTTGGTCGGGACAAGGCCCAACCTACCCAAACCTATATACAGCAAAATCAAACAAACCTCCAAACTCTTGTAGCTCCAAAAGAAAGGGCCTAACAAACCTGCTGAAACTCAACTATGCTGCTAGAGAGTTCTATTAAGTCATCTATCGGGACCTGCAGACATGAATGCAACGCCCCAAGGAAAGAGGGTGTTAATACGAAATAAGGTACTGAGTATGAAAGTCAATAGACTATATGAGCATGTATCATAATATACTAAAAGTAATCAAGTAAGGAAATCAAGAATAAGATAAACCTACTGACCTATTCCTGAATCTAAACATACAAAAGTATTCAAACAACAACCTAACCAAGCCCCCATAAGCTCGGAAGGTACAGAAAGCAAATAAGACCACCTACACAGGCCCCCATAAGCCTATCAGGTGCCAATTAAACCATATATATCCCTATCAGTAGCCCCCTTAGTTGCGTAGGCAGTCACACAACCCTCTTTGTCAATAATATAGCCCCATAGGTAACATATATCCCTCTTAGGGATCAATATAACCCCGTAAGTAGCACATAGCCCTCTTAGGCAACAAAATAAATTCATATGAAATTCATAGCCCTTTTAGGCCTCAATATAACCCTTTTAGGAAACAACATAAATCCATATGCAATCCATAGCCCTCTTACACATCAATATAGCCTCGTAGGCAGCACATACCCTCTTAAGCAATAATATAGCCCCATAGGTATTTCATAGCCCCCCTAGGCATCATTATTGACCTAAAGGAAACACATAATCCTCTTAGGCAACAAGATAGCCCCATAGGCAAAGATCATATACCTGCAGCTAACCACAATATCCTCAGGGTAATAATAAACAACTCAATTGGACAAAAGCAAGTAACTTAGCTATAAGAAAGCTATACCAATAATCTCTAAGTCCTACCCAACAAAGGACCGCTACTAAAAGTATAAGATTCCCAACAAGGGAGGGATATAACAACTCGAGGAGCCCACCTCTAACAATTATGGCTACAAGTATATCAATAATAAAAAAATGTATTTCATTGGTTCTAAGCTTTAAGGAAACATGCCAAAAGAAGGGAATAGCCTTAACTTACCTTTCAACTGAAGCCTCAAATGTATCTGTATGAAACATTACCAACCTATCATAACATATTATTTGCTAGAATCAACAAGGGTGCGGGAATGAGCCACAAATGATTAATGAGGTGATAATGTCACACTCGTAAACTCCAAAGCATAAAATAATTCCAATAATAATAATAAATGTCAGCTAAATCCAACAAGAATATGCTAACCACATCTCAAAGGAGTGACGAGCTCCTGAGGCACTATTTCTAGGGGTACTTCCCGTCATTCAATCCAACAACCTTCTTACATGACTCTGATAAAAATTGAACCAATGCCTAGTTCCTTAAACACCTTAACATCAGCAATATACAACAATAACAACCCAAGTCAATAATTCAAAGTTTCTTTCTAGAGAAACAATATTCAAAAGACCACTTTGTGGCTCCAAAATCTATAAAAAAAAAATGGTAGTAGAACAAAGGATTGCGAAGCAGGGTTGAAGGGGAATGATTTCTTTGACAAAACCATTGAAATACCAAGCCAAACAATCTTCATCTTCGAACTAACAAGAGTCGAAGCCAAAATCAACAAGAAGTTACCACAAGTCATCGGCAACTCAAGTTTTCATAACTAGAAGCTTAGAATCTCGATTCAGCAAATAGATAAGTGTAAGAGATCCTTACCTTTTCCAATATATATCCATAGCGGCTTCCAAATACTCAATAAGCACCTGATAACTCGATGCAACAATACCCATGAAGATACACCATGAAATCAATGGGGGGAACTATACCCTAACGACAAGCTCTCTATGTAAAGAACCTTTTGTTAAACAGCCAAGTTGAAAGAACCAATATCAATAGAGAATTTAGGGACTTTCTTTATGATTCTGAATGGTTTTTTGTTGATTTTTCTAAGTTAAAATGAAGCTCAAACAAATTTTATAAAGCTAAATCGACATATATGCTCGGGGCCTACCTGGATGTGTTTGCTTGCCCAGTCTTACAAAAACATGAATGTCTCTCTATTTGGAAGTCGTACGAACAAACAACTTAGCGCGTTGGAAAATAGACTAGTAGCTCTTTGATTTGGTATATCATGGGGGGCGCTTATTCTTTACAGATTGGGAGAAAACCCATAACACATTTTACCTAAATTTTAAGAGAATTCCTTAAAGAAAAGTTACAATAACTTTTTCTGACTTTTATTTTGTAACTTGCTTCACTTCAAAACGTAGCATACAATAATTGTTCAATTGAAACACCTTGTAAAGCATATTCCTAACACATTAAGCTCTTAGTCTTATCCTAAAAGTATGAGTTAGTCTAGTGTTCAAACAAGCGAAGTGATATGCTCTGTGACCACAACTTTTATTCTTATCTTCGACTCTGAAATAGCAGTCTGAATCCAGGATCAAAGGTGTTGCAACAACTAAGCTATTTGAGTCTCTAGCCACTGAAGTTTTACTATGAGCAAAGTAGAGAGACCAAGGAAATAGAAACACATGGAGTGCTATATAACCTGGCACGAAAGTATATAGAGAAGCAGTCCTAACAGGCTCAGTAATGGTAGGTGGAATATCTCCCTCTCTGAGCTACTCTTATGCAGGTACCTTACCCATAACATGCATATCAAGCTGGATGCCTCATCTTGGTGGAACCAGGTTGGCCTCATCTCGAATCAGGCTGACATCTATGGTCTTGGTCACCTTAACGAATGCATCAACTATAATCACTGGGATAGTAACCTCTATGCACAGACGAAATATCAGGCATAGGAATGGAAGGGTAGTAGTCTTCCTAAATGCCCACTCATGGATCTCAGCAATCAAAATATGGGAAAAATATTCCTTGTACCTAATAATCAAGAGAGCCACCATCATAACCCGATCTAGTGTAAACTAGTTGTTTGACATAGTCGGAGATATTTGGGTGTGGACAATGGACCACCAAAACTTTGCAGTGAAACTAAGGGAAGCCTTCTTGATAGGTGCCAAAAATTCATGAACCCACATGGCATCGACACCCTAATAAGCAATATAGTCGGTGACCCTCTCAATAAGTCCTTTTTCTGGGTTGCATCTCTCATGTATGCTTTTTCTAGACTAACTACATCCGGTAATCAAACTCCACCACAGAGATGGGTTGCTCATGTTATGGGCCATAAATAAAATGGTGGATTGTGCACTCTAAAAAAATCTAGGGAATGTCCTATCCTAAGGTGCTCATAAGTGAGGTTGATCTAACTCTTTGGCCTTCAGAGGTAAGGCATTCTTCACTGTTGCCGCAATGGAGGCATATAATTATCAAACCATGAACACTATATTTTCCTGGTGGGTTAGCCACCCCCTCACACTTATGCAACTTGCATAATTGATGTATGTCTGGGACAGTGTGAAGACTCCCAGTGAGTGTTCATGGTTCTTCGGTGATAATTCGTGTATGCCTGTGATACATCACTGATTTGGCTCACCCACAACTCATACTTGCTTAGAGGGTCTAGTAGGGGGTGCATCATCTTCCACTCCGGACTGTGATGAGCCAAAATAAGACTCAAAATCAAAATGTGATTTGGAGCGTGACTCAGAGTGTGACCCGGATGCTGACACTTCCTGTGAAGTAGCCTCCCTGCTACATTCTTTAAATCTCTCTTTAGACTGGGGAGCTAATCCTTGTGGAAGGGTCGTCTATGTCGACCGAATCCGTAATCACCTCAAGTTGTTTTTTGTGTTGCCTCGTGGTCCGGAGTTCTTTGGGTGAGCCTTCTCTCACATCTGAGTTGTACTCCAAACCACTCTGTTCATCCTTGGAGGTCTCATCCCTCAACTGATATTTGGACATAGTACCAGCTCGGGAAGAAGGTGTAGTGGACTTTCCCCCTCTCCGTGAAGTTCCCTTTGGTGACATAGTACCAGTCGAAGACTTGTTAGTACCATACAAAAGCTAAAAGAAAGAAAGAAAGTTGAAAATAAAACCAAGAAACCAAAACAAAAGTTGCAGGAAATGTACTATTTTTGGTCCAATGGTTGGGTTCCTACAGATCGTGGAATTTTCTATAGGTCGTAGGAAAGGAAGCCTAAAATCATATTTTGAAGTTGGAAATATGGCTTGCTAGTACGGTCCATCAAAATTTCTATGGACCATAGGTCAACCCGTAGTTCCTAACTTATGCTAATGGTTTATGCCTTTTAGGACTACGAGACTGATCTACGAGTCGTAGAAATTTCTACAGATCATAGACAAGCTCCATAGTCCCCAACCTCTATTCTTAAATATGACACTACTTGTACGATTTCTATCTATAGTTCGTAGAAATTCCTACGACCCATAGATAGAAATTGTGTAAGTTTTGATATGAATTGGGCAACACTGACCTGTTAGGCTAGTCTATGAGGGGAAACTAGGGGTCGTAGAATTTTCTACAGTCCGTAGAAGACCCTTATAAGTCTTAAAAACTTCGATCAATGTGTTATTTCACCCACACAAGTTAAATTCCTAAAGTTTAACAGTCCCAACCTAATCATACTTTTCATAATTCACATTTATCATTAACATCAAAACAATTTACCATCATCCCTCAGGTTTTCTCAAGAATTAAACTAACATTTAAGCCTAGGTCAAGTTTTAAACCAATTTAATATATTTAAAATCTATGACACATATATAAACAATCGACAATACTCACAATACTATCATCCCAAATGTTGATTTACACGATTAACGCATCAATAGGAACATTACAACCCTAGGTCAAGTTTCAACTCCAAATTTCAGCCAAAGTTGAAGTTGAAGTTGTGTGAGTGTAGTACGACTACACGACATGACTACCTTGATTAACACTGACCCATGACTCCTTGATCTCACTGAAAAATTGGGGATTTTCTTGGAAGAGAAAAGAAGGAAACAATTGGGAAATGGGGAAGAAGAAAAAGAAGAAGAGGACAATGGAGTGGGGGTGTATATTGGGTGTTATGGATAATGAAAGGGTGGGAATTGGAGAAGTGTAATGGTTTAAATGGTTTTGGAAAGAGGGAAATAAGGAATGAATTCGACATGGAGGATTTTATTGCAAAGGGTCGTGGGTCGGGTCTTTTAAATTTTATTTACTAGTTTCGACAAAAGGCTATCTACGGACCATAGGATTTCCTATGATTCATAGAATGCTTCCGTAGTTGGACTTTATACTTAGAAAAAGTTAGAAAACATACCTGGATTCTACGAGTATGTATTGTGAACAGTAGAAATTTCTATTATACGTATTGTGCACTGTAGACTTAAAGTTGCAGCTGCTCTGGGACTTAAATTTTATGGGCCCTATTTATGATTCATTTAATAAACTATGACTCGTAGATGTTACCCGTAGAACCAGTCCTTAATAATTGTTAATTTCCCAAGGTTCTACGAATAGGGACTACGGTTTTTAGGAACTCCTATGACCAGTAGGACATATCTGTAGGACCCTCTGCACTTCAAAATTTTCTAGATATTTTCTTTCTTTTCTGCACATGTAGCAAACACTATTCCTTCATTTTATATTTTCTTAACACTATTTTGACACAAACCCTAAGTTAACCTATCCTGCTTAAAATTCAAAACTAAAAAAATAGAAAACAAACAAAAAAAACTTAACTAAAACATCTTGGATTGCCTCCCAGCAATGCTTGATTTAACGTCGCGGCACGATGCAGATTGCTTGATTACATAGACTTCATCAAGATCTCATTCTTCAATCACCTCTTTGACTACTTCTTCTTGTCCCATGTAGAATTTTATCCTCTAACCATTCACCTTGAACCTTGTACCCTCATCATTTTCTAGCTCAACCATTCCATGTAATAACACTTGTACTACTCGAAATAGTCATGTCCACTTTAGCTTGAGTTTGCCAGGAAACAAGTGTAACCTTGAAGTGAAGAGAAGGACCAAATCACCAAGAGAAAATTCACACTTTTCAATATTTTGATCGTGATAATTCTTCATCTTTTATTTGTATAAAGCTGGAATTTCAAATGTTTTTAGGAAAAACTCATCAAGTCCATTTTTCTCATTCGACCTTTGATTTGACGCAACACCATAATCTAGATTCGAATTCTTGAGTGCCCACGTAGCTTTGTGCTCTAGCTCTACTGGAAAGTGACAAGACTTCCCAAACACAAGTTGGTAAGGAGATGTACCTATCGAATTCTTGAATGCAATACGATATGCTCGTAGAGCATCATCAAGCATTCTAGACCAATCAGTTTTGTTCACATTAAATTTTTGCCAGGATTTGCTTGATCTCTCTATTTGACACTTCAACTTGCCCACTAGACTACGGATGATAAGGAGTTATCATGTTATGCCTAACACCATACTTCTCAAGCAAAGTCTTGAAAAGCTTATTACAAAAGTGAGAACCTCCATCTTTGATTATCGCCCTTGATGTACCAAATCTAGAGAAGATATTTTTTTTCAGGAATGTGGTGACTCTCTTTCCTTCATTGTTTGAAAGTGTAACAAGCACAGTTTCCACCCATTTAGATACATATTCAACCACTAAAAGTATGTACTTCATCCCATTCGAAATCATGAATAGACCCATAAATTCAAGGCCCCAAACATCGAACAATTCAATCACTAAAATAGGAGCAACTGGGAGTTCTTGCTTCATTGAAATACCTCATTCTCTTTGACAACGATCACAAAATGGCAAAATCATGAACATCTTGGTGAATGGTGGGCAAATAATACCTACACTACAAGATCTTATGAGCAGTTTGGATACCACTAGGGGGAACCCATTGGTAGCCCCCTAAACTTGGCACCAATTTTCACTTAGATACCTCAAGTAGGCTTTGTTCATTTTAAACACCTCAAGTAGGGGTCCGTTGTGTCATTTTGACACTTTTTATATTTTCAAAATCACATATTAAGTGCGTACATCCAAACGCAAGAAGAAGAAGAAAGAGGTGAGGGCATAGGGTTTGGGATCTGGAATAAAGAAAAAAAGAAAGTAAAATTGATTTTTTAAAAAATAAAATAAAATTTCCACGTGTCAAATATCAATTCATTTTTTTTCCACATAAGAGCGTTTGGATGTACGCACTTAATATATGATTTTGAAAATATAAAAAGTGTCAAAATGACACAACGGACCCCTACTTGAGGTGTTTAAAATAAACAAAGCCTACTTGAGGTGTCTAAGTGAAAATTGGTGCGAAGTTTAGAGGGATACCGATGGGTTCCCCGATACCACTATGATGACCACCAACATGAGACAAATGGCAAGCATCCAATATACTCATCATCTCAACTCAAGAATACAATAATGAATAATTCCATCAGCGCAAACACGGAACAGATACGGCTCTTCCTAGAAAATTTTCTTCACATCAGACATGAATTTTCTTCTTTGGTGAAATGAAAAATCCGAAGGCACCACATCAGTCACCAAATAATTAGTGAAATATGCAAACCAATGGGTAAGATCAAATGAAGCAGCCAAAACTTGTTCATTTGGAAATGTATCATCAATATAAACTCAATTAACCAATATCAACATTTCTTCTTCTAATCTAGACAAGTGATCAACAACTTGATTTTTTGTCTTTTTCTATCTTTCACCTCGAAATTGAACTCTTGCAACAATAACACCCATTGAATTAGTCTCAATTTTGTGTCTTGCTTTGCCATAAGATACCTCAGAGTTGCATTGTCAGTGTGCAAAATGACTTTAGTACCAAGCAAATGGGATCAAAATTTCTCAAACATAAAGACTAAACCAGCAATTTTTGTTCAGTAACGTTATAGTTATTTTGAGCAACATTAAGGATTTTGCTCGTATAGTATATTCGATGAAGACTCTTTTCACGCTTTTGCCTTAATAATACACCCAAGCACCAGGCCATCGTATAACACATAACTTCGAATGGTTGTCCCTAATTCGTTGAAATAATGATCGGTGCAGAAATCAACTTTTCTTTCAACTTTTCAAATGCTTTCAGACAAGAATCATCAAACTTGAACTTTGTCTCCTTTTCAAGTAAATTACATAATGGGTGTGCTATCTTGGAGAAATCTTTGACAAATCTCTAATAAAAACTAGCATGACCCAAAAAGCTTCTAACACCCTTTATAGAGATAGTGGGGGAAACTTTTCAATCACCTCAATTTTCACTTTATCAGCCTTTGTGAGAGATCTCATACCCAGAACTATGCCCTCTTTCACCATGAAGCGACATTTCTCCCAATTTAACACAAGATTTCATTCTTTACATCATTTTGGAACATCACCTAAATGAGCCAAGAAATCATCAAACGAGTCACCTACCATAGAGAGATCATCCATAAATACTTCAATAGTATCTTACACAATATCTAAGAAGATGGACATCATGCAACTCTTAAATGTCTAGTGTATTACACAACCCGAATGGCATCCTCTTGAACACAAACATTCCATATTGGCAAGTGAAAGTAGTCTTCTCTTGGTCTTTCGGAGCTATAGAGATCTGATTGTAGCCTGAATACCCATCCAAAAAATAGTACCAACCCTTACCAGTAAGACAATCTAACATTTGGTCCATAAACGACATTTTGAAGTGAACTTTCTCTGTCCATGCATTCAATTTGTGATAATCCATGCAGCTCTCCAACCAGTAACCGACCTCATCGATACAACTTCATCCTTTGCATAAGGAACCACATTGATTCCTCCCTTCTTTGGCACGCATTGAACAGGGCTCACCCAATTACTATCAACAATCGGATAAACTACTCCATCATCTAACCACTTAAAAATCTCTTAATTCACAACTTCTTGCATTGGTGGATTTAGCCTCCTCTAGGGCTTAATACTCGGTTTACAATCAACCATGACCTAGATTTTATGAGAACATATACCAGGTGGAATACCTATAATGTCAGCAATTGTTCATCCAATCACCCTCTTAAAACATCTTAATAACGATATCAAAGCCTCTACTTTCCCTTCATTCAAATCAGCAATAATGATAACTGGCAAAGTATTATTCAGCCCTATAAACATATACCTCAAGTGTGATGGGAGAGATTTTAGTTCCAACTTTGGAGGGTCATCGATGGACAATTTTGTCGGTAGAGTCTCTATTTTTCAAATCCAAATCTAGCTTCTTTTGTGTATGACAAAAATATCCGAAACCATTAAGTGAAACGACCATCTCATCGTACTCCTCAATGTGCTCTCCATCAAAATTCATTATCACAACAACTAATGCTTCAACACCTAATATATCTTTAATTGGCACTTTTGGTTGATCCTCAACAGTCAAATTCACTACGAACACCACTTTTAAATCACTTGATGCTTCATTGATTTGCAGATATTGAATGTTACCTCTTCATTGTTCAATTTGAACTTGATCTGCCCTCTCTCCATATCAACTAAAGCACACCCAAAAGCAAAGAATGATCTCCCTAAGATGATAGGCAATTCAAGTCAACCTCTTACTCTAAGATCACAAAATCCATAAGAAAGATGAATGCCTCCACTTTAACTAGAAGATATTGTAGAACCCCAATTGGTTTTTTTACAGTATGATCAACCATAAGTAGCTGCATTGAAGTCGATTCGGGGGCTCTTAAGCCTAAATTCTTGAACACAAATAGTGACATCAAATTAATGTTAAAACCCAAGTCATGTAGGGCCTTAGAAAATTGTAACACACCAATTGTACATGGAATGGTAAACATTCCAGGATCTTTCTTCTTTTGCACTAATTATCTAGTAGCAATGACAATATAATGTTGCAACTTATCATTCCCTTAAAAAATGGATGCCCCTCTTTTTTGTCACTATATATTTCATTAACTTCATATATCTCATAATCTATTCTAGTGCTTATACAAAGGAATGTTTATCGAGAGTTGTTTCAACATGAAGATAAACTTATGATATTTCCCTTTCTCAATTTTCTTGGCTAATATTTGTGGGAAATGAGGAGAAGATCTTGGCATCGGGATTATCTTTGAGTGACTTCCCTTTCTTCTCAACTTGATCTTTAGGTTTTTCTAATTCTTCAACTTTAGCCTCTTCCAGTTCCTTTAAACTTTCCACCTCAATCGGAATAGGAGAGTCAATAGTCTGTTTTCCACCTCGAGTAGTAACTGACATGCATTCTCAATTATTCTTTGGATTTTGAACAATATTACTGGGAAGTATTCCTTTCTAACGTGGGTTCACAGTTGACAATAGTTTCAACTGGCGCTCAATCTAGTTAATAGAAACTGCATGTGAATCTACATTTTGCCCAATGCTTAATAGATCAGTACTCATCTTTTTCATATTATCATCTATCGAGTCAAACATTTTCATCATCTTAGACATCATATCCTCAACATGATTCAAACTTGAACCTCTATCTTGATTACGTGCTGGGAAATACAAACCACTCCTCTCATTCCTATTTTTACCCATGCCTATCATAATTATTATCGCGATTGTAGTTATCTTCATTATCATAGTTCCTTCACGATTGTAGTTTCCTTCACGATTGTAGTTGTTGAAGTTTTAACCTTGATTTCCTTGACCTTGGAGCAAATTATCCTGATAGATTCTTGGGAGTTAGTCCAGAAACCCCCCATTTGCTAATTCAGCTGATTAGTATCTTCTTCATATATATACTCGTTCTGAGGTGGAGCTCTATTTTGGTAATTAACTGCACTTACTTTCTCAAAACCCCCATATAAATGTTTCAACATTAAACGGACCTCTGTTCTCAACTACGCCACCTCTTGACGTATATCTTTATTCACTTGATTATGAGTGGTTTTTATTAAAAAGAGCTATTTGTGGTAGCTGAAGTTTTACTTCTCCATGCTCTATTATTTTTGGAAATCTTTTCAAGCTTCTTTGCAATATCCTAAAATGTGTTAGCTCCGTATGATCCACTAGCGATAGTATCAAACATAGATTTACCATTGTCATCCATCCCTCTGTATAAGTATTCCTTGAGTGACTAATCATAGCTAGTGGTTCGGTACACCTCTTATGAAGCCATTAAATATGCCTCATGAATCACTAACCGACTTCCTTGACAGAGCCACAAAGTTGTTGAGTTTATCTTTGAGCTTTAAATTCTTTGGCAATGGGAAGTATGTTTATAAGAACACCCTGTGCAGCTCCGTCCATGTAGTAATGAGTTATATGGAAGCTCGAAAAGCCACATGGTAGCATCACCAGTCAATGATAATGAGAACACACGTAACCCAATTTCGTTCCTGTATAAATTTGGCTTGTCCGCACTACTCTTACAAATAATGATGACTTTACTCAAATGAGAATATGGGTCCTCATATGACATACTAGAAAATAACCCTCTCGATGTATGCATCAAACTACTAGTGAAAATAAATGTATTTACAGGTGGTAATAAAGGCACAACAATGGAACCCGTTGATCCCACTCCATTATGATCAACCTTGAAATTCTCACGCATATTGAGTGTTTTCTGATCTTTCATCATTGCAGGGTTTTTCTGGTTGTTTCCTAGTACCTCTTTCACACCTAGACGTTGAACCATGACTTCACTCTTGTCCCACACCGACTGAATAGGCATTTAGTCCTAGATTCTTGCCACAACTAGTGTTAGTCATTTTTGTGGTATTTTGCTTTGTTTATTATCGAAATGGGTCAGGGGATTGCCTTGACTTTGTGTACTTTGCATTCACTTCGAAGTAAACCTATAGAAAACAAAAACAGAAAAGAAAACATAAATTAAGAAATAATTTACTAACAGTGCAAGAACAAAATTAGTCTAATCTAAAAGCGATATTCCCCAGCAGCGGCACCTAAATTTGATACGCCCAAATTACACCTTCCTAAAGAAGTATTAGCGATTGTTGTTTAAATAAAGAACCTAACAGAGGTTATGGTTAATCTCATGAGGAATGAGGTCTAGACTTAGGCTAATAAATTGTTGATTGTACTTTTAGTCAAATTATTTATGTAAAAAGGTGTGGTTTTATTACACAAAATCTATATTGATTCAGTTGAATAACAAGTAACCAAGTAAATAGGATTTAATGTTTTGTTAAGTCAGTAGAAGATGATACTATGGTGTATGTGTTCCCCAAAAGTCCTTAACACAGTAAGCCTTATAGTAGTAATCATATTTGGTATTTAACATGCAAAGTCAGTAAGTTGTGTACCTCCTAAGTGATTGGTCGTCCAAGTAGGGAATTTCACCATGCAACTTGGTTTGTCTATATGGGTGTGTGATTTACTAACCCTTACCCTTGACCCAAATTAGCTTTCACAGAGAAGGTTCCAGATATTAGATAAATGTTGTAGTCACTAAATCTTTGTTGTTTAATCTTTTTTCCCATTTGTAACTTCCTTGGTCGGGCAAGTAGGAATAAGGCGGGTTCTAATATTGCATACCGTTAAAAGCAATCAAAACAAAGAGATCAACAATACATGCATAAATATTATTCATGAATTATTAATTTATTAGGTCTATATTGTTAATTCCTCATGGTTTCCACAACCCTAGTTGTGGATTTAGCTAGTCATGCTTGAGTAATAAAAATTCATAATAAGTTTGTTAAAATAAATCATGAACTTAGAATTAGAGTAGATGAAATCTTGAATCTTCAATAAATGAACAAAATATTATATTATAAATCTGATGAGTCCACAAATTGGACTCATTTAGGGATATATTTTGATAGAATTAGTGTCCTCATATGCATATTTTGTCTCAATATTTGATGAAAACCCTTAAGTTTCAGGTATTTGATGTTTGAGGGAAAGCATGGACACTACTTAGAAAAAAGGAACAAAAGTAGCTGAAAGATCGAAGAAATGAAGATATGAGTTACCAAAAGGTCTTATCCTCGCCTTTTGTTCCAATGTGCTGAGCCCTCAAGGAAAGGATCAAATCGGCGGTGAAGAGGAGCAGTCGGCGTATCACCGAGCAGTTTTATAAACCTGTACTATGTCGCCCAATGATCCAAACACGATGATGTTGAAGGATAGACCAAGACGGTGATGAAACTTACCAAAGGGCGGATCATCGAGTTGATCGGTGATCTTGACTAACGACACCAAATGATCCGCTGTAGCACAGATTTTTTGAAAACTATAAATACTCGTTGAGAATTATTATTCTAGTATCAAATTTTTAGCTTTGAACAATAATTTTTCAGACTTTGCTTCTATTTTTGAGTTCTAAGTTTGGAGAGGATTTTGAAGAACTTGAAGGTTAAAAGGGTTTCAACTCCAAGATTTTGGGTTTGGGTCTCTTGGATTCTTCACTCTTTGCTTGTTTTAAGACTTAAATCTTCATACCCATTTGAATGCAAACTCATATTGGTATAAATTTCTATCTCTTTTACATGTGAAACTAAAACCCCAATTCTTGGGGTGTGATTTTGTGAATATGGGTTAGATTATTTGTTGGGTCTTTCTTGCTAATGATTTATTTATTGTTTAGATGTGATTTTGTTTAGTAGTTGTGGTGGAACTTAATAAAATTGTAGTTGCAAATACGATTTCACCTTTGTGTTTTTGGCATGCTCGAGCGAGAGGTCGTAAAACTAAGACTACTAAATTGATGGCCGGTGGGATTGGGTCGACATGAGATTTAGCTTGAGAGAGTGAACCCTAGTCATATTCCCATACACTCAGCTCGAGAGAGTGAGTGGGCTAAGGCAGAGATTGACCTTCATGCGGCAAATGGGTGTCCGAGAGGAACACCATTTGATTCAGGGTAAGTTGCTCGAGAGAGAATTTACCCCCTCTATAGTCTAGCCTAGTCACAAATATTCAATAGATTTATTGTCAAAAGCATGTACACAATAGTTTAGTTTTTCTCGTATTCTTATCACATCCAAAGAACCCCATCTCGTTGATTAGTACTCTCTATATTTCTGTTGTTTCTACTTACTTGTGACAAAAAACCCCATTGTTATTTGACGCTTGCGTCACCCCCGTAGATTTAACATGTTTATATTCGATAATGTCTTTAGCTATGACTAATTAGAACTAAATTTTATTTTTCTACTAATTCTCAAGCACACTCCATTGGGACTCGACCCCAACCCTTGGTTGGGTTACTTTACTATTGTACGATCGTAGACACTTGCATTGGAAGTTGTGTCTTGATTAGGAAACATCAAAATGGCACCGCTATTAGGGAGTGGTGTTATTTGAGAATGTTTAGATTAGTAGAATTTTTGTTCTTCTTAGTCGTAGTTTACCAACTTAATATTTCATTTTGTTTTGTTTGCTTGTGTGTGAATATTTCAGAAAGCATGAGTGTTAATGGTAGCAACGGTAGCCAGGTGGGCGATATGGGAATTCTCAACGATGTCCAAGAGCCTAACATCAATGGTCCTCATCTCATGGGAGGTATTGGAGCTATCCGTTTACCTCCAGTCGAGGGAAATGCAGTATTCCACATAACAAGCACTATGTTTCAACTCTTGCAATTAAAGGGACTTTTCAGCAGGTTGGCTCACGAGGATCCTCACGAATATCTTCGAAACTTCGTGGATATGTACAGACCATTCTTGTTATAAAACATCTCTCAGGAGTCAGTTCAATTAAGATTATTCCCTTTCTCGTTGTGTGAGAGGCGTGCAAATGGCTAGCCGAGTTGTCGCATGAATCCATCACTTCCTGGGAGGAATTGGTAACCATATTTCAAGTGCGATTTTTCCCTCCCTCGAAGATTATGACCCTTTGGGATAGCATTTAGAGCTTTAAGTGTCTGGAAGGAGAGCCTCTGCACGAGACCTGGTTATGGTTCAAAAAGTTGGTGCTTCAATGCCCAACCATGGTTTACCCGATAATGTGTTGCTGCAATACTTTTATCGAAGTTTGGACTCAGTAAACAAAGGGGTCGCTGACTAACTTTTGCCTAGAGGCATAATTTAGTAGCCATATGCAGTAGCAGCCCAACTTTTAGATGGCATGACAACTATCAACAGAGCGTGGTACACTCGCGAGGACCAAGTCTCTCCTCTCACCTTCAAGCTATCTAAGGAGCAAATTGAAAAAGATCCTGAGAGAGACCCAAACATGGCCAAGATCACAGCTTGACATTTTATCCAAAAATATCATGGGGCCTGGTGCCCGAGGTGTCAATGTCATGGGGGTCGGGTGTGCAAATTCTTAGGAGATAAAGTTTAAAGCCTTGTATAATAAGGAGGTAAGCTTTATAGCCAACCAAGGCGGTGGCTATCACTCAAACTACCCCAGGCAGGGTGGTAACCAACAATGGGCTAGAGACGAAGGCTGGAAGGATCGAGATCATGAATGGAGGGACCATAATCCGAATTGGAGGGATGGAGAGAAGGATAGATATGTGCCTCCCCATGAGTGCCAAAAGCCCAAGGACTCGGAAGGTGGCAGGTTTGAGGATATGCTCTCATATATTCTCAACATAGTTGAAGGGTCAGACAAAATGTTAAAAGGCATGAAAGAAGATGTGTCCACCCTTAGCCAGACCGTCACTTCCCATTCAGTTTTGATCAAGAAGTTAGAGACCCAAATGGGTCATATCTAGTCTCACCTCAATCTGAGACAGCAAGGGGGTTTGCCTAGTGACACTATTGTCAACCCTAAAAAATGAGGTTTGAAGGTGGACCTGTGTCATGCCATGACATTAACTAAGGCGCTGTTTGGGAGGCAACCCAAAAGCCTTTATTGCTTTATGATAGGTTTTAGAAATAATGGTGTGTTAGTTGTGTAGGAAGAAGTGTGGGAAGCATTTGGAAAGAAAGGGATTGGTGAGGGAAATGACAGTTGGCAAATCATCGAAGTATTAGGCGACCCGACTCACACCGTCGTTTGATCCAACCCAGCTTAGGTTTGGGGTCTGTAAAACTCGACGGGCCCAAAGAAATGAGTGGCGAGTCGCTGATCAGCTCGATGACCCCAATTTGTGTCATCGTTTGGATCCACATATTAACTGGGGGATTCTGTAAAACTCGTAAGTAAGGTTATTGATCGGTGTGATGCCGAATGGTTTGGCGCTCACAACTAATGTCGCTGAGTGGGCAAGAACTGGATAGTTTTTCACACCAAAGGTTTAAAAGTTCCAATTTCCTATGCTCTCCCTCATTTTCAATATTTACAAACTCGCACCTAGTTTTATTCTCAATATCGTTGTGTTTCTATTGTGTTTTGGTTATTAATTTGTTCTTGGATCTAGATTGTGTTGCTGCGTAGCATCTTAGTAGCATCCTAATCAGCATCAAAGGTTGGTTTCCGAGCCCTATGATTCCTTTCCTCAAAAGTTGTACTCAAATGAAATGGCACTACTTTGATGATGTGTGCTGGGCCTCTCTAGTAGGATTAGAGTATTTGTTTGCCTGTTAGGTTTGCAAATTTTGCCCGTAATAAGTTAAATAGTTAACTCTTGAAGGTTGAACTTTAAATTGGATGAAAAATCATGGGTTGTGCATGATTGTCACTTGGTCTAAACCTAATTTGAGTTGTGCATGCCCTAATTTTGTTTTCGGGGGTTGCAAGGTTGAATTCTAGAAGTTGGGTCGAAAGCAGGCACGTTGGGTTATTTGGCGAGCTGGGTCGAGCTTGCCAAATCACTCGGTGGTTCACCTTAACTCCCTATATTGCCTTTAATTTAATGCTAAATATGATGTTGAATTCTATAACCTTCGGTGAGAAGCATGATGTCGCCGAACGCAGTCGGTGCCTCACCGAAAGACTTCCTGTTCACCCTTTGTCTGCACCCTTGTATTCTCTATGCATTGCATTCGGCGAACCGCCGAAGTAGTTGCGCGCTTCGTTAACTAGTTCGGTGAAGTGATTTTGCAATTGAACTGCCTTGCTTTTGTCTGAATACTTTCTAACTCTTTATCGAAGCTTTGCAGAAATGGCTAGACCAAAAGTAGCTGGAAGAGATATGCCACCCCGACAAACAAGAGCAAAAAATTTCAGGAAAAGTACAAAGGCAACAAATCCTCCCAAAATGGATAATGAGGGCAAGAAGCCCAGTGCCAACAAGAGAACAAATCCTTGAGACCCACTATTCCCTAGTGGAGACGTGGATTCTTCACAGATATCCACTCCTTTTTGGCGGCTCATGAATTGGACAATCTTAGTAAGTCAACTGTCGTTGATCTTCTGAAGAAGCTTCGGGGGCCATTAGCAAATTCTAGGCTGACACATCGAGCATTGATGCCCAGACAAATGGAGCGACTGTGTAGACAAGATTTTTCTCTACCTCCCTCTCTGTCTTTCTTTATTCTAAATTCTGGATATTTTGTTATTTGCATTTGAGGACAAATGATTTTCATTTTTGGTAGGGTGAGGCCCACCTTTGTGTTCTATTGATGTTCGTGTTTTGTTTCTATTTGGGTTTTGTGCTTAAATTGTGTTTACACTATTTTTATGGATGTTTGAGCTTATGGCTCCTTTTGTTTTAAATTGCAAAATGATTTTGACCCGTCTAAAAATTTTTGCCACCTCTCGTGTGTTGAATGTAGTTGTTCTTTTACAAAATTTAAGTCTTGATTTCGATCAATATCGATGACTTGAATAGTGCTCTCAATCGAACGAACATAAATGCGCGGCTACGATAAGACCATATGAAGTTGCATAGACAATATGTGAACTCTTTGCATCCGGTTATGACTTGCCTAGTATCGAATTGAGTCTCTTGTGATGATTATTGCACACTAGAGAAAGTGTAGAGTCTTGTTTGACTGTAGTGTCAATGCCTAGTGTGATGAGCTTACTTTGAACCATACATGATAGATCCTAGAATTTGCCCCGTTGGTCCGGTCAACTAAGTGATGCTATCTCTTGATATGATATTAGGAAACTTCTAAGAGTGTGAGCCAATTTGACATACACCTCTTTTGTGACCTACCTTTTGAGTGTGTGAACTGCTTTGAACACCCCTTGAGCCTTACCTTTCTTTGGAAGGAACTTGATGAAAACTAGACCTTTCTTTATCCATCACCCATAATCCTCATGAAGTTGTGGTTAGTTGAATAGCCAACTTAGGCCAAAAGCCTAAGTTGGGGGTGTGGTGAAAAGATAAGGGCAAGTCAAGAAGTGCAAGGAAAGTCTCCTCTTACACATGATTTTAAGAAAAATGGAACCCCCTCCATATAAAAAAAGATAAAAGAGAAAGAGAAAGAAAAAAAAAAGAATGAAAAAGAAGGTTGAGGAATAAAGTACAAAAGAAATGGGGTTCCCAAACAATTCATGGAAAGTGAATAATAGGATGACTTATGAGCACTAAAGAGAATGATGAAGAAAAAGGAAAGGTAGTGTTGTGAGCACCACATTTCATGAGGAAGAAAGTCACTGAGTCTAAATGACCATACCTTTGTACTCAGCCCCATTACAAGCCTTGGAAAGACCTTTTTGATCTTGAGTGAGCTGAAACAAATGCTGATTGGAAAATACGGGCAAACCTATGGGTGAAATTATGCATTGTGTTCTTCTTTGTGAGTGTGAGTGTTGCATATGATTCTGAAGCTTTAAACTGTGAACCATTGTGTGAATATGGAATCATTCCTTGGTTAAGATTGAACTAGCATTTGAAGCAAGTATTGTGAACATGAGGTTCTTTGATATTGGTGAGTCACAACATGAATCTTTGAGTGCACATTTGATCTTTATATAAGTAAATTGAGTCTTGTTGTGTGCATTCATGATTGAGTCTTGTGTAGCATTGTTTGAGAGACCCTTTTTTAACGGCTGAACTTGAGTTTGCTTGAGGAGAAGCAAAAGTTTAAGTTGGGGGTTTTGATGAGTCCACAAATTGGACTCATTTAGGGATATATTTTGATAGAATAAGTGTCCTCAAATGCATATTTTGTCTCAATATCTCATGAAAACCCTTAAGTTTCAGGTATTTGAAGTTTGAGGGAAAGCATGGACACTACTTAGCTAAAAGGAACAAAAGTAGCTGAAAGATTGAAGAAATAAAGATCTGAGAATCGCCGAACCCATTCGGCGAGTCGCCAAAAGGTCTTATCCTCTTCTTTTGTTCCAGTGTGTTGAGCCCTGAAGGAAAGGATTAAATTAGTGGTGAAAAAGGGCAGTCGGCGTATCTCCGAGCAGTTCCGCGAAGCTGTACTATGTCGCCCAATGATCCAAACACGACGATGCTAAAGGATAGAGCAAGACGGTGATGAAACTTACCAAAGGGTGGATCGCCGAGTTGATCGGCGATCTCGACTAACGATGCCGAATGATCCGCTTTAGCATAGATTTTTTGAAATCTATAAATACTTGCTGAGAATTATTATACTAGTATCGAATTTTCAGCTTTGAACAGTAATTTTTCAAACTTTGCTTCTATATTTTAGTTCTAAGTTTGGAAAGGGTTTTGAAGAACTTAAATGTTCAAAGGGTTTCAACTCCAAGATTTTAGGTCTGGGTATCTTGGATTGTTCACTCTTTGCTTGTTTTAAGACTTAAATCTTCATACCCATTTGAATGCAAACTCATATTGGTATAAATTTCTATCTCTTTTACATGTGTAGATAAAACCCTAATTCTTGGGGTGTGATTTTGTAAATATGGGTTAGATATCTGTTGGGTTTTGCTTGTCAATGATTTATTTGTTGTTTAGATGTGATTTTGTTTAGTAGTTGTGGTGGAACTTAATGAAATTGTAGTTGCAAATACGATTTCACCTTTGTATTTTTGGCTTGCTCAAGAGAGGGGTCGTAAAACTAAGACTACTAAATTGATGGCCGGTGAGATTGGGTCGATGAGGTTCAGCTCGAGAGAGTGAACCTTAGTCTCATTCCCACACACTCAGCTCGATAGAGTGAGTGAGCTAAGGCAGAGGCTGCTCTTCATGCAGCAAGTGAGTGTTCGAGAGGAACACATTTGATTCGGGATAAGTTGCTCGAGAGAGAATTTACCCCCTCTATAGTCTAGCCTAGTCACAAATATTCAATAGATTTATTGTCAAAAGCATGTACACAATAGTTTAGTTTTTCCCGTATTCCTATCACATCCAAAGAACCCCATCTCCTTGATTAGTACTCTCTATATTTCTGTTGTTTCTACTTACTTGTGACAAAAAACCCCCATTGTTATTTGACTCTTACATCACCCCCTTAGATTTAACATGTTAATATTCGATAATGTCTTTAGCTATGACTAATTAGAACTAAATTTTATTTTTCTACTAATTCTCAAGCCCACTCCCTTGGGACTCGACCCCAACCCTTGGTTGGGTTACTTTACTATTGTACGATCGTAGACACTTGCATTGGAAGTTGTGTCTTGATTACGCAAAGATCAAAATTGATGCTTCAAGAATTAAATGGATAAATCATTCACTAAAATAATTCTCAAAGCCAAAAATCAAGTATTCAATTTTCTAACAGTAAAAATGAAAATTAAAAATCTATTTATAGACATATAATCCTACACTAAGCAAAAAAATAAATACGGGAAAATCTAGGCTTGACAGTTACTTCTATAGTTTGGTCCTTCGAATCGGAGGAATTCCTAAGGTCCATAGGGACCTTTTTTCAATCAGCATCTTCACTTCTAACTTCTGTACTGTAAAACCCCAGAATCTAGTTGGCTAAATAGGGCTAAGTGTGAGGGAAACAAGCCAATGAAAGGGGCAAGAGCCTATAACACCTCGGATTTGTCAAGGAAAACATTTTCTTCCCTATTCACTTGGCGAGTCACCAAGTTCCCTTGGGCGAGCCTTAGCATGCAGCAACCTTAGAAATAAATTGGGGTCTTTAATATCTTTTCATAGTTTTATTAAACATATACTACGTCATTTTACCCCTCTCCTAGAAACATATATAAGCATTCTATCCTCAAATTTCCTCCAACTAAAGTCATTCTCTCAAGAACCTAAAAGAAAACCCAAAGTTCTTATCTCAAATAATTCTCTCTCTAGAACTTGAAGAAGGAAGAAAGATTCCAATCTAGGATCAAGCTCAAGTCTCAAATCCTCAAGCATTTGTGGGCTTTGTGATTAAGGTATGATGGCTTTTCATTCATGGGATCCTTCCTCACATGGAGTCCCCTAGAGTTTCCCTAATTTGAAGAAGAATTCCCTAATTATAGTTAGGGTTTCTTCCAATGTTGTGGGTTATGATGAATGTTGATCCAATTGAGTGCATTATGATTGTTTATGATTGAATTGATAGTATTAAGTGTTTTTTAGGGTAAATTACATGTACCCATGCCTATTTGATGATTCTAACCTAGAATTGATATAATTGGGTTGATACCATGAAGGGAAACTTTATGGGTTAGGGTTATCCTTATAGGATTGATGATTTGTAATGATAAGCTTGAGCAAAAGCATAGGTGATCATCATCAGATGTAGATGCTTTGAGAGTGAAGCATATGATATGAATTGTTGGTAATTTATGTTAGTGTTGTGGAAGAGATACTTCCCACATGAATTGTTTATTATGAATGTATGAATGTGAAAGGCTTTCTCACATGAATGATTCTAGGTTGAAAGGATTGCTCACCTAAAATAAATCTAGACTAAAAGACTATGTAAATGATGAGGCCAGAAGTGACTACCCTTGACTTCCATATAAGAAAGATATGAGGTGATTTCTCATACTCCTTGGAATGGAACAAGAGGTGATTCCCCATGTTCCTATTATGATGATTGAAATGATGTGGAGGCGAGTACCCATGATCCTTATGGAATGATGTGGAGGCGGGTACCCGTGTCATATGATGTGATTGTGGAGGCGAGTACCCATGATCTTAAAGTATGTAAGGCAAGAGGCGAATTCCCATTAGCCTTTGTAAGCAAGGCAAGGAGATGAATCCCCATGTATTTAAAAGTAAGTATGAATAATATGAATTATGTTATAAAGGATGAATAGCTTGGATTGTTGCTTGAGATGCCTTCCATGATGTAAGTATGATTAGAGGCGGATGGCCCAAGTATTGACTAAGGTTAAGTGAAGTTGCTTGAGAAGTATTCCTCTTTTACTTTGATGATTTATATGCATTGATTATGCTTATGGTTCATATTACCTAACCATTATGTTTATGTTGTTTATGCTAAATATCATATTTAGTACATATTTGTAATAACACATACTCTTGCCTACATTTCTTATAAAAATGTAGGGTCCAACGACATTAATTCTCACACTTGTGGCTAGGTCCATAGTTGATCAAGTAGTGAAGATTTGGTGAGTCCTCATAGCATTTGAGGATTTGACCACCACTTTCCCTTATGTCTTTCTTTAATGTTTGGACTATTGTATGGGCTGCATCTCAAGATTTATTCATGTTGGCTAGATGGTTTGAGACAGTTGTATTAGACTTTCGCTCGTTTTATAAAGACTATGATTGGTTTGAAATGTCTTAAATTTCTACATCATTTCTATTACTTCATGTTATAATAGGCTAAGTGTCTTGTATGAGACCTCTTGGGGTCTTATACTCCTTGTTACATCTAGGGTGTACCCCAGGATCGTGACAAATTTGGAAATCAGAGCACAAGGTTTAGAATGGTTCTAGGATGTCTCAAACCACGTCAAGTAGAGTCTTGTTCATAAGTGTGAAGAGCGCCACATTTATGAATGAGAGCCTTCAAGATGTTTAGGAAACTTCACTTCTTCATTTCTCTGAGTCGTGCCATGGAGTTTAGCTCTATAAGGCCTTTCTCCTAATCCTTGCCCAATGGTTTTTAGGATATGACTACTAGAAGGGCTAATGTTAGAAGGAATGAGGGAGACAATGTGGGCCAAGAAGTTCCTCTCCAAGATCCTCCTCAAGCTCCGATTGATCCTTTGGCTGACAATGTAACAAATATGGAGTTTAGGTCAACTTTCCAAGTGTTGGATCAACCCGTGATGGCCCAAGCCAATAGAGAGGTGGTAGCCCTCGTGAACCCAAATGTGGGTATGACGGCAGAAAGAGTGAGGGACTTTCAAGGATGAACCCTCCGGAATTTTATGGCTCCAAAGTTGAGGAAGATCCTCAAGAGTTTATTGATGAGGTTTATAAGGTACTTGCTATTATGGGAGTGACTCTGGTAGAGAAGGTGGTATTGGACGCTTATCAACTCAAAGGGGGTTGCTCAGATTTGGTTCAATCAATGAAAGGAGGCAAGGCAGGAAGAAGCAGGTCTTATAGAATGGGAAAGGTTCAAAAGTAAAAGACTATCTAATTAGAGTTTTCTCCCTTTCTCTCATTCAATAGATCTATCTTTTCTTTATAGATTCTTCCCTCTTGAGATGAGATAGGCCAAGGTGATTGAGTTCATTAACCTTCGGCAAGGAAATATGAGTGTGATGGAATATGCTTTGAAGTTCACTCAATTCTCCAAATATGCTCTTTCTATTGTGGCGGATCTTATGGCCAAGATGAGTAAGTTTGTGTCGGGTGTGTTCGACATAGTAGTCAAAGAATGTCGCACCGCTATGCATGTCCATGACATGGAAATTTCTCGTCTTATGGTGCATGCCCAACAAATTGAAGAGCAAAAGCTCAAGGAAATATCTAGGGAAGCAAAGAGGGCAAGAATGGATTATGGTAACTTTTCACATTCTAGGTCCGGTGGACAGGGTCATTCAACGTTCTAGCAAAAGTTGTCTAGGAAAGGCTATTCCAATGCTCCTCCAAGGTCTAGCAATGAAAGGGTGTCTAACCCTAAACCTCAAGGAGATGGTAGTAGGTCCTCGATGCCTACTATTGCCAAATATGGAAGAAATCATGAGGGTAAGTGTCTAACGGGTTCCAATGCTTGCTTTGGGTATGGTAAGACGGATCACAAGATAAGGAATTGTCCTTCAGTTTCTAAGAATGAGGGAGACACTCGTTGTAGGGCTCAATCCAACCTTTCATCCAGTCCAAGTTGTTTGGGTACAAATGCTCCTAAGCAATATCGATTCTATACTCACCAATCCTGAGGTGAACAAGAGAGTTCTCCGGAAGTGGTCACCAGTATGTTAAAATATTTTCTTATATATGTATTTTCTTTGCTTGATCCCGGTGCTACTTTGTCCTTTGTGACTCCTTATGTGGCCATGAGGTTTGATGTGCTCCCCGATATGTTGTTAGAACCTTTTTCTGTCTCTACCCCTGTTGGTGATTCTATTATGGCTAAGAGGGTCTATAGAAAATGTCTCGTTTCCTTGTCCCATAGAGTTACTCTTGTTGACTTGGTAGATCTTGATATGTTAGACTTTGATGTCATCCTTGGTATGGATGGTTGCATTCATATTATGCTTCTATTGATTATAGAACTCGGGTAGTCAAATTTCAGTTTCCAAATGAGCCTATCCTAGAGTGGAAGGGGGGAAATTCTATGCCTAAGAGTTAGTTTATCAGTTGTCTAAATCTAGATAGATGATTTCTAAGGGTTGCTTTTACCATCTAGTTAGGGTGAGGGATGTAGATTCTGAAACCCCTATCCTTGAGTCGGTCCCCGTTGTTAATGAATTTCCAAAAGTGTTTCCCGATGATTTGCCTGGTATTCCTCCCGAAAGAGAAATAGACTTCGGTATTGACCTTCTCCCGGATACACAACCTATTTTTGTTCCTATTTATAGAATGGCTCCGGTGGAATTTAAGGAGTTAAAAGAGAAGTTGAGAGATTTTTTGGATAAGCATTTCATCCGACCAAGTATCTCTCTATGGGGTGCTCCATTGTTGTTTGTTAGAAAGAAAAGTGGCTCCCTTCGTATGTGTATTAATTATCGACAATTGAACAAGGTGACCATTAAGAACAAGTATCCTCTCCCAAGGATAGATGATTTATTTGACCAACTTCAAGGGGCTATTTATTTCTCTAATATTGATCTCCGATCGGGTTATCACCAATTGAGGGTGAAAGATGACGACATTCCAAAGATGACATTTCGAACTCAGTATGGTCACTATGAATTTCTAGTAATGCCATTTGGTTTGACTAGTGCTCTGGCAGCGTTTATGGACTTGATGAATAGAGTGTTTAGACAATATCTTGACATGTTTATATTGTGTTTATCGATGATATTTTGATCTATTCAAGAAGTGAGAATGAGCATATTGATCATTTGAGGATAGTATTTCAAATCCTGAAGGACCAACAACTTTTTGCAAAGTTCAGCAAATGTGAATTTTGGTTAAGGTACGTAGCTTTCCTTGGTCATATTGTGTCGAGCAAGGGTATTGAGGTAGATCCTAAGAAGACGGATGCGGTCAAGAGTTAAGCTAGACCTCTAACTCCTTCAGATATTAGAAGTATTTTAGGTTTGGCCGATTATTATAGAAGGTTTGTTGAAGGTTTCTCTTCAATTGTCTCTTTTTTTACGGCCTTGACACAAAAGAAGGCTAAATTCACATGGTCAGATACGTGTGAGAAAAGTTTCCAAGATTTGAAAGATAGACTTACCTCCGCTTCGGTGTTGGTGTTGACCTTACCAGAAGGGACGGATGGTTTTGTGGTTTATTGTGATGCCTTGAGAATTAGGCTAGGGTGTGTGCTAATTCAAAATGGGAAAGGCATTGCCTATGCCTCAAGGCAACTTAAAGTCCATGAGAACTATCTTACTCACGACCTTGAGTTAGCAGCGGTCGTATTTGCTCTAAAGACTTGGAGACACTATTTGTATGGAGTGCATGTTGATATGTTTACCGACCAAAAGAGTTTGTAATATGTGTTTAATAAAAAAGACTTGAATCTTCGCCAAACAAGGTGGCTTGAGTTATTAAAAGATTATGACATGAGTGTTCTTTATCACCCCGGAAAAGCTAATGTGGTGGCGGATGCTCTTAGTCGATTATCTATGGGTAGTGTGGCTCATATTGATGAAGAAAAGAAAGAGTTGGTTCGAGATGTGCCTAGATTGGCTCGATTAGGTGCTCAACTAATAAAATCCATCAAAGGTGGTATTATGGTTGACAATGGTTCGGAATCGTCTTTTGTGGAGAATGTGAAAGCAAAGCAAGGTCTTGATCAAATCTTGGTAGAATTGAAAGGGGTGGTACTCAAGAAGTGTGTTGAGGCTTTCTCCCAAGGGGAAGATAGAGTACTTAGATACCAAGGTCGATTATGTGTTCCAAATGTTGATGACTTAAGGGAACAAATTTTGGCAGAAGCCCATAGTTCTCAGTATTCCATTCACCCAGGAGACACCAAGATGTACCGTGACTTGCGGGAGGTCTATTGGTGGAATGGGATGAAGAGGGATATTGCAGGGTTTGTGGCTAAGTGTCCTAATTGCCAACTAGTGAAGTTTGAGCATCAGAAACCGGGAGGTTTATCCCAAGATGTTAGTATCCCTACTTGGAAGTGGGAAGACTTGAATATGGATTTTATTGTTGGCTTGCCTCAAACCCGGTGACAACATGACTCTATTTGGGTTATAGTAGATCGGATGACAAAATCGGCTCATTTCCATCACGTCAAGGTTTCCTATTTGGCGGAGGACTATGCCAGGTTATATTTGAGAGAAGTGGTAAAGCTACATAGAGTTCCTTTGTCCATTATTGTTTATCGCGGTACCCAATTCACTTCTCAGTTTTTGAAGTCATTCCAAAAGGGGCTTGGTACTAAGGTTAAGCTTAGCACAACTTTTCATCCCCCAAACTGATGGGCAAGTGGAGCGTACAATTCTGACTTTGGAAAATATGGTAAGGGCTTGTGTGATTGATTTTAAGGGTAATTGGGATGACCATTTTCCATTGATAGTGTTTGTCTATAATAACAGTTATCACTCAAGTACCGATATGGCTCCATTTGAGGCCTTGTATGGAAGGAGGTGTAGATCTCCCATAGGTTGGTTTGAGGTGGGTAAAGTTGCCCTAATAGATCCCGAGCTAGTTCATGAGGCCATTGAGAAAGTTTGACTCATTAGAGAGAGGTTGAAAACGGCCTAAAGTCAGCAAAAGTCTTATGATGATGTGAGGAGAAGGGACCTAGAGTTTGAAGTTAATGATTGGGTTTACTTGAAAATCTCACCCATGAAGGTTTCATGAGTTTTGGCAAGAAAGGGAAGCTTAGTCCCCGATATGTTGGCCTATATCAGATTTTGAGGCGTGTGGGTAAGGTTGCTTATGAGTTAGATTTTCCAAATGAGTTGGCAACCGTGCATCCCATTTTCCATGTCTCTATGCTTAAAAAGTGTGTTGGAGATCCGACATACATAGTTTCCCTTGAAGGGTTGGGAATTGATGAGCGCCTTTCATACGAGGAAATTCATGTTGATATTTTGGACCGGAAAGTTAAGAAATTGAGAAACAAGGAAATAGCTTCCGTCAAGGTTTTATGGAGGAACCAACTAGTTGAGGGTGCTACTTGGGAGGCCGAGGCCGATATGAAGTCTCGATACCCTCATCTTTTTCCTTCTACTCCTACTCTAGCTTGAGGTAATGAATTTCCTCTTGGTTTGTTCTATGATTAGAAGTCAGGTGTGTATTATGTGTTTCAATGATTTCCTTGATATACATGTTCATGAAAAAGCTTAAGTTTTGAAATAAATGACTTATGTGATTTATTTCCCTCATGTTGTTGTGCATTGAGTATGAGTTGCCTTTAGACTTCATGAGATGAATAGTTAACATGCCTTAACTCGGAGTGGAGATTCCCTCCTTGAGTATGTGCTTTGGGTATTGATCGCATATAAGCTCCATGAGATTGTGTTGAGCATGCTTTTAAGTTGGCATATGGTAAGTTCCTCCTTGAATGTAAGAAATCTGAAAAAACTTCATGCATATTGGGTTGTTAGATGTAGTTCCTACTTCCTTGTGATGCATTGAGTATGTTTAGCTTTGACATGAAGTTACTCCTTGGTTGTGTGCATTTAGATGAGTTGCATGCATTATGGGGTGCTAGTATTAAGTCTTTTACTTACGAAAGGATGTCTAGAAATGTCATTCGAGGATGAATGTTCCCAAGGGGGAGATAATGCAACACCCCGGAATCTAGAAGGTTAAATAGGGCTAAGTGTGAGGGTAACAAGCCAAGGAAGAGGGCAAGAGCCTGTAACACCTCAAATTTGTTAAGGAAAACATTTCCTTCCCTAGCCAACTTGGCGAAGGGTTGTGTGGTCGCCAAAGTGAATTGGTGATCCGCCAAGTCCAGCCACCATCACCTAGTGACCTGGTTCCATGGAACAAGCTACTGGAAAATTGGGCAAGCCAGGTCAGGGCTTGCCGATCAAGTTTGTGCGTCGCCAAATGGCCTCCCCCATCGCCAAAATGGTCTGCTTCCATGGAGTGGTTATTGGAAATTTAGGCAAGCCAAGGGTTCACTTGGCGAGTCGCTAAGTGCCCTTGGGCAAGCCTTGATGTAATCCTCACAAGAGAAACTACAATCTAATGCAGAAATTGAAAATACAAGAAAGTAAGATAGATAGATAGATAGATAGATAGATAGATAGATAGATAGATAGATAGATAGATAGATAGACACAAAAAGACGAAACAAAGAGCAACCTAAGGGTATATTAAACCCAAAGACCTCAATTTGCTAATCCAACAAGAAGCACCTAACTCTTACGATAACCTCGAGAGAATCAATATCCCAAGCAACCGACGTTTCTAAAAAAAGGTTCAACAAAAGCTTATACCAAGCTTTCAAACACTCAAACATGAGTTTAGGTTTTCAACCATAATATTCAAACAAGTCTCCCTAAAATGAACCCTAAAAAGCCAATTTATAGTTTTAGGACATTATTACATAGAAGGGCCCAAAAGTGACCCGAAATGGCCAATGGGTGAGCTAAGTCGGGCTCTCCTAATCCGCTTAGTGATCTGCCCAATGAGTTCGGCGAGGGATCCTTCGTGGTTCCTCCTACCAACCTCTCCTGGAACTTTGGGTGGTCTAGGGTGGCATTGGGCGATGCACCTATGGGCCTCCTGTCAACTTGGCGATGGATCCTGCTCCTGTCGCCTGTTTGGACACTAGGCGGTCTAGTGGTGATCGCCCAAGCCATTGGGCGATGCGCCAAGTGTCCTACTCACCAAAGAGCAGTGTTGTCAACTGTCCTCCCTTCGTTCACCCAAGCGATCTTCCACGCATATGATCCTTTGTTTTCCACTATTACAAGCCCACGAACCTCCATCCTTGTGAACAATCCATCAATATGTTGAAGTTCATGAATGGATGGCTTTGAGGCAATCTAGATTGTATCATTCTCCCCTTCTTGAAAAGGATTCATCCTCGAATCCAAACCTTGCAAAACCATAGGAGAAGCAAACAAGAACAAGATCCTCATGGCATGAGGGTTAGCGTTAGCAATAACAATGTCACCACCATACCAAGGATGCACAAATTTGACATATTACCAAGCATCACAAAAATCAACAAAGGGTTTGTAACCCATCAAAGTAAGGGATACTTGGCTACTTAATAAACATTGGCAAAGGGGTAGAGCGAAAAAACCAATACATTTAAACAACTTCATATGTAAGCCCTCATTGGCTCCACATTCAAACAATCACAAGGCATCCCTTATGTCAAGCAGCAAATGACACTTGTCATCTTGACAAAACCTCACTTCACAAGTGCCACAAGTTAAATTACTACTGGGGTCAAATGGAAAGGAAATCCATGGGCTTGGATTAAGTACTCCCCCTTTTGCCCGATTGGCACCCTCATTTTCTAACAACATACTCCACTCAAAAGCGTGAGAATCATCATATGTAAACAAGTAATAGAGAAAGGTGTCTCCCAAATAAACTTCTCTAGGGTGTTTTCATGGGTATGACTACGAATAGGTTCAAAATCATTGGTCATACCATTAAGAATTGAAACACACCAAGAAGAAGAGGTCATGGGAGAACAAACACCACCTTCCTCCTAATCACATTCCTTCCCCACAAGAGTACTCTCATCTTCCAAGAAGAGATTTCCATCTTTGGGAGGGAAAGCCTCACACCATAGCGGGTTACTATAACAAGTATAGCTATCAAGAAATATACTGCTCTCATTATTCACACTACTAGGTACATCACTAGGAGTGATTTCATCATCTTCAAATAAGATATTGTACTTAAAGAGAGAATGATCAACCACTAGGGAAGAATTAAAACATGCAAGTTCACCCTCAAAACGACACATATCATTTTTTGAAGCATTTTCAAGCACATGATCTCTATGAGCAAAACAAGCAATCGGATCTTCCACAAAAGATATTCTCATAGAGTCACTCTTATTCAATTGATCAACATTATCATTAGTACCACCAACTTGAGGTTTCTTAATCACATTACAAGAAACCTTAACCAGTGAACTACAATCACAAATAGGTTGACCAACACAATTATCACCAAATAATGAACTATCATTCAAAGCACAGGTGTCAACACTAGGTGGACACAAATCGATCTTACCAGAAGAATCAATTCGTTCATTAATAGGATCAACTAGTGTACATATACTCTCAACAAGCACATTATCAACACATGGTAAAGAAACAGTAGGCTCACTTAAAGACAAGCTATCATTTACACTTAGTTCATTTGCAATGGCAAAAGTGTTAATTTTAGCTATTGTACCTTGATTCCCACAAGAAAGATCTTCTTTACCTTGAAATGACACTCCCGTATGAATGTTGGGACAGCCCACAAGTGCATCCATCAAAAGGACTTCACTATGGTCCTGCAAAAGAAAAGAAATAGAATGGGGAGGGGGAGAGTGAGATGGATTAGATTGCAACTCGTGATCCTTATGTGAGGTAAGGATCAATGCACTTTCGACTCCTACGTCTTCCCTTATCTCTTTATGCTCAACCAACAACACCTTGGCCTTTCCCTTCAACTTCCTCCTTTCTCCTTCTCCTTGGCCCTTAGCCTCCACATGTCCCTTGTCATTCTTCCTTTTATCCTTCAACTCATCCATCTTTCGATACATCTCTATGACTTGGGGTGGTGACATTGGCTTAAGGGCATACTTACATCGCATCGACATGATGGTATAGGTGTTGTGCCTCCCATCATGTGTTGTTGCATGGCTGTGTTGCCATGGTCTCCCAAGTAGTACATGACTAGCTTGCAGGGGAATCACATCACAAAGGACAGAGTCTTAGTATTTCCCAATTTGGAACTTAATCAATACTTGTTCATGCACCCTCAATTCCTCACCCTCATTCAACCACTGAAGCTTCTAAGGCTTAGCAAGCTTAGTGGTAGGTAGCTTCAAGTAGTCCACCATAGCAAAGCTAGCAAGGTTGGAACAACTTCCACTATCAATGATCAAGATACATACTTGGCCCTGGATGAGGAACTTGGAATGGAAGATATTCTCGCTTTGTTCTTGATTTATCATGGCCTTCCTAGGTATAGTTCGCCTTACCACATACGATGGTAGTGTGAACTCTCTCTCTTTGGGCCAAATCTCATGCTCCACCTTGGTCGGTCTAGAATCCATCATGGATAGACAACCTTTCAAGTCGGCCAAACTTCCTTCCAGCATTCCTACTATCCTACTCGCATTAGCAAGAGCCTCCATGAAAGGTTCTAAGATGACCTTTCCCTTAGGTGGGTGGGTTTTGCTTCCAGTTTCCTTGGTACCTACCAATAAGAAGTACTCAACAAAACAACAAACAACATTAGCGTTAGTAAAATGAACTCATAATCGCTCATGTTTACACACCATTGATTGCCTCTCAAATTGGCGCAGCTAATGTTGAAGATTGTTTATACTCGGTTGATCACAAAAGAGTCAATTCTAACTCTTGGTCATAATGGATTTTTGTCTTAAAGAAAAATGAACGACTTAATTAAAGAAAACAGACTTGAATCAAGAAGTTAACTATGAAAAAATGAATAAAAGCACGAAAAGAAAAGGCACTAATAAAGAAGTGAATTAAAGAACCAATAGTCAACAAGTAGAGTAGTTACGAGTTGACAATCAGTTTAGGATACTTGACAACGAACTAGAATCAAAAGAAAAGAAACTAGGAATTAGAACATGAGAAAAGGGTCACAAAACGAGTTTTCCATTGCCAAATGGCTTGTTTTCTTTGCCAAACGTGAAGTTCAGCTCGCCAACTTAAAGATTGGTTCGCCAAACTTGACAATCTACCAAGGCAACTTGGCGATCTAGGTGGAAGTTTGACGATGCACCGAATGGACTCTGCGAACTAGGCTGAGTCCGCCGAATTTTAGAGTAGCACCCTCTAAAACAAAGTCAACTCGGTGACCTAGCTGCCCAAAGGGTGAGGCACCAAGTGGACTGGGCGATCCAAGTTGGGGCTCACCCAAATTCCTCAAGCTACACCTGCACAACTCTGAAAATTGAACCTTGGTGGTCCACCGTGCCTTTGTCCTTTAGTATTTACCCTTTCTTGGTAAATTCCCTTTGTACAAATAGTTTTACACTTTCTCTTTCTTCCTTTTTAGAATCAAACCCTTCCTTACTTGAAGATTTGAATGTTCTTCAAGAACTTCAAGAACAAGATGATGACCCAAAATTAAACCCTCTAAATATTTAGCTCGGAATTTCACGAAAATTTAGATATATGCTCTCCTTGATATAGGGAACAAACCCCAATACTTTTTAGCCTTCAATTCCTAGCCAAAACTTTCAGATTTCAAAACCCACCTTGTCTTCTTCAAGCTCCTTCAACCTCCAATGGTGGTTTCTTCAATAGTGAACCAAACCCTTTCAAATCTCAGCCCTAGACTTGAAATAGGTTAGGGAACACTAATCTAACCTTGGAAACTCCAAAGGAGACTCAAATCAACAAGAGTCGTTTTAGAAATTTCTTAAAAACGTTTTGAACACTTTTTTTGTAGCAACAAACCCAAGACTAGAATCATAGGAATGATACTAATCTCAACTCTGATACCAAAGGATGTAATTCTCACAAGAGAAACTACAATCTAATGCGGAAATTGAAAATACAAGAAAGTAAGATAGATAGATAGATAGATAGATCAATAGATAGATAGATACAAAAAGGGGAAACAAAGAACAACCTAAGGGTATATTAAACCCAAAGACCTCAATTCGTTAATCCAACAAGAAGCACCTAACTCTTACGATGACCTCGAGGGAATCGACGTTTCTAAACAAGGTTCAACATAAGCTTTAACCAAGATTTCAAACACTCAAACATTAGTTCAGGTTTTCAACAACAATATTCAAACAAGTCTCCCTAAAATGAACCCTAAAATGCCTATTTATAGTTTTAGGACATTAGTACATGGAAGGGCCCAATAGTGACCCGAAATGGCCAATAGGTGAGCTAAGTTGGGCTCGCCAAATTCTCTTAGTGATCCACCCAATGGGTTCGGTGAGGGATCCTGCGTGGTTCCTCTTACTAGTCTCTCCTGGAACTTTGGGTGGTCTGGGGAGGCATTGGGCGATGCGTCGATGGGCCTCTTGTCCACTTGGCAATAGATCCTGTTTGGATCCTGCTCCTATCACCTGTTTGGACATTAGGCTGTCTGGTGGTCATCGCCCAAGCCATTGGGCGATGCGCCAAGTGTCCTGCTCACCAAAGGGCAGTGTTGTCAACTGTCCTCCCTTCATTCACCCAAGCGATCTTCCATGCATGTGATCCTTTGTTTGCCACCATTACGAGCCCACAAACCTCCATCCTTCTGAACAATCCATCAATACGTTAAGTTCGTGAATGGATGGTCTGGAGGCAATCTAGACTACATCAAGCCTCAGCGTGCAGCAGCTTAGAAATAAGTTGGGTGTTTAATGTGTTTTCATAGTTTCCTTAAAGCTATACTACATCGTTTTACCCCTATCCTAGAAACATATATAAGCATTATATCCTCAAATTTACTTCAACTTAAGTCATTCTCTCAAGAACCAAAAAGAAAACCCAAAGTTCTTCTCTCAAATAATTCTCTCTCTAGAACTTGAAGAAGAAGAAAGGGTCCAAGCTAGGATCAAGCTCAAGTCTCCAATCCTCAAGCATTTGTGGGGTTTGTGATTAAGGTATGATGGTTTTTCATCCATGGATCCTTCCTCCCATGGAGTCCCCTGGATTTCCCCCAATTTGAAGAAGAATTCCCTAATTCTAGTTAGGGTTTCTTCAAATGTTGTGGGTTATGATGAATGTTGATCCAATTAAGTGGAACATGATTTTTTATGATTGAATTGATAGGATTACATGTTTTAGGATGAAATTACATGTACCGATGCCTATTCCATGAATCTAACCTAGAATTGATATAATTGGGTTGATGCCATGAAGAGAAACTTTATGGGTTAGGGTAATCCTTATAGGATTGATGATTTATGAAGATAATTGCTTGAGAATAAAGCATAGATGATGATCATGAGATGTAGATGCTTTGAGAGTGAAGCTTATGATATGAATTATTGGTAATTGATGTTAGTGTGGTGGAGGAGATACTTCCCACATGAATTGCTTATTATGAATGTATGAATGTGAAAGGCTTTCTCACATGAATGATTCTAGGTTGAAAGGATTGCTCACCTAAAATCAATCTAGACTAAAAGACTGTGTAAATGATGAGGCTAGAGGCGACTACCTTTGACCTCCATATGAGAAGGATATGAGGTGATTTCACATACTCCTTAGAATTGAACAAGAGGTGATTCCCCGTGTTTCTATTATAATGGATGGACATGGAGGCGAGTACCCATGATCCTTATGGAATGATGTGGAGGCAGGTACTCGTGTCATATGATGTAATTGTGGAGGCGAGTACCCATAATCTTAAAGTAAGGCAAGAGGCGAATACTCATTCTCCATTGTAAGCTAGGCAAGGAGGCAAATCCCCATGTCTTTAAAAGTAAGTATGAATAATATGAATTATGTTATGAAGGATGAATAGCTTGGATTGTTGCTTGAGATGCCTTCCATGATGTAAGTATGATTAGAGGTGGATGGCCCAAGTATTGACTAAGGTTAAGTGAGATTGCTTGAGAAGTATTCCTCGTTTATTGTGATGATTTATGTGCATTGATTATGCTTATGGTTTATGTTGACTAACCATTATGTTTATGTTGTTTATGCTAGCTATCATATTTAGTACATGTTTCCACTAACACATACTCTTGCCTACATTTCTTATAAAAATGTAGGGTCCGGCAACATTGATTCTCACACTCGTGGCTAGGTCCATAGTTGATCAAGGAGTGAAGATTTGGTGAGTCCTCATAGCATGTGAGGATTTTACCACCACTTTCCCATATGTCTTTCTTTTATGTTTGGAATATTGTATGGGATGCGTCCCAAGATTTATTCATGTTGGCTAGATAGTTTGAAACAGTTGTATTGGACTTCCGCTCGTTTTATAAAGACTTTGATTGGTTTGAAATGTCTTAAATTTCTGCACCATTTATATTACTTCATGATATGATATTCTAAGTGGCTTGTATGAGGCCTCTCGGGGTCTTATACGCCTTGTTACATCTAGGGGGTACCCCTAGGTTGTGACATGTACTTTTCTATGACTCATAGAACTTTTTATGACCCATCCTGGTTTCTTGTAGTTCAAGTACTGGGACTCAAATTCTCTAATCTTTTCTATGACTTAGACCTATGGCTCATAGAAATTTCTATGGCTCGTAGTCCTGTCTCGTTGCCCAACACTTGGCTTCAAAACAAATCAATGCTTTCTACGACTCATTCCTACGACTCGTAGGAGAAGTCGTCAATCCTCAAAAAGTTATTGTTTATCATGTTTTGTCCCGACTAGTCAAAACCTATTTTCCTATAAAAATACAAATAAATATCATTAAATCTACTAACAAATGCTTAAGACACACGCAAAACTCCAAGTTTAAAGCATGATAAGTACCATAAATTTGTGGTACATCAACGGTTAAGTTTCAATTCCTACAAATATCATAAATCTAATGGTGTTCATATGATACAATACACTTAATGTTTCATTACATGTCTTAATATATAAAAACTTGAATCATAATGTGATAACCAACAAACCTAATCCAAGATTGAAGTCAATTAATTATGGACCATTAACGTCAACCACGAAACGCGCATTACCCTCCATTAATCTATCCTCCTCCGATCATCACATTATCATTGTCTTGTAATTATTTCTTAAATCATTTGGTCATCATTAAGCCCTTAACTGACACATCAATAAGTAATAGTCACGTTTGCAGTAACATCAATTTGAAAGATTCAATTTGTTTCCTCACGTATAATATAATACTATTTTTCCTCTAAGAACAATGTATAACTTTTTCATATACCTAGCAATCCTTATTACATACTCAATGGATTTACATTTTTGAAGCTCTCACCTAAATGCGTCGTTGCTTCAGGGTTGACGTTGCGGGTAAATTTCTCTTTTATTCTTCTCTCTTATTCCTTTTTTTAAAAAGTAATAATATACCAAAAGTGATCAACCCCATAATTTTATTTTTATACATGGGTCAAGTAGCATAGGATATTAAATAAACCTAAAACTTGGTCCATACATTACCAACTAAATTAATTATATGACAAATATTTGTCAACTAAATAAATGTAGTTAAACGAATAATTTAAAAATATCATTTAGAATTTATGGAAAGATTCTTTTATGAAAAAAGATGTTCTACTACTCAAAATGACCTAATAGGTCATTAAAATCATCTTTTGATTAATGCCTTCACGATTGTTAATAATAACTAAATTTAAAAATTTAATCTATTTGAATTTAAACACTAGAAAGGATTCTTAAAATATTTTTGATATTTGAATATTACAAAAGATTATTTCAAATATGTGATATAATTTTTTATCATCACCCGAAATGCGAACAAGTTAACTAGCCTTATATAAACTACTAATTTATTATATCATTAAAATATAAATAGCAATTAACTAGTATCCACTGACACTAGACAACAAAATTACACGGTCAATTTAGTTTTATAAATATTATAAAGTGTATTAACATATTATTTATATTTAAATAAAAATAATAGAAAGAGTACTATAAGGTAAATTGGACTCTAAAGTAACTATATGGAGTCTGTTTAGAATTCTTACTTGGCTTACTATAAATATGAACTTCTTTTACAGCTTGTCTTCGTGTCATTATTCATCGTCACACTCTTCTTCAAAATCATTAAAGCAACAGACATACGTCATTGCAGCAATTTGAAACAATTACCAGCTCACACAAAAAAAATATGAATATTTTTACACATCTTATGAAAACAAACTTTGATCCATATACCACCATACACAATTTTTTTCTAGTTAATCTGTGATATTGATTGAATGAACTAAACAGAGAAAACATGATTTCAAGCAACGAAAGCATCTATTCAGACACTTTTTCATATTAGGGGAAAGAATTAATAAGTTGCGAATATTTTTTTAAAAAAATTAACTAGTTTAGGTTTTGAAAAAGAGAAAGATAATGGGTGAAAAGTTATCATATTTTTTTGTATGTCTTGGTGATTGTCTTTGTTGCTTCAATAATGTATGTTTGTTGCTTCAATGGTGTTGAAGAAGGGCCCAACCAATAACGACACTGAAGACAAACCGTAAAAGAAATTATTTTTAGTAAGCCAAGTACGATTTCTAAACAAATTCCATATAATTAATTTAGAGTCCAACTTATCTTATAATACTCTTTTGTTGTTTTTATTTAAATATTAATAATTAGTGAAAAAATAGTTTATAATATTTCTAAAATAAAATTTATTTTGAGTGGATACTGGGTAATTTCTTATGAATAATAATTCTCTCTTTCAATTCTTAAAAATTGGTATATAAATAAAAATAACTTTTATTTGTGTAATATGATATTTTATTATTATTTTATATATCTAAGTGTTAAAAGTGTGTTACCACGAGATACTAAGTTAGTGTTTGGCCTCAAGTTCCCAAATATTCTTGCCAAATAATATTTGGGCCAAGTTTTTGGTGAAATTACACCATATGTTTAGCCCCAAGTTTTTCCAAGAATATTTGACTATTTCAACAAAATAATATTTATACCCAAAAGTTCTAAAAACTATTAAAAATACCCATAAATTTGTATTATTTATTTATAGTTAATATGTTTCATTAAGAATAACCTTATAACATAATTGATAACAATCAACAACAACAAAATAACAATATATGCTAGAACAATACATTAATCGCACATTAAAACTTGTCATTGATTCGTTTGTAATTATAACCCATTAAAACAAATTGTTCTTTTTTCTCAATTTTGTCACTCAAATTAGAATTCAAACTTTTCCGGAGGAGGTAGTAGCAAACTATTCCTTTATATAATCTTCCCACATTCTACGAACAATCTCTTCCCTACAAGCATTCATTTCTAGATTAGATGACAGAGAAAACGAAACAATATTGTTAATTTGAGTCAACCGTTCGTCATCTTCATCAATAACCATATCATCATGCTCATGTTCTTTGAATATTTCATCACTATTTTTATTTTCACGCAAAAAATTATGTAATAAGCCCTTAATTAATACATCAATAAGTAATAGCCACGTTTGCAGTAACATCAATTTGAAAGATTCAATTTGTTTCCTCACGTATAATATAATAATCTTTTTCCTCTAAGAACACTGAATAATTTTTTTTCATATACCAAGCAATCCCTACTACGTACTCAATGGATTGAAATTTATGAAGCTCTCACCTGAATGCGCCGTTGCTTCAGGGTTGACGTTGCGGTTAAGTTTCTCTTCTATTCTTTTTTCTTATTCTTTTTTTTTTTTAAATAATAATATATCAAAAGTGATCAACCCCATTATTTTATTTTTATACATGGGCCAAGTGACATAGGATATTAAATAAATTTAAATCTTGATCCATTAATTACCAACTATATTAATTAGATAACAAATCTTGTCAACTAAATAACTGTAGTTAAATGAATAAAATAAAAATCTCATTTAAAATTTACGGGAAGAGACTTTTATGAAAAAAAGAAGTTCTACTACTCAAAACAACCTAATATGTCGTTAAAATCATCTTATGATTAACATCATCATGATTATTAATTATAACTAAACTTTTAATCTATTTGAATTTAAAAACTAGAAAGGATTCTTAAAATATTCTTGATGTTTGAATATTACAAAAGTTTATTTCAAATATGTAATATAATTCTTATCATCACCCGAAGTGCGAACAAGTTTACTAGCCTTATTTAAACTGATAATTTATTATATCATTAAATTAAATTAACTAGTATCCACTGACAGTAGACAACAAAATTACACAGACAGTTTAGTTTTATAAATATTATAAAGTGTATTCCCATATTATTTATATTTAAATAAAAATAATAGAAAGAGTACTATAAGTTAAATTGGACTCTAAAGTAACTATATGGAGTCTGTTTAGAATTTTCTTACTTTGCTTACTAAAAATAAGGAATTCTTTTACGACTTGCCTTCGTGTCATTATTTGCCGTCACACTCTTCTTCATCACCAATAAAGTAATAGACGTACATCATTGCAGCAATTTGAGACAATTACCAGCTCACACAAAAAAATATGAATATTTTTACCCATCTTATGAAAACAATCTTTGATCCATATACCACCATACACAAAAAAAAAAATCAGTTAATCTCTGATGTTGATTGAATGAACTCAATTTCAAGCAATGAGAGCATCTATTCAGACACTTTTTCATGTTGGGGGAAAGACTTCTTAAAAATTATTAACTAGTTTAGATTTTAAAAAAGAAAAATATAATGGGTGAAAAGTTATCATTTTTTTTATATATCTTGGTGATCGTCTCAATTGCTTCAATAATGTATGTTTGTTTGAAGAAGGGTGTGACCAATAACGACAATAAAGACAAGCCGTAACAGAAGTTATATTTAGTAAGCCAAGTAAGATTTCTAAAAAAACTCCATATAATTAATTTAGAGTTCAACTTATGTTATAATACTCTTTTGTTATTTTTATTTAAATATTAATAATATGTGAAAAGTTGTTTATAATATTTCTAAAATGAAATTTATTCTAAGTGGATACTGGGTAATTTCTTTTGAATAATAATTCTCTCTTTCAATTCTTAAAAATTGGTATATAAATAAAAATAACTTGTATTTCTGTAATCTGAATTTTTTATTATTATTTTATATATCTAAGTGTTCGAAGTGTGTTACCACGACTAAGCTAGTGTTTGACCTCAAGTTCTCAAATATTCTTGGCTAATAATATTTGTGTCATGTTTTTGGTGAAATTAAACCATGTGTTTGGCCCCAAGTTTTCCCAATAATATTTGGCTATTTCAAAAAATATATATAATTTATACCCATAAGTTTTAAAAACTATTAAAAATACCCATAACTTTGTATTAACTATTTATAGTTAATATGTTCAGTTAAAAAATAACCTTATAAAATATAAAACTTTGGGGTGATTTTTAAATTTTTTTCTATTTTTTCTAGTATTTGGAAACTTGAATTCTTGGCAAATAAATTTGCCAAGTTAGGTAGCCACGTTTTTTTCCAACTTTTATTTGGGGCCAAACAGGTTCTAATTAACTAGTTAAACAATATACTTGTGTGAAGGAGCTAAGAGGCCGCAGAATTATGATAAAGAAAGTTTTCTTCTTTAAACCCTACTATTAGCCGTTCTACAAAACCTTTCTCCCAATTAACCTTTACATTGTTTATTGTTTTGTGATCATGGATTCAGATTCTTTTGCAACGAAAGCACCTAGAAAGGTAAAAACTTTTCAATATTTTCTGCAAATTAATTTTATGTGTGATTGATTGATTGATGAATGATTTTTGTAGGTGAGATTTGCACCCAAAGGTCCTCCTCGTAGAGCGCAGAAAACTGTTCTGCCCAAACCGTAATTATATATATTCTGAAACTTGTTGAAATCCCCAAACGACGGTATTCAGTTTTTCTTATTCGATCGTAATTTTGGTACTTGCAGAGAAAACGTTGAAGCTGATGGTGATGCCGCTAAAGCAGAGGAATTGATGCAGCGCTTCAATGTATGTATGATTTTGCCTTTTTAATGATTTCATTTGTCCCAATTGATGCAGCGCTTCAATGCCGCTAAATCAGAGGAATTGAAACTTAAATGTATTCATTCATTCTCATTCGAATTCTAAATAATTGTAGGAAGCTTCTGCAAAAGTTAAACATAAAGTTGAAAAGAAAGGTAGGTACATCTTACTATCAAACTCTGTTGCCTCTCTTCATTATTTTGAAAAATAAACCTAAAATTTATGGTTTAGTATCTCAAATCCCAATCACTGTTGTTATATTTGTTATAAGTTAGAGTATATTCATTCTGATTTGTGTCCTTGATAAATTTTATAACCTATGGAAATAATAACAATAAATAATACTACCTATAATTAGAGAGACATTGCTATTCTGGTTTCGATCTAAATGATTGGACCACCACTAAGCAATACCCTTTTGAAGTTTCAAATCTACAATTTAGTTGGACCCAGCATCTAATATTGGAAATTAACAATTCAGTGTATTCAATACCTTTTCCACCCTCTAGGGGTATATTAATCAGTTAATTTACATTTTTATTAGGAATGGCAACGGGGCAGGTTTAAGGCTATGTGGGGCGGGGTGGATCAAAGCCTTAATTTTTTAAAATTATGCCAGTGCGGGGCGTGTGGGGAATTTTCTCCCTTCTTGTGCTCTACTGCTGCTTGTTTGATAAAATTCTCAAATAACATACACGTTTTCTTCCCTGTATCATTTTATATTTCACCTGCCAAAAATTTAGGAAAAGATTTATATGCATCTAGCTATGGCTGGTACTTCGAAAATTTTTCTGTTGCACAAACTATCAGGTGAAAAGTTTCAAATTTTGGAGAAAAGTTTTTCTTTTTTTAACCTAATGTGACAAAAACAGAGATCGTTAACTTGTTTCAACTTTGTTTTCAACATCAACGTGCAAAGTTCACATTTGCCTTTAATTTGTTCAAGTAAAATCATTAATATATCTCGTTAGTTCAACAAATTTCATGGTATTCTAACGATTTAGTTTAGACTTCAAATTCTATATCCCACTCTGGTCTATAACGTTGGCCAAGAATTTAATGACAATATAACTTACTTTGTGTACGTAGCAGTAATAACTAAAGTGGGGCAGGACGGAGCGGGTTTATGCTGGGCAGGTTAAAAATAGAAAAAAAAATAAAATGCTTGGCATCCCTAATTTTTACTTCTTAATAATTTTAGGAACATCTCTCCCATTTGTAGTGCAATGAATGACCAATAATAATATGAATGTTATAATTTGTGGAAAGTGTTGTTTGTCAAAATTCTTGCTATCAATACTACTAATATAACAGAATGATAATTCTTAGAAGTTTCCTTCCTGGAATTTTCTAGGACCTACTCAAGTTGCTTTTGGTTATGGAGGTTCATCATCTTCATTGAAATCATATGGCCATTATAACAAGGTTTCTGGATCAATCTCCGATGGCAAGTATTTTCTCTAATCATTTTACTTTCTTTCTGCTATATGGATGTATTGCAGCTTGTTTGACACAAAGCAGGTTCTGCAGGTGGTATCGGTGGGAAGCAAGTGCAGAAGGAATACACCGAGCCATGGGTTGGTTTTAAAGAATTTTCCCTTTGTATTAAGTTTCTAGTTTCCTTGTCTGAATTTCCTCTCATTTTCCATGCAAGCTTTCTTCTGCCTGAAATTGTCTACCATTTTGTATCTCAGGATTACTATACCAACTATCCTGTAACGCTTCCCGTGAGGAGGCCCTATTCAGGAAATCCAGGTAAATTCAGCGAATGCTTTAAAAACCAAATCGCCATCTTTCAGGAAAAAAGACAAAGAGCACTTCATATTGATGCATGAAAAACCTATTAAGCAATTGATCTCTTTCCAATTCTGGTTGTGATTTGCATATTTCGAATTCTTTAATATGAAGATCATTACCATCAATATGTACCTTTTACCCTGCAGAACTTCTTGACGAGGAAGAATTTGGGGAAGCTTCACGAAGCTTGACTTATGATGAGAGTTCCATAAAACCAGCGGTGGATCTTGGTCTAATGGTTAGTAAACTGGTTGATGGTTTAACTTCAACTTATTACTAAGTAATTTCCCTGAATCCTTACATGAATGATTGGTAGGAGGAGAATCTGGAGGAAAAGATGTTCTTGGTGCAATTACCAACCATGCCAATGTTGAAGCAATCTATTAAAACAGAAGGCAGTGAAATGGCGAACAGCTCAAAGCCTTCAAAGGCTAAGGCCTGCAGTTTAAATGAGTTGCCTGCAGGATTCATGGGTAAAATGTTAGTGTACAAAAGCGGCACTGTTAAGCTGAAGCTTGGTGAAACCCTTTTTAATGTAAGTTTGCTTCATTATATGATTTTCTTAAGGCATATGTTAGTTTAGATACGTGTCAAGATTATTTTTCCTTGCGGATAAGCTCTCACCTTTTTTGTTCCCTTAGTGACTCAATCCCACGACCATTAAATAAAAAAGAGAAACTCTTTATGCTGATGGTAAATAGCTTAACACATTGAAATATTGATCTTGTAACTTTTCATTAAGAAAAGGCTAATTTATTCAAGTGCATTATCGGTAGAAATCTATGCGGGCATTGTAATTGGCATCTGACATCTCAAAATGGACTGCAGGTTTCTCCAGGTATGGATTGCTCGTTTGCCCAGGATGTTGTTGCGGTTAATACAGAAGAGAAATATTGTTCTAACATTGGGGAGCTCACTAAGCGTATCATTATAACACCAGATGTGGATTCACTCTTGGATTCTATCTGATTATGTTGGCGTAGTTGCTATTTATTATGCTTTAGTTATACATGTAGCAATTAGCTATTCTTATTTGAAGTTAGCACAGCTTTATACCCCTTGTAAGCACTTATTTAGCCCTTTTCAATGATGAACAATTAGCATAATACATGAAATTTGTTTGTTCTTTCACAAGACTAATATCCATGTTTGAGGTTTACATTTACTGTGTCAATCCGTTGACATTGCACCAAATACATGAAAAGTCACTCCTACCATTTGGCTAGGTGCTCAATTTTTATCTAATGATGAATGAGTAGACAATGAAGTTTAGTTTTCAAGAGAAAGGTGATGGTGATGGTGATGATAAGTCTGTAATTGATGACATTCATAGATTATATCACTCGTATCTAGTTTTAAACAACTGGATATAGACTTGTAAATGCAGTGCACCAGAAGGAAAAGGGAGAAAGTCTAACCCCTGGACAAGTGAACATGCCCAAAGAGTCTTTACTGGTAGGAAAAATTTTTGTGGAGTTTAGTTGAAATGAGGTGTATCTCCTAAGTGGTTTTTATGTGAAGAAATACATTATTGTTAGATGTTACTGCAGCATAATGATCAGTGCTCATGTCAAACTTCTTTCAATAAGGTTGCTGTTGTTTCATGGCCACTGGCCAGCATTGTAGAACCAGGCGGGGGTTCCACAAAACCCACCGCTTCTGGCTCCAGCATTATATATATATATATATATATATATATATATATATATATATATATATATGTGAAAACAAATATCAATAGGGTTGAACATATATTTCATAACCTACATTTTTAATGACAAACTCATGGTGTCAACATCCCACATTTCCCACATCTTTGTGAAATGAAGGGATCATTCCTTGTGTTTGTGAAATTAGCATTACAACAAATTCCACTTAACACCACAAGGCTAAGGATTCCTTCCAAATCAACTCATTTTCCTCAAATCTAAGGACATCCTTTAATTTTTTTTTCTTACGCTACTCATACCCGTACCCGACCCTCCTTGTTAAAAAAAATTAAAATTTTTAAATTTTCCTTTTTTAAAAGTTTCAAATATATTTTATTGCTACCCCCCCCTGGGGCTGCCACCCCCACCCAGGCCACCTGGTAATTTTTTTTTTAAAAAAAAAAAAACAAGTTTTGAAAAGTATTTCAAATTTTTTTAAAATTAATTTTTTATGCCACCCCACCCCCAGCCGCCACCCCCAACCCAGACTCATCAACCTCCAACTATTAAATTATATTAATTCCATGACTTTTGATTTTTCATATTCATAACATCCAACTATTAAATTATAAAATTTAGGATACTTTATGATATTCTTTCAATTTTGTCAATATAAATTCACAAGTTTTTGGTTTCATGAAATCCCAATTCAAGATTTTCATTGTTCTTTGTAGCATTATTCTATTATCAAATTTATGCTTTAATTTGACACCATGAAGAAGACTCTTGAGTGTTGATTCATTTCTATTTTTATTTATTTTCTTAATATAAGGTCCTAAGGAAGATCTATGTGTTTATGCTTCCTCCATGTAACTTTTTTAGTTTGAATTTATATATTTTTTTTTATTATTGAAAGTCTGTAATTTGTTTAGATGCAAATTAGTTATTGTAACTTCGTGTTTAACTATAAAATTTTATTATTGCAAGTTTGTATTTTTGTTTAGATGCAAATTAGTTATTATAACTTTGTGTGAAATAATACTAACTATTAGCCAAGGTTCAACAATACTATTATATTGTACAGAAAACTATTTATGTTTTCTTTAAAGATTTCTCTATTTTGTCCCTATAAATTCATAAACCTTTTTTTTTATGAAACCCCTACTCATATTTAAAATCGTATTTTCCTTGTATTATTATTGTAGTAAAGCATGACTCAATAAAGAGGGCTCTTGGATGTTGATTAGTTAGCCAGAGGAGTGTTGACCAGATCTCAAATAAAGCTGAATGAGAAAACTGTGACGCCCTCTATGAGCTTCAATCCTATTTATCTTTTTTGTGGGTTTTTTGGCCATTTTTCTAATTTTAAAATACAAAAAATTCATCCAAATATTAAAGATCGTAATGATGTGTTCTCATCGTTATAGAAAAGCCACCAGGGAAAGAATTTGGGTCAGAAAACATTTTCGTAGTAACTTGAGAAATCCTAGCCTAGTTCAGATTCGGACGAATTCTGAGTCAGTAAGGTCTAGGGAGATCTGGTAACGAATGATCGATCTAATTATGATTTTGATCACATGAGTAGATAGCCAAGACGTTAAGGAATCCATACGACTTTACGGAATCAAATTCGGGCGAGTAGAATTCCCAAAACTGATCTTAGCGCACTTAAGCGTTTGGCCAAGTGGTTAGTGCGCACCTAACGAAATCATTCACCCTCGCGGAATGTGGGTTCGAATTTCGGTAGGCACACTGTTTTTTTGGATAATTTCTAAATGTGTTTTATATATATAAAAAAATAGAATGTTTGTTTATATTAAAAAAAAAAAATTAAAATAGAATATCGGTATAGGTGGGTTTATATAAAAAAATAATTGTTAAATGAAAAAAAAGAAATATAGTATTTGTATCGTATTCTGAAACTACAATATCTGACTATTGATTTCTACTCACATTCAAAAAGTTTAACTCAATTTTTTTTCCAAAAGTTAGGGTTCTAACTTTTATTGTTGATCTAATTGGTGCTATCCAACATCTGGCCTCCGGTGTGTACTCTTGTCTCTCCCTTTTCATTTTTTTCCTTATTTGTTTGCTTTGACATTGTACAATTAATTATTCAAAAATTGATTTTTAATCTTTGATTCTAGGGTTATCCAACGTATTGATAATTGATTATATTTAATTAATTGTTATTTGCTTTTTAAAATTTTAACTTTTGATTTCAGTAATGGTTCAATATGAAAGTGAAACTAGTAAAATATTTGTTTTAGGTGCCAAAATATTAATGCTGAATTTAATAATTTTAATCTCACTTAGAACAATATTGAAGATTATACTAAAAATGTTCAAAATTTTAATTTAAAAAAATATTTCTTTTATTAATAATATTTTAGAACTTTAAATTAAATTACTCAAATCTTTGTATTATCAAATTAAGTTTTTACAATAACAATATCTAAGGTACTGTTTTCAAACACATGACTAACATCTCATTAACATAATTTATGTTTAGTGTTTCTTTAGGATTTTTAAGAAAGAGTCAATATGATTACAAATTTTTTCAAGCCTCAAACTCGTTCAAATACTGCTCCTACCTCTCCTTTGTCAAGTTTGGCATCACATGTGTCAAGTTTTGCATCGCCTGTTGATATTTTTGAAGCATTGGATAATGACAAAGTGTTAACCAGTTTGGATCTTAAATCCAATCCAGCTGAAAGAACACAAATTTCAAAATTATCTCCTAATGTACGTGACCATGTGAGGAGATATTATATACAAAAGGCACCTTGTCAACCTATTGATTTTACTTTTCCAATAAGAGATTTTGGAGGAACACCGCATCACTTTAATCGAAAATGATTTAAAAAACCTCCATTTTCTCAATGGCTAGAATATAACATTAAAAAGGATGCAGGATATTGCTTATGTTGTTACTTGTTTAAAAATGAGATTGGAGGATATGGGAAAGTAAGTGATTCTTTCACAACGAAAGGTTTTCGAAGATGGAATAAAGCTTTAGAAAGAATTAAAAAGTATGTTGGTGAAACCAACAGTGTTCATGCTCGTTATTTCAAGATGATGCTAGATTTAATGAATCAAAACCAATCTATTTTGGTTTCATTTGACAAGCAATCCAAAAAAATCAAAGGTGAGTATCAGATTTGCTTGAATGCTTCGATTGATGTGGTAAGATATCTGTTGAAGGAAGGAATGCCTTTTTGAGGTCACAATGAGGACGTAAATTCTACCAGGAGAGGTCCTTTTCTAAATCTCTTAAAGTGGTATGCGGATAGAAAAGAAGAGGTAAAAAATGTTGTATTAGAAAAAGATAAAAAAAAAATAACAGTATGACTTCTCCAGATATCCAAAAGGATATTGTAAATTCTTGTGCAAAAGAAACGGTGAAAACCTTTATTGAAGACTTGAATGGGGATTACTTTGGAAAATTGGTTGATGAATCTAAGGATGTTTCTCATAAGGAACAAATGGCCCTTGTTCTGCGGTATGTCAACAAAGAAGGTAAGCTTATTGAGAGATTTCTTGGTCTTATTCATGTTAAAGACACTTCTGCAAAGTCATTGAAAGAAGCAATCTACTCTTTGCTTTTAGACCATTCTTTGAGTCGATTGCAAATACGAGGCCAAGGTTATGATGGAGCTTGTAACATGCAATGAGAGCTTAATGGCCTTAAAACTTTGATTTTGAAAGATAATTCTTCGGCATATTGCATTCATTGCTTTGCTCATCAATTTCAATTGACTTTGATAGCTATTGCGAAAAAGCATCGTGATGTGAATAATTTTTTTGACATTCTTTCTAATGTTTTAAATATTGTTGGAGGTTCTTTTAAGCGTAGGGAAATGCTTCGAGGGGATCAAGCTGAAAAATTAGAGGAATTATTAATGCTTGGTGAAGTTCATACAGGAAGTGGATTAACCAGGAACTCAGACTTTAAAGGCCAGGTGATACTAGGTGATATCTACATATTACATTTGATGTTAAAGATTTTGGCAATTATATATGATTTGAATATGGCTCTGCAACGAAAAAAACAAGATATTGTTACTGCTATGAAGCTTTTCGATCTTGCAAAGAAACAATTACAATCGATGAGGGAATCTAAATGGAATTCTTTGGTAGAAGATATATGCCTATTTTGTGAAAAGAATGATATTATGATCCCTAAAATGGATGAGAAATATGGTCTTGGAAAGTCGAAGCGTAAAAGTTCAAGTGTTACATATTCTCATCATTTGCATGTGAAAGTTTTTTATGCTGTTATAGATTTGCAGCTTTTAGAACTTAACAATCGCTTTAATGAAGAATACTTATCTACTTCTTGGAATGGCTAGTTTGAGTCCCGGGAATTCCTTTATAAATTATGATAAAAAGAAGATCATGAAGCTTGCAATGTATTATCCGAATGAATTTGATGCTTCCAAGATTGAAGAGCTTAGTTTTGATCTAGACACTTATATTTACTATGTAAGTGAAATGGACAACGCTTTCCTAAGTTTGAAAGGGCTTGGAGATCTTTCGATGGCATTGTTAAAAACAAATATGTACAAGACATGGGGACTTGTTTATTTGCTTTGAAGTTAAGCTTGATATTACCTGTGACTACTGCAACAATGGAAAGAGCTTTTTCCTCTATGAAGTTCATTAAAAATGACTTCCGAAGTAGAATGGTTGATGACTTTTTAAATGATTGTTTAGTTTGTTATATAGAAGATGAATTATTTGAAAGTGTACCTCATGATGTGATCATTGATCGTTTTCAAAATATGACAACTCGTCGAGTGCAATTGTAATGATAATGCTTATATATATATATATATATAATATTCAAGTAATTCATCATTTTTAGTGAATTAAATACTTGTATTTGTTCGTTAATTTGATAATTGTTACTTTAGGTTAAGATCGTTGTTCTTTTTAAAAATTTAGAACCCACTGACATGAAATCCTAGCTCTGCCTCTGGTTGAAGGTGTGTTGAGAAATGGGGGTTTGAAACTTAACTTTTGACTCTTTGTTTTCGTGTGAGACACCAGGGTAGAATTATTCCTGCAAGCGCGGGGCCGCTGTGGTGGGTTGGGTCTCGCTACGACAGGCCAGTCGCGAATTAAGTCAGAATTAAATCCCAAAAATGTTATTTTCTGCAAGTTTCATTTTTGAGAGCTAGGAGACGACTCCTAGCGATTTCTTGACAGTTTTCCACTATTTTTGGTGCTAAAGGTAAGGATTTTACTCCCCTAATCCATTTTTCGATCCGTCAAACTTAGATTTATGGGTGATTATCAATGGGAGAGGGTTTTGACCTGAAAACTAGGGGTGGAAAAAGCCCTAAGTTGGGTATTGGGATCTCGGGTTTAGCATAGGGTTGATAATTTTGATTATAATTTGGGTAATTAGACCTTAATTATTGATTCTCGTATTGAACTGATTGTTTGTAGACCTAGAACAAGCGAAAAAAATCTGAAAAGGGAGAATCAAGTTTCTTATGAGGATTCAAGCTTGTTTTCAAAGTAGGTGATTGTTTCATTTCATGTTTGTGTGATGTATGTTAGTATTTGATTCATTTTAATGCATGTATGTATGCGAATGTTGCACTATTGATCACATCTAATGCAAATGAGTATGAATCAATGATTATATGCCATGAATCAACATTTGATGTATGATTATGAGAATGTAAATTGTGATTGTGATTGTGATTGTGGCTTATTGAATGGACCGGGTGTTATGTTCCAACACACTAATTGGGATCAGATGTCACGTACCGACATACGTATGGGAACGGGTGCCACGTTCGGAACACTAACTTGGATCGGATGTCACGATCCGACACACTAACAGTTTGGGTATGGGTTCCATGAGAGGACCATTGACTTGTCATATATGCGTATTACTTGATATTAGAAATGTGGAATGGTACATTGCTCCTGGAATGATAATTGATATTGTATATGTTCGGTATATGCGTGTTTAATATGTTGTGATTGCTTGTATATGTTTCACTTACTGGAATAGCAGTGTGATCCTACCAGTACATTGTAGTTGTGTACTGATACTACACTTGCTTTTTCTTTGTTGAATACAGGGCATCTTCAGGTAGCTAGTGACAGACCTCATCTAGGATATTAGTGATCAATCGAATTCAATGGTGAGCCAGGTCTTCCAGGCTGCCATGAGTTCTCTATGTTTAGTTCACTCTTTTCGGACTTAGACTTTCTAGTTAGATGTTCGTATGTTTAATTAGATTGTTCCCATTTCTTTAGACTTGTTGAACTTTACAGTGTTGGTACACTGACTTTCAGTTTCTAATGAATTTTCCGCAATGTTTTGATAGTCGTTGTTAGACTTTTGGAGTTTATGGGAACTTTACTTTATTTCTGCATTTAAACTTGCTTTCGTATCTTTGAATGTTTAGTTCTTCGGTTAGCTGATTAGTATTAATGGTTCTCCCACTGGAGGGTTAGTGTGGGTGCCAATCACGACAGTCAGGGTCGTGAAAAAGTTTGTATCAGAGCCCTACGGTTGTTGATCTCGGTGTACCAAAATAAGTCTAGTAGAGTCTTGCGAAATGGTACAGAGATATCTATACTTTTCTTCGAGAGGCTATAGGACTTTAGGAAATCTCTCTGTATTCTCTTGTCTCCTTGCGTGCTATAACTTGATTTCAAATTGATATCTGGCGTCTGAATTGGTAATTAATCTCCTTCATTTTTCTGTCCGCAGATGGTTAACACTTGTTTCAACGGTGTCAGGCCCGTAGCTTCCGTTAATGGGCCTGCTGAGAAGTCCGCAACAAGAGGTCGCGATCGAGGTAGGGGTAGAGAAAGAGCAAGGTGTAGAGGCTGAGGAAGGGTAGCACCTGCTAGGGGTGGGGTTCCGGTTGAGAATGCTCCCAAAAATGAGGTTCCTCCTGAGCATCATAAAGATATAAAGGAGAATGTAAAGGATGTGAATGAGAAGGATGTTGGACAAGAGGAAGAGGTGCATGTTTAGACTACAGGTATTCCTCCCTTAGACCTAGTGTTAGCTCATCAGATTATGTCTTTCCGGAAAGGATTGGTTGGTCCTAGAATTCTTCCCGCAGTTCAAGCAACTCAAACCCCCGCCAATCCCCCTGTTGTTATTACTGTCCCCAAGGTGGGTGGAACCTTAGGTAATGACGCCTTTTTTCGTCCTTTGTTGGGTCTTGTGATGACTAGTAATGAACAAGAAATGTTGACCAAGTTTCTGAAATTGAAGCCTCCGGTATTCCATGGTTCTAAGAGTGAGGACACATGTGAGTTCATCTTAGATTGTTACGAGAGGCTGCATAACTTGGGTATTGTCCATCAGAATGCAGTAGAGTTTGTGACTTTTCAGCTTCAAGGTGAGGCTAAGCAGTGGTGGAGAGCTTATGTGGAATGTAGATAGTCTGCTTTACCCCCACTCACTTGGACCCAATTTTATGCTCTGTTCTTAGAGAAGTATATGCCCCGGACTTTGAGAGATCGTAAGAAGGATGAGTTCATAGCTTTAGAGCAGGGTGGTATAACTGTAGCTGCTTATGAGGCTAAGTTCCATGGCTTGTCTAGATATGCTACATAGTTGGTAACTACTGAGGAGGAGAGGATTCGTCTATTTGTCAAAGGATTGAACCCCGAACTTCAAGTATTGTCTGTTGAGATGACTTCTGCAGGAAAAAGTTTCAATGAGGTGACCAAATTTGTGAAGAAAGTAGAAGGAGTTAGACATGATGGGCAGGTTAAGGCATAAGCTAAGAAAGCTAAGAGCACATGTAACTTTTAGGGTTCTTATTCTAGAGGTTCAGGGAGGCCAACACTTGCAGCCCGACCAATTTAGTCCGCTATGCCCGCATCCACAGGTAGTTACTCGGGAACTCTACCTCAGAATTTGATTCAGGATAGACAAGGAGCCGCACCTTCGATGGAAAGCAAGCCATATTTTGATCGTACTTGTTATAATTGTGGAGAACTTGGGCATAGAAGGATAGATTGTCCCTAACGCGCATGTTGTATTCCATGCAATAGTAGACTAGAGCAATGGTACCCGCATGAAATAGTAAAAATGGTCGAGGACGTCCACAAAGTGGACGAGGAGGAAACTAGCGAGGCCACGGAGGTCGGGGAAATGGTATCGGAAGTAGAGGTACGGTACAGCCAGGCAGGGAAGTCGCCCGTCAAGATGACAGGGCTCAGTGTTACACCTTTCCTGGGAAGAGTGAGGCAGAGTCTTCTGACGCAGGGATCACATGTACCATTCTTGTATGTGACTGGATGGCTAATGTGTTATTTGATTCGAGTTCTACTTATTCTTATGTGTTCATTCATTTTGCCTTGGGATTTGATATGATTTGTGGTATATTTAATGCCCCCATCCATGTTTCAACCCCAGTTGGAGAGTTTGTCATAGTCACCCATGTTTACCGTGCTTGTTCTGTTATGTTTATGGGTTTCCAAACTTGGGCTAATTTGCTTATTTTGGATATGATGGACTTTGATATAATCCTAGGCATGACTTGGTTGTCCCCCTATTATGTTGTACTTAATTGTAACACTAAGTCTGTGACTCTAGAAATTCCAGTAAGGGAAAATTTAGAGTGGGAAGGGGTGTACAAGCCTAAGCCAGCTAAGATCATTTCCTTCATTCGGGCTAGGAAACTGGTGGGGCATGGTTGTTTGGCATATTTGGCTGATATTTGGGATGTTGAGGTTGAGTCTCCCTCTATTGAGTCTATTCCTGTGGTGTCAGAATTTAGAGAAGTGTTTCCTACTGATTTTCCTGGTATGCCTCCGGATAGAGATATATATTTCTGCATTGATTTGGAACTTGATACCCGCCCCATTTCCATCCCTCCGTATCGCATGGCCTCGGTAGAATTGAGAGAGCTTAAGGCTCAAATCCCTTGATAAAGCTTTTATCCGTACTAGTGCTTCCCCATGGGGTGCTCCTATCTTGTTTGTTAAGAAAAATGATGGTAGTATGAGGATGTTCATAGATTACCGACAATTGAATAAAGTCACCATTCGAAACAAGTACCCATTGCCTCGAATAGATGAACTTTTTGACAAGTTGCAAAGTGCATCAGTTTTCGCTAAGATTGATCTAAGATCTGGTTTCCATCAGTTAAAGATTAGGCCTGAAGATGTACCCCAGATTGCATTTAGAACCCCAATGCGCCTGCAACTTTCATGAGTATGATGAATGGTGTGTTCAAACCATTTCTTGATTCGTTTGTTATGTTTTTATTAATGATATTTTGGTTTATTCAAAGAGTAAGGAAGAGTATGCCGACCATCTTCGTATTTTTCTGGGTATTCTTGGGAGACAAAAGTTATATGCCAAATTTTCTAAGTGTGAGTTTTGGTTGGATTTAGTTGCCTTTTTAGGGCATGTAGTTTCAAGGGAAGGGGTAATGGTAGATCCCCAAAAGATTAAAGCTATTAAGAATTGGGTTCAGCCTAGCTCTGTGACTAAAGTTAGGAGTTTTGTGGGGCTCGCTAGCTACTATCATCGATTTGTGAAGAACTTTGCTTCTATTGCCACGCATCTGACAAGGTTGACCAAAAAGGAGGTACCTTTCGAATTGACCGAAAAATGTGATGAGAGCTTTCAAAAGCTCAAGACTCTTTTCACCACAACACATACTCTAGCCCTACTGGTGGAAGGTAAAGATTTTATTGTTTATTGTGATGCCTCACCTTCGTGTTGTATTAATGCGTGATAAGAATGCTATAGCTTATGCATCGCGGAAACTGAAGGTGCATGTGAGGAATTACCCAATATATGATTTAAAGTTAGCAGCGGTAGTGTTTACTCTTAAGATCTAGCGGCATTACCTCTATGGTGTCAAGTGTGAGGTGTTCACTGATCATCGTAGTCTACAACATGTGTTCTCTTAAAAGGATCTAAATTTGAGACAGCAAAGGTGGATGGAGTTACTCCAGGATTATGATGTGACCATCCGGTATCATCCGAGTAAGGCTAATGTAGTGGCAGATGCGCTAAGTCAGAAGGCGGTGAATATGAGTAGTCTAGCTTGCTTAAGTGTATCCAAGCGACCTTTGGCTAAGGAAATTCAAACCTTGGAATCAAAGTTCATGGAGTTGGGCATCTTAGAAAAGGGGGGGGGGTGTTAGCTAGGATTGAGGTAAGGGCCACGTTCATTGAAGAGATCAAGGCCAAAAGTTTGAGGATAAGAATTTGAAGGAGCTTAGAAAGATGACAGTGTATAGTAAGGCAAAAGATGCGACTTTAGATGCAGGGGGTGTGCTCAGTTTTAAAGGAAGGATTTATGTCCCTCGAGTAGATGACTTGATTCAGAATTTGTTGACAGAATCTCATGGTTCGTGGTATTCTATTCATTCGGGTGTGACCAAGATGTACCGAGACTTGAAGCGACTATATTGGTGGCCAGGCAGAAAGATATAGCAGAGTTTGTGGCTAAGCGTCATAATTGCCAACAAGTAAAATATGAACATCAGAGGCCGACAAGTTTGCTTTAGGGAATGCCAATTCCGAGATGGAAGTGGGAAAGAATAGCTATGGATTTTGTGGTTGGTCTTCCCAAGACTTTGGGAAAGTTTGATTCTATTTGGGTAGTGGTTGATAGATTGACTAAGTCAGCCCATTTTATTCCAATCAGAATAGATTATAATGCACAGCAATTGGCTAAGGTATATGTAAAAGAGATAGTAAGGCTGCACGGGGTGCCTTTTTCTATTATCTCAGACGTGGTACGCAGTTCACATCCAAGTTTTGGAGGAAATTACATGATGATTTGGGCACCCAACTCACTTTTAGTACTGCTTTCCATCCGCTGACGGACGGGCAGTCGGAGAGGACTATCCAAGTGTTGGAGGACATATTGAGGGCATGTGTGATTGACTTTGGAGGACATTGAGATAAGTTCCTACCTTTGTCTGAGTTCTCTTATAATAATAGCTATCACTCCAGCATTGATATGGCACTGTTTGAGGCACTTTATGGGAGGGGATGTAGATTACCCATATGATGGTTCGAGCCCATCAAAAGCATCATCTTTCAATGCTAAATTTATCGCAACATTCTCATCATATTTTTGAGAAGACCCTGCTTGAGCATCATCTTTGAGAGTCAAATGTAACTCTACTCGGGCATTAGAAGATGAGACACATACTTTATTTCCTTTCCCTTAAAAGACATTCATTTTTCCAATGACCTTTAATGCCACAACGATGACATTGATCACCCTTTCCTTTAGCAGGATTATTTTGAGAACCCATGTTGTTTTCTCTTTTGTTATGACCATCACCTCGATGATTATTATATCATCTTTTGCCTTTGTCATGCCTGCGCACATTATCATGGCTTCGATTATTTTATCTTATTTCAAATTGGTTGTGTGCTTCTACCCGTGTGCCTTCGGTAATAGAGCACTTCAAGCGGACGAGCTTCATGATTTTTCATTAAAAAGTCATTATGCTGCTCAGCCACCATAAGGCATGAGATTAATTCAGAGTATTTTTTAAAACCCTTTTCACGGTATTGCTATTGTAATATCATATTGGAGGCATGGAAAGTAGTTAGTGTCTTTTCTAACATGTCCTCATCTTTTATAACTTCCCCATATAATTTTAATTTGGAAGTGATTCTAAATATGAAAGAGTTATACTCTATTACGGTTTTATAATCTTAAAACTGTAAGTGCATCCACTCAAAATGAGGCCTTGGCAATACCATTTCCTTGAGGTTGTCATTCTCCCTTTCAAACCTATCCACAATTCAAGTGGATCTTTCACTTTTAAGTATTTAACCTTCAGGCTTTCATCAAGATGATGACGAAGGAAAATCATGGCCTTCTCTTTATCTTGACTTGATGCTTTATTTCCTTCGATTATACTATCACCAAAATCCTTAGTGGTAAGGTGAATTTTAACATCAAGTACCCGTGACAAATAGTTCTTTCCAGATATGTCAAGTGCCACAAATTCAAGCTTTGACAAATTCAACATGATGAAAACTGACTCAGAAAGAAAGTTGATTAACTTTTAGGAAAAAAGATAATTCCAATAAGTAGCTCTTAATTGGTTAGAGACTCGTGCTGATAACCTGCTGTAAAACAAGAGAAAATACAAGAATACTTAAACAAGAAAGTACAAATGGTGATGGAAAGTACAAAGTAGAGAATAGTATTTTATCTCTCTTTTTAGTTGTATTTCTTAAGGGTAAAAGAATACCCTTTTATAGGATGCAGAAATCATCCGTTTACAACCTTAAACCAAAATACGTTAGTAATCTTTAAGGCTTACATTTAATTAATATATTACGTTAGGTTGTTGATGAAAAAAACATCCATAATTAAATGGATTTGTAACACTTTGTTCTTTTTTACATATTTTTATTTATTTATTCAATTCAAGAATTTTATATATATATATATATATATATATGATATTTTTGTTATCTTTTTTATTTGTATTTTTCCTATTTTATTTATTTTTAAAGTTTCATCTCCATAACTAATATCTATTTAACTTTTACTCTCAATAATATCAATAATTCCACGACTTTTGATTTTTGATAGTCATAACCTTTGATAAACGTTCAACTAGACCTCATCCAATGCTAGGTCTAGGCGATCGTAATCTAGTATCAAACCCAAAAAATGAGTTGGGGTCGAACCTACAGTGAACGGCACAAGTTCGAATTTAGATATGAAGTTATAAACGCGATCTAATCGGTTGTAGGAATAGAAATTATCGAAAACATTTAGATAAATCGAAAGGGTGACACAAATGTCAGATGGGGGGATTGGTTTGTCAATTAGCAACTAAAACAATTTCGAAAATAGGGGAAACAATAAGTAGCGAGGAATTCTCGGGGATGTGATCAATTATAGGCTAATTTCGCTATATGGGAAATTTACTAACAATGGCTAAATCTCAGTAGGTAGGCTAGACTATAGATGCAATAGCTTTCTCTCGAACAACTATTACGATTCAATCGAGTTCTCTCGAACCTCAACAAGCTTAACACTAAAAATAGCCCAAAACCTTAATTTATCTACTCTCTTGAGCTAGATAGGTAGAATTGAGTTTAGAATTCACTCTCTCAAGCTGAACCCACATCAACCCAATAACTACAAATATCAATCGAAAACCTTGGTTCTAAAACCTTTCTCAAGCAAGCCCAGAAAACTAAATTAGAATTGCATTTGCAAGTACAATTTATAGATTAATACACATATATTGATTAAACCCACTTCTATTAAGCATTTAAATTAGTAAATAACAATACCTATAAGCTAATTAAGCCAATAATCACATGATCGCACCTCAAGAATTGGGGTTTTAGCACACATCATAAAAAGGGAAGAAACAATTACCAATTATGTTAGCCTTGAACTGGGTAATGGTTCCCAAATCTCTACAATGCTTCAAATGAACTTAATTGAAAAATCCAAATGAGAATTCCTTGAAACCAAGTCTGAAAAGCTCTATGTTCTACAACGGAAAACTCAGGAAAATTCAAAAACTCAGAGAAAAACTTAAAACTCTCGGCACTCCTTTTCTCCTTTCCAAATTTCAATTTATAGTTTCACAAATTTTTTCCTTCATGACCGTTAGGCGAAGTAAGTCGAGCATCGCCGACCAAGTCGGTGATGCGCCCTTGGATCATTCCATCGCCGATTTGCCTTGTCTTTTTATCCTCAGGGTTCTGTGACTTTAGGCGATCAGGATCGAGGTCGTCGATCCGTTCGGCGGTCCATCGACTATCCATTTCCTTTGCCAAGTAGGTTCTTCCCCAAGGCTGGCATGCTAGAACTTTAGGCGAGCTAAAAAGCCACTCGATGGCTCGCCGAGTGGTCTTGGCGATCACCAGGATTGCCTTCCTTCAACTTCTTTAGCTTTTTCGCTCCTTTTTGCCCAGTACAGTCTTTGCCTTGCTCCTTATCCTTTATTGTTGCAAATCAACACTTTAACATCAGTTTCGAGCATGAATTAGGCATTGAGGACACTAAAAATAAGAAAACAAAGGCCTAAATGAGTCGAAGTCTCAGACTCATCAACCTCCAACTATTAAATTATATTAATACCATTACTTTTGATTTTTCATATTCATAACCTCCAACTATTAAATTATAAAATTTAAATTACTTTATGATATTCTTTCATTTTTGTCAATATAAATTCACAAGTTTTTTGTTTCATGAAATCTTAATTCAAGATTTTCATTGTTCTGTGTAGCATTATTCTATTATCAAAATTGTGCTTTAATTTGACACTATGAAAAAGACTCTTGAATGTTGATTCATTTCTTATTTTTATTTATTTTCTTAATATAAGGTCCTAAGGAAGATCTATGTGTTTATGCTTTCTCCATGTAACTTTTTTAGTTTAAGTTTTATATTTTTTTTATTATTATTGAAAGTGTGTAATTTGTTTAGATGCAAATCAGTTATTGTAACTTTGTGTTTAACTATAAAATTTTATTATTGCAAGTATGTATTTTTGTTTAGATGCAAATTAGTTATTATAATTTTGTGTGACGTAATACTAACTATTAGCCAAGGTTCAACAATACTATTTGACAAAAAACTATTTATGTTTTCTTTAAAGATTTTACTATTTTGTCTGTATAAATTCATAACTTTCTATTTCATAAAATCCGTACTCAAGATTATCTTTTTTATTTCATATTTAAAATCGTATTTTCCTTGTATTTTTATTTTAGTAAAGCATGACTCAATAAAGAGGGCTCTTGGATGTTGATCAGTTAGCCAGAGGGAGTGTTGACAAGAGGTTAAATAAAGCTAAATGAGAAAACGGTGACGTGGTGCTCTCTATGAACTTCAATCCTATTTATCTTTTTTTTGTGATTTTTTGGCCACTTTTCTAATTTTAAAATACAAAAAATTCATCTAAATATTAAAGATATTGATATTTAATTCAATCTTCATCAATAGCCATATTTAATTTATTTTATCATTAATTCTATTGTTCTCTTTTCCTATAATATTTCTCAATTTCTTCTTTTACCGTTTCCTTCCCTAAATCTCACCATTAATGATATTTATCATTTCCTTAAATTACTTTTTCCCCCTTTCTTTATTCTTTTTTACTTTTTTTTATTTATTTATTCTATTCAAGATATAATATAAAAGGTATTTTTTTTACATTTTTTTTACCATTGTTTCTTAAATCTCATTATTAATGATGCTTATAACATTTCCTTAATAAATCACTACTTTTCCTTTCTTCGTTCTTTTTACTCATTTTTATTTATTTATTCAATTCAAATATATATATATAAAAAAGGTATTTTTTGTTATCTTCTTTATTTGTATTTTTCCTATTTTATTTATTTTAAAGTTTTATCTCCATAACTTATATCTGTTTAACTTCTACTCTTAATAATATCATTAATTCCATGACTTTTGATATTTCATATTCATAACCTCCAACTATTAAATTATAAAATTTAAGATACTTTATGATATTCTTTCATTTTTGTCAAGTTAAATTCAAACGTTTTTTGTTTCATGAAATCCCAATTCGAGATTTTCATTGTTCTTTGTAGCATTATTCTATTATGAAAATTATGCTTTAATTTGACAGAATGAAGAAGACTCTTGAATTTTGATTCATTTCTTATTTTTATTTATTTTCTTAATATAAGGTCTTAAGGAAGATCTATGTGTTTATGCTTCTCCATGTAACTTTTTTAGTTTGAATTTTTATAGTTTTTATTACTGTAAGTCTGTAATTTGTTTAGATGCAAATTAGTTATTGTGACTTTGTGTTTAACTATAAAATTTTATTATTGCAAGTCTGTATTTTTGTTTAGATGCAAATTAGTTATAACTTTGTGTGAAATAATACTAACTATTAGCCAAGGTTAAACAATACTATTGTACCGAAAACTATTTATGTTTACTTTAAAGATTTCTCTATTTTGTTCGTATAAATTCATAATTTTTTATTTCACGAAACATGTACTCAAGATTATCCTTTTTATTTTATATTTAAAATTGTATTTTCCTTGTATTATTATTATAAGGTGGCATATGAGACATCTTAGGGCTGAGGGATGAACATCCCTAGCTAATTCTTTCTTTTCTTCCTCAACATGTGCCACACTACCATGGATAATTTGTTGAGGGCGTGAGCCACTACATTGACCTTACCCAGATGGCAGAGCACATTCATGTCATAGTCTTTGAGGAATTCAATTCATCTTCTCTAACGAAGATTCAATTATTTCTGGGTGAACACATACTAGAGGCTCTTATGATCGGTGAACACATCAACATGAACACCACACAATTAGTGTCTCCAAATCTTTAGGGAAAATACCACGGCTGCAAGTTCGAGGTCATGAGTCGGTTAGTTCTTCTCATGGACCTTAAGTTGTTTGGAAGCATAAGTTATGACCTTATCCTGTTGCATTGACACACAACCTAGGCCACCCCTGGATGCATCACAATAAACCATATAACCATTTAAACCATCTGTTAGAGTCAATACATGAGCTATAGTCAACCTGGTCTTCATTTCTAAGAAGCTTTTTTCACACTCATCTAACCACTAAAACTTGACCTTTTTTCTGAGTCAACATTGTCAATGGGGCAGCTATGGATGAAAGTCCTTCATCAAACCTCTTGTAGTAACTGGCAAGACCCAAGAATCTTCTCATATCAGTCAAAAAGGTGGGTTTGAGCCAGTGCTGTACTTCCTCAATTTTCTGAGAATCCATTTGGATACCTTCGCTGGATAACACATGACCAAAGAAAGTGACCGACTCTAACAAGAATTCACATTTGCTGAACTTAGCGAATAGTTGGCGATCTGTGAGGGTTTGCAGAACCAACTCTTAGATGAGTCACATGCTCTTTCTCATTTCGAGAATAAATGAGGATATCATCAATAAAGACGATGATGAACAAGTCCAAATACTATTTGAACACACTGTTCATTAAATCCATGAAAGTTGTAGGAGCATTTGTTAGTCCAAAAGACATAACTACAAATTCATAGTGACCATATTGAGTCCTGAAGGCTGTCTTTAGGATGTCCCTATATCTTACTCAGAGTTGATAATCGGATGTCACAACCCAGGGGTACATTAAAGATATAACAAAGTGTATAAGATCCCGAGAGGCATCATACAAGCCACTTAACATATCATAACATAAATTAATAGAAAATGGTACTAAAATTTTAAACATTTGAATACAATTAAAGGCTTTTATAAAATAAGCAGAAGTCTATAACACTTATCTCAAACCATCTAAATATGAACAATTGAATATCCTTGGGACATAGCCCATACAATAGTCCAAAACATAATAGAAAGACATAATGGAAAGTGGTGGTAAAATCCTCGAATACTATGAGGACTCACCAAATCTTCACTCCTTGATCAACTATGAACCTAGCCACGAGTGTGAGAATCAATGTCACCAGACCCTACATTTTTATAAGAAATGTAGGCAAGAGTATGCGTTAGTACAAACATGTACTAAATATGATAGCTTTCATAAACAACATAAACATAGACATTAATCAAGATAAGGTATAATCAACGCATATGAAACATCATAATGAAAGAGGAATACATCCTTAAGTAACCTCACAAGAACTTAGCCAAGAGTTGGTCATCAACCTCTAGTCAAGCTTACATCATGGAAGGCATATCTAGCAACACTCCAAGCTAATCATCTTCATAACCTAATCACATTATTCATACTTACTTTTAAATACATGGGGATTCACCTCTTTGCCTAGCTTTCAAAGGCTAATGGGTATTCGCTTATTGCCTTACTTAATTTAAGATCATGGGTACTCGCCTCCACAATTGCATCATATGACAAGAGTACTCGCCTCAACATCATTTCGTAAGGATCATGGTTACCCGCCTCCATATCCATTCATTATACTAGGAACGTGGGGAATCACCTCTTGTTCAATTCTAAGGAGTATGGGAAATCACCACATATCCTTCATATTTGGAGGTCAAGGGTAGTCGCCTCTAGCCTCATCCATTATTTAGCAATTTAGTCTAGATTCATTTTAGGTGAGCAATCCATTCAACCTAGAATCATTCATGTGAGTAAACCTTTCACATTCATACAATTATGCTTAGGAATTCATTATAGGAAGTATCCCTTCCATACTACAACATAAACAATCAATAATTCATAGTATAGGCTTTACTCTCAAAGCATCACATCTCATGATCATCATCTATGCTTTACTCTCAAGAAATTAACATCATAATCATCATATATGCTACAATCTATAGCAATTCTAGTCATAATTCATCAACCCTATAAGGAGATATATAAACCCATAAAGTTTCCCTTCAAGGTATAAAACCCAATTTGATAAATTTTAGGTTAGAAACATGGAATAGGCATGGATACACGTAATTTCATCCTAAAAATATGTAATTCTACCTATTCAACCATAAACAATCATAATCTATTCATATTATTATAGACAAATTCAATCAAAGGCAAATAGTCATCCCAATTTCCCTTGAAGTCAATTACGCAAGCCCTTAACATGTTTTCCAATGTTCGGATGGTTCATTCCGCTTGCCCATGGTTTGTGGATGAAAAGCCGTGCTAAGATTAACTTTAGTTCCAAGACCCTTTTGAAAAGACTTTCAAAATTGTGAGGTAAACTGAGTACCTCTGTCAGAGATAATGGACAAAGGCACTCCGCGCAACCTTACCACCTCCCTCAAGTACAACTTAGCATAGTCTTCCTCTGAATAAAAACCCTTGACGGGAATAAAATGTGCTGACTTCGTCATTCAACATACTATAAACCAAATTGAATCATATTGTCGCCGTGTTCGTGGTAACCCTACTATGAAGTCCATATTCAAATCTTCCTACTTCTAAGTAGAAATGCTAATGTCTTGGGATAATCCTCCCAGTTTCTAATGCTCAACCTTTACTTGTTGGCAATTTGGACATTTGGTCACAAATCCCGCAATATCCTTCTTCATCCCATTCCACCAATAGACCTCCCACAAGTCACGATACATCTTGGCAGCTCCCGTGTGAATAGAATAACAAGAACTATGCGCTTTGGATAAAATTTGTTACCTTAAGTCATCAACATTCGGAACACATAACCGACCTTGATATCTAAAGACACCATCTCCACCTTGGGAGAAAGCCTCAATATACTTTCTAAGTATCGCTTCTTTCAATTCTACCAAAGTCGGATCAAGACATTGCTTTGCCTTAACAGCAGTCACAAAAGATGATTATGACCCTTTATGAATCATGACACCACCCTTGGCAGAGTCTATCAATTGAGCAACCAATCGGGCCAATCTATGGACATCTCTTGCTAACTCTTTTCTATCATCTTCAACATGTGCAACACTACCCATTGATAGTCGACTAAGAGCATCCGCTAGTACATTTGCCTTACCGGGGTGATATAGGACATTTATATCATAGTCCTTCAACAATTTGATCCACCCTCTTTGGACAAGATTCAAGTCCTTTTGGGTAAACAGATATTGTAAACTTTTGTGATCGGTGAAAACATCAACATGGACCACATACAAATAATGCCTCCAAATCTTTAAGGCAAATACCACCTCGGCTAATTCAAGGTTGTGGGTAGGATAGTTCTTCTAATGAACCTTTAGTTGCCTTGAAGCATAGGAAATCACCTTATCATTTTGCATAAGCACACATTCAAACCCAACTCTAGAAGTGTCACAATATACCACAAAACCATCCGTACCTTCCGGTAAAGTCAACACCCGAGCAGAAGTAAGTCTATTTTTCAACTCTTGGAAAATTTTCTCATAAGTGTCCGACCATATGAACTTGGCCTTCTTTTGAGTCAAAGTCATTAATGGAGAGGCAATCATAGAAAACCCCTCAAAAAACCTTTCATAATAACCGCCGAAACCCAAGAAGCTTCTAATATATGTCGGTGATAGAGGTCTAGACCAACTCTTGACTGCATCCGTCTTAATTGGATCCACCTCAATCCGCTTGCTTGAAACAATATGTCCTAAGAACGCCACAGATCTTAACCAAAACTCACATTTGCTAAACTTGGAAAAAAGTTGTCTTTCCTTAAGGATTTCCAATACGATCCTCAAATGACCAATATGCTCATTCTCGCTCCTTGAATAAATCAAAATATCATCTATTAACACAATTATGAACATGTCAATGTATTGTCTAAACACCATATTCTTCAAATCCTCCAAAATTGTACAATTCGAACTCAAAAATCCAGAGAAAACTCTAAGTCTAGAATGGAAACTGTAATATCTGGGAGAGGACTGCCCAAAATTACATTTAAAATCCAATTTCTAGTTTCCCAAAATTAATCCTAAAAGTCCACTCGGCGGATTATGTCACGCATCGCCGAACCGATCGGAGATCCACCAAGTGTCCTATTCAATTGCTATTTTCCATAGCCTTCAGTATCTCAGGTCCTGTAACTTTGGGCGATCTAATTTGTTTTTGCGGAACCGATTGGAGAATCCCTAACTACCCATATGTGTCACCAATTTTGTTTCCTCTCTCAGGGCTGGCACACTAGAACTTTAGGTGGTCTGAAATGCCACTTAGTGGTTCGCCGAGTGGTCTTGGCGATCACCATGATTGCTTTTCTCCCCTTCTTCAGCTTGTTTCGGTCTTTTTTGCCTGTTAGTGTCCTTGCTTTGCCCCTTAGTCCACATGCCTAAATATCAAGGCTTTAACATTAGTTTCTAGCACAAATTAGGCATTTGAGGACACTAAAACTATCAAAACAAAGCCTAAATGAGTCCAAATCTGTGACTCATCACACCCCATGGATAGATACTCGGTCGAATGAAACCTTTGTCCAAAAAATTCTTTAATTTCTCTAGGCATAGAATTTCTTCCCTTCCACTCTAGGGTAGGCTCATTTGGAAATTGAAATTTGACTACACGGGGCATACAATCAATAGAGGCATAACAAGAGTGCAACCAATACATACCAAGGATGATATCAAAATCTAGCATATCTAGCTCTACCAAGTCAACAAGAGTAACTCTATGGGATAAGGAAATGGGACACATTCTATAGACCCTCTTAAGCGAGACAGAAAAAAGGGTTCTAACAACACATCGGGGAGCACATCAAACCTCATAGCCACATAAGGGGTCACAAAAGACAAAGTAGCACCAGGATCAAGTAAAACATACACATCTAGTTGAAAAACTTTTAACGTACCGGTCACTACATTGATGAGTCCACAATTTGGACTCATTTAGGGCTTCATTTTAATAGAATTAGTGTCCTCAAATGCACATTTTTTTCTCAATAACTGGTGTAAACCCTTAAGTTTCAGGTATTTGGAGTTTGAGGCAAAGCATGGACACTACTTGGCAAAAAGGAACAAGATGGCTGAAAAGAACGAAGAAATGAAGGCCTAAAGATCGTCAAGCCCAGTTGGCAAGTCGCCAATCAGCCTGGAGATCACCTTTTGTTCCAGTGTGCTGAGCCATGAAGGGAAAGATCAAGTTGGCGATAAAATGGAGCAGTCAGCGTGTCGCCGAACAGTTTCGTGAAGCAGTACCATAACGCCCAACGACTCAAAATGCAAAGAGGCTGAAGGATAAAGTAGGAAGGTGATGAAATCGACCAAAAGGTAGATCGCCGAGACGCCGATCCTGACTAACTGTACCGAATGGTCCTCCACAGCACAAATTTTCAAACACTATAAATACTTGTTTTAAATTTCTAGCTTAGTATCACTTCTATTATTGGAACATTTTACAATTTTTGAGAGAGTCTAAGTTTTAGAGGGTTTTGGAGACTTTGTTCTAAGACCTTGAAGATTCAAAGGGTTTCAACTCCAAGAAATTGGAAGTGGGTCTCAAAGATTCTTCACTCTTGACGTGTTTTAAGACTTAAATCTTCATACAGTTGATGGAAACTAATATTGGTATAATTTTTTATCTCTTTTACATGTCTAGCTAAAACCCCAATTCTTGGGGTGTAATTTTGTGAATTTGGGTTAAATTATATGTTAAGTCTTGCTTGTTGATGGTTTATTTGTTGTTTAAATGTGATTTTGTTTAGTGGTGGTGTATGAACTTTATGGGATTGTAGTTGCAAATACGATTTCATCTTAGTGTTTTTGGCTTGCGAGAGAGAGAGATCGTAAAACTAAGACTACTAAATTGATAGCCAGTGGTATTGGGTTGACATGGGTTCAGCTTGAGAGAGTGAATCCTAGTCCTTCTCCCACACATTCAGCTCAAGAGAGTGAATGGGCTAAGGCAGAGGCTGTGCTTAATGCGGCAACTCGATGTTCGAGAGAAACCGAGTTGATTCGGGGTAAGTTGCTCGAGAGAGAATTTACCCCCACTGTAGTCTAGCCTAGTCACAAATGTTCAACAATTTACTATCAAAAACATGTACCCGATAGTCTAGTTTATCCCGTATTCCTATCACATCCCAAGAATCCCGTCTCCTTATCTTGTTTCTTTATATTTTTGTCGCTTTTGTTGATTAGTTAATATAAACCCCCATTGATAATTGACGCTTGCGTCATCCCTTAGATTTATTATGTTTATATTTGTTCATATCTACAGCTATGATTGATTAGAACTTAATTTTATTTTTCTATTAATTCTCAAAACCACTCCATGTGGGAACGATCCCAACCCTTGGTTGGGTTATATCACTACATGCGATCGTTGGCACTTGAACTAAAATAGTGTCAGTTGATTACGTCGAACATCAAAATGGTATTACTTGAGAATTTTTAGTTAAGTTGAATTTTGTTCTTGTTAGTCATAGTTCAATCTACTTACTTTCAGTTTTGGTTTTCATGTTGCTTGTTTAGAGCAGAATAAAGGAACAGAGCTTGTAGCAACAACAAACCAATGGACTACTGTCCTGTGCAAGTGATGATGCTTAGGGATAACATCCTAAGTTTCAGTCAATTGGAGGGTGAGTCAGTTTACGAGTTGTGGCAACGGTTTAAGGCTCTCTTACAGCACTGCCCAACTCATGGAATTCCAGAAAAGATGCTTCTGGAATGTCTCTACCGGGGTCCGAAAGAGGGGTTGCCTTATGAAAGTGAGGCAAACCCCACTAATGGAACTTAAGTGAGGGCTTACGTCATTCCACGATGTTAACTAAGGTGCTGCTTGGGAGGCAACCCAAGTTTTATTTTTCTTTGTGTTTAAGTTTGAAATAATGGTGTGTTGTATGTGCAGGATAAAGTGTGGTCAGTGTTTGAAAAGTGCAGATTGGTGAGCTAAAGGTCCAGTCAGCGTATCGCCTAAGAGGTCGGCGACCCCGACCTAGACCGCCATTGGACTCGAGACAATTTCAAAGTAGAGTCTGTAAAACTCGACGAGCCCAGGAAATTATTGGCGAATCACCGACCAGGTCGGTGATTGCGATCTAGTCCGCCGTTTGGACCCCAGATTTCCTGGAGATCTTATAAAACTTGGCGAGGTAAGTGACCGCTCAGCGAGCACGACTAATGTCACCGAATGGGCAAGAACTGGACGGATTTTAAAAGGCCAAATGTTTAAACTTCCAACTCTTTCACTTTTCCTCACTTTCGAACTTCATAAACTCACACCCGCACTTTAGTTTTTATATTTTTGCATTTCTATAGTATTTTAGTCGTTGATTTGTTCTCAGAGTTGGATTACATTTTCACCTAGAATTTCAATCTTGTCTTAATCGGCATTAAAGGTTGGTTTTTCGAATCCCGAGTTTATTTTTAAGAATTTTGTACTCATTTGCAACAATTTTATCTTGATTGAAGTGTGTTGGGCCTCTCTGAGAGGATTAGTTTGTTTGATTGCCTGTTTTAATTTGAATATCTTGCCCGTATTGTGTATAATGTAATTTGCCCAATGATAGAAAGGGTGATGTCATTTTTAAGGGCGAACGGTCGTCAATTGGCCAAATTTGGAAAAATTGGGAGAAGTTTGAGTATCCCGGGGTAATGGGTCCTATAGGTCTAGCCTTAATTTGAGTTGTGCATACTTTGATTTTGTTTTTGGGGGTTGTGGGGTTGAATTCGAGAAGTTGGATTGAAGGTAAGCACATTGGGTCATTTGGCGAGCACGACTAATGTCACCGAATGGGCAAGAACTGGACGGATTTTAAAAGGCCAAATGTTTAAACTTCCAACTCTTTCACTTTTCCTCACTTTCAAACTTCACAAACTTACACCCGCACTTTAGTTTCTATATTTTTGCATTTCTATAGTATTTTAGTCGTTGATTTGTTCTCAGATTTGGATTACATTGTCACCTAGCATTTCAATCTTGTCTTAATCGGCATTAAAGGTTGGTTTTTCGAACCCCGAGTTTATTTTTAAGAATTTTGTACTCATTTGCAATAATTTTATCTTGATTGAAGTGTGTTGAGCCTCTCTGAGAGGATTAGTTTGTTTGATTGCCTGTTTTAATTTGAATATCTTGCCCGTATTGTGTATAATGTAATTTACCCAATGATAGAAAGGGTGATGTCATTTTTAAGGGCGAAAGGTCGTCAATTGGCCAAATTTGGCAAAACTGGGAGAAGTTTGAGTATCCTGGGGTAATGGGTCCTATGGGTCTAGCCTTAATTTGAGTTGTGCATGCTTTGATTTTGTTTTTGGGGGTTGCGGGGTTGAATTTGAGAAGTTGGGTTGAAGGTAGGCACGTTGGGTTGTTTGGCGAGCTGGGTCAAGCTCGATGAAACGCTCGGCGGCTCGCCAAAGTTCCCCATCTCGCCTTTAATTTCTTACTAAATGTGTTGTTGGGCTTTGTAACTTTCGGCGAGAAGCCTGAGGTCGCCGAAGGTACTCGGCATCTCACCGAAAGACTTCTTGATCGCCTTTTGTCTGCACCCCTATACCGTTTTTGCACTATAACTTTCGGTGGGATGACCCTCAGTCGCCGAATGCTATCGGTGATTCACCGAAAGGCCTTTCCCATCGCCAACTTGCCATAGCTTTAAAGTGAATCCTTTCGGAGAACCCGATCTAGCTCACCAAAGCAATTCAGCGACTTGCCAACTTGTTTGGCGAGTCTGTCTGCAACTATTTTTTGTGCTTTTGTTTGAAGGTTTTCTAACTTTGTCCTGATGTTTTGTAGATATAGTAAAGACCAATATTGTCATGCCACCCCAGAAAAGAGAGATGGGAGGAGAGCATATATGGAGACTTGCCGGATCTTGAGGGACAATCATGCAGTCGGTGATCCAGACATCACTGACCTAGACTTCTATGGCAGCTCCTAGTGGATTTGCATCGTATTCCTTCCGAGGTGACTCGCATCGAGGCCCGAGTCCAGATCACTGACCGCATCGATGCCTGCATGATGGAGCGACTGTGTAGACAAGATACCCTCTTTACCTCCCTCTCTGTCTTTTATTTATTTTGACTTTTGGATATGTTTATTTGCATTTTAGGACAAAAGTTTTTCATTTGTGGTGGGGTGAGGCCCATATTTGTGTGTTGTTTGTGACTTTTGTTTTGTTTATCTATTTGGGCTTTGTGCTAAATCTGTGTTACACTGCTTTTTGTGGAAGGTTTGAGCTTGTGGCTCCTTTCTTTTTATTGAAAATGACTTTAGACCCTTCCGAAAAAAAATTGCCACCTCTTGAATGTGTTGAATGTGGTTGTTCTTTTGCAAATTTTAGTATCGATTTTGATCAATACTGATGACTTGAATAGTGCTCATAATCGAACAAACATGAATGTGTGACTACGATGAGGCCAAATGAAGTTGCATAGACAGTATGTGAACTCTTTGCATCTCGTTGTGATTAGACAATTATCGAATCGAGTCTCTTGTGATGATCGTTGCACACTAGCGAAAGTGTGGAGTCTTGTTTGACTTTGGTGTCGATGCCTTGTGTGATGAGCTTACTGTGAACCATGCATGATAACACCTAGAATTTTCCCCGTTGGTCCGGTCGACTAAGTAAGGCTATCTCTTGATATGATCTTAGGCAATTTTGAGTGAAACAATTTGACATATACCTCTTTTGTGACCTACCTTGTGAGCGTGTGTGAATCTCTTTTGAACACTGCTTGAGCCTTATCCTTCTTTGGAAGAAACTTGATGAAAACATTACCTTTCTTGACCCATTACCCATAATCCTCATGAGTTGTGGTTTGTTTGAATAGCCAACTTAGGCAAAAAGCCTAAGTTGGGGTGTGGTGAAAAGAGAAGGTAAATCAAGACGTGCCAAAAAGTCCCCTTCTTACCCATGGTTTTGAGAAAAATGGAACCCTTCCATATAAAAAAAAAAAAGAGATGAAAAAGAAGAAAAGAATGAAAAAGAAAAAGAAAGAAATTGTGGAATAAATTATGAAAATGCAAAAAGAAATAAGGTCTCCAACAAACCATGGAAAGTGAATAATGGGGTAACTTGTGAGTACGAATGAATTTGATGAAGAAAAGACAAGGAAGTGTTGAGAGCACCACATTTCATGAGGATGAAATTCACTGAGCCTAAATAACCATACCTTTGCATTCTGCCCCATTACAAACCTTGAAAAGACCTTTTTGATTTTGAATAAGCTCAAACAATTGTCTATTGGAAAATACGGGCAAACCTATGGGTGAAAGCATCCATAGTGCTCTTCTTTGTGAGTGTGAGCGTTGCATTTGATTTCGGAACTTTAAATTGTTGAACCATTGTGTGTGAATATGGAATCATTCTTTGTGTGAGGGCATTTGAACACTTTAGTTGAGCTTGAACTTGCATTTGAAGCAAGTATGGTGAGCTTGAGATTCTTTGATAATGGTGTGTCACAACTTGAAACTTTGAGTGCACATTTGATCTTCGCATGAGTAAATTGAGTCTTATGTGTGCATTCATGATTGAGTCTTGTGTAGCACTGTTTGAGACATCCTTTTTGAACTGCCGAACTTGAGTTTTACTTGAGGACAAGCAAAAGTTTAAGTTGGGGGTGTTGAGGAGTCCATAATTTGGACTCATTTAGGGCTTCATTTTAAAAGAATTCGTGTCCTCAAATGCAAAGTTTGTCTCAACAACTGATGTAAATCCTTAAGTTTCAGGTATTTGGAATTTGAGGCAAAGCATGGACACTACTTGGTAAAAAGGAACAAAATGGCTGAAAAGATGAAGAAAAGAAGGCCTGAGGATCGCCTAATGCATTAGGCGAGTCGCCTAATGGCCTTAACCTCGCCCAAAGTTTCAGTGTGCTGAGCCTTGAAAGAAAAGATCTAGACGGTGATGAAAAGGACCAGTCGGAGCATCGCCGAACAGTTCCACGAAGCAGTATTATATCACCCAATGATCCAAAATGCAAAGATGCTGAAGGCAAAAGCTGAAAGGCGATGAAGCAGACCAAAGGGCGGATTACCGAGTGCATCAACGATCCCGACTAACTACACCGAGTGATTCTTCGTAGCACATTTTTTGACAACTATAAATACTAGTTTGAACTTTTAGCTTAGTGTGCAATTTCAGAGACAATATTTTATTTTTCTAAGTTTTCAACTAGAGAACATTTTGCTTAGCTTTTAAAGATTTGAAGACTTCCAATTCAAAGAAATTTGAAGTGGGTGTTGAAGATTCTTCATCTTAGACTCAATTAAAGTGAATATAAATCATACCCAGTTGATGTTACTTTGATTTGGTATCATTTTCTTCCTTTTTTCTATGTCTAGGTAAAACCTCAATTCTTGGGGTGTGATTTTGTGAATATGGGTTAAATTTCCTGTTGGGTATTGCTTATTGTTAGTCTATTTGTTGTTTAAATGTGATTTCATTTAGTAGTTGTGTTTGAACTTAATGGGATTGTAGTTGCAAATACGATTTCATCTTAGTGTTTTTGGCTTGCTCGAGAGAGAGGTTTTAAAACTAAGACTACTAAATTGATAGCCAGTGGTTATTAGGTCATCGTGGGTTCAGCTCAAGAGAGTTAATCCTAGACCTTTTCCTACATATTCAGCTTAAGAGAGTGAATGGGCAAAGGCAGAGGCTGTGCTTAAAGCGCCAACTTGGTGTTCGAGAGAAACCGAGTTGATTCGGGGTAAGTTGCTTGAGAGAGAATTTAGCCCCACTAAAGTATAGATTAGTTACAAATGTTCAGCAATTGACTATCAATAGCATTTACCCAATTGTGTAGTTTATCCCATATTCCTATCACATCGGAAGAATCCCGTCTCCCTAATTCGCATCTTCTTATTTTCGTTGTTTTTGTTCATTAATTGAATACAAACCCCCAATTGATAATTGGCATTCATGTCAACCCCTTAATTTTTCATGTTTTTACTCGATAATGTTTTTAGCTATGGTTAATTCTAACATATTCGGGCTTAACTCTTAATTCTCAAAAATCGCTCCCTTGGGACTCGACCCAACCCATTCGGTTGGGTTATATTACTATTGTATGATCGTAGACACTTAAATTGGAAGTTGTGTCTTGATTACGCCAAACATCACACATCCAGGGAATTCTCTTGATCACCTTTAGTTTGGAGAGCATAGAATCGATTTTGCTTAGAGTCATTTGCACCGAATTACTTAGACCAGACGAAGGGTAGGGTTGAGCCCTACGACAACCATTTCCATCATTCTTAACAACCTAAGGAAAATTCCTTATCTTGTAATTCGTCTTACCGCACCCAAAGCAAGCATTGGAGCCCGCTAAACACTTACCCTCATGATTTCTCCCACATTTTGCACAAGTAGGTATCGAAGACCTATTACCATCTCCTTGAGGTTTTGGTTTAGACACCCTCTCATTGTTAGACCTTAGAGGAGCACTAGAAGAACCTTGCCCAGAGAACTTTTACTGGAACCTTGAACGACCCCGTCTACCGAGCCTAGAATGTGAAAACTTACCATCATCCACTCTTGCCCTCTTTACTTCCCTAGATCTTTCCTTAAGCTTTTCCTCTTCAATTTGTTGGGAATGTACCATAAGAGGAGAAATGTCCATGTCATGGACAAGCATAGCGGTGTGGCACTCTTTGACTACCATGTAGGACACACCTAACACAAACTTACTCATTTTAGCCCTACGATCTGCCGCAATGGAAGGAGCATACTTGGACAATTGAGTGAACCTCAAAGCGTATTCCTTTACACTCATATTTCCTTTTCTAAGGTTAATGAACTCTAGTACCTTGGCCTCTCTCATCTCAAGAGGGAAAAATCTATCAAGAAAAGCACTTTTGAACCTCTCCCATTCTCAGGGACCCGCTCCTTCTGGCCTTGCCTCCTTCCATTTATTTAGCCAAATCTGAGCAACCCCTTTGAGTTGGTAAGGGACTAATTCCTCCTGCTCTTTCGGAGTCACTCCCATAATAGCAAGTATATTGTAGACCTCATTGATAAACTCTTGAGGATCTTCCTCAACTTTTGAGCCATAAAATTTCGAAGGGTTCATCCTTGTAAAGTCCCTCACTCTTGTCGTTGTTGTACCCATATTTGGGTTCAGGGGGCATACTATCTCTCTATTGGCTTGTGTCGTCACGGATTGAGCCATCACTTGGAAAGTTGACCTAAACTCCACATTTGTTACATTCTCAACCAATGGGTCAGTCGGAGCTTGAGGAGGAGCTTGGGGAGGAACTTCTTGATAAACATTGTTTCCCTCCATCCTTCTAGCAGCTCTTCTAGTAGTCATATCCTGAAAAGCATCGGGCACGGATTAGGAGAAAGACTTTATAGAGTTAAGATCCATGGCACAACTTAGAGAAATTAAGTGAGATTTCCTAAACATCTAATAGCCTCTTATTCATAAATGTGGCGCGCTTCATACTTATGAACAAGACTCTACTAGACGTGGCTTGAGACATCCTAGAACCATTCTAAACCTTGTGCTTTGATTACCAAGTTTGTCACAACCCAGGGGTGTAACATGGCGTATAAGACCCCGAGAGGCCTCATACAAGCCACTTAGCATATCATAAGTAAAGTAATAGAAAATGGTACAGAAATTTTAAACATTTCAATACAATTAAAGTCTTTTATAAAATGAGCGGAAGTCTATAACACTTGTCACAAACCATCTAAACATGAACAATCGAATATCCTTGGGACACAACCCATACAATAGTCCAAAACATAATAGAAAGACATAATGGAAAGTGATAGTCAAATCCTCGAATGCTGTGAGGACTCACCAAATCTTCACTCATTGTTCAACTACGAACCTAGCCACGAGTGTGAGAATCAATATCCCCAGACCCTACATTTTTCTAAGAAATGTAGGCAAGAGTATGCATTAGTACAAACATCTACAAAATATGATACCTTGCATAAACAACATAAACATAGGCATTAATCAACATAAGGCATAAAACATAATCAACACATATAAACATCATAATGAAAGAGAAATACTTCCTTAAGAAACCTCACTTGAACTTAGCCAAGACTTAGGTCATCTGCCTCTAGTCAAGTTTACGTCATGGAAGGCATATGTTGCAACACTCCAGGCTAATCATCTTCATAACCTAATCACATTATTCATACTTACTTTTAAAGACACGGGGATTTGCCTCTTTTCCTAGCTTTCAACGGCTAATGGATATTTACCTCTTGCCTTACTTATCTTAAGATCATGGGTACTCGCCTCCACAATCGCATCATATGACACAGATACTCACCTCCACATCATTTCATAAGGATCATGGGTACTTGCCTCCATGTCCATTCATCTAACTAGGAATGTGGGGAATTGCCTCTTGTTCAATTCTAAGGAATATGAGAAATCACCACATATCCTTCATATATGAAGGTCAAGGGTAGTCGCCTCTAGCCTCATCAATTATTTAAGAATTTAATCTAGATTCATTATAGGTGAGCAATCCTTTCAACCTAGAATCACTCATGTGAGTAAACCTTTCACATTCATACAATTATGCTTAGAAATTGATTGTAGGAAGTATCCCTTCCATACTACAACATCAACAATCAATAATTCATAGTCTGGACTTTACTGTCAAAGCATCACATCTCATGATCATCATCTATGCTTTACTCTCAAGAAATTAACATCATAGTCATCATATATGCTTCAATATCAAGTAATCCTAGTTATAATTCATCAATCCTATAAGGAGATATCTAAACCCATAAAGTTTCCTTTCAAGGTATAAAACCCAATTTCATCAATTTTAGGTAAGAAACATGGAATAGGCATAGGTAGGTGTATTTTCATCCTAAAAACATGTAATTCTACAAATTCAACCATAAACAATCATAATCCACTCAATTGGATCAACATTCATCATAACCCACAATATTGGAAGAAACCCTAACTATAATTGGGGATTTAGACTTCACAATTGCGGAATGCTAGGGGACTCCATGGGAGAAAGGATCCCATGGATGAAAATCCATCATACCTTGATTACAAAGCCCACAAATGCTTGAGGATTGGAGACTTGACCTTGGCCCTAGCTTGAACTCTTTCTTCTTCTTGAAGTTCTAGAGAGAAAAATATTTGAGAGAAAGATCTTGGGTTTTCTTTTTGGTTCTTGAGAGAATGACTTAAGTTGGGGAAAAATTGGGAATAGAATGCATATATACTTTCTACGTTAATAGTAAAATGACGTATTATTGCATTAAGAAAACTATGAAAAGACACAAAGGACCCTAACTTAAAAACTAAGGGGTCTTCATGCTGGAGCTCGCCAAGGGCACTTGGCAACTCTCTGAGTGAACCATTGGCATCGCCTAAATTTCCAGTGACTACTTCATTGAGGCAGACCACTTGGCAATGGGGGAAAGCCCTTTGGCACCTCGCCAACCTGGACAATGAGCCCCTACCTGGCTCATCCAATTTTCCAGTAAGTTAGGCCATGGGACAGGCCGCTAGGTGATGGTGGTTCCTCTTGGCTAATAGCCAAGTCACTGGCGATGGCACTTCACTATGCCAAGTTGGCTAAGTGAGGAAATGTCTTCCTTAACAAAAAAATATGGGGTGTTACACCAGAATTGAGGTCTATCTTAGAAAAGCAATTAGACCCTTGAAGTGATTGAAAAAGTTATCAATCATGGGGTGGGATATTTATTCTTGATTGTGACTTTGTTCAACTGACAATAATCTATACACATCCCCAAAAAAACAATATTTCTTATGCACGAACAACACTAGAGCACCCCATGGATAGATGTTGGGTCTGATGAAGCCTTTATCTACAAGGTCTTTCAATAATTCTTTCAATTCCTTAACCTCAGCTGGAGCCATCATGTAAGGAGGAATCAAAATAGGCTGGGTATCTGAAAGGATATTTATTTTGACGTCGATTTCCCTTTTTGGAAGAACTCCTAGAAAATCTTCTGGAAATAGTTCTAGAAAATCATTCACCACTGGTATTGACTCAAGAGTTGGGGTCTTAGAGTTAGAATCCTCAATCCCAACAAGATAATAGATATACCTTTTGGAAATCATTTTCCTGACCTTAAGGTAAGATATAAATCGTCCTACAGGAATTAAGTTACTACCCTTCCACTCTAAGACTGACTCATTTGGAAATTGAAATTGAACTATCCTAGTTCTAATGTCTAAGGAGGCATAACAAGAATTTAACCAATCCATGCCTTGAATGATATCATAATCTATCCTTTCTAACTCTACGAGGTCTTTTGAGGTGACTTTATGGAAACTGTGATAGGAAAATTTCTGTATATCCGTCTAGCTATAACTAGGTCACCAACTGGAGTAGAGAACGAGAAGGGTTCTGAGAGAGTTTCCAGACAGACACCAAAGTTTACTACTATATAAGGAGTTACAAAAGAAAGTGTAGCCCCTAGATCTAGCAATGCATAAGAATCTAAATAAAAGACTTGTAACGTACCCGTGACCACATCAAGAGAATCCTCTTGGTCCCATCGAGCCTGAAGGGCATACAACCTGTTCTAGTGCTAAACACCACCTGTACCAAACGAGGCACCCTGCTGAGTGGGGTGACCCGCTAAAGCTACTAAAGTTGTAGACTGAGCTTTATTGCCTACATGATCCTGCCTGGCAAAAGGGCAATCCTTCCACCTATGACCAAGCTGACCACACCCAAAACACCCCTCTTTGCTAGCAAGAAACTCATCTAGATGGTTCTTACCACACTTTACGCCATATGGAAAAGTCTGGTTACCTGAAGCACTCCCCTGAGACTTAAAGCCTGATGCCCTCCCTTTTTGATCCTGTCGAAACCTGGACAATAGAGTGCTAGATGATAAAGGCATTAGGGCTATAGGCTACTGCTGAAACTGAGAGTAATTTCCACCGCCCAACCTTTTCTGAGAATATTCATAGTTGATGTAACTAGCCTTTGTGTTATCCTTAGCATTTTCCTTAAGCTTATCTCCCTCTACCTGCTGAGCATGAATCATTATTTTGGAGATATTCATATCCCAAATAGTATAGCATTCCTGCACTTGGTTTTACCATATCGGATACTCAAAAGAAGAACTTACCCATTTGTGCTCTCAGATTGGCTACCATATGTGGAGCATACTTGAAGATCTAAGTGAACTTTAGCCCATATTCCTGGACTGACATCGACCCATTCCTTAAGTTCATAAATTCCTGGGCCCTAGCCTCCCTCAATTCTCTCAGGAAGAACCTATCCAGAAAAGCTCCATTAAAATAGTCCTATGTCACAAGAATTGCATTCTCACCCTTGTTATATTTCCAACTGCATGAAATAGATATGAGCCACATCCTTGAGTTGATAGGATGCTAGTTCAACACTTTCAGTATTAGTCACTTGCATTACCTCCAGAATCTTCTTCATCTCATCAATGACATTTTGTGGGTCCTCACCAACCTTCGACCCTAGAAACGGGTAGATTCATACGAACAAAATCTCACACCCTAGTTGCAACTGATCCACCAGTGGGGCTTGTAGGAATTAGGGTGTGCTAATAGGTATGGTTTGCTATGGTCTGGGCCAATAGCTAGATCGCATTACGGAACTCTACAATCGTAACCTCATGGTTCGATTCTAGAGGTACTGCATTAGGATTGCGTGCGTTAGCATATCATGCATTAGCTCTACGAAGAGGTAAGTTATGAAATGCATAATGAAAGATTAGAAGGGAGAAGTTGAATCACACTCTAGTGCACGATAAAGATGGCAAAAGAAATGAAGTTTTTCTTAGAACACCTCGTAGCCTCCCCCTCATAGGTGTGGCATGCTTTTCACTCATGAAACAGACTCTACTTAGTGAAACTTTTAGACACCCTAGGACTCTTGAACCTAATCCTCTGATACCAAGTTTGTCACACTCCGAGGCTACCCATTAAATGCAACACGGTGTTTAGTGTCACAAGTGACCCCAAGCTAACCCATGGCATGACATATCTATAAAAGTTCAATTAAAACATACACTATGCAGAAGCTAGAAATAGGTTAGTATCTGAAATGGGGAAAACCCCACCATGTCTGAATATCTAAAATATGTGATGAATATAGTGATGACTGAAAACAACACTAAGAACTCAAGCTGAATCTACTCTATGTCTGAAAGCCTCTAACTGATCTGAGTTGTTCGGACTTTTCCCAAGCTAACTCTAACAAAACTAAAACTGAAAAGTAAAGCAAGTATATCATCCTCGAACTATAAGGATTCACCACTAAAGCTATTGAGTACGAACTGGAAGTCAAGCTAACTTAATCTATTCTATGTCTAAAAGCTTCTAACTGATCTGAGTTGCTAGGACTTGCCCCAAGCTAACTCTAACAATACTGAAAAGTGAATACTGAAAAGTAAAGCAAGTCTATCGTCCTCGAACTATAAGGATTCACCACTGAAGTTGTTGAGTACAAACCAGAAGTCAAGTTAAGCGCAGTTTGGATGCTAAGTGCCTAAACCTATATTATGCAACGATGTAGCGCAAAATTATGCGTCATTACTTTGAATGTACTGTGCATGCAGAATATATGCTAAGATGAATAATATAAGCCAAACAAGGAAAGAGATATATTGAAGCATAACTGAAAGCTGTGATGGATGCAATGACCGAGTACTAATCATGAAGATATAACATGTTGAACTAAATATTGAAATAAATATTGAATACATGGTTAATGCAACATGAATCTAACTGTGGGAGATACTATTAACCAACATAAACCACATGAGCTAAATGTGGAGTTTAATGTATACGCCCCATCGAGAGGACCCAATATACCTTGCCAAGGTATAAAGGCATGGGTGTGGCATGATCACTAAAATTGATGCCTAACAGAGGGGACATATAAACCTACGGGGGCATGTAGTTCTGGGACTTGAAGGTACACTGAACCCTAGTCCAGCTCAGTGCTAAGCTTACTCCGAACTGAATATAAACCTAAGAATGCAACTATAATACTGAAAAACTCAATATACTGATAATTATCTGAGAATGCATCATATATATATATATATATATATATATATATATAGAAAGGTATGGCATTCGAATCCTGAAGCATAATTATCTGGCTAAACTCATTTAGAAATCTGTGTTTCTCTCTTTTAAATGTAAAGTATCACATAATCGATAATACTTAGTTCCCTTATACTCATTTTGAAACATGAAAGATAAATCTCCTCATTTTCATACTCATTTACTCAAGTCTTGAAACAAGTTATAGATAGTTGCAAAAGACTTTTCAAACTGACTCAAAAGGACTTTCTTGAACTTTCCTCTTACATTTACCTTGATTGGAAATGGGAATTTAAAAGCTATGATTAGGATATGAGATATCTCAATGATTTATGAAGGCTTAGTTAGCTAGTAATAAGAAGAGAGTAATGGTACAATTTGAAAGGGCACTGGTGCGATGCGGAGGAGGGATTTACTCCGTATCCTCTCCATGACGTGGAGAGGGGGTGGTCACCTGAAAGTGGAAAATTTGAAATGTCTTCACAGCGTGGCCCTGGGCTCAATTATTTGACCGATCTTTTCTTCCTCTCCCAAACTCGACTCAACTCATACCCAAAGCAATTTCATTGTCCAAATTCACAAAATTTCACAAACCCAGAACAATTTCAATGAAACTCTCACAAATTTTTCATTCAACATCTCACTACAACAATGATGTAAGGAATTTTCACTAACTCTGCGAGTCTTCTTAAGACCAACTTTATCCCGCTTCACAATTCACTGTGATAATCGTCTTGACTCTCCCAAACATTTGTGTCGGGAGGACCACAACTTTCAATTATTTTTTTTTACCTCATCTGTCTGTATCACGATAAGGACCTTGGGTGAGCTTGATCATCCTTCAATCTCCATCCTTTGCTTCAAATGGAGCCAAAAATCACCTTTTTGGTCGAGTTCATCCGACACATTTTTTGCACATGTAAAATTCATAATAAGCTCAAAATAAAAATGTAACAACATAGTTACATACAATATAAAGCGATAACGCAATATAAATAAATACTTTTTGCCGAATATCATTCCACAATTCTGGCATCTCTTTTTAGCAGACCCTCTTCAATGTTTCTTGATGGAAAGCCTTCTCAGTGCTCCATACACATTTCTAACCTCTAATTTATTACCATAATAATATATAGATGTATCTTTAAAATCCTCATGTTTTCAAGTAGTATAAATATGCTGGAGGTGTGAAACATATTTATAAGCTAAGAAATTAGCTAAGAATTTAAACAGTTAAACTTTAGAAAATGAGAAGTTAAGTCGAAAACGTAACTTTAAGTCTTTTACATAAATCCATCAAATTAACGCTAGCCGCTTCATTACTCTCACATTTAGATCATATAATTGTATTTCGGATGACTATCTAACAATTTATGTGCTTTGAAGAATGACTACAATAATGATAGGTAAGGGAAGGGGCACATAAATGAAAATATTTTTAAAAAAAAAGAGATAATTATGCAATTCTTTTTTTCTTTTTTTTTTTTTTTTTTTTTTTTTGCCTTATTTCTAATATACAATGCATAATTTAAAACTAAAGTTAAGAATTTTGAAGATTGGAGGAAGAATACATAAATGCATATTACGATATCTAATAAATAAGGCAACTATAGTGGGAGGCGAAAAGTTGAATAATTGAATTTAAATTTGTTTTGAGCTATTAAAAACAAAATAAAAAATATATAGATATTCGAAAAATAGAATTATATATATATATATAATGAAAATTGGGGGAAAATAAGGCTCTTTATTCATTATTATTTATGTATTACATAAATAAATTTAAAAAGAGAAAACCAATGAAAATTGAGGAAAAATTAATGAATAAGAAAGAAGGGTGATGTCTAGTTTTATTCATAGATATCTACAATGGTGTTAAATAGAATTAGTATGCCTATCCGCGCGTTGCGCGGATATTTTAAAATATAATAATTTATAAATTTATAAATAACTAATACGAATTATTATTGAGTAACAAAAGTGCATTTATAATCATATATTTTTATAAAATTAAGCTCATATATAATATAATAATAAGAAGAAGACAAGAAGTATAGATGGAAGAGAGAACTTTTCTTATTCAAGTGTGTTTTCCAAATGGTGAGTCATATCTCTATTTATAGTGTTGAGATATCACTCCCAAAAGTCATCTAACTAGTAGATATATAGTTATCTTAAATGTTCTTATCACCTTGGAAGCACCTATACATGAATCCAATTAATTGTTGGATAAATCTAATGGATAATCCACATAATACAATGGCTTTATAACACTCCCCTTTGATGTCCATAGATAATGTGCCACGTTAAAACCTTACTAGAAAAAACCCAGTGGGAAAAAATTCTAGTTAAGAAAAAAGAGTATACATATCTTTTGATACGCATTATTTGTTGCCTCATTAAAAACCTTGTCAGGAAAACCCAGTGAGACAAAACCCCGATCAAGGAAAAAAGATTGCAACGTGTATTTATCATGACCCAAAATGAGTCATGAGTGGCACCCACACTTAACCTCCTAGGTGGGCAAACCAATGAATCCAACCCCAATTTATACTCATTATTCAACTTACAAAATACTAACCATTATGCGGAAGCTTAAATCTTATTAAATATCATTTCCCAAAACCTGAAAGTCATCACATCAAGGAAATCTATTCTAAAAATACCAAGTCTATAAGAGTATTAAAGAAGTCAAAATAAATAAGTAGAACAGTCTATCTTTGAAATCTAAGGACATCATGCCATGACCAAGTGAATCCAACACGAGCTGGAAGGAAAAGCTCACCCTAGAATTTGATGTACTGGAGACTGACTAGAGCTAGGGGCGAGTGGAAGTCGTCAGTACACTCACTGCACTCCACAAAAGAAAAAAAAATAAAAACACAAGTAGGGCTCAGTACATGGCAACATGTACTGAGTAGATTTCATCGGCCGACTCAAAATAGTAACTAATATGCATAAAGTAATAGTGTAAAATCAACTATAGCACTTAGCAGGTGATAAGCAACAAACAACATGAACAATTGACAACGGAAGCAAGTACGCAATCAATCACAATATCAAGCACACACACGAGGACTCATGCCTCCACACCATGCTCATTTGGGAAATGGGTTCTTTGAGATTGAGTACATTAAATTAATTCAATATCTTTTCTTTTAATGTTATCATGTCAGAACGTGACACCTAATCCAATACTGTGTCGGAACGTGACACCCCGATACAATAATACTATGCTGGCTCATGGCATCCGATCCAACCATATAGTTAATTCATTTGTCATTCTTATCATCTCTTTCCACTTCCTTAACAATATTTCATTCAAGCCTTCTTTATTCAAGGCATCACTTCGATAGAGAGAGCTCAAGATTATAAATTTCACGGTCTCAGAAATTCAGACCAATCACAAACCACACAACCACACAATCAAGTACATAGAGAACTTCACAATATCACTCAATGAATATCAATCGCTATTAAGATTCTATCTATCACATAGAATAAACCATAACCTACCTCCACCGAAGAATCGAAGTCAAGCAAGCTAGTCCTCAAATGTCTTTCCTTTCCTCAATGCCTCAGCATGTTTCCAATCTATCAAATATATAATATTCGTAAGTTAACGAGTTCATTGACACCAATATTACTATATGTCTTGCCTAGACCCAAAAACTCACTCAAATCTATAGTCAAATTCCTAAACTTTGATACCAACTAATTAATCATAACTTTAATGGTATTCCAAGTAATACAATACACCTAATATTTAATTACTTATCTTAATATATTAAAATTTGATTTATAATATAATGACTAAATAATAATATTCAAGATTAAAACCACTAGTTACGAAGCCAGTGGCAACAACTATAACCCAATCTACGGAGTACCCTCTCAAATCACGGGAGAAACAAAAGAACATGCAGTACTAATTCAATTGATGCACCCTTATTCCTCTAATTGATTTTCAAACAATTAATGTCCAATCATTGGCCTATAATTAGCCTCCAAACCTTATTTTCCCAAGGAAAGAATAAAATATCACTGCATATATAATAAATTGCAGTTTAAATCCTCTCATTTGTGATCTTTCACAACCCCAACATAATACTATTAATAATATGGAAAGTGCTAAAAAAGAAAAATTTAATAATCAAAAAAAAAAAAATTATAATACTTTTTTTTTTAAAAAAAACTGATTTTTTTCCATGTTTTTAATTAAAAGATAAGTTAAAAAAAAAAAAAAAAAAAAAAAAAAAAAAAAAATAAATATATAATTTATCATTTTCTTAAATTTTCTTTTCTAGCCCTAATAATATAACCTCTACGGATATACATAAAGCATAGATTTAACTTTTACCTGATGCATCTCACCATTACTTTGGTGTGTCGAAGCTGTGATATTTTCCGTCAAAGGTAACCTCTTTATTTTATTTTATTTAACAAAAATTAGATAGAAAGTGGCTTAGGGTATTAACGTAAATTATGTTATATATGGACTTGGCCCATTAACCGTCAACTAAATTAAATTACCTCACTAATTTTATAATTATAATTACGAATAGACCAAAATACCCATTTAGAATCTATCGGAGAGTGTTTTATGAAATAAAAAGTTTTAGTACTCAAAACGACCAAATGGGTCGTGACATTAGATACTAATTTACCCATTGTTCATCCTCGAAAGAAGGCAAGGTAAGAAGGGTACCTGAACCAACCAACACACAGTCATAATACACAAACCATCATAGACCTTATCAATATTTCCTTCTCACCACATAAACTTTTCACGAGCTTAAGTGATAAAAAAAAATGATCTTTATGCATCAAGTACTCATCACAGGAAAATCAAACTTATCTAACCCGAAGAAAACGATCAAGTAACCACCCATCGAGCGATACACCCAAGCATACATAACCTCTAACAACACTATTGAAATACTAAATTAGTAGTTGTGATTGTAGATAAACCTTAAGAACAGTAGAACTTGACCCAATGGTCCTCGCATTCAGCCACACATAATAGAAATATTGCCTCGACGACTAATGAATATTAACGGACAACTGTAAATATTCATGATAGCTCTTCTATAAATTCTCACAAGCAAGGTGGTACATGTAGAATCACCGGAATACTTCAACAGCTCCAAGACAACACTAAATATATCATATCTAAAATAATCAAGTTTGTCCAAACATCCGACCCTACTAAGAGGACATCGTAGGATCGATCCACCACTAGGGGTCCACCCACAGAAGTGAAAACATGCATGGGCATAGGTAGTGAATCATACTCCAAATCATGTCCAGGACTAAATAAATAGTCTCATAAGAATGTCCAGAATAAAGATCGAATAACTCAAGATACTCTTTACATGGTGCTCATATCAAACATTTCCATTCATCTGACTCTATCTTGTTGATTCTTTGTCACCAACAATCAACCAGTCTGGTTCTTATTACAATCATACACATATTCAATTTATCAAAACCCAACATATCTCTCACAGTACTCCGTTGAAGTGAACACACTTAATACTAACAAACATCATAAGTACACCGTCCATTTACCTTACTCTCAAATTGTCACTCGTATAAATGTCTTCTTAGCAACAAATTGTCGCCTCTAAAAATTTCAAACTATTGCTCCCTCTCTTTCCATTTAAACATCCCATGATAGATACGGGTCTCACCCAAGGCTGATTGAACTAATTCCAAATCTAATAGTACTCACCCATCGAGATAGAGCTATTGAATCACATACAATGTCGAATCTACACAATCTTTCATATACGTAGTTTCAACTATCATTCAAACCATTATATAACTCATACCAACACTTCAAGAAATTCTTGGTCACCTCAATAAGTTTATATACTATGAGCACATCACCTCTATTTACTATCAAGTGTCTATGTAACACATCACAATAGTGCATGTAGTCCCATTTAAAATAGTAATTTCAATCCCCTTGAAATCCTTAATAACCATGTATAACTGTAGGTCCAGACTGTTGCGCATTCATAAATCACCTACCATAATTTCAACAATTTAGCCCCACATAACTACACATAGTCTTACACACATTATTGCTTGTCACAAAAACCAAAACTCAATATTTATAAAAGTCGATGATAAGCCACTAGTAAGTATGTACCAAACTAGTTCACCTTGAATAGTCATATCTAAACTTTTATGCAAAACTCAATACAACCTTCAACTACAAATCAAGGATTTATACGAGAGGTATTATTTCTTCAGTTTTCTTAAATTTTTCCCATGACACAAAATTCAATATATCTTGAATTCTTCAATACAAAAGACTCTTGTTCCATATGCTGACTCGCTTACCAATCTTATTCTTTGGCCAAAAACCCTTGACATTTTTACCTTAGCCTCTAAATCATAACATTACGTGAAACCCCCCTTAGGTCCTTTAACAATCAAAAGTAACCAAATTGCCGACTCAAATTATGCACAAGTCCTTCCAAATGCTCAATACTCAATGCGATCAATCATTTTTTACCTTACCAATTCATATCTTGATAATACATACCACCACAAATGTAGACTTACAATGAAAATTTTGAATTGTAAATCTAATTGTGTAACTCAATCCCCTTATCTATCAACATTGCTCATACCTTGAAGATTTTTATGAGTTCACGTATCTTAACTTATCATCAATCGCCTCTTCATGGATCTTATCACATCCTTCGCTAAAAATTCAACAGTAGTCATTAACAAACTCAAAACCACAAGAGAACTTGTCATCACAGTCGAGTTGAACATATATACACTCATTTCTTAAGTCTTATTCGATAGTTTTTAACCAATCTGATAAAACTGTGACACTATTACCATGACCAGAGCAAAACGGATGAAACCACACGTCTCTCAACCCAATTCTCAACCCCTCTGAAGATACCTCTTTAGCACTTGCAATCAGAGAAAATATTCTTACTCTCACCTCTTTTTGAAGGCCACGTTCCACAATTATTTTTCATTATGACTCTAGCTCCTTTGGAGTTTAAGATAAAATCATCGGTCCTCCTTTAGCATCCTCAAGATACACTCACAATCTAAATGTATTAATACCGTACAAAAGATCCGCCACTGAAATCTTCCTTAAAAACAATGTTTAATTCAAGCGCCCATAGTAACAAACTAGTTGGCTTCTCAAATGTGAATGCAGCATCGAATCTCATTATCTAAAGATTTCATACAATTGATAACTCCTTAAGTAGTTAGTATTCACAATTGACAATCGATGTATACGTTTCCACATAACACTAGTACAACACCGTGAAGGTTCGATAGATCCATCACTAGAACACATCATACCTATCAAAAAGATCATACCCAAATAGCTCACCCACAGATTGAATAGGTTCAAAACATTATCAAATTTGTTATGTCTCTAGCCTAAGCGATTTGCTTTCTTTCTTAGATCAAATCGATAACAAAAGTAACACACTTCATAAATTTAATTAAGTAATCATCAATATTGTTATAGTAGTCGTATCATGATCCTTTTTTATATACACTCAATCTATGAAACCATAATAGAGATTCTGCCCTCAATTGCCTTAACATAATTTCATCATTCGCTAAGAAACCCATATATGTTATGATAACTTTACTAATTGTATTTCACAACGTAATGGTGTTCATTATCTAGTTGTCTGATGAGTCCACAAAATGGAATCATTTAGGGCTATATTTTGATAGAATTAGTGTCCTCAAATGCATATTTTGTCTCAATATTTGATGAAAACCCTTAAGTTTCAGGTATTTGGAGTGTGAGGGAAAGCATGGACACTACTTAGCAAAAAGGAACAAAAGAAGCCAAAAGAACGAAGAAATGAAGATCTGAGAATCGCCGAACCCATTCGGTGAGTCGCCAAAAGGTCTTACCTCTCCTTTTGTTTCAGTGTGCTGAGCCCTAAAATAAAGGATCAAATCGGTGGTGAAAAGGAGCAGTTAGTGTGTCACTAAGCAGTTCCGCGAAGCAGTACTATGTCGCCCAATGATCCAAAACACGACGATGCTGAAAGATAGAGCAAGACAGCGATGAAACCTACCAAAATGGCGCCACTGCTGGGGAGTGGTGTTACGTGAAAAATTTTGGTTAAGACGAATATGCTTTTGATAATCGTAGTTTACTAACTTAATTTTTAGTTTTGTTTTGCTTTGAAGTTGTTGATATAGGCAGATACCCTGAGCATGGCTGAGGGAAATGGTAGCAACTCAGCTGAGACGAGTCAAGAAGTCGAGAGGGACTTTAAGTTAACCATCAGTAACTCGAATTTGGTAGCCACCAAAATATCAGAGGTGGAAAACCAGTTCAAGAGTCAAGGGAGTTACATACCCCCTTATAAACGGAAACAGTCTAGAGACAGTGAGAACAATCATGTCGAGGACACACTCCAAATCATTCTCCAAAAGATCACTAAACAAGATCGACTGTTGGAAGAGATGTAGAAGAATATTGAAGTGTTGAATCAAATGATCGGCTATCATTCTAGATCGATCTAGCTGATCAGGACACTCATGAGTTATGTAGTGCCTCCTCTTCACTCAAATGAACTATTGGGGTTACCTATAACACTAGGACCAAGCCCACCAATGGAGAGTGAGTAAGGACTCGCGTTGTGCCACGACGTTAACTAAGGCGCTTCTTGGGAGGCCACCCAAGGTTTTAAACTCTTTTATATGCTTTTAGAAATAATGGTGTGTTAGTGGTGCAGGTTTAAATGCTGAAAGTGTTTGGAAAATGCATGTTGGCGAGTAAAAGGTCAATCAACGAATCGCAGAAATGGTCGGCGTGCCCGATGAAGACCGTTGTTTGGACCCTCACTTTGATTGAAGGTCCTGTAAAACTCGGCGAGCCTAGTGACCACTCGGCGTGTCACTGAGTGGATCGGCGAGTGCGACTAATGTCGCCGAATGGACGCGAACTGGACAGTTTATAATGGCCAAAAGACTTAGAATTTGAAATCCTTCAGTTTTCCTCGCTTTTAAACTTCACAAACTCACACCAAGGTATTATCTTCAATATTTTTATATTCCATTAGTATTTTAGTTGTTGATTGGTGCTCGGAACTAGGATTTCTTTTTCGCCTAGCTTTTCAATCGTGTTTCAATCAGCATTTAAGGTTGGTTTCTGAATCTCGAGTTTACATTCAAAAATTTTGTACTCATTTGCAATGATCGTATCGTATTGTTGTGTGTTGGGCCTCTCTGATAGAATTAGAATGCTTAAATGCCAATTTTAATTTGAAAATCTTGCCCGTATTGTTTTAATCGTCAAATGCCCATAATTTTTGTGCTTTTAAATGAATGAAATTGTATTGGGTTGTGGTTGCGTGTTGTTTAGATTGATTGGGTGAAGTCTGAGTAGCTCATGTTTGTATGAAATGACGAAAACTACTCAATGATAGAGTGGGTAACACCACTCTTAAGAGCAAACATCGTCAAATAGCCAAATTTGGTAAAACTGGGAAAAATCTAAGTATCCCGGGGTGATGGGTAGTACGGGTCTTATTTGAATTCCATTAGTGCATGCTTTGATTTTGTTTTCGGGGGTTGCGGGGTTGAATTCGGGAAAGTTGGGTCGAAAGCAGGCACGTTGGGTCATTTGGCGAGCTGGGTCGCCGAACCACTCGGCGGTTCGCCTAACATCCCCATCTCGCCTTTAATTTAATGCTAAATGTGATGTTGAATTCTGTAATTTTCAGCGAGAAGCATAATGTCGCCCTTTGTCTGCACCCTTGTATTCTCTATGCACTGCACTTGGCGAACCGCCTAAGTAGTTGCGCGCTTTACTAACTGGTTCGGCGAAGTGATTTTGCAATTGAACTACCTTGCTTTTGTCCGATTACTTTATAATGTTTTCTCGAAGCTTTACAGAAATAACTAGACCGAAAGTAGCTGGAAGAGATATGAAACTCCGACAAACAATAGCGAATAATTTGATGAAAAATACAAAGGCAACAAATCCTCCCAAAACGGATAATGAGGGCAACAAGCCCAGTGCTAGTAAGAGAACAAATCCCTGAGACCCCACTATTCCCTCGTGGAGACGTGGATTCTTCACAGCTATCCACTCCTTTTTGGCGGCTCATGACTTGGACAATCTTAGTAAGTCAGCTGCCGCTAAATCTTCTGAAAAAGCTTCGGTGCCCATTATCAAATTCCAGACTGACACACTAGGCACTGAGGCCCTGACAGATGGAGAGACTGCATAGATAGGACTTTTCTTTACCTCCCTCTCTGTCTTACTCACTTTTACTTTTGGATACTTTTATTCTCATTTGAGGACAAATGATTTTTGTTGTGGTGGAGTGAGGGCCCACCTTTGTGCATATTTCTTTTGATTTTATATTTTTGGTTGTGAGCTATTATTGTGTTATTACACTGCTTTGCGTGGATGTTTGAGCTTATGGCTCCTTTTATTTTAAATTGCAAAATGATTCTGACTCGTCCCAAAATTTTTGCCACCTCTCGTGTGTTGAATGTGGCTGTTCTTTTACAAAATTTAAGTCTCGGTTCTGATCAATACCGATGACTTGAATAGTTCTCTCAATTGAATGAACATGAATGCGCGACTACGATGAGACCAAATGAAGTTGCATAGACAATATGTGAATTCTTTGCATCTCGTTATGACTAGTCTAGTATCAAATTGAGTCTCTTGTGATGATCATTGCACACTAGCGAAAGTATGGAGTCTTGTTTGCTGTAGTGTCAATGCCTAGTGTAATGAGCTTTGAACCATGCATGATAGATCCTAGAATTTTCCCCGTTGGTCTGATAGACTAAGTAAGGCTATCTCTTGATATGATATTAGGCAACTTTAAAGAGTGTAAGCCAATTTGACAGATACCTCTTTTGTGACCAACCTTGTGAGTGTGTGAACCCCTCTTGAACACCCCTTGAGCCTTACCTTTCTTTGGAAGAAACTTGATGAAAACTAGACCTTTCTTTATCTATTACCCATAATCTTCATGAAGTTGTGGTTAATTGAATAGCCAACTTAGGCCAAAAGCCTAAGTTGGGGTGTGGTGAAAAGAGAAGGCAAATCAAGAAGTGCAAGAAAGTCCCTCTTACCCATGGTTATGAGAAAAAATGGAACCCCTTCATATAAAAAAATAAAATAAAATTGTGGAATAAAATACAAAAGAAATAGGGTTTCCAAACAATCCATGGAAAGTGAATAATAGGATGACTTATGAGCACTAAAGAGAATGATGAAGGAAAAGGAAGGAAGTGTTGTGAGCACCACATTTCATGAGGATGAAAGTAACTAAGCCTAAATGATCATACCTTTGCACTCAGCCCCATTACAAGCCTTGAAAAGACCTTTTTGATCTTGAGTGAGCTGAAACTAATGTTGATAGAAAAATACAGGCAAACCTATGAGTGAAAGCATGCATTGTGTTCTTCCTTGAGAGAGTGAGCGTTCCATTTGATTCCGGAACTTTAAATGATTAAACTTTTGTGTGTGAATATGGAATCATTCCTTATGTGAGGGCATTTGAACACTTTGGTTGAGCTTGAACTTGCATTTGAAGCAAGTATTGTGAGCATGAGATTCTTTGATATTGGTGAGTCACAACTTGAATCTTTAAGTGCACATTCGATCTTTGCATAAGTAATTTGAGTCTTGTTGTGTGCATTCATGATTGAGTCTTGTGTAGCACTGTTCGAGACCTCCTTTTTGAATGGCTGAACTTGAGTTTGCTTGAGGAAAAACAAAAGTTTAAGTTGGGGGTGTTGATGAGTCCACAAATTGGACTTATTTAGGGCTATATTTTGATAGAATTAGTGTCCTCAAATGCATATTTTGTCTCAATATTTGATGAAAACCCTTAAGTTTCAGGTATTTGGAGTTTAAGGTAAAGCATGTACACTACTTAGCGAAAAGGAACAAAAGCAGCTGAAAGAAAGAAGAAATGAAGATCTGAGAATCACCGAACCCATTCGGCGAGTCGCCAAAAGGTCATACCTCACCTTTTGTTCCAGTGTGCTGAGCCCTGAAATAAAGGATCAAATCGGTGGTGAAAAGGAGCAGTTAGTGTGTCACTAAGCAATTCCGCGAAGCAGTACTATGTCGCCCAATGATCCAAAACACGATGATGCTGAAGGATAGAGCAAGACGACGATAAAACCTACCGAAGGGCCGATCATCAAGTTGATGGCGATCTCGACTAACGGCGCCAAATAATTCGCTGCAGCACAGATTTTTGAAAACTATAAATACTCGTTGAGAGTTGTTGCTTAGTATCAGATTTTTAATATAGAATTTTTAACATAGACTTTTGAGTTCTAAGTTTGGAGAGGATTTTGAAGAACTTGAAGATTCAAAGGGTTTCAACTCCAAGAAATTGGACTTGGGTCTTGTGGATTCTTCACTCTTGGCTTGTTTTGGGACTTAAATCTTCATACCCATTTGAATGCAAACTCATATTGGTATAAATTTCTATCTCTCATACATGTCTAGCTAAAACCCCAATTCTTGGGGTGTAATTTTGTAAATATGGGTTAGATTATCTGTTGGGTCTTACTTGTTGATGATTTATTTGTTGTTTAGATGTGATTTCATTTAGTAGTTGTGGTGGAACTTAATGAAATTGTAGTTGCAAATACGATTTCACCTTTGTGTTTTCGTCTTGCTCGAGAGAGAGGTCGTAAAACTAAGACTACTAAATTAATGGCCGGTGGGATTGGGTTGACATGAGGTTCAGCTCGAGAGAGTGAACCATAGTCCTTCTCCCACACACTCAGCTCGAGAGAGTGAGTGGGCTAAGGTGGAGGTTGTTCTTCATGCGGCAAGTGGGTGTCCGAGAGGAACCCATTTGATTCGGGGTAAGTTGCTCGAGAGAGAATTTACCCCCACTATAGTCTAGCCTAGTCACAGATATTCAACGGATTTATTATCAAAAGCATGTACCCAAAAGTTTAGTTTATCCCATATTTCTATCACATCCCAAGAACCCTATCTCTTTGGTTAGTACTCTTTGTATTTTAGTTGTTTTTGTTTACTTGTAACAAACCCCCATTGATAATTGACGCTTGTGTCACCCCTTAGATTTAACATGTCTGTATTCGAAAATGTTTTTAACTATGACTAATTACAACTAAATTTTATTTTTCTATTAATTTTCAAGCCTACTCCCTTGGGACTCGACCCCAACCTTGGTTGGGTTACTTTACTATTGTACGATCGTAGACACTTGCATTGGAAGTTGCGTCTTGATTACGCAAACATCATCATCCCTTACAAAACTTCTTTAATGTTGTCACCTTGGCTAAGTCATCTTGCTTCACCCCCTTTACTCATATCCCTCAAAGTACGGAATATATACTTCTCCATGAAGAAGCTAGAAAATGCTTCCCAAGTCATAGGTAGTGCCTTTACTAGTCGGCACTCAATATGAGACCGCTACCATATTTTGACATCTCCTTGAAACTAGTATGGCATAAAGCCTCTCCACTATATTCATCTTATGAAGTAGCTCATGATAATCAATAAGGAAATCCTAAACATCTTCATATTCAGTACCCATGAAGAATGGGACTTTCAACTGTAAGAACTTAATAAAAAGATTATGCTGGTCACTAGTCATTATCAGCTCTGTAGTCAATCGAAGAAACATATCTATTCCTAAGGACGCATCCTCTCTTGCTGGCATTGGTGTTTCCACTTCTACTACTCTAGTACTAAACATATGCGAAATAGAGTGAACAAGGTCAAATACCAATTTTTATCACCTAGATACCAATTGAATTCAAGTAATAGCATGAAAGAAAGAAGGAAATAAGTTTTCCTAAAGTCCTATAACCTCTCGAAGAAAAATAAAGGCGTCCCCATATCGTTCTGCAAGACTCTACTACACTTGTCCTTGTGTGATGAGATCACTTAACCTAACGCTCTGATACCAAGTATGTCACGATCCAAAATGAGTCATGAGTGGCACACACTTAACCTCCTAGGTGGGCGAACCAATGAATCCAACCACAATTTATACTCATTATTCAACTTACAAAATACTAACAATTATACGGAAGCTTAAATCTTATTAAATATCATTTCCCAAAACCTGAAAGTCATCACATCAAGGAAATCTATTCTAAAAATACCAAGTCTATAAGAGTATTAAAGAAATCAAAATAAATAAGTAGAATAGTCTGTCTCTGAAATCTAAGGACATCATGTCATAACCAAGAGAATCCAACACGAGGTGGAAGGAAAAGCTCATCCTAGAGTTTGATGTACTGGAGACTGACTAGAGCTAAGGGCGAGTGGAAGTCGTCGGTACACTCACTGCACTCCACAAAAGGAGAACAAATAAAAACACAAGTAGGGCTCAGTACATGGCAACATATATTGAGTAGATTTCATCGGCCGACTCAAAATAGTAACTAATATGCATAAAGTAATAGTATAAAATCAACTATAGCACTTAGCAAGTGATAAGCAACAAACAACATGAACAAGTGACAACGGAAGCAAGTATGCAATCAATCACAATATCAAGCACACACACAAGGACTCATGCCTCCACACCACGCTCATTTGGGAAATGGGTTCTTTGAGATTGAGTACATTAAGTTAATTCAATATCTTTTCTTTTAATGTTACCATGTCGGAACGTAACACCCGATCCAATACTGTGTCGGAACGTGACACCCCGATCCAATAATACCGTGTCGAAACGTGACACCCTGATCTAATAATACCGTGTCAAAACGTGACATCTCGATCCAATAATACCCTGCCGGCTCATGGCATCCAATCCAACCATATAGTTAATTCATTTGTCATTCTTATCATCTCTTTCCACTTCATTAACAATATTTCATTCAAGCCTTCTTTATTCAATGCATCACTTCGATAGAGAGAGTTCAAGATTTTAAATTTCACGGTCTCACAATTTCAAACCAATCACAAACCACACAACCACACAATCAAGTACATAAAGAACTTCACAATAACACTCAATGAATATCAATTGCTATTAAGAGTCTATCTATCACATAGAATAAGCCATAACCTACTTCCACCGAAGAATCGAAGTCAAGCAATCTAGTCCCCAAATGTCTTTCCTTTCCTCAATGTCTTCGAATGTTTCCAATCTATCCAATATATAATATTCGTAAGTTAACGAGTTCATTGACACCCATATTACTATATGTCTTGCCTAGACCCAAAAACTCACTCAAATCTATAGTCAAATTCCTAAACTTTGATACCAACTAATTAATCATAACTTTAATGGTATTCAAGTAATACAATACACCTAATATTTAATGACCTATCTCAATATATTAAAACTTGATTTATAATATAATGACTAAATAATAATATTCAAGATTAAAGCCACTGGTTACCAAACCAGTGGCAACAACTATAACCCAATCTACGGAGTACCCTCTCAAATCACGGGAGAAACAAAAGAACATGCAGTACTAATTCAATTGATACACCCTTATTCCTATAAATGATTTTCAAACAATTAATGTCCAATCATGGGCCTATAATTAGCCTCCAAACCTTATTTTCCCAAGTAAAGAAAAAAACATCACTGCATATATAATAAATTGCAGTTTAAATCCTCTCATTTATGATCTTTCACAATCCCAAGTCCCCAACATAATACTTATAATAATATGGAAAGTGCTAAATAGGCAGAAAATTTAATCAGAAAATTAAAAAAATTATAATACTTTTTTATTTTAAAATAAACTGATTTTTTTTCCATGTTTTAATTAAAAGATATTAAAGTTAAAAGAATAAAAATGTTTTAAAAGGTAAAATAGCATAGATAAATTATCATTCTGGCTAAATTTTCTAGCCTAAAAGATTTTTCCTAATAATATAACCTCTACGTATATACATAAAGCATAGATTTAACTTTTACCTGATGCATCTCGCCATTACTTTGGTGTGGCGAAGCTGTGATATTTTCGGTCAGAGGTTACCTCTTTATTTTATTTTATTTAACAAAAAATAGATATAAATTAAGTGGCTTAGGGTATTAACCTAAATTATGTTATATATAGACTTGGCCCATTAACATCCAATTAAATTAATTATTAAACTACCCCACTAATTTCATAATTATAATTACGAATAGACCAAAATATCCATTTAAAATCTATCGGAAAGTGTTTTATGAAATAAAAAGTTCTAGTACTCAAAACGACCAAATTGGTCGTTATAGTATTATACCCCCCCTGATCAAAACATCACTCAATTTCTTATGATGATGTCGTCCAATCTTATATATCAACTTCTCAAATATTGACAGTGTCTTTGTGATCAAATCATATTCACAAAGATGTTGCATCATTGAACTCATTTCTGATATATCATTCTTTTGTTTCATGGATATGATGAGGCTATGAACTTAGTCGAATACATTCTTGAAAATCACTTATTTGTGACCTCGTTGTTGCAAGTAAATTGCCCATTCAACTTGTTCATAGCAACAATCATCTTGTGATCACTTTCATTTGTAGTTGATTATCTTCGTACATTGTAGATGTTATATTCTTTTTCAAAGAAAAACCATACATTTTCTAAATATGATGTGTCATTGATCTCAACCAGACACATTCTCGACTTGCTTCATGGAGGGCTTTTATTTTTGCATGGTTTGAAGAAGTGGTTACCAACATTTGCTTCACTAATCGCCAAGTTATTTTTGTGCCTCCACATGTAAACAGATAGCATGTTTGAGCCTGAGCTTTATGTGGATCAGATAAATATTCTGCATCTGTGTAACCAATCAGTTCTTACTTGAATTTCTCAAAATATAATAAACTCATGTCTATGGTCCTTCAAAGATATTCAAATATGTGCTTAACACCATTTCAATGTCCTTTTGTTGGGGAGGAACTGAATCTTGCCAGTAAATTTACTGCAAAACGGATATCTGGTCGAGTATTGTTAACAAGATGTATTAGTGCCCTGATTGCTCTAAGATATGGAGTTTCATTACCAAGAAGCTCTTGATCCTTCTTTTGAGATCAAAATGAATATTTATTTATGTCAAGCGATCTCATAATCATTGAGGTACTCAATGAATGTGATTATTCATGCAAAATTGCATCAAACTTTTCTATGTATGTTGACTGATGCACAAATATTTCATTTGTCAAATTCTCAATCTGTAAGTTAAGAAATTTTTTTTGTCTTACCAAGATCTTTTCATTTTGATTTTCTTTTCAAACACTCAACAGCTTTTGGAAGCTCCTTAAGAGTGCTAATGATGTTCAAGTCATCAACATACACAACTATTATAACAAATTCAGATCCTGAAAAAAATTGCAAGGACAAATAGGATCATTTTTTTATACCCTTTTTTTCTTGATTATTGCAATCCAATAAGGATTCTCAAAGCTTTATTCAAAAAAGTTTCTTTCAAACTTTTATATTCTTCAGGCACCTTGAATGCTTCAAAGATTTTTATATAACCTTCATTGTCTAGCTAGACATGACAATTATTCATTATATGCATTCAAGTTTTTCATATGTTGCAAAATCAAAACAAACCTCATTGCATCCACCATAGGAGAAAGTATCTCTAATAATGTCAGGACTTCTGCGAAAAAACCTTTATGCCAAGAGGCATAAACCGTACTTGATATCTTACGGTTATACCATCACATAATAATTTATTTGTACGCCACTGACATTATAACTTGACTTATGGACTATCAGTCTGAAACATCACTTTTCTAAGTGAAACAAAATACACTTGAATATGCATTTTATTTGGCCAATCATATATTTGTCCACATTATATGACAGATTTGAATTCAAGATCCTCGTCATGATCTATATCATGAAGCGCTACTTCATTTCAAAGATACCGTCGACAGTTATTTGATATCGATTCCAATATGACATAACTTATCGAGATCTCTTCATTTTTCAGGTACCTGAACCTTTTTCAAGGTTTTATAAAGTGTTATGTCGTGGTGCTCTTTTATAGCACTTGCCTCTTTATCATGACCATATTGATCATTTGCTCCTCTTCTTCTTCAAGGAATTTTACATTTGAAACCGATTAGTCTATTACTCTTCAGGCATATCATAAGCTCTGTCCTTCAAGGACTTCTCATTGGAGCATTTGCAGCTAAATCATTACACAAGGTCAGTAAATTCATCTGGCAATTGATTCGCAACATTATGCAAATGAATTATCCCTTGAACTTCAAATTCACATTTTCTTTTAATGAGGATCGAGATAATTGATAATTAACCTCACACATATTTTTCAATTGTCAGTATCATCCCTCCCCCTAATGTTAGAAGATTTAACATTCATCCCAACCTTATTTTGGAATTCCTCTTTGTGTGTGGTGGAATAATTAAAATCATAACCGCACATTCAACGTTTAGATGAAAGTTATTTGGTTCCTGATCTTGAACCAATTTTGATAGGGGACCTTTGTTGGCTTGATGCGTACAAGTGTTTCTACATGTTAAATAAATTCATCTCACACCAAATTTCTTTTGGGAGATTTGTTCTCGTATTTAGTGATTTAGTTATAATTAAAGCCATACAATTTCTGCTAAACCAACCAGCATTATCAACATAATTTTATAATTTGGAACTATGCTCAAAATTTAATAAATCGAGCAAACAACCTTACAAAATCAATTTGTAAGTTGATAATAAACGCACATGTGACCATCGCATAAATGTAATTATCAAAATCATATAATTACAAATGGTCTACATAGCAGGTGAAGGGGGTCATATTCACCTTTTTATACGTTCCAAATAATTTGAGAGAATACAATCTCAACCTTAGCTGGTACAATGATAATTTTATCATGAGAACAAGCAACGCAGGAGAATTCTTAAAAAATCTTTTATTTCTTCATCATATAAGCCACGTGAATTCTCAATTATTTTTGCATCACATTAGACTGAAATGGCCAATCGATCATGCCAACTAATCTTTATTTTTCTCAAACCTCCCTTAGAGGTAAGTTGTGGAATATATCATTTTTCTCAAACCTCTCATAGAGGTTAGTTGTGGCATATATCCAACCCATGATGATTTTATCACATCTTGACTCATTCTCTTTTAGAATGATCGAGTATTCTCGTTGCTTATCACACGTCACATTCTCTTAAAAAAATGGACTAATCATTTATATGTGCTTCATAAATTCGCCTAATAAGCACATTATCATGCCTTTAAAATTTATCATTTCTGCATGACCCACCTCAACATCACCTTGAAAAGTCAAGTGTACCACTACTTTATCTTCCTTTATTTTGATGGAGGATTTTTATATTATTAGGGCACACAACGACCACGGGTCCAATGACCTTTCATACTATTATGATGATAAGAATTACCTTCACATTTTGAAGGCCTATTTGGAGAACCCAAAATGTTCTCCCTTTCATAATTACTATAATGACAATAATTATAATTATGTCCATCCACGCACTTATTCATACATTCAATCACTTGTCATCTTTTAGACTTGCTATTCATTGTTACCACATTCATATGATAGAATGAAGTAATTGGGCGGAGTTCAAACTTATCATGTACTGCTACTACATCTCTTTAGGGAATGGAACAAATTAAATAGGACGAATTTCATGATTTTTCATCAAAGACTTAGTCATCATTATATCATCACTATGGTGCATTGAGACTTAATGTCTTACCCATATGAGTCGTGTTAGGCCATAATTCTATGAGACTTGAACTCAATCCTTATCATCATGGTGCATCAAAACTCAAATTGTTTTCTTACCCTCTTGGTGCAATAGAACTTGAATCTATAGTCTTACCCTTAAATATTTTTCATTATGGTGCATTCAGACTTTAACATGATGTCTTACCCTTTTGGTGAGATGAGATTCGAACCCACCGTCTTGCCCTCAACCAATGGTATAATAGACCAAACTACAACATGACTCACTCTTTGAGTCTTTCAAAACATTGAAATAAAATTCATAAAATATAATACTCAAATTCATGCTACCAAAACTTTATACCTTCTTCCATTTAAAGAATTTTGTGGAGCAATATTCAACCAGTAGTAGTATATGTCTTTGGTTCTTGGTCAATTTTACTGACCGAACAATATTGTATTCTAAATCATAAAAAGATTCCAGAAAATGCATACCTGATTTTGTGCATATAATACCTTGATTGCAATAGTTATCATTTTTTCTTCTTGATTCTCATAAAGAGATCAACTTGAATATGAGCTAAAGAAAAACAAAAACTCACTCTCAATTGGCTAGAGTCCCGTGCTGATAACGTGTTGTAAAATATCACCAATATCCTACAACAAATATAGACAAGATATATAGGGAGTAGAATGTAAAGATCATCTTATTCAAATGTCTTCAAGTCTCTCTTTTAAGTCTCTCATGTGTTTCTATCAATGGTGAATGAACAACACTATTTATAGGTTGAGAAATCACTCCAAAAGTCACCATATTAAGTGTCATAATAATAGATACATTCTTATCCAAAATGGTTTATAGAATCTAGGAAATACACATAGATGATAAGTATAAGTTTATGGATAAACTCAATGGACAATCCACGTAATACAATGGATTTATAACATAAATAATATTTTACTTTTATATATACAATTAATGCTAACAAAATTTTACCCTAATTGATGTGTAATGACACTAAACATTATTCTAACAACTTTCCTTCTTCTAGTATAATGAAGATTAATAGAATATGTGGTGTGTGTTGAATTGATATTTGTGCTAATTAATTAAATTTTAAATTTATAGATCAATCTAAAACATAATATTTAAAATATTGACTCTACTTTTAGCTAAAATCTAAATATAATTTACAAAGCATGTTGCAACCTCTTTAACACATTCCTCTCTTGTTCAATCCTATAAAATAAGACGATTTTCATTTAATCAAATATAATTTCATAAAATAAGGATGTACAAAATAATGAATTACAATGATCAATTAAAAAAAAAATTCTATAATCAAATTAATCTATACCACATGAACAAATTATCAAATTAATATTTATCACAGAAAAAAAAAATTATTTTCGGTGCAAAGAAAGATTTGAAAGATGAAAAAAAAACGAATCGTCTTCGATTCTTTTGATTTACTATAAGTCTCTTCTTTTATTTTATGAATTTTTAGATTTGTTTAATCTTTCAAATATGCTGTAGAATTTATTCTTTAGTAAATACTTATTATTTAACAATGCCGGATGATTTTAGGATTTAGTATTAAAATTTTAAACTAATTTTATATAAATGATTAATTTAATTTTTTTAATATTAATTAGATAAAGATAATAATTTATAAGCACCACCAACATGCTATTATAAGTATGACGTGAGAAAAATATATGATAATTCATTTCAAATCAATTATAATTTAAATTTTTTGAAAGCAATAATATTAATTATTGTCTTAGATTTAAATACATGTGGGGATATTTTAAATGATAGAATGAAAATGATAAGAATAAAGTTGATAAAAATGAAATTTTGAAAATATAATTTTGCAAGTCATCATTCATTTTATGAAAATCTTCTTAATATGTTAGGATTCTAAAGAAATAGTATCTAGACCACAAATTGAGATCAACATATTTTAATTTCAAAATTATTTATCAATATAATTTAAAAATATATATTTAATGTTAAGATTTAATAAGAATAGTTGCAAATCATCTTATCACCGAAAAAAAAATACTGTTAAGATTAGTAAAGATAGTTACAAATCATATTATCTCTTAAAAAAAGGAAGTTAAATTATTATTTTTATTGATAAGTTTAAAAGGTTTTTAAAAACTACAAATTAATTATTAATCAAAATTTACATAAAGAGAGAGAGAAATGAAACAGAAACTACGTGCATTAGATGTTTTGTAATATCTTAGTTTTTTTTAATCAATAAAAACATTGTTTGAGACAATCTACAAATTATTAATAATATATAATAATCCGTTTTTATTTTTGACTGTTTTATGTGACATATATATTGTATAATTATTTATCAAATTAAAATTATAATTTTCTTGAAAGATAATTTTTTTAATAAAAAATATTAAAACCGAAAATTTTAATAATTATTTTGATAATGATAGCTAACACTATTTTTGTAAAATACAGATTTATTATATTTTTAAATTTATTATTTTTAAAAAATGATAATTTTAAAACATTTCTATTGATGACATGTTTTTTTTTTGTTGCAAAATGCGGAATTGAAATATTTAAATTTATTTTTTTGTGATGTTGATACGTGACACTTTTGTCTTTCCTATTATATAGGTAGAAGATTGAAATATATACTCCCTCATATTATTGAATGTAAACTTTCTTGAATTTTAAGTAACTCATTTTGAATTCTATTAGTTGTGACGCAAAACATGTGGGTCTATCAACTTTCTTACATAACCTTCATTTTTCATTTGAGTTGTTAAAAAAAAATAACTTTCAAAAAATATTATTCTCAAAGGGGCAAATTTGTGGGGGAGAGAGAGAGGGTTCGAAGAAGAAAAAGTAAGTATGCTATTTTTTTTTTTTTAAAATGATGAATGTTGAAGAAGAAAATAACTATTGAAGGCTGGAAATTCGGGAAAAAATAGAAGCAAGTGAAGGTTGAAAAGGATGAAAATCAAGAAAGAAGAAAGAGGAGGAGGAGGCGGGGAGGGGAGGGGGGGGGGTAGAAGAGAAGGGGTGGAAGAAGATGGGGTAATTTTGATTTACAAATAAATTTTTAATTAATTGATTAGTGTAATGAATTTTAAGAAAATGTTTAAGAAAAAAGGTGAATAAGCAAAAAAAAAAAAAAAAAATTGAAAATTAATGACGTGGTGCTTACATGGTTGTGACGTGGTGCTTACATGACTATGATGTGGCAAGTAAGAGTGGTATTCTATTCTCAGGGTTGTATTTAATTCAGTTCAAAAATGTTAAGGGGGATATTTAAACGTCCGTGTAGTTTAAATGCTAAAGTAAGTTGTGCTGCCAAATTTAGGGGGTTATGTATTTTCTCGTATAATAATATTTTATCATAATGTCATGTGCATAACTTTTGAATATTATCAAATTTAAAATATGATTTTTGCACATTGTTGTTACGTTATATAATTATCTTTATTTTCTTAAATATTATTTATTAACTTGATCTCACTGGTCATTCCTTCTCATGTAAATATTATCTTATACAAACACAAATTATTAATAGTAATCAAATAAAATTATATTTGATAAATTTTGTATATATCTTAAACCTCTTGTCGACATGAGCCTTGAACACATATTTTATGGATTTTACTTGATAAAATATTCAACTAAAATTTTATAAAGATTCTCATTAATGTAATTTCCCATAATAGTTCTTATTATCATTTTCATTGATTCTAAATATTAATTTTTGAAATCTCAAAAAAAAAAATTTATATGTTAGTAGTGCTGCCATTTGTTTTCTTTTTAATATCAGAATACAAATTAAATTTATTTTAAAATTTACAATTTTACAATGATAGTAACTTTATCTCCAAAATAATTTATATTAAAATTTAAATTTTGGATCATTATATTTTAAAACTACTAATTGACTTCTCAATTCAAAATGTAATTTTTTGTAAAGGATTTTTAATATTATTATTATTATTATTATTATTATTATTATTTACTATATTAATATTATTGTTAAGAATGTTACTATAAATAAGGAAAAGTTGGGAAAGATAATTATTTTTTATGTAATTAAAATAAAACTTCAATAAATTTAAGGTATAGAATATTGAGATCATTTTAAGCTCCTTTTAATAATTTTGAACTTTTAATAGTAAAGATACTGGTTTTTATCAACCAAAAATTGTGCAATGTAAATTAAGAATTCAAAAGAAAAATGAAATTACACGGATTTAAAACACACGATCTTACTAATTAAAAAGATAATAATTGCAATAAAAAATATGTATATCAATAAAAAAATTTAATTGGTATTTTTATTAACTTTTTTTAGCCTCCATTTTAAGCTTGTACGTTTTCTGTCAATTGTCGGCTTTTATTGTGGTACTCTTTTGTTAAATTTCAATTGGAAGTTTTATCATATTACTTTTTTGTTTAAATTTGATTAAATTAAAATAATTTAAATTATGAAGTTTTAATAATATTTTAGATTCTTGACTTTTTTTAAGTATTAATAATTGAGTTATACGATACTATCTAGATTCCTCTATGGGGAAATTGTATAATATAACAAATTATTGATTAAAATTTAATGCTATAACCACAGTTTTATTTAATTTTAATATGCAGCAAACACTTTGTCATTCGCCTCTCTCCCCAAATATCTCGCTCGCCATTCTCTCTCACCTCTCTCACTTTATACAACACAAATGTATAAATTGTGTTTGTGTTTGTATAAAGCGAGAGAAAACTGTACATACAAATACAAATACATAGCTTTTCGTTCGCCTCTCTCCCCAGATATCTCGCTCGCCACTGTCCCGATCTCGCTTGCCACTCTCTCTCTCGCCTTTCTCACTTTATACAAACACAAATGTATAAATTGTGTTTGTGTTTGTATAAAGCGAGAGAAAACTGTATATACAAATACAAATACATATCTATTCGTTCTGTACACTTATAGTTGTACAATACAAATCTCCCCCTGCCCAGTTTCCTTTTGTCATTCTCTCTTTCTCGCTTTATACAAACACATATTATACAAAAAAAATATAATGTATAATTTGTGTTTGTATAAAGCGAGAGAGAGATTTCTATACAAATCTATCTATATACAAAAATACAGTTACATATACATATACAGATTTACATATAAATACAAATAAGTCAGTTTCTTATTTGTATACAGATTCTTCTCTTTATTCAATTCTTTTTCTAAAATGATGTTATTACTAACCTTTTCATTTGGTATTTTATGTATGGTTCAAATAATATTATTAATAAATTTTGACATTTTGTCACAGATTGATCTTAAAAATGACTATTTCTTATGCAAACCTGAAAAGTTATTTATTGTTATGTTAGGATAATTATTACACTTTTATGTGAAGTAACAAATGGAATATCAAATATGCAACAATGAACAACAAAACATTGTCAAGAAGAACTATCAAATCAAAAAGAAAATTAATATTTCAAAACAAATAGAACACAAAATTAGACAAAGTATTTCAAAATATTTTTACCTTCTTTATCATAATAACACAGTAGTTTCCTCAATTTGATATGCAAATGAAGTTTATAGTTTACCAAAAGAAGAGGATTGTGTGGAGAAGTTACGGATGTGGATGAGGAAGTTAATAGTAGTGTGATATTTATCTTCTGTTTTTTTTCCTTTTATTTTGCATGAATTAGTTACAATGTATATTTTAATTTAATTTAAAATAAACTCAAATTTATCTTCTTTTTTTTTTAAAATCAATTTTTTTGGTCCAAGGACCTTTTTATTCATAATTTAAATTGACCATACAAAAAAGAACTAGCCCAAAAAGAGACCAGTTCCCAAATCAAAAAAAGGAATGCCAAAATTTGAGCTTTGCCGACATTCTACTAACTTCCGATTCCTCCATCGATTTGCTTGCTTGTAGTCGCCGGAGATCCGAAATGAAGGCCCAGATGGAGCTAAACTTACTTGCTGCTCTGCTTCAACGGACAAGGTACTGTTTCTCTTCTTTTGAGGTATTCTCGGACCTCCAATTTTTCTTGGAGATACTTTTGCTCTTCGCGTGGTTCAGCTCTTTTTGGTAGTGAATTGTAGATCTAGCTGATGTATGCCTCAGATTTGATTTTGTATGGAAAAAGTTGTATCTATGTACTCCTTTCCTAACATGTATACCTTGTGAACGCCTCATTGTTGATTTATTTTGCGAGTCTTTATGCGAAGAACCGGTACTTTTGCTTTTACTGCGTTTAGTACTTGTCTTGCTCTAACTGGAAGTTCATAAAAACTGTGATATTCATGACTTGTTTGTACTTCAATTGAAATGTTAGCTTTACAATCTGCCAGACCATTGCCTTCTCTGTATGTGTGTGTTATTGTAGTACCTGTTAGAAGTATGATGTCTCTGATTTCCTCTATTTTCTCCACCAGCTCCCAAGGTACTTTCCATTCCATCTGGATGATTTTTTTCAAACTGAGTGAATCAGTTTCGATTATAACATCCTGTAAGTTCCTTTCCTTGCAAGTTCTTAAGGCCTCTAGGATTGCTAATGATTCTGCCTCCATGTTTGTAGCAATTCCTACTCCCCTTGATTTTGCAAATATTAAATCCCAACAGCTATCTCTTAGGCAATAACCAATCGAACTCAAACCTGGATTACCTCTGCTGGCTCCATCAGTGTTGCATTTTATTCTCCTATTGTCAGGAGGTTTCCAGGTAACACTGAGGTAGTGTAGCTTTGGTTTATAGTTCCCTAATCTGCTAATTATGTCTGGCCATGACCATTTTATTCTCTTTATCCATGGATACTTGTGCTTTATCAGTTGTCTCACAACTCCTACAATTTGGTTCACTCATATCTGATGTTATTTCCATGTTTGATTGCATTTCTCCTTCTCCATATAGTCCATAAAACAATGGCTGGTATGGCTCTGTAAACTTCCTGTAACTTTGGTGATGCCTTGTGTTTCCACCAAGCTATTATAATCTGTTGTAGTAGCATTCCTTCCATCTTTATTCCTGCACAATCAGCAAAGTGCCTCCAGAGCTTATTTGCTATGGGGGCTGTTAGAAATAAATGGGTCATTGTTTCCTCCTTCTTGTTCTGACCACACCAGCATCTTGATACTATGTTAATCTTCATTTTTTTAAGATTGTCATCCGTTGCTATTCTTCTTTTCCACACCCTCCACATAAAGAAGCTGAATTTAAAAGGGAGCTCCTTCTTCCAGATCAACTCATAGTCTTTTCTTATCTCATGCTTGTTTCTCATTAGATTCCAAGCAGACTTTACAGTAAACCTCCCCTGTGTGTTGCCCATCCACCAAGCTTCATCATTGCCAGACTGCGAGTTTGTGGTTTTTATGTTAATCCATGATGTGATCAGTCATTTCAATGGATAATTTCTCCAATAATAGTTGTCTATTCCACCTTCCATCTGTAATAAATTCCTTTACTTCAATCTCTTCCTCCACGGCCTCTTCCTCCAAATAGTACAGGGCCCCTAACTTGGTCCAATTATCAAACCAAAAGCTAGAAGATCCTGTCTTTATCTGCCACCATATTTCATGCTTCACCTCTTCTCTGATTAGAACCATTTTCCTCCACACATGTGATGCCCCAAAACCTTGAGCAATGATAGGATGATGTTTCTTACCATATTTATTCCACATATATGTGGCCCATAATGATGAGGTGGAAGTCCTGAAGTTCCACCAGAGCTCTGCAAATAGAGCCTTTGCTACATCATGTAATGATCTCAGACCCAAACCCCCTTCCTCCTTTGGGTTACATATTTTGTCCCATGCCACCCAATGCTTGTTTTTTGATCCAGTTGTGTTTGCCCAGAAAAACTTGGCAAATATCCTATGCAGCTGATTTATAACCCCAGCAGGTGGGTTCATGGCTGACAGGATGTACATAGGAACTGATTGTAGCACATGAGCTATTATTAAATACCTCCCTCCAAAAGATAACAATTTATTCTGCCACAAACTGATCCTCTTCATGACCTTTTTAATCAATTCTTCAAAGGGTTTTCTATTTTTCTTTCCATAGAAAAAAGGGCAACCTAAGTAGGTGAAAGGAAAGGAGCCTTGCTTTATGCCTGTGATCCTCCTGATTTGATTACAAATACCAATGTGAACCTTCTCATGCAAGTAAACTAAACTTTTGTTCAGATTAATCATTTGCCCTGAGACTACCTCATAATTCCTCAACACCTTCATCATCTTCTTCATAGAGGTAGGTTGTCCAGAACAGAAAAGAATGGTTTCATCTGCATAAGATAGATGATTAATTTCAGGACTCCATTTTGGCATGCCATACCCTTTAAACTCTGGATCTTCAAACAATTTGTTGAGGCTCCTAGCTAGAACTTCTGCAGCTATGATGAATAGAGTGGGTGACAAAAGATCACCTTGTTTCAATCCTCTAAGAGGACTGAAAGAAACCAAAATTCTGCCCATTCATTATCACTGAGTACCAGTTATTGGAGATCACTCTTACCACCATATCTATGATCCTTTCTGAGAACCCAAATTTCCTTAGTACTCTTACCAAATACTTCCAGGATACCCTATCATATGCTTTTGCCATGTCCAATTTCACCACCACATTGTGAAAAAACCCTAAATCCAAACTCTAAATCATAAACCCTAAACCCTAAATCCTAAACTCTAAACCCTAAACCCTAAACCCTAAACCCTAAATCCTAAATCCTAAATCGTAAACCGTAAACCCTAAACCCTAAATCCTAAACCCTAAACCCTAAACCCTAAATACTTAAAATAGTTACCATTTGATTGGCATGATATTTATTGCAGATAAAGATTCCTTTTTCTCTTAGTGAAATATTCACTTGGAAATATATGAAAGTATTCACCATTATTTATAGCAGGACAAGTACCTTGAACATAAACCAAGTCATTAAGTTCATGTCATGTATATTAATTTTGTTACTAAAATTTCAACAAACAAACTTTTTTTCTCGCTTATATTCATTAGGTAATTAAATTAAAAAAATTTCTTCTAATTTGCCTCCAAGATACTAATTGAAAAATATAAATACTAATCCTAAAATGTAGTTCTCGATATTATTTCTCAAGATTATATATAGTCTATAAAATTATTTCTCTTAATTAATATACCTTTTTTATAAGAGAAAAATATTTTCTTAAAAGATTAAAAAACAAGTTAAAAATTTCAGGCACAAATAATTTTTTTATCAAAGTAAATTAAGGACTATCTTTATTCCATCTTATATGATACATTATATTTTTGTCATACTTATTAGGTAATTAAAAATAATATTTTCCTTCTAATTATTGTTGAATCAAGAGTTTCTCCTAATCTCCCTTGAAGATAGAAATAGAATAATAATAAATTCTGAAATATAGTTCTCAATGACATTTTCTTAGAATGGTATCTAGTCTACACATTTTTTCTATTCATTAATATACCTTTTCTATATGAGAAAAATCTACACTTGAAGGATTAAACAAGTCAAAACTTTCCTGCACAAATATGAATCATTTTAATTTGAATTAAATCTATCCTATCTTTATTTCATCATAAAGCTCCAATCCTAATGTAGGAGTCAAATAAGTTTTATGCAAAAATTCTTATCTAGCTTAGGTATTTTCAATTATAAATTTTCTGACTTATGTTACTTTTTTTTTTTTTAAAAAAAAAATATTTTTTAAAAAGATAGTACACATAAAAATTATCAACAACACCAAACTATAAAAATTTATATAAAAGCCAAGAAATTAATTGGTTTTCCCACATCACCTCTCATATACAGAGTGTTATATTATGTTTTTATATTTAAAAGAATTTACTAATGTAATTATTTGTTTATAAAAAGTTCTTAATTCTTGCTAGTGAAAGATCAATCAGGACAAAATGTAGACCAAATTTTGTATGATCATTCAAGTAAAATAATACTAAAGACCCATTTAGACCAACTAATTTTAACTTACTAACATATAAGTTCAGGTATGATATTAAATTTTATAAATAAATCATTTACAAGATTTCATAGAGGTGAAGGAACTGATAATAAGCATTTGATGTATTTGAAGAAAATATTGATTAGTTGTTCTCTTACTAAAATACCCTAAAAATTATTGAAAATTATATTTTAAAACTAAGGGAAATCTACCTAATTACACAAAAATTCCTTCCATATTTACTAATTCTTCCTATAGTTCAAAATAATTACATATTGTTTCACTAATTAATAATTTTATAACAGATTCCATATTTAATACACCTAGATACACATATTTTTGCCTCCAGATACGTTACAGTCCGTAGACCCAAAGTTCAAGTCCATAGACCCAAGTTCAAGTCCAAAATTTCACTAAGTCCGTATCCTTTCTATGAAAGCCATTTACGTCCCGTCCGAATTCCTAGGGCTTGTCTTGGCTACTCCTAGGTCAAACATCAAAAACTTGAATTTTTCAAAAACCTGACTCAACTCTACGACTTCCCTTCTATGTCTCATAGAAGTTCCTACAGTTCGTTGACGGGACTCGTAGTTATTGCCTCAACAAATTTTCTATACTTTTCCTTTCCAACTTGACTTTCCAAATTCTAAGGTGTTATATGGTGCATCCGGTGTTCCATGTTTCGTTGTTAAAGAAGTGTATTGGTGATCCGACTTCAGTTGTACCATTGGAAAGTGTTGGTGTGAAAGAGAGTCTTTCTAATGATAAAATTTTGATTAAAATTCAGGTTCATCAAGTGTGGAAGTTGAGGAATAAAGAAGTTGCTTTGTGAAAGTAGTTTGGAGGAATCATTTAGTTGAGGGTGCTACCTTGTAAAACCTCGGAATCAAGAAACCTAGAAAAGGGAGTCAAGTGGGAGGTCACCTGTAACGACCGGGTTCTGTCGTTATAGAAAATCCAAGAGGGAAAAACTTTGGGCCGAAAAAGTTTTTTGAAATCACTTGACATTTTCCAACCTAGTTCAAATTTGGATAAAATCGGAGTCTGTGAGGTCTAGGGAAATCTGGCAGCAATTGGGTGATCTAATTATCAATTTAATCATATGAGTAGATAGATAAGTCATTAAGAAACCCGTACGACATTATAGAATTGAATTCAGGTGAGTAGAGCTCCCGAAATTGATCTTAGCATGAACGGTTAGTTTCTGAGTGTCGTTGGTTGAAAGTGTGTTGTGATAGAGGGTCTTGGAATTATTAATTTTGCTCACTGGTTCAGTGCAAGCCACTGTGGCGGAATTATTCCCGCAAAGGCAGAGTTGCTGTGGCGGGCTGGGGGCCACCATAGCGGGACAGTTGTGATTTAAGTAAAAAATAAATCCCAAAACATCTTTATTCTACAACTCTCGAACTTGAGAGCTAAGAAACAAACCCAGGGGTTTTCTTGACAATTTTTCACCACTCTTAAGGCTAAAGGTTAGATTTTCACTCCTCGAATATGTTTTTCGATCCGTATAACGTAATCTTATGGGTAAATATCGATGGGGGAGAGTTTTGAAATGGGAATTATGGTGGGAAAAGGCCTAGTTTGGACATTGGGATCATGGGTATGAGCTAGGGTTGATAGAATTGTTAGTAATTTCGGTAATTAGCTATTGTTTATTGATTTTCGTGTTAAATTAATTGTTTGTAGACCAAGAACAAGTTGAATGAATTCGAAAAGGGAAGAATTAAGTTTCTTAGGGAATTCAAGCTTGTTTCAAGGTAGGTGATAGTTGAGATTTCATGTTGTGTGATGTATGTTCATTCTTTCTTCATTATAATACGTGTATGTATGCGAATGTTGCATTATTGATCACACTAGTTGTAAATGAGATTGATGAATGATGAATGCCATGAATGATGACTTGATTGTATGATTATGAGAATATACTTGTGATTGTGATTGTGATTATGGCTTGTTGAATGGATTACGTGTTGCTTTCCGACACACTAACTTGAATCGGTTGCCACGTTTCGGCATAATTATGGGATCAGTTGTCATGTTCCAGCATAAACATTGGATCAGGTACCAGGTTTTGGTATGCTAATAGTTTGGGTTTGGGTTACATGAGAGAACTATTGACTTGACATAAATGTGTATCTTAAGAAATGTGCAATTGTCGTTATTCGTAAATGATGATGATATGGTAAATGTTCGGTGTATGCATGTTATTATTATGTTGTGATGACTTATATATGTTGCATTTAGTGGGATAGCCGCATGATCCTACCAGTAAACTGTGGTTGTGTACTAATACTGTACTTGCTTTTTGTTTGTTGAGTACATGGCATCTTCAGCCGGCTATTGATAGATCTCACTTAGAAGATCAGTGATCAATTCGAATTCAAGGGTGAACTAGTTCTTCCGGACTGCCATGAGTTTTCTTTTCTGTCTAGGTTAACATTTCAGACTTAGACTAGTACTTTAGTTAGTCTTATATTTAGTTTGGGGTTTACCCATTTTCCTTTCGTCTATTAGTTCATTGTTAGAGTTTTGGAACATTGACTTTCAGGTTCTAGGCATTAATTTTCACAATTCATTGTTAGATCTTTTGAAAGTTTATGGAAACTTTAGTATTTAGTCATTTAAACTTGCTTTCATAAATTTAAATACTTTAGTTTGTTGATTAAGTTGGTTAGCTAATTGGTATAAATGGTTCTCCCACCGGAAGGTTAATGTGGGTGCCAATCACGATGGTCTGGGTCGTGACAAAATTGGTATCAGAGCCTAGGTTTGTTGATTTCAATGTATCAAAACGAGTCTAGTAGAGTCTTGCGGGACAGTATGGAGATGTCTGTAATTTTCTTCGAGAGGCTATAGGACTTTAGGAAATCTCTCTAGTTTTCTCTTGTCTTCTTTCGTGCTATAACTTGATTCTAATTGGTATCTGTCGATTTGAATTGGTATCTAATCTTCTTCGCTCTTTTGTCTGCAGATGATTAACACTAGATTCAATAGCGTTAGGTCCATAGCTCCCGTCAATGCTCCAGCTGTGGAATTTGCAACGAGATGTCGGGGTCGAAGTAGGGGTAGAGAAAGAGCTAGGGATAGAGGTCGAGGAAGATTGGCGCCTACTAGGGACGGAGCACTGGTTGATAATGCTCCCACAAACGAGGCCCCTCATGTGCATCATGAAGATGTAGAAGAGAATATCGAGGTTGAAAATATTAAGGAGGTTGGACAAAAGGAAGAGGTGCAGGCTGAGACAACATGTATTCCTCCCATAGACCCAGTGTTAACTCAGCAGATCATGTCATTCTTGAAAGGGTTGGTTGGTCCTAGAGTGCTTCCCTCTAGTGAAGCAACTCAAGCTCCCATCAATCCTCCTATTGCTATCACTGTCCCCAAGGTTGGAGGGAATGTAGGTAATTATGCTTTCTTCTGTCCTTTATTGGGTCCTTTTATGACTAGTAATGAACATGAGATGTTGACCAAGTTTTTGAAGTTGAAGCTGCATGTGTTCCATGGTTCTGTGAGTGAGGATGCATATGAGTTAATCCTAGATTGCTATGAGAGGCTTCATAAGTTTGGAATTGTCCGTCAGCACGGGGTAGAGTTGGTGACTTTTCAACTTCAAGGTGAGGCTAAGCAGTGGTGGAGAGCTTATATGGAATGCATATCTTCAGCTTTACCTCCAATTACTTGGACCCAATTTCATGCTCTGTTTCTGGAGAAATATATGCCTAGGACTTTGAGAGATTGCAAGAAGGATGAGTTCATGGCCTTGGAGCAAGGTGGTATGCCCATGACTGCTTATGACGCCAAGTTCCTTGCCTTATCTAGATATGCTACTCAATTCGTGACTACTAAGGAAGAGAGGATCTGTTTATTTATTAAGGGACTAAATTTTGAGTTACAAGTGTTATCTGTTCATATGACCTCTGCAGGGAGGAGCTATAATGAGGTAACAGACTTTGTTAAGAAATTGGAGGGGGTGATGCGAGACAGTCAGGCCAAGGCATTGGTTAAGAAATCCAAAAATTCAGGCAACATTCAGGGATCTTATTCTAGAGGTTCAGGGAGGCAAACACTTGCAGCCAAGCCAATTTAGTCCACTATGCCTGCCACTACAAGTAATTATTTGGGAACTCCAACTCATAATTTGATTCAAGATTGCCAGGGAGTAGGGCCTTTGACGGGTAGTGGGCCATCTTTTGATTGTATTGACTATAATTATGGAGAACCTGAGCATATAAGGAGAGACTTTCCCTACCCATGTATGATGGATTCTGCGCAGCAGCAGACTAGCAGTGGTATCCATGGGAAATGGTAATAATAGTCGAGGGAATCCGCAAAGTGGGTGAGGAGGAAATCCGTGAGGTCGCGGAGGTAGGGGAAATTGTAATGCAGGCAGAGGTACAGTGCAGCCAGGCAAGAAAGTCGCCCGTCATGATGATAGGGTTCAGCGTTATGCTTTTTCGAGTAAGAATAAGGCAGAGGCATCTGATGTAGTAATCACAAGTAATATTCTTGTCTGTGATCAGATGACTAATGTGTTATTTGATCGGGTTCTAATTATTCTTATGTGTCAGTGCAATTTTTCGCAATATTTGCTATGATTTGTGATATACTTGATGCCCCCATCCATGTTTCTACCCCAATTGGAAAGTCTGTCATAGTCACCCATGTCTATCGTGCTTGTCCTATTTTGTTTATGGGTTTTAGACTTGAGCTGATTTGGTGATTTTAGATATGACTGACTTTGATATAATCTTAGGCACGACTTGGTTGTTCCCGTATTATGCAGTGCTTAATTGTAACATTAAGTCTATAACTCTAGAAATTTCAAGAAGGAAAAATTTAGATTGGGAAGGGGTGTACAAGCCTAAGCAAGCTAAGATCATATCCTTCATTTAGACTAGGAAACTAGTAGGGCAGGGCGGGACCTCCATGGCAGGATAATCTCGATTTAAGTCAGAAATAAACCCAAAAACATCTTGATTCTGTACTTTTCGAACTTGAAAGCTAAGGAACAAACCTAGGAATTTTCTTGACAGTTTTTCACCATTCTTGAGGCTAAATGTAAGATTTTTACTCCCCAAATCTGTTTTTTGATTCGTAGAATGTAATATAATGGGTAATTATCGATGAGAGAGGGTTTTGATATGGGAATTATGGTGGGAAAAACCCTAGTTTGGACATTGGGATTATGGGTATGATCTAGGGTTGATAGAATTGTTAGTAATTCGGGTAGTTAGCTATTGTTTATTGATTCCTGTGTTAAATTAATTTTTTGTAGACCAAGAACAAGCGGAATGAATCCGAAAAGGGAGGAATCAAGTTTCTTAGGGAATTCAAGCTTGTTTCGAGGTAGGTGATGGTTGTGATTTCATGTTGTGTAATGTATGTTCATTCTTGCTTCATTATAATACGTGTATGTATGCATTATTGATCACACTAGTTTTAAATGAGAAAGATGAATGATGAATGCCATAAATTATGACGTGATTGTATGATTATGAGAATATACATGTGAATGTGATTGTGGAATGGATTGGCTGTTGCTTTTCGACGTACTAACTTGGATCGGTTTCCATATTTCGGCATAATAATAGGATTGGTTGCCACGTTCCAGCATAAACATTGGATCAAGTATCACGTTCTGATATGCTAATAGTTTGGCTTTCGGTTCCATGAGAGAACCATTGACTTGACATAAATGTATATCTTAAGAAATGTGAAATTGTAAGTTATTCCTAAATGATGATGATATGGTATTTGTTCGGTGTATGCATGTTATTATTATGTTGTGATGACTTATATATGTTGCACTTAGTGGGATAGCTGAGTGATCCTACTAGTACACTATGGTTGTGTACTGATATTGCACTTGCTCATTCTTTATTGAGTACATGGCATCTTCAGACAGTTATTGACAGATCTCGCTTAGAAGATCAATGATCAATTCAAATTCAAGGGTGAGCCAGTTCTTTCGGGCTGCCATAAATTTTCTTGTCTGTCTAGGTCCACATTTCAGACTTAGACCAGTACTTTAGTTAATGTTATGTTTAGTTTGGGGTTGTACCAATTTTCCTTTAGACGGTTGGTTCATTTTTAGAGTTTTGGAACATTGACTTTCAGGTTTAATTTCCGCAATTCGTTGTTAGATCTTTTGGAAGTTTATGGGAACTTCAGTATTTAGTCATTTAAACTTGCTTCAGTAATTTTAAATGCTTTAGTATGTTGATTAAGTTGGTTAGCTAATTAGTATAAATGGTTCTCCCACTAGAGGGTTAGTGTGGGTGCCAATCACGATGGTGTGGGTCATGACATCACCAGCCCTCCGCTGAGCCAAGGCATCCATCATGGAGACCCTCAAGGGCCATGAAGTTCACCACGGCTCGTGGTGGTTCTCGTGGGGGCTTAGGCAGTGGTTGGCTAGGATGGCATCCCCTCCCATGAGCCCTTAGATGCCTCGTGTACGACCAAGGGGTACTCCCTAGATGTAACATGGCGTATAGGACCCCGAGAGACCCCATACAAGCCGCTTAACATTCATAACATAAGAAATAGAACAAAGAAAGTAAAGACAACAGTTCAAGTTCAATAGTTTTATAAAAGTAAAGCGGATGTCTAAAAGTCTCTATCTCAATAGCCATCTAATACAATAGAGTGAAATTTGGCCTAGCCCATACATCATGTCCAAAACTGAAAAAAAAAGAAGAAAGAAACTAAGAACGATGAGAATACGTCCTCGAAGCATGAGGACTCACCAAAAATCGAGAACCTTGCATACAACCACTAGCCAAGAAACTGAGAAACCTGAACATCGGACCCTATATTTGTTGAAATGTAGGCAAGAGTATGCGTTAGTACAAAAACAATGTACCAAGTTGATAGCTATGCATAAAATTTTTAAATCATGATAAAATAGGACATTTCATGACATCCAATTGACCAAGCTAAAACATGATATAAAAGGGTTAGAAACATAAGTTATAAAACATGGTCAATGAAAGCTAACATCATTTGAAACCTTAGAACACATATGAGATACTTCTTGAAGAAACCTTAGTTCATTATTAATATGGGAATAAGCATTAACCGATATAGAGACCATGTGAGCTATAGCATGATCCCTTGGTGTCTTCCACACCGAAAAGGGTTGTCCTACTTGCCAAGGTAATGACCATGAACTTCTAGATTAGGTGAATCCACTAGCTAATGTCTATCTAGACAATCATCCTATGGGGGCACATAGGTATGGAATAAGGAGATTGCTAACAGAAACCCGACATCTACTAATGGGAGAGCTTCCATCTCAATATCCTCTCGGTGCTAAGCATAAATCCCATGGAATAGTCATTTCTTACTTCTTGTTATTATCCATGGAAGGGCACATCATCTTTCCATTCTAAGCTAAGTCATTATCCATGGAGAGGTATCGTTCAATAACCAATTCAAGCTAGATTTCATTAGGATAGCTCTTAATCATTGATTCAATTAGGTGAGAAGACCTTTCAACCTTAGAATCCTTATTATGTGAGAAAAACTTTCACATAAAGCTTTCTTGTGTATATGACAAAAATCCTTTCAACAACACAACAATAACATCATCATTGATACTTTACTCTCAAAGCATCCTTAAAACATTTGCATAGATTTCATAAGAACCTGCATAATTAAATAATTTACCTTTCAAGGTACAAAACTCACTTTCAATCATCAACATTTAGAACACTTGTGTTAGATATGGATTTCATCATAAATTCATGTAAATCTATCAATACATGCTTAATTTCATCAAACTCTTCCTTCATAATCCCATATTATTTGATCATAACTTGATAAAAACATGGGGATTACATGGGTTCATGGGGAAATCATCATAAAATCATATTATTTCATCAATTCATGCATAAGAGATCATAATTCAATCATTCAAGTCAATAATCAAGAGAACCCTTGGCAATTGAAGAAAACCCTAACTCAATTGGGGATTTCTAACTTTGAAAATTGGAGGATTTGGGAACTCCATGAATGGAAGGAATCCATGGATGAAAGCTATCATACCATAAAGCCAATTGCTAATCTTTAATGGAGGAATTCAAACTTGACTTGGAACCCTATATTGAATCCTTTTTCTTCAAGCTTTCTAGAGAGAAATATTTGAGAGTCCTTCTTTTTGGTGAATTTGAAGAGAATGAACTAATTTAGGGGTTGAAATCACTTATATAGGGGTCTTAGTGAAGGGTAAACCGACGTAGTATAGGGATAAAATAATTAGTAAAAGACCCAACTGCCCCTAAACTTTACTATGAGACCACCATTCACAGCCACGACCGACGGACCATGGATAGGACGACGGTTCGTCCTGCATGACCATCATTCGTAGTCAGGAACATGGGTTTGGGGGGTCTAGACAATGGGCCCTTGACCACGGACCATGGTCCCACCAACGGTCTATTGGTTTCGGTCGTGGTTCTAACCCTCTAAAGTCGTTTTTTGGGTGCCATCCATGGACTACACCTACGGTCCGTGGTGCCATCTACAGGCTGTGGGTGGCCTCAATTGCTTGGCTCATACATCTTATAAAAAATGTTGTCTTACCCTCTTTTGGATTTGGGGTGTTACAATATCTCCCCCTTGGGATCATTCGTCTTCAAATGAGATTCAAGCTAGTAAGAAAAGTGTAGGAGTGGAACTAGCAACCCAACCATCAATTCAACTTCATTTACAAGCATATAACCAAGGAGGAACTATCGACTCAAAGTTAGGACGTAATCAAAATATCATAAGAGGAGTGGAACTAAATCTAATAGCCAATCATGCATGCAATACACATACCTAAGGAGGAAACATCAAGTCCAAGCTAACATCCAAGGAGAAAACATTAAGTCAGTGCTAAAAACATGCTCAAAACATCATATCATGTAGTCTACATGCAATTCATACTCATATGCACATAAACATGTTGAAATCATTCAAATTGACTCAAAACTTGAACTTTTCATAAATCATGCATAGTAACGAAATCATGGAAGCATTTAAGACACATGACTCCCAAACAAAAAACAAACCATGAGGAACTCACTACCTCAAGCTAGAGTAGGAGTAGAAGGAAAGAGATAAAGATATCGGGATATCATATCGGCCTCGGCCTCCTAAGTAGCACACTCAACTAATTGATTCCTCCACAACACTTTCACGGAAGCTACTTCTTTATTTCTCAACTTCTTGACCTGCTGGTGTAAAATCTCAACCGGAATCTCTTCATAAGAAAGATTCTCCTTAACTCCCAAAACTTCTAAGGATACTATATATGTCGGATCACCAACACATTTCTTCAACATAGAGACATGGAAAACTGGATGCACCGATGCCAACTAATTTGGTAAATCTAGTTCATAAGCAACCTTACCAACACGTCTCAAAATCTGATATGGCCAATATATCAGGGTCTAAGCTTCCCTTTCTAACCAAAACTCATTATACCTTTCATGGGTCAGATTTTCAAGTAAACCAATCATGAACATCAAACTCAAGATCTCTTCTTCTCACATCGGCATATGACTTTTCTCGATTTTGAGCCATTTTCAATCTTTCTGTAATAAGGTGAAATTGCTCTATGGCCTCATGTACTAACTCAAGACCTATTAAGGCAACTTAACCCACCTCAAACCATTCTATAGGAGATCTACACCTCCAACCATATAATACCTCAAATGGAGCCATATTAATACTCGAGTGATAGATATTGTTATAAGCAAACTTAATCAATGGCAAATAGTCATCCCAATTGCCCTTAAAATCAATCACACAAGCTCTTAACATTTCTTTGAATGTTTGGATAGTACACTCCTCTTGCCCATCAGTTTGGGGATGAAAGACTGTACTAAGCTCAACTCGAGTACCAAGACCCTTTTGGAAAGACTTCCAAAACTGAGAAGTGAATTGGATACCACAATCGTAAATAATGGACAAAGGCACTCCATGCAACTTTACCATTTCTTTCAAGTACAACTTGGCATAGTCCTCCGTCGAATAGGAAAGCTTGACGGGAAGAAAATGAGCCGATTTCATCATCCAATGTATTATAACACAAATCAAATCATGTAATCGCCTGCTGCGAGGCAAACCAATAATAAAGTCCATGTTCAAATCTTCCCACTTCCAAGTAGGAATGCTAATGTCTTGGGATAAACCTCTCGATTTCTGATGCTCAACTTTCACTTATTGACAATTACGACAGTTAGTCACGAATTTCGCAATATCTTTCTTCATTCTATTCCACCAATATACCTCTTGTTAATCACGGTACATTTTGTGGCTCCCAGGTGAATGGAATACCACGAACTATGGGGACACAGTCTCCCCCTTGGGAGAAAGCCTCAACAGATTTCTTAAGCACCACCTCTCTTAATTCAAGCAAAATTGGATCAAGACGTTGCTTGGCTTTCACATCCACCACAAAAGACGATTTTGAGCTGTTGTGAACCATAATACAACCCTTGGTGGAGTCCAATAACTGAACACCTAATCGGGCCAATCTATGAACATCTCAAACCAACTCTTCCATACCTTCTTCAATATGAGCAATACTACCCATGGATAACCTACTAAGAGCACCCGCCACCACATTTGCCTTCCCGGGGTGATAGAGAACACTCATATCATAATATTTCAATAACTCAAGTCACCTTCTTTGGGGAAGATTTATATCCTTTTGATTAAACACATATTGCAAACTCTTGTGGTTGGTAAACACATCTACATAAACACCATACAAATAATGCCTCAAAATATTTAAGGCGAAAACAACTGCCACTAGTTCAAGGTCATGGGTAGTGATAATTCTTTTCATGAATCTTAAGTTGCCTTGAGGCATAGGCAATAATTTTCCCATTTTGCATAGGCACACACCCTGACCCAATTCTCGAGGCATCATAATATACAACAAAATCATCAGTCCCTTTCGGTAAAGTCAACACCGGAGCGGAAGTAAGTCTATCCTTTAACTCTTGGAAACTATTCTCACATGCTTACACCATATGAACTTAGCCTTCTTTTTAGTCAAAGCCGTCATAGGAGAGGGAATCAAAGAACCCCTCAACAAACCATCTGTATGGTCACCTTATTCAACTGACAATAGTCAACGCACATACGAAGAGAACCATTCTTCTTCTGAACAAACAAACGTGGAGTACCCTATGGAGAGATACTCGGTCTGATGAATCCCTTATCCAACAAGTCTTTCAATTGTTCATTCAACTCCTAAAGTTTTGTTAGGCCCACACTATAATGAGGAATAGAAATAGGCTGCGTATCTTGGAGAACATCAATACCAAAGTATATTTTCCTTTTGGGAGGAATACTAGGTAAATCATATGGGAACACTTCCAGAAACTCATTAATAACGGTAATTGACTCAAGAGTAGGGGTTCCAAAATCCACATCCCTTACCCTAACTAGATGGTAAATGCAACCATTAGAAATCATCTTTATAGCTTTAATACAAGAGACAAACTCACCCTTAGGCATAGAATTTCCCCTTTTCCACTTTAGGACAGGCTCATTCGAAAACTGAAACTTGACTACACGAGTTGTACAATCGATAGAGGCATAACACGAGTGCAACCAATCCATACCAAGGATAACAGTAAAGTTTAGCATATCAAGCTTGTCACGACCCAGGGGTACCCCTTACATGTAACAAGGCATATAACAACCCAAGAGGCCTCAAACAAGCCACTTAGCATAGCATAACATAAGGTAATAGAAAATGGTTCGTCAATATAAAACATTTCAACACAATCAAAGTCTTATTTAAAACGAGTGGGAGTCTAAAACCATAGTCTCAAACCATCTACAAAACGTGAAAAAAATCTTGGGTCATAGCCCATACAATAGTCCAATGCATAAAAGAAAGACATAAGAGAAAGGGGTGATCACATCCTCGAACACAATAAGGACTCACCAAATCTTCACTTCTTTGATCAACAATGAAGCTAGCCACAAGTGTGAGAATCTATGTCGTCGGACCCAACATTTGATAAGAATGTAGGCAAGAGTATGCGTTAGTACAATCATGTACTAAATATGATAGCTAGCAGAAACAACATAAACATCATGGTTAGTCAATACAAACCATAAGAATAATCCATGCACATAAATCAATATCATAAAAAGAAAGGAATACTTCTCAAGCAACCTTACTTAGCCTTAGTCAAGACTTGGGTATTCCACCTCTAGTCAACTTACCTCATGGAAGTTATATCAAGCAACAATCCAAGCTATTCATTCTTCATAAGATAATTCACTTAGTTTATACCTACTTTTAAAGACATGTGGATATGCCTCTTTGCCTAACTTATAAAGGCTAATGGGTATTCGCCTCTTGCCTTACATAGCTCCACAATCTCATCATATGACACGGGTACTCGCCTCCACATCATTTCATAAGGAGCATGGGTACTCGCCTCCATGTCCATTCATCATAATAAGAATGTGGGGACTCAGCTCTTGTTCAATTTTAAGGAGTATGGGAATCACGTCATATCCTTTCACATAGAGGTCAAGGGTAATTGCCTTTAGCCTCATCAATTACATAATCATTTAGTCTAGATTCATTTTAGGTTAGCAATCCTTTCAAACCTAGAATCATTCATGTGAGTAAACTATTTACATTCATACATTCATACATTCATAATTAAGCAATTCATGTGGGAAGTATCCCTTCCTCAACAATAACATCAATTACCAACAATTCACATCATAAGCTTTACTCTCAAAGCCCTAGATCTCATGATCATCATCTAAGCTTCATTCTAAAGCAATTCTAATCATATTTCATCAATCCTATAAGGACAAGCCTAAGCCCACAAAGTTTCCCTTTATGGCACCAACCCAATTACATATATTCTGGGTTATAATCATGAAATAGGCATGGGCATATATAATTCAACTCAAAAAACATGTAATTCTACTAATTCTATCACAAATAATCACAATCCAATCAATTGGATCAACAATCATCATAACCCACAACATTGGAAGAAACCCTAGCTAGAATTGGGGAATTCTTCATCAAATTGGTGGAATTCTAGGGGACTCCATGGATGGAAGATATCCATGGATTAAAAGCTATCATACCTTGATTACAAATTCCTCAAAAGATTGAAAATTGGAGACTTGAACTTGAACTCGCTTCACTTTCTTCCTTCTTCTTCCAACTTCTAAAGAGAAAATTATTTAGATGAGTTTTAGGTTTTCTTTTGGGATTTGAGAGAATGACTTGAATGAGGGGTTTTGGGGGTTAAAAAATACTTATATAGGTGGTTTACACTTAGGCAAAATGACACCACTTCAATTGAATTAAAACTGGAAAATACCCTTAGGCCCTCAACTTAACCGTCCCAAAAGGCCTACCTACGAGACCACGTCGATGGACCTACGGTCCGTCCCGATCGGGTGTGGTCTTGATAGAGACTTTAGGACAATCAACGAACCCCTAGCCACGATCCGTGGACCCATCCATGGGGAGTGGGTCCTGGCCGTGGTTTACTGCCTCAGGCAGTCTTCTTGGGGCCTCTTCAGTTGGTTCTTGTGGGGTGGCACCTTGACGTTCTAACACGCTATCCTCAATTTTGAATCCTGGATATTACTTTATCTCCCCCTTTGGATCATTCGTACTCGAATGACGTTTTAGAAACCTCAAGGAAATGACTCTAGACTAGCAGCCCATCATGTATGCAATACATTAAAATGCACACAACTAAGGAGGAAACATTATCTCCAAGCCAAAAATACTCAAAAGAAAGTAGGAACTACATCTAACAACCCGATATGCATGAAATTTTCAAATTTCTTACTTCAAGGAGTCACTATCATCTCCAAACTCAAAAGCATGCTCAACACAATCTCATGGAGCTCATATGCAGTTAAATCTCAAAAAACATATCTAAACATGTTCATCAACTCATCTCAAGAAGGCTATAGGCAACTCATACTCAATGCCCAATCAACATGAGGAAAACAATTCACATAAGTCATTTCTTTCAAGACTTAAGCTTTTTCATGAATATGCATATAAAGAAATCATGAAAACACCTAAAATACACATGACTTCTAAACATAGATCAACCAAGAGGAAATTCATTACCTCAAGCTAGAGTAGGAGTGGAAGGAAAAAGATGAGGATATGGCGACTTCATATCAGCCTCGCCTTCCCAAGTAGAACTAAGTGGTTTGTCCATAAAACCTTCATGGAAGCAACTTCCTTATTTCTCAATTTCTTAACTTGGTGGTCCAAAAATTCAACTGAAACTTCCTCATTTGAAAGGCTCTCATGAACTCCCAATCCTTCGAGACAGACTATGGATGTCAGATCTCCAACACTTCTTAAGTATAGAGACATGGAAAATGGGATGCACTGTCGCCAACTTATTTGGCAAATCTAACTCATAAGCAACCCTATCCACTCGCCTTAAAATTTGATATGGGCCTATAAATCAGGAACTAAGTTTCCCTTTCTTCCCAAATCTCATCACGCCCTTCATGGGTGAGATTTCCAAATAAACCCAATCACTAACCTAAAACTCTAGGTCTCTCCTTCTAACATCAGCATAGGACTTTTGTCGGCTTTGGGCTTTTCTCAACCTCTCTCTAATGAGTCGAACTTTCTCCATAGCCTTATGAACTAATTTGGGTCCGATCAAAGGTAACTTTACCCACTTAAAACCACCCTATAGGAGACCTACACCTCCTACCATAAAGAGCTTTAAAGGGGGCGATACCAATACTAGAATGGTATCCATTATTATAGGCAAACTCTATCAATGGCAAGTGATCATCCAACTTCCCTTGAAATCGATGACACATGCTCTCAATATATCTTCTAAAATTTAGATCGTTCACTCTGCTTGCCCACGGTTTGTGGGTGAAAAGTCGTGCTAAGCTTCATCTTTGTGCCAAGACCTTTTTGGAATGATTTCCAAAATTGAGAAGTAAACTGAGTACCTTTATCAGAGATAACGGACAATGGCACACCATGTAATCTTACCATTTCCCTCAAATATAACTTAGCATAGTCTTTCGCCATATATAAAACCTTGACGGGAATGAAATGAGATGATTTTGTCATTCGGTCTACTATAGCCCGAATCGAATCATGTTGGCACCAAGTACGTGGCAAGCCTACTATAAAGTCCATATTCAAATCATCCCACTTCCAAGTAGGAATGCTAATATCTTAGGATAAACTTCCCAATTTCTGATGCTCAACCTTCACTTGTTGACAATTTAGACATTTAGCCACAAATCCCACAATATTCCTCTTCATCCCATTCCACCAATAGATCTCCTGTAAATCACGGTACATCTTGGTGGCTCTCGGGTGAATAGAATATCGAGAACTATGGGCTTCCGCCAAAATTTGTTCCCTTAAGTTGTCAACATTTGGAACACATAAACAACCTTGGTATCTAAGTACCCCATCTCTCCTTGGGTAGAAAACCTCAATGGACTTCTTGAGTACTGCCTCTTTCAATTCTACCAAAATCAGATTTAGACATTGCTTAGCTTTCACTTCAATCACAAAAGATGATTCAGAACCGTTATGAACCATGAAACGACCATTGGTAGAGTCTACTAATCGAACACCCAAACGGGCCAATCTATGTACATCTCGTACCAATTCTTTCTTATCATCATCAATGTGAGCAACACTACACATAGACAACCTACTAAGAGTATCTGCTACTGCATTAGCTTTGGTTGGGTGATAATGAACACTCATGTCATAATCTTTCAATAACTCAGGCCACCTTCTTTGGTGAAGATTCAAGTCTTTTTTGCTAGACACATATTGCAAGCTCTTGTGATCGGTTAACACATCAACATGAACTCCGTATAAATAATGTCTCCAAATCTTTAGAGCAAATACGACCTCTGCTAACTCAAGGTCGTGAGTAGGATAATTCTTCTCGTGAACTATAAGTTGCCTTGACGCATAGGCAATAACTTTCCCATTTTGAATTAGAACACACCCTAGCCCTATTCTCGAGGTATCACAATAAACCACAAAACCATCCGTCCCTTCCAGTAAGGTCAACACAGGAGTGGAAGTAAGTCTATCCTTTAACTCTTGAAAAATTTTCTCACATGCTTCCGACCATATGAACATAGCTTTGTTTTGAGTCAAGGCTGTCTAAGGAGAGGCTATTGAAGAGAAACATTCAACAAACCTTTTATAATAACTGGCCAAACCCAAAAAGTTTCTAATAGCCGAAGGTTATAGAGGTCTAGGCCAACTCTTGACCATATCTGTCTACTGAGGATCTACCTCTATACCCTTGTTGGATATAATATGGCCAAAGAAAGCTATGAACTTTAACCAAAATTCACATTTGCTAAACTTTGCAAAAAGTTGTTGGTCCTTAAGGATTTGCATTACGACTCTCAAATGATCAATATGCTCATTCTTACTTCTTGAATAGATCAAAATATCATCGATAAACACGATCACAAACATGTCAAGATATTGTCTAAACACTCCATTCATCAAGTCCATAAATGCCGCTGGAGCGTTAGTCAAACCAAACGACGTTACTAGAAACTCATAATGACCAAATTGGGTTCGAAAAGCCATTTTCAGAATATATTCTTCTTTCACCCTCAATTGGTAATAACTTGATCGGAGATCAATCATAGAGAAATAACTTGCACCTTGAAGTTGTTCAAACAAATCATCAATCTTTGGGAGATAATACTTGTTCTTAGTGGTCACCTTGTTCAATTATCAATAATCAATACACATTCGAAGTGAACCATCCTTTTTCTTAACAAACAGACCAGAGCACCCCATGGAGAGATACTCGGTCAGATGAAACATTTATCCAATAGATCCTTCAATTGTTCTTTCAACTCCTTAAGTTCAACCAGAGCCATTCTATAAGGATGAATAGAGATACGTTGCGTATCCGGGAGAAGGTCAATATTGAAGTCTATTTCCCTTTAGAATGAATACCGGGCAAATCAATGGGAAATACTTTCAGAAACTCATTAACAATGGGGAATGACTCTAGACTAGGGACTTTGGAATCTACATCCCTCACCCTAACTATGTGATACATGCAGATTATCTTACTAGCTTTTAGAAAGCGAAAACCCAACTCTTAGGCATAGAATTTCCCCCCTTCCACTCTAGGATAGGCTCATTTGGAAACTGGAATTTGACTACTTGAGTTCTACAATCTATAGAAGCATAACAAGAATGCAAGTAGTCCATCCCAAGTATGACATTAAAGTCTAAAATATCAAGTTCTACCAAGTCAACAAGAGTAACTCTATGGGACAAGAAAACATGACATTTTCTATGCACCCTTTATGCAAACAAAGAATCACCAACATGAGTAGAGATAGAAAAAGGTTCTAACAACACTTCGGGGAACACATCAAACTTCATATCTACAAATAGTGTCACAAAAGAGAAAGTAGAACCGGATCAAGTAAAGAACAAACATATATTTCAAAAAGTTTTGACATACCGGTAGCCACATCCGGGGAACTCTCTTGATCACCTTTAGTTTTGAGAGCATAGAATCTGTTTTGTTTAGGAGCATTTGCACCCGAACCACTTGGACCGGATGAGGGTTGGGTTCAACCTTACGTCGATTATCTCCCTCATTCTTAGCAACCAAAGAACAATTCCTTAGCTTATGATCCATCTTTTCTCACCTAAAGCAAGCATTGAACCCGCTAGACATTTACCCTCATGGTTTCTCCCACACTTAGCACAAGTAGGAATCATGGACCTATAACCATCTCTTTGAAGTTTAGGGTTAGACACCCTTTCATTGTTAGACCTTGGGGAGCATTTGAAGAACCTTGCCCATAAAACTTTTTTTGGAACCTTGAACGACCCCGTCCACTAGACCTAGAATATGAAAAGTTACCATAATCCATTCTTGCCTTTTTTGCTTCCTTATATCTTCCCTTGAGCTCTTCTTCCTTAATTTGTTGGGCATGCACTATAACGCGAGAAATGTCCATATCATGTACAAGCATAGCAGTGCAGTATTCTTTAACAACCAAGTCGGACACTCCCGACACAAACTTACTCATATTGGTCCTACGATTTACCACAATAGAAAGAGCATATTTAGATAGTAGAGTGAACCTCAAAGCTTACACTCATATTTCCTTGCCGAAGGTTAATGAATTCAAGCACGTTGGCCTCTCTAATCTTTAGAGAGAAAAATCTATCAATAGAAGCACTTTTAAACCTTTCCCACTCTATGAGGCTCGCTTCTTTTGGCCTTGCCTGTTTCTATTGATTGAACCAAATCTGAGCAACTCCTTTGAATTGATAAGTGGCCAACTTCGCCTTCTCTACTGGTGTCACTCCCATAATAGCAAGTATCTTATAGACCTCGTTGATAAATTCTTGAGGATCTTCCTCAACTTTGGAGCTATAAAATTCTGGAGGGTTCATCCTTGTAAAGTCCTTCACTATTGCCACTGTCATACCCACATTTTGATTCAGGGGGTTACCACTTCTCTATTGCCTTGGGCCATCACGGGATTTAGCCAACACTTGGAACGCTGACCTAAACTTCACATTTGTTACATTCTCAGTCAAAGGATCAACCAGAGCTTGAGCAGGAGCTTGGGGAGGAACTTCTTGACCCAAATTGTCTAGTTCAGTCCTTCTAGCATTAGCCCTTCTAGTAGTCATATCCTGAAAACCATCAGGTAAGGATTAGGAAAAAGACCTTATAAAGTTAAACTCCATGGCACGACTTTAGAGAAATGAAGAAGTGAAGTTTCCTAAACATCTAGCAGCCTCACATTCATAAATGTGGCACTCTTCACACTCATGAACAAGACTCTACTTGACGTGGTTTGAGACATCCTAGAATCATTCTAAACCTTGTGCTCTAATTAGCAAGTTTGTCACGACCCAAAGGTACCCCCAAGATGTAACAAGGCATATAAGAATTCAAGAGGCCTCATACAAGCCACTTAGCAAATCAAAACATAAGTAATAGAAAATGGTGCGTAAATTTAAAACATTTCAACACAATCAAAGTCTTTTATATAACGAACAGAAGTCTAATACCATAGTCTCAAACCATCTAAACAACATGAACAAAATCTTGGGTCACAACCCATACAATAGTCCAAGACATAAAAGAAACACATAAGAGAAAGGGGTGATCATATCCTCAAACACAATGTGGACTCACCAAATCTCCACTTCCTTGATCAATAATGCAGCTATCCACGAGTGTCAGAATCTATGTTGTCGGACCCTACATTTGATAAGAATGTAAGCAAGAGTATGCGTTAGTACAATCATGTACAAAATATGATAGCTAGCATAAACAACATAAACATCATGGTTAGTCAATACAATCCATAAGGATAATCAATACACATAATATCAGTATCATAATAAGAAAGGAATACTTCTCAATCAACCTTACTTAGCCTTAGTCAAGACTTGGGTCATCCACCTCTAGTCAACTTACCTCACGGAAGGTGTATCAAGAAAAAATCCCAGCTATTCATTCTTCATAAGATAATTCACTTAGTTTATACCTACTTTTAAAGACATGGGGCTTCTCCCCTTTCAGAAACTTACAAAAGCGAATGGGTATTCACCTATTGCCTTATTCACTTTTATATTGCGGGTACTCAATCTCATTATATGACATGGGTACTCATCTCCACATCATTTAATAAGGAGCATGGGTACTCGACTCCATATCCCTTCATCATAAAAAGAACATGTGGACTCACCTCTTGTTCAATTCTAAGGAGTATGGGAATCATGTCATATCCTTTCACATAGAGGTCAAGGGTAATCGCCTCTAGCCTCATCAATTACATAATCTTTTAGTCTAGATTTATTTTAGGTGAGCAATCCTTTCATACCTAGAATCATTCATGTGAGTAATTCTTTAACATTCATACATTCATAATTAAGCAATTCATGTGGGAAGTATACCTTCCTCAACAATAACATCAATTACCAACAATTCACATCATAAGCTTTACTCTCAAAGCCCTAGATATCATGATCATCATATAAGCTTCATTCTCAAGCAATTCTAATCATAATTCATCAATCCTATCAGGACAAGCGTAAACCCACAAAGTTTCCCTTCATGGCACCAACCCAATTGCATCAATTCTAGGTTATAATCATGGAATATGCATGGGTACATGTAATTTCACTCTAAAAACATGTAATTCTACTAATTCTATCACAAACAATCACAATCAACTTAATTGGATCAACAATCATCATAACCCACAACATTGGAAGAAACCCTAGCTAGAATTAGGGAATTCTTCATCAAATTGGCGGAATTCTGGGGGACTCCATGAATGGAAGATATCCATGGATTAGAAGCTATCATACCTTGATTAAAAATCCCTCACAAGCTTGAAAATTGGAGACTTGAACTTGACCTAGCTTCACTTTCTTCCTTCTTCTTCCAACTTCTACAAAGAGAATTTTTGCGAGGAGTTTTGGGTTTTCTTATGGGATTTGAGAGAATGACTTGAATGAGGGGTTTTGAGGTTTAAAAATACATATATATATGTTGTTTAGACTTAGGCAAAATGATAGCACTTCAATTTATTTAAACCCAAAAAAGACCCTCAAGCTTTCAACTTAACCGTCCCAAAAGGCCCACCTACGAGACCCCGCCAACGAACCATGGATGGACCTACGGTCTGTCCTGGTTGGGTGTGGTTTTGATAGAGATTTTGGGGCCATCGATGAACCCCTAGCCACGAGTTGTGGACCCATCCATAGGGCGTGGATCCTGGCCATGGTTCACTACCTTCGACAGTTTTCTTGAGCCCATGGTTGGTCCTTGTGAGGTGGCACCTTAACGTTCTAACATCCTACCGACCGGAACTTGAGGAGCTTGGGGAGGAGCTTCTTGTTATGCATTCTCCCTCCCATTCCTTCTAGCATAAGATCTTTGAGTAGTATCCTATAGAGCTTCGAATAATGATTAGGAGAGAGAGACCTTATAAAGCTAAACTTAATCGTACGAATTTAGAGTAATGAAAAAAGTTGTGTTTCCTAATCATCTAGTATCCTATCATTCATTAATGTGGCACGCTTCACACTCATGAACAAGACTCTACTCAATGTGGCTCATGCGAAATCCTATGACCATTCTAAACATTGTGCTTTGATTAACAAGTTTGTCATGACCTATGGGTACCCCCTTAGATGTTAACACGGCGTATAGGACCCCGAGAGACCCCATACAAGACACTTAGCATTCATAACATAAGAAATAGAACAAAGGAAGTAAAGATAATAGTTCAAGTTCAATAATTTTATAAAAGTAAAGCGGAAGTCTAAAAGACTATGTCTCAATACCCATCTAATATAATAGAATGAAATTCGGCCTAGCCCATACATCATGTCCAAAACTAAAAAAATAAGAAAGAAACTAAGAGCAATGAGAATCCTTCCTCGAAGCATGAGGTCTCACTAGAGTTTGGGAACCTTGCAATCAACCACTAGCCGCAAAAATTGAAAAACCTGACTGTCGGACCCTACATTTGGTGAAACATAGGCAAGAGTATGCATTAATAAAAAATAATGTACCAAGATGAGAGCTATGCATAAAACATTTAATTCATGCTAAAAGAGGACATTTAATGATAAGCAATTGATCAAGCTAAAACATGATATAAAAGGGTTAGAAACATAGGTCATAAAACATGGTCAATGCAAGATAACATCATTTGAACTCTTTGAATACATATGAGATACTTATTGAAGTAACCTTAGTGCATTATTAATGTGAGAATTAACCTTAACCAACATAAAGACCATGTGAGCTATTACATGATCCCTCGGTATCTGACACACCGAAAAGGGTTGTCCTACTTGCCAAGGTAAGGACCATGGACTTCTAGCTTAGGTGGATCCACTAGCTAATGTATATCTAGACAATCAACCTATAGGGGTACATAGGTAAGGGATAAGGATATTTTTTCTAGAAATCAGACCTCTACTAACGGGAGAGCCTCCATCTAAATATCCTCTCGGTGCTAAGCATAAATCCCACGATAGTCATTTCGTACTTATTCTTATTATCCATGGAAGGGCACGTCATCTTTCCAATCAAATTTACTTCATTATCCATGGAGAGGTATCATTCAATAACCAATCCAAGCTAGATTTCGTTGGGATAGCTCTTAATCTTTAATTCAATTAGGTGAGAAGACCTTTCAATCCTAGAATCCTTATTTTATGAGAAAACCTTTCATATCATGCTTTCATGTGTATATGAGATTAATCCTTTCAACAACACAACATTAACATCATCATTGATACTTTACTCCCAAAGCATCCTTAAAACATATGCATAGATTTCATAAGAACATGCATAATTCCATAATTTAGCTTTCAAGGTTCAAAACCAACTTTCAATCTTCAACATTTAGAAATAATGGGTTAGATATGAATTTCATGATAAATTCATGTAATTCTATCAATACATGCTTAATTTCATAAAAATCTTCCTTCATAATCAAAATCCCTCATTATATGATAATAACTTGAAAAAAACTTGGGGATTACATGGGTTCATGGGGAAATCATCATAAAATCATACCATTTCATCAATTCATGCATAAGAGATCATAATTCAATCATTCAAATCAATAATCAAGAGAACTCATGACAATTGAAGTAAACCCTAACTCAGTTGGGGATTTATAACTTCGAATATAAGAGGATTTGGGAATTCCATAAATGGAAGGAATCCATGGATGAAAACTATCATACCATAAATCCACTTGCCAATCTTCCATGGAGGAATTGATACTTGACTTGGAACCCTTGGTTGAATCCTTTTTCTTCAAGCTTTCAAGAGAGAGAAATATTTGAGAGTTTTTCTTTTTGGTGAATTTGAAGAGAATGAACTAATTTGGGGGTTGACATCACTTACATAGGGGTCTTAGTGAAGGGTAAAATGATGTATTATAGGGATAAAATAATTGGGGAAAGACCCAACTGCCCCTAAACTCAACTGCCAGATCACCACTCACGGCCACGACCGATGGACCGTGGACAGGACGATGGTTCGTCATGCACGACCATCATTCATGGTAAGGAACATGAGTTTGGGGGTCTAGACCATGGGCTCTCGATCACTGACCATGGTTCCACCGATGGTCCATTGGTTCCGATCGTGGTTCCAACCTTCTGAACCCTTCTTTTAGGTACCATCAATAGACCACCCCTACGGTCCATGGTCCCATCCAGGGCCATGGGTGGCCTCCGTTGGTTGGCACCTGCAGCCTCTGAAAAAAGGTTGTCTTACCCTCTTTTGGATCTGGGGTGTTACACATCGCGAAGGGCACCACAGTTCGTTGTGGTGCCCGTGGTAAAGTGGACAGTGTCCTCCCCAAGGTAGGCTCCTCTCACGAGCCCCTAGACGGCTTGTCATGGTAAACGTGGAGGGGCAAGGCCACATGGAACTTTCTCCCAAGCCACTGGTCAAGGACCACGGATGCCACCACGAACCGTGATGTCCTTGACGTCTTGTGTGGGCCTCCATCTGGAGGTTCACGTCAGGTGTAAGTCGGGTCTTTTCCTAATTATTTTATCTTGATACTATGTAATTTTTCCCTTACCTAGAACCCTTATATAATTTATTCTAACCCCAAAACGTACCCATTCAAGTCATTCTCTTAAATTTACTAAAGATGATCAAGTTCTTCCTCTCAAAAATATTTCTCTCTAGAAAGTTGAAGATGAAGGGCTCAACCTAGGGTTTCAAGGAAAGTCTCCAATTCCACCATTCAAGTCATTCTCTTAAATTTACCAAAGATGATCAAGTTCTTCCTCTCATCCATGGATTTCTTACATTCATGGAGAATTCTCCTATTTTCAAAGTTAGAAATGCCCAATTGAGTTAGGATTTTTCTTCTACGTTGTGTGTTCTTTTGATTATTGATCTAATTGTTTGAATTATGATCTCTTGTGTATGAATTGATGAAATTCTATGGCTTTATGACGATTCACCATGAACCCATGTAATTCCCATGTTTTCCATATTATGATGATATGGTATGGGTATTGGATTATGAATGAAAAGTTTATGAAATTAAGCATGTTCTTATGGGATTTATGTAAATATTTTAAGGATTCTTTGAGAGTGAAGTATCAATGATAATGTTGTTGTTGTGTTGTTGAAAGGATTTTCTTATATACACATAAAAGTATGATTGTTAAAGGTTTTCTCACATAGTAAATATTCTAAGGTTGAAATGCCTTCTCAACTAAATGAATCAAAGATAAGGAGGTATCCTAATGAAACCTATATTAGATTGGTTATTGAATGATGCCATTCCATGGATGACTTATAACCTATCATGGATTGGCAAGATGACGTGCCCTTCTATGGATAATGAGAACAAGTGTCACAACCCGAGAGCACCCCCTAGTCGTAACAGGGCGTACTCAACCCCGAAGGAGTCTTATACAAGCCTCATAGTCATTCATTGCATTCAATAATGAAAATAGCGTGGAATTAAAATCTTTATATTTAAAACCATACGAATCAAAACATTTAATACTAACAGAAATCTTTCAAAAGACACGGTGGAAGACTAAGTCTCACATGGCCATCTTAGACAAAACTTTAACAAGATAAGGTCATGGCCCTTTACAATTGAAGTCTGAACAATAGTCTCCAAAAATAAGAAAGAACTAGAAACAATAAGAGTCTTTGTCCTTGACCTATGAGGACATACCAAGTCTTGGAGGAAAACTCTATCCAAGCACTTCAATCCTAGCTAGAATCAATCACTTGCCAGAATCTACACTTGTAGTAAAATAGGAAAATATGGGTTAGCACACAAAAATGTACTAAGTATGATGACCACGCAAAAACATGCTTTAAAAGGGACATCCTGGTTGGAAACCATGCATTATGCCACTTTTTAGAAATATCATGTACAATAGCATAAGTGACATAGAATACAAGTACAACAATCATGCAAGTCATAATACCACATTTAGACAATATCATCAAGTAAACCATTTCCTTTACCTTAGACCTTCACTTCAAGTAACCTTCAAGCTATGCCTTGTGCAATGTATGGGTAGCATCCCATACCACCACCCACACTAAGGCACCACCTTAAGGTCACCAAAAGTGAACTTACCATTCCTTCATTTTCACCTTTACACAATATCCATACAAGACACATAAACATCACATGAATCACGTCATCATATTATGCTTTATTGTGTAAAGGTGGAAAGGTTGAATGGTAAGTTCACTTTTGGTGACCTTAAGGTGGTACCTTAGTATGGGTGGTGGTATGGGATGCTATTCATACATTGCACATGGTATAACTTGAGGGTTCCTTGAGGTGAAGGATTAAGGTGAAGGTAATGGTTTATATGTTGATTTTGTTCAAATGTGAAAATATGACTTGAATGTTTGTTGTGACTTGTATTATGCCTCTATTACTATTGTTCATGAAGTTTTAACAAATGGCATAAAAGCATGACTTTCAAACACAATGTCCTTTTTAAGCATGTTTTTGCATGGCTATCATACTTAGTACTTAATTGTGCTAACCCATATTTTCTTTACCTTTATGATGTGTAGGGATTGGCACTCAATTTAATTCTCCCTAGTTGAAGCTTTGATTAGAGTTCTTCCAAGAAATCTTTTGGTATGTCCTCATAGATCGAGGACAAGGACTTTTAATGTTTCTCGTTCTTTCATGTAATAGACTATTCTAGATTTTCTATTGTAAAAGGGGTGTGTCCTTACTCTTGTCCAAAGTTTTGTCTCAGATGGCCATGTGAGATATAGACTTCCACTTGCTTTTAAATGAGTATTTTGATTGTTGGATTTAAATAAGTTTTAATTCTGCACTATTTCCAAAGTTTTGTCTCAGATGGCCATGTGAGATATAGACTTCCGCTTGCTTTTAAATGAGTATTTTGATTGTTGGATTTAAATAAGTTTTAATTCTGCACTATTTCTAAGTATCTTATGTTATGAATGCTATGAAGCTTGTATAAGACCCCTTCGGGGTCGAGTACGCCGTGTCGCATCCGAGGTCTAGACTCGGGTCATGACTGCTTAGCCCATTCATCATGTCCAAAACTGAAATACAAGAAGGAAAATATTGCAATGAAAGTCCATCTATGAAGAATGAGGACTCACCATAGCTCAGGAACCTCAAAATCAACCATTGGCCACGAAACTGAGAAACCTGACTGTCGAACACTACATTTGGAGAAATGTAGGCATGTGTATGGGTTAGTACAAAATAATATACCAATTAATATAGCAATTCATACACCATTTTAATCATGCTAAAAGAGGACATTTCATGACATGTAATTGACCAAGCTAAAACATGATATAAATGGGTTAGAAAACATAAGTCATAAAACCATGAACAATGCTAGCTAACATCATTAAAACCTTCAAACACCTACAAAATACTTCTTGAAGTAACCTTAGTTAATTATTAATGTAGGAAGTAGCCTTAACCGATGTAGAGACCATGTGAGCTATAACATGATCTCCCGATATCTGCCACACCGAAAAGGATTGTCCTACTTGCCAAGGTAAGGACCATAACTTCTAGCTTAGGTGGATCCACTACCTAATGCATATCTTGATAATCATCCTATGGGGGCATATAGGCAAGGGATAAGGAGATTGCTTCTAGAAACCTAGACTTTACTAATGGGAGAGCTTCCATCTCAATATCCTCTTGGTGCTAACAATAAATCGCACAGAATAGTCATTTCTTACTTGGTCTTATTGTCCATGGAAAGGCACGTCATCTTGCCAATCCAAGCTAACTTTCATTAGGATAGCTCTTAATTTTTTTATTCAATTAGGTGAGAAGACCTTTCAACCTTTAGAACCCTTATTATGTGAGAAAACCTTTCACGTCATGCTTTCATGTGTTTATGAGAAATTCATTTACAAAACACAACAACATCATCATTGATATTTTACTCTCAAAAAATCCTTAAAACAATTGCATAGATTTCATAAGGACATGCGTAATTCCATAATTTACCTTTCAAGTTTCACAACCCACTTTCAATCATACACATTTACAAAACATGGATTATCTATGGGTTTCATCAAAAAATCATGTAAATCTACCAATGCATGTTTAATTTCATAATTAAAATCCCACATCACATGATCACAACTTGAAAACATGGAGATTACGTGGGTTCATAGGGGAAATCATCATAAAATCATAGTATTTCATCAATTCATAAATAAGAGATAATAATTCAATCATTTAAATCAATAATCAAAAGAACCCATGATAATTGAAGAAAACCCTAACTTACTTGGGGATTTCTAACTTTGAAAATAGAGGAATTAGGGAACTCCATGAATAGAGGGAATCCATGGATTAAAACAATCAAACCTTGGATCCAATTTCTAATGTTTAATGGAGGAATTGAGAGTTGTCTTCAAACCCTAGGTTGAATGCTTCTTCTTCAAGCTTTCTAGAGAGAGAAATATTTGAGAGTTCTTCTTTTTGGTGAATTTGAAGAGAATGAAGTGAATGGGCTAATTTTGGGTTAAAACCACTTATAAAGGGGTCTTAGTGACGGGAAAAAAGATGTAGTATAGGAATAAATTAAATAGGAAAAGACCCAACTGCCCCTGAACTTAACTAACAACCCCCACCGATGGATCGTGGTTATGATGACAGCCATCGTGCTCGACTGTTGTTTGTGGTCAGGAACTTGATTCTAGGCCTTTAGACCATAGGCAGTCGACCACAGACCATGGTTTGACTAACGGTCCATTGGTTAGGCCATGGTTTCTTGGCCTCTGATGGTCCTGGTGTGACCAGTGCACGGACCAACCTACGATCCGTGGTCCTATCCACGGGCCGTGGTTGGCCTCGGTGGCTAGCACCTGCAACTCCCTGAATTTTTGTTCTCTTTCCTCTTTCGAATCTGTGGTAATACAATATCTTCCACTTAGGGTCATTCATTCTTGAATGAGATCCAAGCTAGTATGAAAAGAGTAGGAGAGGAACTAACAACACAACCATCAACGTAACTTCATCTAAATGCATATAACCAAGGAGGAACTATCAACTTCGAGCTAGGATGAAATCAAAACAACATAAGAGGGGTGAAACTAAATCTAACAGCCCATTATTCATGCAATACACACCCAAGGAGGAAACATCAAATTTGAGCTAACTTTCGAGGGGGGAACATCAACTACAAGCTAGAAACATGCTCATATCATCATGTCGTGTAGTCTACATGCAATTCATACTCTTTGTCTCCCTTGACTTTTCCTTAAGTTTCTCCTCTTCAATCTGTTGTGCATGAACCATGAGACGAGATATGTCCATGTCATTAATGAGCATGGAGGTACGGGACTCTTTAACCATAATTTCGAACACATTGAAAACGAACATTCTCATCCTTGCCATTGAATTGGCAAACATTGTTGGAACATATTTTGAAAATTGTGTGAAATTTAGAGCATATTCCCTCACACTCATACTTCTTTGTCAGCGGTTAATGAACTCAAGCACCTTGGCTTCCCTCATCTCAAGGGGAAAAAACTTATCAAGAAAAGCAGCCTTTAAACTTCTCCTAATTAAGAGGACCCGCATCTTCCAGTCTCTCTTCTTTCCATTGGTTGAACCAAATTCGATTCATACCTTTAAGTTGAAAAGCATCCAACTCCAGCTTTTCTACCGGCTTCACTCCCATGATCATCAACACCTTGAAGACCTCATCAATGAACTCTTGAGGATCTTCCTCAACCATAGAACCATGATACTTCAGAGGATTCATCCTAGTGAAGTTCCTTACTCTAGATGTTGTCGTACCCACATTTGGGTTCACGGGAACCGCAACCTCCCTATTTGCTTGAGCCATCATGGCTTGAGCCAACACTTTAAATGCAACCCTAAACTTAACGTTGGTCACTTGCTCAGCCAAAGGATCCATCGGAACTTGAGGAGCTTAGGGAGGAGCTTTTTGTTCCACATTCTCTCTCACATTCCTTCTAGCATAAACTCTTCGAGTAGCCGTATCTTGTAGACCATTGGATAAGGAATAGGAGAGAGACCTTATAGAGTTAAACTCTATCGCATGAATTAAGAGTAATGAAAGAAGTGGAGTTTCGTAATAATCTTGTAGCCTCTCATTCATAAATGTGGTGCTCTTCACACTAATGAACAAGACTCTACTCGACATTGTCTATGAGACATCCTAGGACAAAGCTAAACCTTGTGCTCTGATTATTAGTTTGTCATGACCCAGGGTACCCCCTACATGTAACATGGCGTATAGGACCCCGAGAGACCCCATACAAGCCACTTAGCATTCATAACATAAGAAATAGAACAAACGAAGTAAGACAATAGTCCAAGTCCAATAGTTTTTTTTTTATAAAAGAAAAGCGAAATTCTAAAATACTTGTCTTAATAGCCATCTAATACAATCGAATTAAATTGGGCCTATCCTATTCATCATGTCCAACTAAAATACAAGAAGGAAACTAAAACACCGTCCTCAAAGCATGAGGACTCACTAAAGCTCGAGAACCTTGAAATTAACCACTAGCCACGAAACTGAAACCTGACAATTGGACCCTACATTTGGGGAAATGTAGGTTAGACTATTTGTTAGTACAAAACAATGTACCAAGTATGATAGCTATTCATACACCATTTTAATCATGCTAAAAAAAGACATTTAATGGCATGCAATTGACCAAGCTAAAACATGATATAAAATGGTTAGAAAACATAAGTCATAAAACGATAATCAATGTACTCTAACATCATTAAACCCTTTGAACGCCTATGAGATACTTCTTGAAGTAACCTTAGTCAATTATTAATGTGGGAAGTAGCCTTAATCGACATAGAGACCATGTAATGACAACATGATCCCCAATGTCTCCCACACCAAAAAGGGTTGTCCTACTTGCCAAGGTAAGGACCATGACTTCTAGAGAGAGAAATATTTGAAAGTTCTTCTTTTTGGTGAATTTGAAGAGAATGAACTTAATCGTATAATTTGGGGTTAAAATCACTTATATAGGGGTCTTAGTGAAGGGTAAAATGATGTAGTACAGGAATAAATTAATTAGGAAAAGATCCAACTGCCCCTGAACTTAACTGCCAGCCCCTAGCGACAGACCATTGACAACAGACCGTGGTCAGGATGACAGGTCCTCTTGCACGACCGTTATTCATGGTCTGGAACTTGATTCTTGGCCTTTGGACCACGGGCTCTCGACTACAGATTGTGGTTTGACCAATAATCTATTGGTCAGGCCATGGTTTCATGACCTATAATTATCCTTGGGGTGACCAGTCCACTGACCATCCTACGGTTTGTGGTCCAATCCGCGGGCTGTGGTTGGCCTCTGTGGGTGGCACCTGTAACTCCCTAAATTTTTGTTATTTTTCCATGTTTCAATCCAAGGTGTTACAATGCTATCTTTTAAAGTTTATAGATATCGTATACGAGGGTGAGAACTTGGCGTCTTGGATCAGCCTTTGTCCTTCTGTAGATATATGCTATCTTATTATTTGCATTTGAGATGGCTTATTGTGGTCCACTTTTGTCACTTGTATTTATCATCTTAGATAGCTCTATACTCGTGACTTCCATGTCTTGAGAGGGTATCTATTTCATTTAGTTTTTATTTTCTTTCCATTTCTATCTTTCCTTATTGTTAGTATTATTTATGTTTATTCATACCCTTGTACTCAATACTTGTCGTTCTAACTATGGGCATAATAACCCAGACTTCAGAAGACCTAAATAGATATTTATGTAAGTCACCCATTAGTTTTTAGTTTTGTGTCTAATTCAATCGACCATATGTTTTAGCACATAAAGAGTTAGGTAGTCCATGAGCCAATAGTTCGAAGGTCTTTGAGTCCTCTTTCCAATGCCATAGAGCTTTCTAAATTTTGAGCTTTGAGTAAAAAGTTATGACGGCTTGAGTGAAGCCTCGCCATTAATGTCATTTCATTCGTTTAAGGAAAGGGTATTTTGGTCTTTTCCTTTTTTTCACTTTTCTAAGAACGTTTTTGCTGACACAATTAGGGTTTTATCAAAGTCTAGATTACCTATTCACGTACCTAAACACATGGGGATTGAGAGAGAGGTGTCAAGAGGAGAAAAGGGGTGAAGTTCAACTGTTCTTCAATATTTGTGGAATTCTCCAAGAACATCATCCTTTCCAGGTATGTGAGGTTTCCCATAGTGATGGACTCGTTCATTCTCATGCCTATAATCTAAAATTCAACCATGAAATCGTTATATTAAGAGATTCTTGATTGGTTCTTGATTGTTGTTTCATTTTTTAACAATGGAAGTTCTTGAGTTTCTTGTGTTAAGGATCTTGAGCATGAGTTGTGATTCTGGATGAGATTCTTTTGTGTAATTTCTTTGAACTTGTGTTGGGTTTGTGCATCGTAAAGAGTTTATAAGAAATCACTCGATTCTAGATGAGTTAGGACCCGAATTGGAGTAGAAAAATTGGTCGGAATTCCAGGGAGGGGTGTGGGGAGACACGCCACCAATAGTACCCAAACTACTGCCCAATAGTTTGGGTCTGACACACTGTGCCAATGGTGTTTCCCAAACCTGGGCGCGCTACTCAGTACGCTTGGGTCTCCTGGTCCTTTTCTTTCTGTGCTTAGTTTCAGATCTGTTCCCTTGAATCGTGACTACATTCTATTCTTCATTTTATCTTCTAAAGTCTTCATTAATTGTTCAGAGATCCTACATGTCCCAATCACTGGTCTTAATTTACATTCAAAATTAAAGTGAGTTTAAGAGTAAAGTTCAAGAAGTCATTTTGAGAATTCTTTTGTAATAAAATATGGTTTTGAACTAAGTCCTGAGGAAATAATTATGAGAATGAGAAGAGTTGCATTCATGATTAGAAAAGAGTATAAGAGAACTAAGTATTCCCAAGTGTAACACTTTTACATTTAAAAGAAGAGAAAGATTGATTACTAAGTGAGTTTATGATTTCAGAGATATTTAAGAGTACTACCTCTTTTAGGAGGATTTATTGAGTAATTACCTCAAATAGGAAAAGGGTGATGTTTTATACATTTGAACATGAGTATATATATGATTGGGAGTACTATTGAGCACCGAAATGGGGATGGATTTAGATAATTCAGATTCCTCATAAACCATGTAACCAACATTGGTAAAGGATCGTACTTTTTAGATGACTCCTTATTGTTTTTAAGCATAACTTAGTGGATCTACTTAGTTAAGGTGTTCCATACCTCGGTAAGGTATAATATAATTCTGGTAGCATGGGCGAGATGTTACATCATCAAGTAGCTTATAGTGATGCTTGTCGTTAGAGAATCTCCCAAATAAGAGTAAAGAGTATCTTACTGTATTTTTTTTTATAGATTATTGAGATAATATATCCTGTTTTACAATGTTTTAAATGTTGCATCTATCATTGTTGCTTTTGTATTGGGGTCGAGTTGAGGTGAGTATGACTTCCAACCATATAATTTTAGTTGTTTATGCTTTCAGTTTTGCCCTTACATTCTCATACATATAATGTACTCACGTCATTCAACCTACATCTTATTATGATGCAGATACATGTGTTCACGATAATCAACATGCTCTCAGTTGATACCATTTGCACTCCAGCTAGCTTTGGTGGTCCTCCTTGCTTTTGGAGGGATTCACAATTGTCTAGGGTCCTATCCGAACATATATCTTAGTATTTTGAGGATTCGTAGATAGTTAGAAGTTGAGGAGTCTCTCACTATTTCCCTTGTTGATGTTTTGAGAATTTGAGTTGATTACTTATATTTATTTAAGTATTTCCATATATTCATTGAGTTAAGTTGTTGTTGAGACATTATGTGTTAATCTTTGCATTTGGAATTCCATTTTTCTCAATTAGGTCTTCCACTAAGTAGTTAGCTATGCCAAGGGTTTGCTCGGGGACCAATGATGATTCTTGAGTGCCGGTCATATCCAGGGTGTAGGCTCTAGGCATGAAAAACATGGTATGAGAGCATAGAGTTCAAAATTCCTAGGGTGTCTATGAAGTTGTGTATGTAGGGTCCTATTTATCACGGTGAAGCACGCCATATCTATAATTGGGACGCTATGACATTTAGGAAATATTTCACTTTCTTCTTACTCATTTCGTGCGATAGAGTTCAACTTTATGAATGTTTCTCCTAATTTATGCTTACGTGTGTCTTTTTAGATCATGCCTCCATGAAGAGCTATTCGAGAATGTCCTACTAGGAGGAATGTTTATTCTCAAGGCCAAGTGTTTCACAATGCACCAAAAGTGCAACCCCCTTTGGGAGATGTCACCAATGCTAAATTTAGGAATGTTATCCATATTTTGACTCAGGTTATGATAAATTAGGTTGGTCAATGAAAAGTAGATCACCAAGATGTGGTTGATACATCTAGGATCCATGAGATTCTAAGGATGAATCTCCTAGAGTTCTCAGGGTCGAAGGTCATTATAGATCCGGAGAACTTTGTGGAGGAACTTCAGAAAGTGTTTGAGGTTATGCAAGTTGCCGATGTAGAGCATGTGGAGTTAGGTTATATAAGCTCAAATGTGTTGCTAGAATATGGCATGACCAATGGAAGAAGGAAAGGGTAGAGAGGGCACCACCTTTGAGTTGGGTTGCCCTCGGAGAGGCTCTCTTGGGGTGTTTCTTTCCGCACGAGCTAAAGGAAGCAAAGGTAAGAGAATATTTTAATCTAAAATAGAAACCTATGAGCGTACAAGAGTACAACCTCAAGTTCACTCAACTATCTCGTTATGCTACACAAATTGTGGCTAATATAAGGAACAAAATGAGTTTCTTTGTGTCTGGGTTATCTTGGTTGTCAAGTAAAGAGGGTAAGACAGCTATGTTGATAAGAGACATGGTCATAGCTAGGCTCATGATTCATGTGCAGCAAGTTGAGGAAGATAACTTGAAAAACAGGGAAGAGTTTTATAGTAAAAGGGCTAAGGCATAAAATCATGAGTCCGGCTAGTAGAAGGTTGGAAATGTGAAACGACTCTCTTTTTAGCAAAGGTCACCTTGACCTGCTCCGTTGTCAGCTAGTGCGCCTAAACCAAAGAACAATGATAATTTTTGGAACCAGAACTCCCATAATTTAAGAACTCAACCTACTAGCCTAAGGGTAGTGTGGTCAAAGGGAAAATTGGATCCCCACACATGCTAAGTGTAGTAGGAACCACCAGGAGCTAGTTGTGATGACTCAAGTGGCTTCTTTACGTGTAAGTGGGTCAGTTTATGAGAGAGTGCCCTAAGATCAAGCAGGGAAATGGGGGAGAAGACAAAAAAGCTCAATCATTTTCAATGGATTTGGCAGACAAAGTTAGAGTGAGAGGAGCTACTTTAGGGATGGGCGGAGGAGCAAACCATCTGGATACTATAACCAGTCGTCAAGATCAACAAAACTTACTAGATGTTGTCACTGGTACACTTAAAGTCTTTACTTTTGATGTTTATGCATTAACTGATGAAGGTGTAAGTTTGTCTTTTGTTAATCCTTATGTAGCCATGAGGTTTGAAATTTCCCCCGAACAACTTCTTTAGACTTTTAGTATTTCCACACCTATTGGTGAGTCTATTCTAGTAGAAAGAGTTTTTGTGATTATACAATCTTTCTCAATCAGAAGGACACCATGGTTGACTTAGTCGAGCTAGACATGAAGGACTTTAATGTTATTCTAGTATGGATTTGCTTTATGGCTCATATGCGTCAATGGATTATAGAACTCGAGTAGTCTAGTCTCAGTTTTCTAATGAGCATGTTTTAGAGTGGAGGAGCAGTTCAGCAGTGCCTAAGGGTCGCTTCATCTTCGACTTAAGGCCAGAAAGTTAGTCTCTAAGGGGTGTATCTATCACTTAGTCCGAGTTAATGACTCAAGTATGGAGACACAACTTATTTAGTCAGTTTTAGGACTGATAGGTCTTTCTAGATTATCTTCTCGGAGTCGTTCTTGAGAGATAAATAGACTTCAGAATAGACATCCTTCCTGACACTCAATATATCTCTATTCGGCCAATTAGAATGGATCCAGCTGAGTTAAAAGAGCTAAAAGAGCAGTTGAGAGATCTTCTTGATAAGGGTTTCATCCGATCTAGTGTCTCACCTTGGGACGCTCTGGTCTTATTTGTGAGGAAGAACAATAGTTCTCTTAGATTGTGTATATATTATCAACAGTTGAACAAGGTCACCATAAATAATAATTATCCCCTTTCAAGAATTAATGATATTTTGAACCAACTTAAGGGTGGCATGTGCTTCTCTAACATGCATCGTAGATTTGGCTATCATTAGTTGAGAGTACTGGAAAGTGACATTCTGAAAAATAGCAATCAGGACCCGTTATGGTAACTTTGAGTTCCTTATGATGTCTTTTGTCTTGACCAATGCTCCCGCAGTATTCATGGACCTTATGAACAAACTGTTTAAGCCATATCTTAACATGTTTGTTATTGTATTTATTGATGACATACTGATTTATTCGCGCAATAAAGATGATCATGCTAGTCATCATAGAATAGTCCTCCAAACTCTTAAAGATTATAAAATTTATGCCAAATATTCTAAGTGTGAGTTTGTCTTAAGTATGTGGCATTCTGAGGTCACATTTTATTTGGCGAAAGAATTCGAGTTGACACTAAAAAGATTGAAGCAGTACAAAACTAGCCTAGACCCATATATCCAATTCATATAACGAGTTTATTGGGTTGCCTAGTTACTACAGAAGGTTCATCGAGAGGTTTTCATCTATTTCATGCCGGTTTACTAATTTGATTTAGAAAATGGCTAAATATCAATAGCCTGGAGGGTGAGAAGAGATTTCAATAATTGAAAACTCAGTTAACTGCTTCTCTAGTTTTGACCCTACCAGATGGTACAAAAGGCTTTGTTTTTAATTGTGATGCGTCCAGAGTTGGACTTGGTTGTGTATTGATGTATAATGGTAAGGTTATAGCCTATGCCTCCAAACAACTTAAGATTCACGAGTTGAATTACCCGACTAATAATCTTGAGTTGGCAACATTAGTGTTTGCTTTGAAAATATGGTGTCACTATCTATAGTTTTCACGTGGATGTGTTCACCGACCAATAGAGTGTCCAATATCTTTTTAGTCAGAAAGAGCTTAATCTCAGAAAAAGGAGGTGGTTAGAGTTGCTCAAGGACTATGACATGAGCATCCTTTATCACCCTAGTAAGGCTAATGTAGTTGCTGATGCTTTGAGCAGGTTAACCATGGGAAGTACTGTTCATATTTAGGAAGGCAAGAAAGAGTTTGCTAAGGAAGTTCATAGACTTGCTCGTTTTGGAGTTTGTCTATTGGATTATAGTGAAGATGGAGTTGTGGTGATGAATGGGGGTGTATCATCACTAGTGTCCAAAGTGAAGGAGAAACAAGATAAAGACCCTCTTTTACTTGAGCTAAAGGTGAATGTTTATAAACAATAGGTGATAGCTTCTGCACAAGGGGAAGATGGTGTGTTTAGGTATCAAGGTAGATTGTGTGTACCAAAAGTGGATGAATTCCAGCAGAGGATCATTGTAGAGGCTCGTTGTTACAGATAATCGATCAATAGTGATTCTGCAAAGATGTAACATGACTTGAGAATAGTCTATTGCTAGAATAATATGAAGGGGTGCATGGCAGAGTTTGTTGCTAAGTACCAGAATTGCCAACAAGTTACGGTCAAGCACAAAAGGCCTGATGGTGTGGCTTAGAACATAGATTTTTTGGAATGGAAGTGGGAGATGATTAATATGGACTTCATTATTGTCTTGTCGCAGTCTCGCATGCAAGATGATTTGATTTGGGTGATTGTAGATTGGATGACTAAATTAACCCATTTCTTCTCGGTAAACACTAAAAAATTTCCAAGGTTTATGCTAGATTGTATATTCAAAAGATAGTTCAACTACAGGGAGTTCCTGTGTCTATCATTTCAGATAGGGGTGCATAATTAACCGCTCACCTTTTGATCTCTTTAAAGAAAGGATAACGTTCGAAGGTGAAACTTCGTACTACTTTTCATCCTCAGACTAATGGCCAAGAAAGGCACACAATTCAGACCCTAGAGGATCTGTTTAGGGAATGCGTTATAGATTTCAAATGTAAGTGGGATGACCACTTTCCTCTCATAGAGTTTGCTTACAATAATAGGGATCACTCCAACATTCAGATAACCAACTATGAGGCTCTTTATGGGCGAAGGTGTAGATCTCGATTTGGTTGGTTTGAGGTTGCTGAAGTTTAGTTGATAGGGTCAGGCTTGGTTCATCAAGTAATGGTAAAAGTGAAGATTATTCTGGAGAGGTTGAAAACAACGCAAAATCATTAGAAATCCTACATAGATGTTAGGAGAAGGGACTTGGAATTTGAGGTTGATGATTCGGTCTACTTGAAAGTTTCACCTATGAAGGGTGTCATAAGTGTTTCTAAGAAAGGGAAACATAGTCCCTGGTACATTGGTCCTTATAGGATATCCAAGAGAGTTGGCAATGTAGTTTATGAGTTAGAGTTACTTTCAGAAATTAGCTGCATTTCAGCCGGTGTTCAATGTATCCATTCTAAAGAAGTGTTTGTGTGATCCTTCACTTATTGTGCCTACAGAGAGTATTGGTATCAAGTACAGCCTATCTTATTAAGAGATGCCCGTTCAGATTCTTGATCGCCAGGTATGAAAATTGAGAACCAAAGAGGGTGCATCAGTCAAGATCTTATGGAGGAATCAATTTTTTGAGGAAGTGATTCATTAACTTTTCGAAGACACTTCATCCAATTCTAAGCGTCAATGATCGTAAATCAGTATATAACCCAACTAAATGAATTGGGATCGAATCCCATAGGGAGCTGTACGTGTTTCAGATTCAATTGGGAAGTGTGAACATGGTCAACTCAGTCATAGGAATAGAAATGATCGAATAAAGACATCATTCAAATTCAGGGGTGACACGAATGTCAAATGGGGGATTTTGGTTTTGATTAACACCTACAAATAGTCACAAATAATACGAGTTAACAATAATGAGATGGGTTCTTGGGATGTGATCGATTATAGGTTAATACATATAGGTAATTACAACTATTAATAAATATCTAGATACTAGTGAGTAGGCTAGGCTATAGTCGAGGTAAATTTTCTCTTGAACAATTTACCCCGAATCAGGTGATTTTTCTCGATCATCAACAAGTATGCAAAATAAGAGCAGACCACACCTTAATCCATTCACTCTCTTTAGTTGAATGTGTGGGATTGGGTTTCAGATTCACTCTCTCGAGCTGAACCCATGTCAACCCAATACCCACAAACCATCAATCAATAATTTTAGTTCTGAAATCTCTCTCTCGAGCAAGTCAAGAACACAATCATAGAACTGCATTTGCAACTACATTTCTAAAATTAAACCACAATTAATGATTGAACTCACTTTTAAATAGCATTTAAACTAACAATTAGCATCACCCATAAGCTAAATCAGCCCATAATCACATAATAACACCCCAAGAATTAGGGTTTTAGCTAGACATTATAAAAAGGTAAAAATTGTTACCAAATTGATTATCCATCAACTGGATAAGAGTAATTTCATCCTTACAATGCTCCAATTTTATGAACTTCAAAGACCCATTTCCAATTTCTCAAAAGTGAATTTCTTCATCCCCTCAAAGCTATGAATATTTGATACTAAACTAAATGTTCAAAAACTTATTTATAGTCGCAAAAAATGTCCTGCGAAGTTTCAATTGGCGATATAAGTGGGACTGGCCGAACCACTCGATGAGCTGCCCTTTGCTATATTCCATTGCCATTTTGCCTTAGTACTTAGCATCCTCAGGGTCTGTAACTTTAGGTGATCTATCTTGGCTTTGCGGAATCACATGACGATCTGCTGACTGCTCTTTTTCATTGCCAAATTTATTATTTCCTTTCGGGCTTGGCACACTGGAACTTTTGGCAGTCTGATAAGCAACTCGGTGACACGCTGAGTGCTCTTGGCGATCCTCAGGCTCAGCCATCTTCATTTCTTCAGCCTATTTTGTTCATTTTTGCCTGTTAGTGTCCTTTCTTTATTCGTCAATCCATATTCCTCAAAATCAAGGATTTAACATTAGTTATTGGTACAAAATAAGCATTTGAGGACACTAAATCTATTTAAATAAAGCCCTAAATGAGCCCAAATCACGAACTTATCAACAACCCCAACTTAAAATTTTGCTTGTCCTCAAGTAAAACTCAAGTTCAACAGCTGATAAAGATGTATCAAATCGTGCTACAAAAGACTCAATCATAAATGCACACAACAAGACTCAACTTACTCATGCAAGGATCAGCTGTGCGCTCAAAGATTCAAGTTGTGACTCACCATTATCAAAGATTCTCAAGTTCACAATACTTGCTTCAAATGCAAGTTCAAGCAAGATAAAGGTACTCAAATGACTTCACAACATAGATAATTCAATATTCACACACAATTCTTCAACAATTTATAGCTTCGGAATCACATACAACTCTCACACTCACAAAGATGAACACATGCATGACTTCACCCATAGGTTTGCCCTTATTTTCTAATCAACATTTGTTTAGCTCACTCAAGATCAAAAAGGTCTTTTCAAGGCTTGTAACGGGGCTGAGTGTAAAGGTATAGGCATTTAGTCTCAATGGATGCTAACCTCATGAAATGTAGTCTGAATATCACTTTTCTTCCTTTTCTTTAGCATTTTTACTCATGCTCAAAATTTACCCCATTATTTGACTTCAAATTTCCGGGCACCCCATTTCTTTTGCAACTATCAAAACTTTATTTCACAACTTATTCATTCTTTTTCTTTTTCTTTCTTCTTTACTTCCTCTTTTTTTTTATGGAGGGGTTCCATTCTTTTCAAGATCATGGCTCAAAGGAGAATTCTTCACATTTCTTGATCTACCTTCTCTTTTCACCACACCCCCAACTTAGGTTTTTGGACTAAGTTGGCTATTCAAGCAAACCACACTTCATGAGGATTATGGGTGAATGGATAAAGAGGGGTCTCAATTGCATAAAGTTTCTTCCTTGAAATGGATAGGCTCAAAGGGGTTTCAAGCAAGTTTCACTCTTCAAAATTGTTTCCTCAGATCATTTCAAGAGCTTGCATCACTTAGTCAACTAAGCCAATAGGGAAAATTCTAGGTGTCATCACACAAGGTTCATGATAAGCTCATCACACAAGGCATTGACACTAATATCAAACGAGACTCCACACTTTTGTTAGTGTGCAATGTTCATCACAAGAGACTCATTCGATAATCGACTAGTCAAAATGAGATGTAAAAAGTTCACATATTGGCTATCCAACTTCATTTGGCCTCATCATAGCCGCGCATTCATTTCTCTTCGATTAAGAGCGCTATTCAAGTCATCGGTATTGATCATGAACGGTCACATGCACACATAATAAGAAATGGAAATTTTTTTTTAGATGGGTGAAAAACCATTTTCATTCATAACAATGAGCCATAAGCTCAAACATCCACAAGATAGAAACCAAAAATATAGTTTAAAACTACAAAACCCAATATATACAAAATATAGTCACAAGAGGTAGGTATGGAAATACCTCACCCCACCACAAATAAAAAGGCAGTTGTCCTCTAATACAATAAACATAATCAAAAGTCAATAAAAATGACAGAGAGGGAGGTAAAGAAAGGTCATGTCTACACATGTTCCATCTGTTAGGGCATCAATAACCAGGGTCACACTCTGATCCTGGGCCTTAGTGCTTGGGGTAGCAGCAACACTGGCTCCACTAGAGCCTACTATGGACGTCTTTGTCAGCGATGTCTGAATGAATGACTGTACAATTGTCTCCTCTAAATCAAGCAGGTATCCATAAATGGTCTCCTCCTGAGCATCCAGCTGCTCCTCGTCCGTCTATGCCTCTGACTCATTAGCTACCACATCATCCATAGGCACATCTCTAGTGGTGGCTAGAGGCATCTCAAAACTGACTGGAGCATCCTGATCCTCAGCTGACTCAAAGAGGAAAGTTATGTCTGTGGACTTCATATAGTCCACATCCTTTCTCAAATCTACAACCTTGGCTTTTAAAGCCGTCACCTCTAAAGTAACCCCCTGTCAACTCTCACAAGTCTCTACTCTCGTTGTGAGAGCGTAAATAGATGTCCGGAAGGGTGTCCACAGAACTAAGACAACCCGTTCAATCATCCAACGCACCTCGACGTATAATTGGGTAGCCCGAACATCGGTAGAATGGGCTAGGTGCCCCATCCTGAGGATCATGGCCTGAGTAATCCTTGTGGGCTGGGAAACAACAAAAGAACCAGGAGTCTGGGAAGAAGTAGAAGCGGGTTTACCTGAAGGCTCGGTGGCTGGAGTAGGCAAAGATGCTTGTGCAAGCATCGACTCAACATCAACCTCTGGGGATACATCCACCAAAGCCGCTCTCCTCCTATCTGCCTCATCCCAAGTGTACTCGGCCTCTATGCACCGTATATCGATGAAAGATATGGGAGTGACCTCTATGTCCCTCTTTCCGTCACAAGGAACTCCAGCACGCTGGCATAGCTTTGTAATTATGACCGGGAAGATAAAGGATGCCTAGCGCTGTTTGGCCCTCATGTCCATCTCTTAGTCAATAATGAGTCCCAAGTTGAGACACTTCTTTGCCATGATTGATCTTAGACAAGCCGCCTTTGGGTGGCAGAGGATGGACTCATTCGGTGAGGGCATGATGGAGCTGCTAATGAATCCAAACCATTAGTGCGCATCTACATTCAAATCCTTCTTCTTAATCGAAGCTCCTACCTCAATGCACCTCGGGGTGGTGTTAGAAATGAGGGGAGCAAGCCAGCCCTTTAAATCGTCCAAGGGATGTGTTATGGCTAAACACTCGTACTCATGCTCGAACCCAGTAGCTCTGTCCAGTACGACATTTATATGATAACTGTTGCACCCCACTTCTATTCCCCAGATCATGACATACTTCACCGGTCTTAAGGCACAAGCTTTCTTCTTCCCCTGGGGCATAGGTCACCGTACGTAGTGTAGAACTCACAAACCCATGTGGGGATATATAGACCTCAGGGCTTGGTGAAGATGTCAAACATGTTGAACTTGATTGTTTCAAACACCAGAAGGTAGCTATCCACCACTCTATCTGTAGACAGTTGTTTCTCCTCTAGAATTGTCCTTAATCCCTCGGCCTTTATCCTGTTGTGTAGCCGGGGAGGAGGACCCTGAACTGGTGGGCTAGAACCACCGTCTGTTGCGGGGCTGGCACTGTGTCAACAGTATAGGGGTTAGATTCCGGGGTCCTAGACAGACCTTGACGAACTCCGAAAATAATCTTAGCTCGCCGGGATTGAAGAGGTTGGTCATCGTCAGGCTCAGAGAATGCAGCCTGGGAATCAAAGGACTCCCCATCACTACTGGAATTGTACTTTGGTATCTCAGCTGTGGGTGCTTTGCCTTTTCCCTTGCTTCCCTTTGGAGGTGCATGTTTTCCCTTTTTAGAAGAAGCAGTTGCTCCTTTATTAATCGTGATGCCCTGTGCTTACAGGGTAGCATACCACTATTGTCCAAGAAAAATTGTAGAAAACAAGTTGCAAGAAGACTCGTCGAATCACTTTGGTGAGCTAGATTAAGCTCGCCGAAAGGATTGGCCTGAAAATTTCCCATAAAAATGATAGGTCAGTAATTTTTAGGGCCCTTCGGCGAATCGCCGACACCATTCGGCAAGTTCAGACTAGCCCACCGAAAATTATAGTATGTTTTATGGGTTAGGGGCTCAGAAAGTGCGATCAAGGGAGACTTTCAGTGAGTTGCCGAGTGAACTTGGCAAGCTCAGACTTCTCGCTAAAAGTTACATAACTAAATTCATCCAAAGCATTAAATTAAAGGCGATAAAGGGGGACTTTGGTGAACCACCAAGTGGTTCGGTGAGCTCGGTCTGCTTAACGTGCTAATATTCAACCCTGCTTCCCAAATCAAGCCCGCAGCCCCTGAAAACAAAATCAAACAACATACTCAATCAATTAACCCTAGACCCATAAGACCCATGCCACTGGAGTACTAAGACTTACCCCGGTTTGCCCAAAATTGGCCATTTGACTACTTTAGCCCTTAAGAATGATGTCAAACAGTCACGACCCAGGAGTACCCCCAGACATAACACCACATACCTGACCCCGAAGGGGTCTTAAACAAGCCCTTAGCATCATAACATAGGTAATAGAAGCAAAACACGGAAAATTTAAAACTTTTACAATCGAAGTCATTTTTCATAAAAGCAAGCAGAAGTCTTAACTAAACCTTTGTCTCAAACTATCTATTAAATTCTTGAAAATAAATCTTGGGACGCAACCCATACAAAGTCTAAAATATAAAGAAATGACATAAATGAATAATGGGTTTGTCCCCAAAGCTATGACGACTCATCAAATCTTCAACTCTTCTTGCACCTTAGAAACCTAGCCTCCAAAGCAACTCAATCTCCGAAACCCTACATTTCATTAGAATGTAGGCAATATGCGCTAGTACAAAATGTACCAAGTATGGAAGCTACTACAACAACATAAGAGCTTCTCAAATGGTTAGTCAACATAAGACATAAGCATAAGAGACAATAACATAGTCATAACATAATCATCATAGTCATAGCATGGTCATCATGGTCATAACATATTCATCATAGTCATAACATAATCATAATAGTCACAACATAATCATCATAGTCATAACATGGTCTCCAACATAAGCATCATATAAACATAAGTCAACATAAGACATAGTAAATGAGCATAGGATATAAGTCATAATCATATAAACATAATTGACCCTTGGTCATCTATGCCATAATAGTACCATTCTCAAGTAACCTCACAAGCATACATGTGCAAAGCAAGAATAGCATCCCATAATACCACCCAAGCCAAGTATCCCTTTTTGGTCAAATTAATCATAGCCTACATACATGGTCAACTCTTTGACTTTCTACCATAAGGGAACCATACTCCTAAGTAACCTCAAAGCACACTTGTGCAATGTATGACCTTCACACTAAGCATAACCTTGAAGTCATCATAGTCATATTTACTCTACATTGGTCGTACTTATTAACTTACTTCATAAAGACAAGGGAACTATCACTTTAGTTAATCATATCATGTCAACGAAGGCAACTATAGCACAATCCTATCTAAGCATACATCATATAAGAGAAAACATCTCATGAGTCACCTTAAGGCAAGCTTGTGCCATGCATGAACAAGACCCTATAACCCTACCCATGTAAAGTTAGACCCTTAAGTTCATCATCTCTTAACATCATAAAGACAAGGGTAATCACCTCTTAGTCATGCATGTATTGGAGAGGTATCTAGACCTACTATCCAAACTTGTCATGCTCATGTTCATAAATGCAAGGGGGAATCACCTTAAGGCATAAATGTTTAGTTCATCATGAAGGACAAGGGCAATCACCTCTAGCCACATATATCATGGAATCATACAAACAAGGGTATTCACCTCTAGTCACACATATCATGGAATCATAAAGACAAGGGTATTCACCTCTAGTCATACATATTAATGAATCATAGGTATTCGCCTCCATGTTCATTTTAAGGTTATATAGGTATTCGCCTCCATATCCATATTAAGGTGATATTGGTATTCGCGTCCATATCCATTTTAATATGTAATGTAGGTATTCTCCTCCACATCACCACATAAGGATCATAAGTAATCGCCTCAATGATCAATCTTGAAGGCTAATGGGTAATTGCCTATTGAATTGGGAGTCACACATATGTGAAGGGTAATCACCTCACACTCCCCATAACTAACTAATTAGGAATAAGGGAACTCATCCCACATTCCTATCATAGAAAGGTCATTTAGGGGAATCACCACAAGCCTCATCACATCTTAGTGTCCTAGGAGATGGATTCATTTTAGGTTAGAAAACCTTTCAATCTAGAATCATTTTATTTGAGAAAACCTTTCATGACATATCATGTCATGGCTAGAATTCTACATTAGGCGTGGATACTACCATAACTCAAGTGATTCACTTTGTGCACTTAAGCACTCATAATGTAGATTAGGTAGGCATAGGCCTTCTACCACAATTCTATACTTTAATCTTCTAATCTCACATATAGACTTTACTCTCAAAGCCTTAGCATATCTAGATCATCACATTGGTTTTACTCTCAAAACCCTAGTAATCAACATTCATTACTACAAGCCTTATACTCAAACTTTCTTTCTTGATCTTATCATTAAACATAGATTTCTAGGTATTTCGATCACATTGTTCATTTGAAGGTGATTCTAGTCAAAATTGATCATAAAGGTTCAATTCAAACTTTTCAAGACATGATCATCATATTCAGTAAGGTCTAGTTCAATTCATCATTAGATGTTCCTAACTTTGAACAATTACTACACATGACATTGATTTAGGAAGATCACTCATTAACCTTCAACTTCACCCCTAGTGGCATCAACCCACAGTTATCATATTTATCAATTTAGATTAGGGTTTACCATATAAATTGCATGAATTCATCATAATATCACAATTCAATGTCAATAAAATCAAAATTAGGTATTATCCACTAGATTGGAGTCATACCTAAGCCCTACCTACAATGTAAGAACAACCCTAGCTAGAATTGGGTTTTTGATCCACAATTGGGGAATTACTAAAGGGGCTCTAAGGGTGGAAGAACCCATTGATGAATAAGCTAAGCATACCTCTTTTCAAAGCCCTAAACAAAGCTTGAATAAATGGTTAATTTTGACCCCAATTGCTGCCCTCTTCCATTCTCTTCTTATTCTTCTTCTTCTTCACTTATAGAGAGAGGATTTCTTGAGAGTAATGTGGGGGTTCTTAGATTAATGAGTTAATGACTTAGTTTAGGGTCTTATTAGGTATTTATAGATGGTTATTTAACTAATTAACCGACCTCTTAAGCCCCTAATTAATTACTAACTTAACACCTAAACAGTTGACTTAAAACTAAATGCTGAAAAACTGCCTTGACCTACGCCCACACATCCACGGACCGTGGATGGGTCTACTGCCTATCACTCACCTCTGTAGGTAAGGTCTGCAACTCAAAACTTATAGGCCACTGCAGGCCTTGAACTACGACCCCAACCTATGGGGCATGGCTCCATCTACGGCCAGTAGATGGCATCCATAGGTCACTAAATTTTGCAGAATTGGGGACTGTTTTTGGGGTCCCCCTCAAAGACCGCTTGGGTGGTCCTTGGGTGGTCATACTTGGATGTTTAACCCCTAAAACCCCTATTCTAGGTATGAGATTCATTTTTATGAGTTTTAACCCTCATACAACACTCCAAAACTCTTACGAAAGGCTCTAGAACTCGCTAGTTCAACTTACAATATTACGGGGTATTACATTATCTCCCCCTTGGGATCATTCATCCTCGAATGACGATTCTAAACACGTCTTCAAGTCACAACTCTAGACTAGCAGCCCATCATGCATGCACTACATTTAAATATACACGAACAAGGAAGAAAACTTCAATTCCAAGCTAAACACATTCATTGCAACACATGGGAGATTCATTTTTATGAGTTTTAACCCTCATACAACACTCCAAAACTCTTACGAAAGGCTCTAGAACTCGCTAGTTCAACTTACCATATTACGGGGTATTACATTATCTCCCCCTTGGGATCATTCATCCTCGAATGACGATTCTAAACACGTCTTCAAGTCACAACTCTAGACTAGCAGCCCATCATGCATGCACTACATTTAAATACACACGAATAAGGAAGAAAACTTCAATTCCAAGCTAAACACATTCATTGCAACACATGGGAGTAGGAACTACTTCTACCAACCCAAAATGCATGAAATTTTCATATCTACTCATTTTCAAGGAGCAACTAAAATCTCCTAACTCAAACATGCTCAACATACAGTCATGGAGCCTAAATGCATTTTACTCTCAAAAAGTATCTATTCAAGGAGGAACCTTTCAAACCCAAAACTAAGGCATGCTCATAATCAACTCATAAAGTCTATATGCAAATCTACTCAATGCACTTACAACATGAGGAATACAATGCATATAAGTCATTTCTAACGATACCTAGGCATTTTCATGAACATGCATCACGTAAGAAGATCATGGAAACCTACTATTCACACATGACTTCATATAAAATCAAACAAAGAGAAACTTAAAATCTCAAGATGTTAAATGCTAAAGGAGGAACACAAGGAAGGAGGATGAGGGTATTGGGACTTCTCATTGGCCCTAGGCCTCCCAAGTAGCATCCCCAACCAAACCCTTAAAAGATCACTCCCACACTTCATGGAACAACTTCTTTGTTCTTCTATTTCTTAACTTGCCAGTCTAAGACCTCTACAAGTCCTTCAAAATTAGAGAGGTTCTCATTAAGAAACCCTAGCTCACAAGCAACCTTACTAACACTACTCAAGATCTTACATAAGTCTACAAAATCGGGACTAAATTTCTCATACTCACTACACCTCTCTAGGTGAAAATTCAAACAAGCTTAATTCATGAACATCAAGTATACTCAACGACCTTGCTATCTAAGCACATTATCTCCCCCTTGGGGGCAAGCCTATACAAACTCTTTGAAGCATCAATTCTTTCATTTCTAAGGTCGGAGCAAGTCATCACTTAGATTTCACATCATCACACAAGGTGATTCTAAACCATTGAAAATTACACTTCTACCCTTCTTAGAGGACTCTATTCACTCCACCCATTTAGGCATTATTTAAACACCATATTCCACCAAATATATCAACATACCTCGAAACTCATCATAACTAAGATGGGTTCTACCAACAACTAAACATAGCCTTACTATCACCTTGCTAGGTAGGAACACTATCTCCCCCGCATGGGAGTAAGCCTACACAAATTCTTCAAAACATCTATAATAACATAAAGGCAACAATGAAGCATCATTCATACTAAAGACAACATCAAAGTCTATCATAAAAAGTCACCAAAGACAAGAAATCCGGAAATTTACTAAAGCATAAAACACATACCGGAAGGGACATGAGGAGATCACTCTTGATCTTCTCTAGATTGGAGAGTTTAAGATCTATTTTTCTTTGGAGCGTTGCCACCCAGACCAAGTGGATCAGAGGAAGAGTAGGGTTGGGACCTACGACGACTATCCTCTTCATTTCTAGCAATCTTAGGACAATGTCTACTCTTGTGGCCCAACTCACCACAACCAAAACAAACATTATAGCCCATTATGCATTCACCCTCATGCTTTCTATCACACTTACTACATCCCAGTAATAGAACCTCACTACCCTCATCTTGAGACTTGGGGTTAGATACCCCCTTTTGGTTGAACTTAGGAGTACTTGAGGGACCTTGCAAGGGGAACTTTTGTCTAAAACTAGGGTGACCATGTCCATCGGACTCATCATCATCTAATCTAGACCTCTTTTTCTCTTTAGGTTCTTTCTTTAGTTTTGACTCTTCCATTCGTTGGGCAATAACCATAAGATGTGAGATATTGATATCATCTATAAGCATTGCCACACGATATTCATTTTCTACCAATTCGGATACTACCTTCATGAAAAGGTTCATTTCTGCCCTAGTGTTCTCCACTAAGGTTGGAGCATACTTAGAGAGTTGAGTAAACTTTCAAGAATACACTTGAACACTCATGCTAGCTTGCCTAAGGTTGATAAACTCTTGCATCTTAGCCTCCCTCAACTCTAGGGGAAAGAACTTATGAAGGAATGCCTTCTCAAACACATCCAACACTATAAGACCTGCTTCTACCGATCTACTCCCCTTCCATAGACCATACCATATTTGAGCTACCCTTATCAATTGGTAAGCGTCTAACTCCGCTTTCTCTACTCACCCCCATGCTATCTAGAATTTGCACAACTCATCTAAAAACTCGTTAGGGTCTTCCTCTACGTTGGAGCCATGAAACTCTGGAGGTTTCATCTTAAGGAACTCCCTCAGTCGCATGGCTACAGGATTCATATCAGGATTCACTTGGGGCCCAACATCCGTATTAGCTTGAGTCGTCATACCTCTGGCTTGAGTTTTCATAGCTTGAAATTGATCTGTCATAGCTTTAGTCAATGTTTGGAGGGCCGACATTATTTCCACATTTGTCATAGCCCCCTCATCATTAGGAGCTTAAGGAACTTGAGGACCTAGAGGAGGAACCTCTTGCTCCTCATTGCCTTCCTCACCTCTCCTAGCAATAGCCCTTGTATTAGCCATACCCTGAGAAAGCATAGGGCATGGATTAGCAGAAGGACCTACTAAAGCCAAACTCTATGGCACGACTTAAACAATGAAGAAGTGAAGTTTACTAAGGATCCAATAGCATTCTATTCATAAATGTGGCGCGCTTCACATTTCTTTACAAGACTCTACTAGACATGGTTTGAGACATCCTAAAATCATCCAAAAACCTTATGCTCTGTTACAAAGTTTTTCATGATGCAGGAGTACCCCCTAGACATAACACGGTGTACCCAACCCTGAAGGGGTCTCATACAAGCCCTTAGCATCATACCATAGGTAATAGAAGTAAAATACAGGAAAATTTAAAACTTTTACCATCAAAATTATTTTTCATAAAAGCAAGCAGAAGTCTTTACTAAACCTTTATCTCAAACCATCTAATAAACTATTGAATAAAACTCTTGGGTCGCAACCCATAAAGAGTGTAAAACATAAAGAAATGACATAAAGGAATAATGGGTATGTACTCAAAGGTATGAGGACTCACCAAATCTTCAACTCTTCTTGCACCTTAGAAACCTTGCCTCCAAAGTAATTCAATATCCAAAAACCTACATTTGATTAGAATGTAGGCAATATGCCTTAATACAAAATTACCAAGTATGAAAGCTAGCACAACATCATAAAAGCTTCTCAAATGGTTAGTCAACATAAGACATAAGCATAAGAGATAATAGCATAGTCATTACATAATCATCATAGTCATGGCATGGTCATCATGGTCATAACATAATCACCATAGGCATAACATAATCATCATAGTCACAACATAATCATCAAAGTCAAAACATGGTCTCCAACATAATCATCATATAAGCATAGGTCAACATAAGACATAGTAAATGAGCATGGGTGATAAGTCATAATCATATAAACATAATTGACCCTTGGTCATCTATGCCATAATAGCACCATTCTCAAGTAACCTCAAAAGCATGCATGTGTAAAGCACGAATAGCATCCCATAATACCACCATAGCCAAGTATCCGTTTTTGGTCAACTTAATCATAGCCTACATACATGGTCAACTCTTAAGACTTTCTACCATAAGGGAACCATACTCCTAAGTAACATCAAAGCACACATGTGCAATTTATGAAAGGTATCCCATACTACCCTTTACACTAAGCATACCCTTGAAGTCATCATAGTCATACTTACCCTACTTTGGTCTTACTTATTAACTTACTTCATAAAGACAAGGGAACTAGAACCTTAGTCAATCATATCATGTCAAGGAAGGCAATTATAGCACAATCCTATCTAAGCATACATCATATAAGAGAAAACATCTCATGAGTCACCTTAAGGAAAGCTTGTGCCATGCATGAACAAGACCCCATAACCCTACCTAAGCTAAGCTAGACCCTTAGGTTCATCATTCATGTTCATCATCTCTTAACATCATAAAGACAAGGGATTACCTGTTAGTCATGCATGTATTGGAGTGGGACATGAGGAGATCACTCTTGATCTTCTCTAGATTAGAGAGTTTAAGATCTATTCTTCTTTGGAGCCTTGCCTCCCAAACCAAGTGGACCAGAGGAAGGGTAGGGTTGGGACCTACAACAACTATCCTCTTCATTTTTAGCAATCTTAGGACATTGTGTTATCTTGTGGCCTAACTCACCACAACCAAAACAAATATTAGTGCCTGCTAAGTATTCACCCTCATGCCTTCTATCACACTTACTACATCCTGGTAATAGAACCTTACTACCCTCATCTTGACACTTGGGTTAGACACCCCGTTTTGGTTGAACTTAGGAGCATATGAGGGACATTGCCAAGGGAAATTTTTCTAAAACTAAGGCGACCATGTCAATCGGACTCATCATCCAAGGACTCATTATCATCCAGTCTAGACCTCTTTTTCTCATTAGGTTCTTTCTTAAATTTTGACTCTTCCATTAGTTGGGCAAATACCATAAGACGTGAGATATCCATATCATCTATAAGCATTGCCATACGACATTCATTTTCTACCAATTCGAATACTCCCATCATGAAATGGTTCATTTCTGCCATAGGGTTCTCCACTAAGGTTAGAGCATACTTAGAGAGTTGAGTAAACTTTAGGGAATACTATTGAACACTCATGCTACCTTGCCTAAGGTTGATAAACTCTTGCATCTTACAGTCCCTTAACTCTAGGGGAAAGAACTTATCAAGGAATGCCTTCTCAAACTCATCCCACTCTGTAGGACCCACTTCTACAGGTCCACTCCTCTTTCATATTTTGAGCCACCCCTTTCAATTAGTAAGAGGCTAACACCGCTTTCTCTACCAAGGTCACCCCCATGATATCTAGAATCTTGCACAAATTGTCTAAAAAGTCCTCATGGTCTTCCTCCACCTTGGAGCCATGATACTCTGGAGGTTTTATCTTAAGGAACTCCCTCACTCTCAAGTCTACGGGAATTATATTAGGGTTCACTTGGAGCCCAACATCCCTATTGGTTTGAGCCGTCATAGCTTGGGCTTGAGTTGTCATGGCTTAAACTTGAGCTATCATGGCTTAAGTCAATGTTTGGAGGGCCGACCTTATTTCAACATTCCTCATAGACCACTTATCATTAGGAGCTTGAGGAACTTGAAGATTTTGAGGAGGAACCTCTTACTCCTCAGTGCCTTGTTCACCTCTCCTAGCATTAGCCCTTGTATTAGCCATACCCTGAAAAAGCATAGGGCACGAATTAGGAGAAGGACCTACTAAAGCCAAACTCTATGGCACGACTTAGAGAATGAAAAAGTGAAGTTTCCTAAGCATCCATTAGCATCCTATTCATAAATGTGGCACGTTTGATATTTACGAACAAGACTCTACTAGACGTGGTTTGAGACATCCTAAAATCATCCAAAAAACTTATGCTCGGATACCAACTTTGTCTTGACCTAGAAGTTCCCCTTAGATGTAGCACATCATACGCGACCTCGAAAGGGTCTCTTACAAGCCCTTAGCATTATAAAATTGGTATAGAAGTAAAACACGAAAAAATTTAAATTTTTTACAATCAAAGTCATTTTTTATAAAAGCAAGCGGAAGTCTTTACTAATCCTTTGTCTGAAACCATCTATTAAACTCTCGAATATAAATCTTGGGATGCAACCTATACAAAGTTTAAAATATAAAGAAATGACATAAAGGAATAATGGGTTTGTCCTCAAAGCTATGTGGACTCACCAAATCTTCAACTCTTCTTGCACCTTAGAAACCTAGCCTCCAAAGATACTCAATCTTTGAAACTCTACATTTGATTAGAATGTCAGCAATATGCGTTAGTACAAAATCTACCAAGTATGAAATCGAGCACACTATCAAAAGAGCATCTCAAATGGTTAGTCAACATAAGACATAAGCATAAGAGATAATAACATAGTCATAACATAATCATCATAGTCATAGTATGCTCATTATGGTCACAACATAATCATCAGTCATAACATGGTCTCCAACATAAGCATCATATAAACATAGGTCAACATAAGGCATAGTTAATTAGCATAGGAGATAAGTCATAATCATATAAACATAATTGACCCTTGATCATCTATGCCATAATAGCACCATTCTCAAGTAACCTCAAAAGCTTACATGTGCAAAGCAAGAATAACATACCATAATACTGCCCAATCCAAGTATCCTTTTTTGGTCAACTTAATCATAGCCTACATACATGGGCAACTCTTAAGCCTTTCTACCATAAGGGAACCATACTCCTAAGTAACCTCAAACTACACTTGTGCAATGTATGAAAGACATCCCATACTACCCTTCACACTAAGCATAACCATGAAGTCATCATAGTCATATTTACCCTACTTTGGTCATACTTATTAACTTACTTCATAAAGACAAGGGAACTATCACCTTAGTCAATCATATCATGTCAAAGAAGGCAACTATAGCACAATCCTATCTAAGCATACATCATATAAGAGAAAACATCTCATGAGTCACCTTAAGGCAAACTTGTGCCATGCATGAACAAGACCCCATAACCCTGCCCATGCTAAGCTAGACCCTTAGGTTCATCATTCATGGTCATCATCTCTTAACATCATATAGACAAGGGTAATCACCTCTTAGTCATACATGTATTGGAGAGGTATATAGACCTACTATCCAAACTAGTAAAGCTCATGTTCAAAAATGCAAGGGGGAATCACCAAAAGGCATAAATGATTAGTTCATCATAAAGGACAAAGGGAATCACCTCTAGCCACATATATCATAGAATCATACAAACAAGGGTATTCAGCTCTAGTCACACATATCATGGAATCATAAAGACAAGGGTATTCACCTCTAGTCATACATAACAATGAATCATAGGTATTCATCTCCATGATCATTTTAAGGTGATATAGGTATTCGCCTCCATATCTATATTAAGGTGATATAGGTATGCACCTCCATATCCATTTTAATGTGTAATGTAGGTATTCTCCTCCACATTACCACATAAGGATCATAGGTAATCGCCTCCATGATCAATCATAAAGGCTAATGGGTGATCACCTCTTGCCTTGGGAGTCACAAATATATGAAGGGTATTCACCTCGCACTCCCCATACCTAACTGATTAGGAATAAGGAAACTCACACCACATTGCTATCATGCAAAGGTCATTTAGGGGAATCACCATAAGCCTCATCACATCTTAGAGTCCTAGGACTTAGATTCATTTTCGGTGAGAAAACCTTTCAATCTAAAATCATTCTATGTGAGAGAACCTTCCTTGTCATATCATGCTCATACATAATGTCATGTCTAGAATTCTACATTAGGCATGGATACTAACATAACTCAAGTGATTCTATCACTTTGTGCAATTAAGCACTCAAAATGTAGATTAGGTAGGTATAGACCTTCTACCACAATTCTATACTTTAATCTTCTAATCTCACATATAGACTTTACTCTCGAAGCCTTAGCACATCTAGATCATCACATTGGTTTTACTCTCAAAACACTAGTGATCAAAATTCATGACTATAAGCCTTATACTCAAACTTTATTTCTTGATCTTATCATTAAACCTAGATTTCAAGGTATTTCAATCACATTTTTCATTAGAAGGTTATTCTATTCATAATTGATCATAAAGGTTCAATTCTAACTTTTCAAGTCATGATCATCATATTCAATAAGGTCTAGTTCAATTCATGATTAGTTGTTCCTAACTTTGAACAATTACTACACATGACATTGATTTAGGAAGATCACTAATTAACCTTCAATTTCACCTCTAATGGCATCAACCCACAATTATCATATTCATCAATTTAGATTAAGGTTTGCCATAAAAATCACATGAATTTATCATAATATCACAATTCAATGTCAATACAATTATAATTAGGTATTATCCACTAGATTGGAATCATACCTAAGCCCTACCCATAATGTAAGAATAACCCTAGCTAGAATTAGGTTTTTGATCCACAATTGGGGGATTACTAAGGGGTCTCTATGGGTGGAAGAACCCATATATGTATAAGCTAAGCATACCTCTTTTCAAAGGCCTAAACAAAGCTTAAATCAATGGTGAATTTTGACCCTTGTTGCTGCCCTCTTCCCTTCTATTCTTCTTCTTCTTCATTTCTAGAGTGAGGATTTCTTGAAAGTAATTTGGGGGTTCTTAGATAATGAGTTAATGACTTAGTTTAGGGTCTTGTTAGGTATTTATAGGTGCTTATTTAACTAATTAACCGACCCCGAACCCCCTAATTAATTATTAACTTAACCCCTAAACACTTGACTTAAAACTAAAAGCTAAAAAACTGCCTTGACCTACACCCACCCATCCACGGACCATGGATAGGTCTACTGCCCGTCACTCATCTATGTAGGTGAGGTCTGCAACCCAAAACTTGCCGGACACTGTAGGCCTTGATCCATGACCCCAACCGATAGGGCGTGGATCCATCTACGGCCAGTAGATGGCATCCGTAAGTCACTAAATTTTGCAGAATTGGGGATTGATTTTGGGGTCCCCCTCAAGGACCCCTTGGGTGATCCTTGAGGGGTCATACCTGGACGTTTAACCCCTATTCTAAGTACGGGAGTCATTTTTACAAGTTTTAACCCAAATACAACACTCCAAAACTCTTACGAAAGATTCTAGAACTCTCTAGTTCAACTTACCAAATTCTGGGGTGTTACACAAATGCTCCATCATTGGGCAAAGCATGTCATTTAGCAAAATTAGGTTTACTCAGACTTCATCCGACTAGACCCAACAATAAACAAAACCACAAGTTTGAGATCACTTTTAAAGTACAAAATTTGGGAAATCAACTATTTAGGCAATTTTAGCACAATTACGAGAATACGAAAGGCAAGCTTGCACACATTTTCAATTTTAAAATCTGGCCGAGCACACATCAACAACATTTGAACAATCGTATTTGAATTTAACTGCTAATTAAGAGTTTGAGGTTCATAAAACCAACCTTTAAGCTGAAATATGAGTTTGTAAAGCTAGGCGGCAATGAATTCCACTTTGAACACAAGATCTAAGAGCGACAAGCAACAAAAATGCAAGAATATAGAAAATTGAAAGTGCGGGTGTGATTGTATGTGGCAAAAAGTAAGGGAATGCGGAAGAGTTCAAAATTTTAAACCTTTGGCCTTTAAAAACCATTCAGTTTATATTCTTTTTCGACAATATTAGTCATCCTTGCCGAACCACCCAGCGGCATGCTGAGTGACTACCTACCTCGCCCAGTTAATTTTGGTCCAAATGATGGAGAAAGTTGGGCTCACCGACTAGTCCATGGGCCCGTCGAGTTTCACAGACTCCATCCTTATAATTTCTTGAGTCTAACAGCGGTCCCAGTTGGGCTCGCCGACCTCTTAGGCGAGTCATCGACTGGGCTCTTGGCTCGCCAACCTGTATATTTCAAACACATTCCACACTTCAACCTGCACAATCAACACATGTTATTCAAAATCAAAACAAAAGACAATAAAAACTTGTGTTGCCTCCCAAGAAGTGCCTTAGTTAACGTTATGGCATGATGTAAGTACCCACTTAAACTACATTCTTGGGGTTTGCCATAGTATCACTAGGCAACCCCCTTGTTATCTTGGGTTAAGATGCGAAGACATATGACCCATTTGGGTCTCCAAATGGTTGATAGAGACAGAATGAGAGGTCACCGTCTTGTTGAGGGTTGATACGTCTTCCTTCATTACCTTCAAAACTTTATCAAACCCTTCAACCTTGTTGAAAATGCATGAGAGCATATCCTCAGTCCGGCCACCCTCAGAATCATTGGGCTTTTCATGCTCATGGAGAGGAACATACATATCCTTCTCCCCTTCTCTTTCGTTCAAGGTGGCGTTACGATCACGCCACTCTATATCACGGTCTCTCCAACTCTCATCTCTATTCCAACTTTGGTTACCACCCGGCCTTGGGTAGTTTGCACGATAACCTCCTTTTTGGTTGGCTTGGAAGTTCACTTCCCCATTGTACAATGCTTCAAATTTGGCCTCTTCGGGGTTTACCCTACCAACACCGACAACATTAACACTCCTTGTACTAGCACCCATGACATTCTTGGCCAAGATGTCCAGCAGGGTCATCATCTTTGCCATGTTTTGGTCTCTCTCTTGATCTTTTTCAATTTGTTCTTCTATCAACTTGTATGCAAGAGAAGAGACATGATCTTCACGGGTCTACTAGGCTCGGTTAATCTTTGTCATGCCGTCAAGGAGTTAGGCTGTTATCACATAAGGCTATTGTATTAAAACTCCCACATAAAGTTGATCAGCCACTCCCTTGTTCACCGAATCAAGGCTTCTGTAAAAGTACCGCAGTAAGACATTGTCAGGCAATCCATGAGTTGGGCATTGCAGCACCATGATGAGTCCACAAATTGGACACATATAGGGCTATATTTTAATAGAAATTGTGTCCTCAAATGATTATTTTATCTCAATATCTGATGAACACACTTAAGTTTTAGGTATTTGAAGTTTGAAGGAAAGCATAGACACTACGTCGCAAAAAGGAACGAAAAGGCCGAAAAGAACGAAGAAATGAAGGCCTAAGGATCGCATAGATCACTTGGCGAGTGGCCGAAGGGTCTTACTTTGCGTTTTGTTCTAGTGTGCTAAGCCCTAAAGGAAAGGATCAAGTCGGCGAAAAAAAAGAGCAGTCCGAGCATCGCCGAGAAGTTTTGCGAAGCAGTACAATGTCACCCAATGACCTAGAGCACAACGATGCTGAAGGATGGTGCAAGATAACGATAAACTACACCAAAAGGTGAATCGTTGAGTTGATCGGCGATTCCAACTAACGACTCCGAATGATCCGCTGCAGCACAAATCAGTGAAAACTATAAATACTAGTTAGAGTTGTAGTTTTAAGAGTCAAAAAATTATTATCATTTTCATATAGAATAGTACTTTTTGATACTTTTTCTCTATGTTTGAGAGGGTTTTGAAGACTCGAAGATCCAAAGGGTTTCATCTTCAAGATTTGGATTTTGGCCTCTTGGATTCTTCAATTTTGGCCTGTATCAAGACTTAAATCTTCAAACCCATTTGAATGCCAGCTCAATTTGGTATAAATTTCTATCTCTTATACATGTGTGGCTAAAATCCCCAATTCTTGGGGTGTGATTTAGCGAATATGGGTTAAGAGAATGTTCGATCTTGCTTGCTAATAGTTTAATCGTAGTTTAATTGTGATTTCGTGTAGTAGTTGTAGATGAATTTACTGAATTTGTAGTTGCAAATACAAGTTTATTTATGTGATTTTGACTTGCGAGAGAGAGAGGTCATAAAACTAAAACTACTAAATTGATGGCCAGTTTGAGTGGGTCGACATGAAGTTTAGCTGAAGAGAGTGAACCCTAGTCCCATGTCCACACACTCTGCTCGAGAGAGTGAGTGGGTTAAGGCGTAGGCTGGTCTTCATGTGGTAAGTGGGTGTCCGAGAGAAAGGCATTTGAAATGGGGTAAGTTGCTCGAGAGAGAGCTTTTCCTCCTTAAAGTTTAGCCTAGTCACAATTATTCTATGAATCTTCTATCGAAAACATGTACCCAATAATCTAGCTTAACCCGTATTCTCGTCTAACCCCAAGGATCCCCTCTCATTACTTAGAAATCCTTGTTTATTTTGTTATTTTTACTCACTAGTGACAAAACCCCATTATTAATTGACACTCTTGTGTCCCCCTTTAATTTACAATGTTTTTAATTGTTAATGTCTTTAGCTACGACTAGTTAGAAGTTAATTTTATTTTTCTACTAATTCTTAAAACCACTCTCTTGGAAACGATCCCAACCCTTGGTTGGGTTGCTATACTATTGTACGATCGTAGACACTTGCATTGAAAGTTGCATCTTGATTATGCAAATATCAAAATGGCGTCACTGCTAGGGAGTGGTGTTACTTGAGAATTCTTAGATTAGTAGAATTTTTTATCTTCTTAGTTGTAGTTTACTAATTTTATTTTTAGTTTTGTTTTTACCTAAGTTTTTGTTGCAGAAACCTTGAACATGGCTGAGGGAAGTGGTGGCAAGTTAGCTGGGGCAAACCAAGAAGTCGAGGGTGACTTCAAGTTAGCTGCACTGGTAACTCAGCTGAATGACTTAGCCACCAAAATTTCAAAGGTGGAAAACCAGTGCAAAAGCCAAATGAGGCACATACCTCCTTATGAGCGAGAAAGGTCTAGGAGCAATGAAAGTAAACATATCGAGGATACGCTATTAATCATTCTCCAAAAGCTTCACGATAAAGATAGAATGCTAGAGGTGATAAGGGAAAATGTGGAGGTACTAAATCAGATGAGTGGCTCCCACTCAAGATCAATCAAGTTGATTGAAGACCTCTTGGACCATACATTGCCTCATCTTTACCCAAGTAGTAAAGGTGGGTTGCCTAGCGGCATTAGGTCTAACCCTAGAGACGAAGTTTGACTGGTAGCTCACATCAAGCCACGACGTTAAATAAGGCACTTCTTGAAAGGCAAAGTTTTAAATGCTTTAGGTTGCTTTTATAAATAATGGGATGTTGATTTTCTAGGTTAAAATGAAGAATGTGTTGAAAAGTGCAGGTTGGTGAAGTAAGGATCCAGTTGGCAAATCGCAAAACTGGTTGGTGATCCCGCTAGGGTCCTTCATTTGGACCTTCATGTAAATTGGAAAGCCTATAAAACTCGGTGAGATACAAGACCATTAAGAGAATCTCCGATTAGATCGGTGAGCAATACTAACGTCGCCGAATGGACACGAACTGGATGATTTATAATGGCCAAATATCTTAAAATTCGAACTTCTTCACTTTCCCTCGCTTTTTAAACTTCAAAACTCACACCAAGGTAGTACTCTCAATCTCCTTGCTTTCAATTAGTATTTTAGTTATTGATTGGTGCTCGTAACTAGGATTTCTTTGTCGCCTAACATTTCAATTATATTTCAATCGGCATTAAAGGTTAGTCCTAAAACCCCGAGTATATTGTTGAAAATATTGAATTCTTTTACAATGATCGTATCGTATTGATGTGTGTTGGGCCTCTCTGATAGGATTAGAATGCTTAAATGCTTATTTTAATTTGAAAATCTTGCCCGTATTGTTTGATTGTCAAATGCCTATAATTTGTTTTGTGCTTTTTAATGAATTGGGTTGTGATTGCATGTCGTTAGATTGATTGGGTGAAGTTTGAGTAACCCGTGCATGTGCTAAATGATGAAAATTGCTCAATGATTGAGTGGGGGACACCACTTTTAAGAGCAAATATCGTCAAATGGCCACTTTTGGAAAAAATGGGAAAAATCTAAGTATCCCAGGGTGATGGCTAGTATGGGTCTTATTTGAGTTTCGTTAGTGCATGCTTTGATTTTGCTTTCATGATTTGCGGGATTGAATTCGAGAAGATGGATTGAAAATAGGCCCGCTGGGCCATTTGGTGAGCTTGGTCGAGCTCACCGAATCGTTCGGCGGTTCGCCTAATGTCTCAATCTCGCCCTTGATATCATGTCAAATTGTATATTTGAATCTGTAACTTTTAGCGAGAAGCCATGGGTTGCCAAACGCACTCGGCAACTCACCTAAAGTACTCTTGATCGCCCGTTGTATGCTATTCTAACCCCCTAATGCACTGTAACTTTCGGCGGACAAACCCATGCTCTCTGAAAGTAGTCGGCGATTTGCTGAAAGGACCTTCCCATCGCCGAATTGCTATAATTTGAAGCCAACCCTTTCGGCGAGCCCGAGTAAGGTCGCCAAAGAGGTTCGGTGACTCGCTGATCCACTTGGCGAGTATTCCTACATTAGATTGCCTGTGCTTCTATTTGATTTTTCCCCTAATTATTCCCAATATTTTTTAGGTATGACTAAACCTAACAAAGCAGGTAAGCAACACACCACCTTGAGCCAAAGAAAAAGGGATCACAATCAATGAGGATGCAACTGCATCCAGGAACAAGGCCACTAAACTTTCCACAATTAGTGGGAAAGGCAAGGGCAAGGACAAAACTGTTGAGCTATCAGATGCAAGTTCTGACAGTATTGGTTTTTACAACAATGACCCAACAACATATGACAGTGAGAGCATCGGTTCTGATGAAGATGAACTGATGGAGGCACAGAGGAATGAATTACGATCTAAATAGCGAATAACCCATCTCAGATCAGAAATCCTCCATCCACCACTCTGACTCCTCCACTTCCAGAGCTGGCAATAGTACTGGCACCTCTAGTACAAGGCCCCCCCACCTAAATCAATGAATAGACTAAAGTCTGAGGGGCTGAGAACGATCATTGAGGAAAAATGGTTGTCCACGGATGGGGTGATTGATAGGTATCTCGATATAATGGAGTGCCTGAAGTATTACAAATTTCAAATCTTCACAAAACTCCATCGCTCTTACATACCAAGCTGGGTCAGAGAATACTACAATGCATACTGTGCATTGGTACCTCAACAAAAGAGGCTAATGTCGTCTTTCAAAGCACTTGACTACGTGGTTGTCAGAGGGAGAAAGGTAGCTTGTGACAGTCAGGCTATCAACACAGTCTTGGGTATGTCCAATAATATTAATGATCACTGTCAGCACTTGATCAGAACAGAGAAGATAGATGAGATGAAAAAGTGGTTAGCCTCGCTAATCTCAGATGGTAATGCTCCAAAATGGTTAGTAGAAGGAGTTTCTATTAAAAAGAAAGATCTGAACGTAGCTGCAAGATATTGGTTCGGATTCATCAGCAGCACAATTATGCCATCACAGAATGAATCAATCATTCGCCTTGCTAAGGCAGCTTGTCTTGGATCCATCATAGAGAAAACCAGGATAAAATCTAGGGATCATCAATGCCTCTGAGATCCATATGCGTTCAAAGTAGAGTCAGACATCTCTCATTTTCTCGGTACTAATCACTGCATTGTCCAAAAGAGCTCGGGTGCCTAGAGATGCAAAGAGGGATGTGGAATTGGTTGCCACCGCCTTCACCAATATTTGAAAGATCAAAGTTGAATATCTTAAGGACCAAGCGTAAAAGAAACAGAAGGAAGCTGTGGCCATTGGATCTATACCTGCAGAGGCATCTTTGCCTACTCTGACCCCTCGGCCTTCAGGTATATTTGATTTCATTACCACTCTATTTGACCCTCCAGGTCCCTATGCTGCTGCGTTACCACCTAGACTTACTGTTCTTGTTGTCTCTTGTGAGCGGATCACTCAGGCATCCTTGAACTGGATGGGACAGCTTGCCCAATCTACTGATTGTTGGACTGCCAACATAGAAAGCTCCATTCCACGTATGATTCAGGCTATCCTCGATGATGCTGTGAAACTACTGAGCACTACTATTGATGCTTTAGTGGCAAGGATAGTAGTGTGTGAGCGTGACCAAGGAGCCACAGAGGAGGTGATCGCCTTAAAGGCCGCCATTGCAGAGCTGAGGAAAGATGTGGACTACCTAAAGTCCACCGATATATCCATGATCTTTGGAATAGTGGAAATTCTAGATGTGCCCGAAATGCCTCAGACCACTACATGACATGGGGATGGAATGGAGCATACAGCCGATCCCGAATCAGAGGAAAAGACTGACGAAGAGATGTTTGAGAGAGCTGCAGCAGATGACATAGCCGAGACTGAAGAAATCATGATAGATGCTGTAGTGCAGGCTTCCATAGCAAAGGCACCTGCTGCTGGATCCAGTGAAGCTGGTCCTTCTGGGGTCACTCCGGGTAGTGATGCGCAGACAAATGGAGAGACTACTTAGATAGGATCCCCTCTTTACCTCCTTCTCTTTCTTTCTTTAATTGACTTTTGGATACTTTTATTCGCATTTGAGGACAAATGCTTTTATTTGTGGTGGGGTGAGGCCCAATTTACCTTTGTGCATATTTATTTTGATATTATATTTTGGGTTGTGAGCTATTATGGTGTTTTTACACTGTTTTGTGTGGATGATTGAGCTTATGGCTCCTTTTCTTTTAAATTGCAAAATGATTTTTGACCTGTCCAAAAATTTTTGCAACCTCTCGTGTGTTGAATGTGGCTATTCTTTTGCAAAAATTTAAGTCTCAGTTTTGATCAATATCGATGACTTGAATAGTGCTTACAATCGAACGAGCATGAATGTACGGCTATAATGAGGCCAAATGAAGTTGCATAAACAATATGTGAACTCTTCGAATCTCATTGTGATTAGCCATTTATCAAATCGATTCTCTTATGATGATCATTGCACACTAGCGAAAATGGAGTCTTGTTTGACTGTAGTGTCAATGCCTAGTGTGATGAGCTTACTTCAAACCATGCATGATAGATCCTAGAATTTGCCCCATTGGTCCGGTCAACTAAGTAATGCTATCTCTTGAAATGATCTTAGGCAACTTCTAAGAGTGTGAGCTAATTTGACATATACCTCTTTTGTGACCGAACTTGTGAGTCTGTGAATCTCTCTTAAACACCCCTTGAACCTTGACCTTCTTTGGAAGAAACTTGATGAAAATTAGACCTTTCTTAATCCATTACCGTTTATCCTCTTGATTTGTGGTTTAATAAATAGCCAACTTAGGCCAAAAGCCTAAGTTAGGGGTGTGGTGAGAAGAAAAGGGAAAGTCAAGAAGTGCAAGGAAAGTCTCTGTTAACCCATGGTGTTGAGAAAAATGGAACACCTCCATATTAGAAAAAAAAAAAAAGAGAAAGAGAAAAAGAAATGAAATGAATGAAAGAGAAAGTTGCAGAATAAAGTGCAAAAGAAAGGGGGTTTCCAACACACTATGGGAAAGTGAATAATAGGATGACTTATGAGCACTAAAGAAAATGATGAAGGAAAAAGGAAGGAAGTGTGGTCAGCACCACGATTCATGAGGATGAAAGTCACTAAGCCTAAATGACCATACCTCTGTACTCAACCCCGTTACATGCCTTGAAATGATCTTTTTAATCTGGAGTGAGTTGAAACAAATGTGGATTGGAGAATACGGGCAAACCTATAGGTGAAAGCATGCTTTGTGTTCATCTTTGTGAGTGTGAGCGTTGTATTTGATTCTGAAGTGTTAAACTGTAAACCATTGTGTCAATATGGAATCATTCCTTGTGTGAGGGCATTTGAAGACTTTGGTTGAGCTTGAACTTGCATTTGAAGCAAGTATTGTGAGCATGAGGTTCTTTGATATTGGTGAGTCACAACTTGAATCTTTGAGTGCACATTTGATCTTTCCATAAGTAATTTGAGTCTCGTTGTGTGCATTCATGATTGAGTCTTACGTAGCACCGTTCAAGATACCCTTTTTGAACGACTAAACTTGAGTTTGCTTGAGGATAAGAAAAAGTTGAAGTTGGGGGTGTTGATGAGTCCACAAATTGGACTCATTTAGTGCTATATTTTAATAAAAACTATGTCCTCAAATGCTTATTTTATCTCAATATCTAGTGAAAACACTTAAGTTTTTTAGGTATTTTAAGTTTGAAGGAAAGCATGGACACTACGTCGTAAAAAGGAATAAACAGACTGAAAAGAACGAAGAAATGAAGGTATGAGGATCGCCAGATCACTTGGCGAGTCGCCGAAGGGTCTTACTTCGCCTTCTGTTCCAATATGCTGGGCCCTAAAGGAAAGGATCAAGTCAGTGGAAAAAGGGAGCAGTTGGTGCATCACCGAGAAGTTTCTCGAAGCAGTACCATGTCGCCCAATGACCCAGAGCACGACGATGCTAAAGGATTGTGCAAGACGGCGGTGAACTACACCAAAAGGTGAATCATCGAGTTGATCGGCGATTCCAACTAACGACGCCGAAAGATCCACTGCAGCACAAATCAGTGAAAACTATAAATACTAGTTAGAGTTGTAGTTTTAAGAGTCAAAAAATTATTATCATTTTCATATAGAATAATACTTTCTGATACTTTTTTTCTATGTTTGAGAGGGTTTTGAAGACTCGAAGTTCCAAAGGGTTTCAACTTCATGATTTGGATTTGGGCCTCTTGGATTCTTCAATTTTGGCATGTATCAAGACTTAAATCTTCATACCCATTTGAATGCAAGCTCAATTTGGTATAAATTTCTATCTCTTATACATGTGTGGCTAAATAGCCCAATTCTTGGGGTGTGATTTAGCGAATATAGGTTAAGATAATTATTGGGTCTTGCTCGTTGATAGTTTAATCATAGTTTAATTGTGATTTCGTTTAGTAGTTGTGGATAGATTTAATGAATTTGTAGTTGCAAATACAAGTTTATTTATGTGTTTTTGGCTTGCTCGAGAGAGAGGTCGTAAAACTAAAACTACTAAATTGATGGCCAGTGTGAGTGGGCCGACATGATATTTAGCTCAAGAGAGTGAATCCTAGTCCCATGTCCACACACTCAGCTCGAGAGAGTGAGTGGATTAAGGCGTAGGTTGGTCTTCGTGTGGTAAGTGGGTTTCCAAGAGAAATGCCTTTGGAACGGGGTAAGTTGCTCGAGAGAGAGCTTATCCTACTTAAAGTTTAGCCTAGTCACAATTATTCTATGAATCTTCTATCGAAAGCATGTACCCAATAATCTAGCTTAACCTGTATTCCTGTCACACCCCAAGGATCCCCTCTCACTACTTAGAAATCCTTGTTTATTTTGTTGTTTTTACTTACTAGTGACAAAACCCCATTGTTAATTGACACTCTTATGTCCCCTTTTAATTTACAATGTTTTTAATCGTTAATATCTTTAGCTACATCTAGTTAGAACTTAATTTTATTTTTCTACTAATTCTCAAAACCACTCTCTTGGGAACAATCCCAACCTTTGGTTGGGTTACTAAACTATTGTACAATAGTAGACACTTGCATCGGAAGTTATGTCTTGATTACGCAAATATCACACCAATTTTTAAAACTTTAGTCAAGTCTCATGGATTGCCTCACCCTCCAAACGCTTGAAGCTTTAAATGTTGTCTGGAAGAGTCGTCATCTTCGAAGGGGGAAAGAATCGCACTAGAAATGCAGTAATGAGCTCTTCCCACGAAGTGATAGAATCTCTTGGCAGCTCAGCCAACCACTTACACGTTTCTTCCATTTAGAGAAAATGTAAATAACCTCGACCAGACCGACTCTTGAGATATGTTCTTAAAGGAGAATGGTCCCCAAACATCAACATTGTTCCTTATATGCTCATGGGGATCTTCATGAGCTAACCTACCAAACAATCCCTTCAATTGTAAAAGATGCAACATAGTGCTTGTAATGTGAAACACATCGCTCCTTTCAGTTGGAGGCAGACGAATGGCACCAACTCCACCCACAAGATATGGGTCATTGACATTAGGTTCATTCACATCATTGAGATTTCCAATGTCATCTTGGTGGCCCACTTTGCTAGCATTGCTTCCGTTGACACTCATTTCCTCTATTTTAAGCAAGCAACACAAAAACCAAAACTAAAATTAAGTAGATTCAACTATGACTAACAAGAATACAATTCAACTTCACCAAAAGAATTTCAAACACCACCACTCCCCGGCAGCAGCGCCATTTCGATTGATTAACATTTCAAAGACAGTTCATCGAATTCTAAGCATCAACGAACGTAAATCAGTATATAACCCAACTAAATGAGTTGGGGTCTAATCATATAGGGAGCGGTACATGTTTTAGATTTGATTGGGAAGTGTGAACATGGTCAAATCAATCATAGGAATAGAAATGATAGAATAAAGACATCATTCAAATTCAGGGGTGACACGAATGTCGAATGGGGGATTTAGGTTTTGATTAACAACTAAAAATAGTCACAAATAATACGAGTTAACAATAATGAGATGGGTTCTTTGGATGTGATCGATTATAGGATAATATAGACTTATGGGTAATTGCAATTATTAGTAAATAGCTAGATATTAGTGAGTAGGCTAGCCTATAGTGGAGGTAAATTTTCTCTCAAACAATTTGCCCCGAATCAGGTGATTTCTCTCGAACGTCAACAATCATGCAAAATAAGAGCAGTCCACACCTTAATCCATTCACTCTCTCAAGTTGAATGTGTGGGATTGGGTTTAGGATTCACTCTCTCGAGCTGAACCGAGGTCAACCCAATGCCCACAAACCATCAATTAATAATTTTAGTTCTAAAAACCCTCTCTCAAGCGAGTCAAGAACAGAAACATAAAACTGCATTTGTAACTACAATTCTCAAATTAAACCACAATTAATGATTGAACTCACTTTTAAATAGCATTTAAACTAACAGTTAGCAACACCTAGAAGCTAAATCAGCCCATAATTACATAATCAAACCCCAAGAATTGGGGTTTTAGCTAGACATTATAAAAAGGTAAGAACCGTTACCAAATTAATTATCCATCAACTGGGTAATAATAATTTCATCCTTACAATGCTCCAATTTGATGAACTTCAAAGACCCACTTCCAATTTCTCAAAAGTGAATTTCTTCAATTCCTCAAAGCTAAGGAAACACTAGAGAAACATGTCTCCAGATGCTCAAAATGTAATAACAAATTTTTCAAAAGAGTATTTGATACTAAACTAAATGTTCAAAAACTTATATATAGTCTCCAAAAATGTGCTGCGAAGAGTCAATTGGCAAAGTAACTCGGGCACGCCGAACCACTCAATGAGTCGCCCTTTGGTATCTTGCATCGCCCTTTTACCTTGGTACTCAGCATCCTCAAGGTCAGTAACTTTAGGTGATCTATCTTGGTTTCCCGGAATAACGCCGACTACTCCTTTTCATCGCCAACTTGGTTCTTTCCTTCAGGGCTTGGCACACTGGAAATTTAGGCGGTCTGATAAGCCACTTGGCGATGCACCGAGTGCTCTTAGCAACCCTCAGGCTCACCTATCTTTATTTCTTCAGCCTATTTTGTACCCTTTTTCCTGTTAGTGTCCTTGCTTTGTTCCTCAATCCATATACCTGAAAATCAAGGATTTAACATCAGTTATTGGCACAAAATAAGCATTTGAGCACACTAAATCTATGTAAACAAAGCCCTAAATGAGTCCAAATCTCAGACTCATCAGGATGCTCCTTGGAAGGCGCAGGAGGATATCAAGAAGAGATACCCTCTTTTGTTTCATTCCGAAACAATTCCAGACCAAGGTACTAACTCTGGTAAAGTACTATTTAATTGCATGTTGTGTGCTTTAGTTGGGTTGTTATATGCTTCCCACACTTGTTCTTCTTTGTATGATCTCATTTGAGGATGAATGTATCCAAAGGGGAGATATTGTAACACCTTAGACTTCGAAAGTGCTAAATAGATATTTGTGTAAGGCACCAATTAGTTTTTAGTTTTGGGTCAACTTCAATAAAGCATATCTTTTATCACATAAGAAATAAGGTGGACCATCAACTATCAAATCAAAGTTCTTTGAATCCTCTTTCCAATGCCATCAAGTTTGCTAAATTTTGAGCTCTGAGTAAAAAGTTATGGATGTTTGAGTGAAGCATCTCCATTTTAGGCATTCATTTTTGGAAAGGGTGTTTTGGTCTTTTCTTTTTTCCCACTTGTCTTAGCATTTTTTTCTTGACCCAATTAATGATTTAATCAAATTCTAAATCACCTATTCTCGTTCCTAAACACTTAGGGATTTAGAGCGAGGTTTCAAGAGGAGAAAAAGGGCTAAGTTCAAGCGTTCTTTAGGATTTGCGGAATTTGCCAAGAACATCATTCTTTCCAGGTATGTGAGGTTTTCTGTATTGATGGACTAGATCGTCCTCATGCCTATCATCTACAATTCGTCCATGAAATCATTATATTAAGAGATTCTCGATTGGTTCTTGATTGTTGTTTCATTATTTAACAATGGAAGTTCTTGAGTTTCTAGGGTAGAGAATCTTGAGCATGAGTTGTGATTCCTGATGAGATTTTTTATGTAATTTCTATGAATTTGTGTTGGGTTTTTGAATCAAAATGATTTTAGAAGAAATCACTCGAGTCTTGATAAGTTAGGAGCTGAATTAGAGTAAAAAAATTCATCAGAATTCTAGGAAAAGCTGTTGGGTGGCGCACCACCCATAGCGCACAAGCTACTGCCCGGTAGTTTTGGGCGTAGCGCACCATGCCCCAATGATAGGCTAGTAGTTTAGGGCCTTGTTCCCTACACCACTTGATACACCAATGTTGCATGGTCCTTTTTGTTTCCGTCCTTAGTTTCCGGACGTGTTCCCTTGAATAGTGACTACATTATATTATTCATTCTAGCTTCTAAAGTCTCTATTAATTGTCAAGAGATTTTCACGACCCAGTGGGACCGCCTAGATGTAACACGGCGTACTTGACCCCGAAGGAGTCTTATTCAAGCCATTACCATAATCATATACATAAGTAATAGAAATGATGCGGAATTTAAAATTTATACAATCGAAGTCTTTTCATAAAACCGAATGGAAGTCTGGACATTATCTCAATGAACCATCTAATACAATCTAGAACAATCTTAGGGTCATAACCCTTTACAACATAGTCTTGAAAATGGAAAGTAAGATAGAAACTAGGAATGAACAATCCATCCTCAAATCTTGAGGACTCACCAAAAGTGTGGAGAGAATCAATCCAAGCTTTACTCAAAGAGAGAAGCACACCTCTATGACCGAAACATACACTTATAAAAATGTAGAGAATATGTTAGCACAAAAGTACTATGTATGGTAGCTATGCACAAAAATCCTTAAAACATGCTCAAAAGGGAAATTTAGTTGAAACTATGCATTTATCAAGTTTAAAAGTTATTATGCACATTTGTGAAGAAACATAAGTCATACCATATCATAAACAACCCAAATCTATACTTGTGCAATGCATAGGTAAGACCACATAATCCTACCTAATACTAAGTACCACTTTGAAGTCACCAACATCATACATATCTTACCTTGACCTCATTCATAGCCAATATTCATAGAGAAGGAAGCATTCATATTCATAACTTGTAGCAAGTAAAGTCACTCTTAGCAACAATACATACAATACATGCATAATTCATAAGTTTTCATAGCATAAGAGAACCTCACCACAACCACTCTTAAAGCCTACTTGTGCAATGCATAAATGGAGTCTCATAGCCCCACTCATACTAAGTAGTACTTCTTAAGAAACCATAGTTATAGTTCAAGTTCTTGTTCTTATTATAGTTCATATTCTTGTCATGTAGGGAAAATAACCTTAAACGACATAGACCATGTGAGCTACATGGAATCCGGGGTCTACCCCATACCAAAAAGTGGTGTCCTACTAGTCTAAGGTAGAACTACATGTATTAGCTTTTAGGTGGATCCACTAACTAAAGACCTATGTGGGCACATAGTTATGTGATAGGGAGATTGCTACTAGAAAACCCCGCCTATTGCATTAACGGGAGAGCTTCCATCTCATGAGACGACCCGTCCTATTGCATTAACGGGAGGATATTTACCTTATATTCATATCCGCTCGGTGCTAAGTATTATTTCCCAAAATTTAATTAATTAGTCTTTAGTTGTGTTTACATGTGTGAAGGATTATCTTACCCTTTAATTCAACACAACAAGGCCATCATAGCCATAATAATTCATGCATAATAATGTGTAAGGGTATAGGGGAGAAAACCTTTCCAATCAATACCACAATTACACCATATTCATAGAATCTTCATTCTCAACGTAAATCTTGAAGTACATGCATAATTCTCACATTCATGTACAAATTCTCATAATTTACCCATTAAGAATCATGAATCACATTCAATCCAACATGCTATAATTTCTACATTAGATGTGGGTAGTAACATAATTCAATCAATTCAATTCACCCATACAAGACCCAATAACATGCTTCTAAAATCAATTAATTCAATTAAGATCACAAATTTAGCAATAGAGGGGATCCATGGGTTTTTGGTGGAATTTCACCAAAATTTAACCATAAATCATCAATTCAATCATAACCCAACATACTTCAATCATTCAAATCACTTTTAAAGAGACCCATGTGTTCGAACCAAAACCCTTGATTTTGGGAAAATTGGAAGTTTGAAAATCAAGTTTTGAAGGGGCTCGTTTGGTGAAATCTACCCAAAGATGAATACTACCATACCTTGATGATGAATCCTTGAAGAATTTGATGAAAAAACATTAAATTCTTGCAGCCCAAGCTTCAATTTTACTCTTCTTTTTCTTGGATTTTTAGAGAGAGAAATATTGTGAGGAAGATGAACTTTTGATTTTGATTTGGTCTTTGTGAAAGTGATTTAGTTTGGTTGCTTAATGACTTAAAATACATTATATATTTATTTAAATATAATATAAAATATACCCATTTAAAAATAGGACTTAAAAATAATATTTACAAAATTGCTACTTGCCCACATGGACTTGCCAAAAAGACTAAGGCAAAGTCCAAGGGAGCTTTCAAGGTCCTTGGAGTGGTCTACCAGCCATGGACCCTCCCTTGGACTTGTGCCTTAAGCTTTTTAAAGCTAAGGCATGTCCACGAGGGTCTACACGGGCAGTGGGCTTGTCCACTTGTCATGGACCCTCACTTGCACACATGCACACTGCCTAGGTGCACTAAGGCATCCCCCACATGAGGCGCTCCACATGCAGCGGGGTCCCCAAAGCTCTTTGGACCCTCACGTAGACTGACCTCTTGTCAAAATTTGCTAAGGCAAAGTCCACGAGGGAATTGTACGGCCAGTGGAGGCTCTTCACACTTCGTGAACCCTCATGTGGACAAAGCCTCTTTCCCACACAGCTAAGGCAAAGTCTACAAGGGACTTCCAAGGGTAGTGGAGCCTTCCATGCCCCTTGAACCCCTATGTGAACTTGCCTTCATGCCTCTACGGCTAATACATGGTTCAAGGAGTTTTCTAAGGGTAGTGAAGGCGTTCACCTTCCTTTAAGCTTCTTTTGAAGAATGCCATTTGCCCACACGGCTAAAGCAAAGTTCAAGAGTGCCTTTAAGGATAGTGAAGCCTTTCGCCTTCCTTGAACCCTATCTTGAACTTATACTTAGTCAAAATTTTGGACTATATTACAATTCCAAATTATGCATAAAATTTTAAGACTTAAACGTTAGGCTCTAGTTTCACCTACCAATTTTCTGGGTGTTACATTATCTCCCCCTTGGGAACATTCATCCTCGAATGACGATCTAGACACCTTATGGAATTTAAATACTCAAGACTAGCAGCCCAACAAGCATGAAACATCAAAATAACAGACCACATAAAGGAAGAAACTTCTAGTCCATCTCAACATAATCAATGCAACAAAAGAGAGTAGGAACTACATCTATCAACCCAATATGCATGAAATTCAACTTTTTTCATGTTCATAGGAGGAACTACCTTCTCCAATAAAAGCATGCTCAACACAACATTATGGAGCCAATATGCCATCTCAAATAAACATAATATTGCATGTTCATCAATTGATCTCATGAAGTCAAATAGGCAACATAATACTAAAATGTACAACAACATAACGAACATATAAATCATGAAAACACAACTTATACTAAGCATGAATTCTCACAAGAACATGTATAATCATAAAGAAATCATGGAACACACATATAGCACAGATGACTCCTAAAACTAGAAACTCAAGAAGAACTACTTACTTCAAGTTTGAATAGGAGTAGAAGGAAAAAGATGAAGATAACGGGACTTCATATCGGCCCGGCCTCCCATGTAGCCCTCAACAAAGTGATTCCTCCATAACACCTTTATAGAAGCTACTTCCGTATTTCTCAGGCTCTTCACTTGCTGGTCTAACATCTCTAATAGAGCTTCCTCATAAGATAGACTCTCATCAACTCCCAAACCTTCTAAAGGAATGATGGATACAAGGTCTCCAATGTACTTCTTTAGCATGGAAACATGAAACACTGGGTGTACTGGAGCCAACTCATTCAGTAAGTCTAACTCATATGCAACTTTCCCAACACTTTTCCACATTTGGTATGGGCCCACATACCGGGGATTAAGCTGCCCCTTCTTACCAAACCTCATCAGACCCTTCATAGGTGAGATCTTCAAGTAGACCCAATCACTAATTTATAATTCTAGATCCCTTCTTCTAACACCGGCATAAGACTTTTGCCGACTTTGGGCCGTCTTCAACATCTCCCTAATGAGTTGAACTTTTTCAATGGCCTCATAAAATAGTTCGGGACCAATTAGAGCAATCTCTCCTACTTTAAGCCAACCAACCGGAGATTTACACCTTCTACCATATAATGCTTCAAAAGGAGCCATGGTAATACATGAATGGTAACTATTATTGTAGGCAAACTCTATCATTGGTAGATGGTCATCCATATTACCCTTAAAGTCTATAACACACTCCCTAAACATTTCTTCTAAGGTTTGAATGGTACGTTCCGCTTGACCATCCATTTGAGGGTGGAAAGCAGTGCTAAGCTTCACCTTAGTACCAAGCCCTTTTTGGAATGCCTTCCAAAAGTGTGAAGTAAATTAGGCACCCTGATCCGAAATAATAGATAAAGGAATTCCATGAAACTTCATTATTTCCTTGATGTACAATTTGACATAGTCTTCCATTGAAAAGGAAACCTTGATGAGAATAAAGTGGGCGGATTTTGTCATTTTATCAACAATGACCCAAATAGAATCATGTTGCCTTCGAGTACAAGGTAAACCCACTGTAAAATCCATATTCACATCCTCCCACTTCCAAGTGGGAATATCTATATCTTGGGACAAACTTCCAGGTCTTAGGTGTTCAACTTTAACTTTTTGACAATTTGGACACTTAGCCACAAAACCCGCTATATCCTTTTTCATACCACTCCACCAATAGACTTCCGGTAGATCACGGTACATCTTGGTGGCTCCCAGATGAATAGAATACCTAGAACCATGAGCCTCTTCAAAAATTTGCTCTCTCAAGCCATCAACATCTGGAATGCATAATCGACCTTGATACCTAAGCACCCCATCTCTTTGTTTGGAGAAAGCCTCAACGGACTTGTTGAGTATCGACTCTCTCAACTCTACTAATAAAGGATCAAGGTCTTGCTTAGACTTCACATCCGTTACAAAGGATTATTTGGAACCATTGTGGACCACGACACCGCCTTTGGTGGAATCTATAAGTTGGACACCTAACCAAGCCAACCTATGTACATCACGAACTAACTCCTTCTTCTTATTCTCTACATGGGCCACACTACCCATGGACAATCAACTTAGGGCATCCGCAACTATATTGGCTTTGCTGGGGTGGTAAAGGATACTCATGTCATAATCCTTTTAAAATTTGTAACCATCTTTTTTTGTCGAAGATTCAAGTCTTTTTGCGTAAACACATATTGAAAACTCTTGTGATTGGTGAAAACATCCACATGGACCTCATACAAGTAATGTCTCCATATTTTTAAAGCAAATACTACCCCGCTAATTCAAGATCATGGGTCGGATAATTCTTTTCATGTACCTTCAGTTGCCTTGAAGCATAGGCAATTACTTTACCATGTTGCATGAGTACACATCCTAAACCCACTCTAGAGGCATCATAATATACCACAAACCCATCGGTACCCTCCGGTAAGGTCAACACTGGAGCAGAAGTAAGCTTATTTTTTCAACTCTTGGAAGCTTTTCTCACAAGCCTCTGACCACTCAAACTTCACTTTTTTTTTAGTCAAAGCCATCAACGGAGAAGCAATGGAGGAAACACCCTCAAAAAACCTCCTATAGAAACTGGCCAAACCCAAAAAACACCTAATATCGGGAGGAGTTAGAGGTGTAGGCCAACTTTTGACCGCATCCATCTTCTTAGGATCTACCTCAATACCTTTACTCGACACAATATGACCAAGGAAAGCTACCGACCTTAGCCAAAACTCACATTTACTAAACTTTGCATACAATTGGTGGTCTTTAAGGACTTGTAATACAATCCTCAAATGGTCCATATGTTCATTTTCACTCCTTGAATAGATCAAAATATGATATAAACACGATCACAAAAATATCAAGATAATGTGTAAACACTCTATTCCATAAATGCCGACGGGGCATTCGTCAGCCCAAATGATACAACCACAAATTCATAGTGACCGTACTAGGTCCTAAAGGCCATCTTGGGAATGTCAACCACTCTTACCCTTAGTTGATGGTAACTCGAACGAAGATCTATTTTGGAGAAATAGTTAGCACCTCTAAGTTGATCAAGCAAATCGTCAATCCTAGGAAGGAGATACTTATTCTTTATAGTTACTTTGTTTAATTGACGATTGTCGATACACATTCTAAGAGACCCATCCTTCTTTCTTACAAACAACACCAGAGCACCCCATGGAAAGATACTCGTTAGAATAATACCCTTGTCTATAAAATCCTTTAGTTTCTCTTTCAACTCTTTCAATTTAGCCGAAGCCATTTTATACGGAGGAATGGAGATAGGTTGCATATCTGGCGAAAGATCAATGCCAAAATCTATTTCCCCGTTCGAGAGGAATGCTGGGAAAGTCATCGAGAAAGACATTCGAAAGTTCATTCACCACGGGGACCAACTCTAGAGAAGGGGTTTCATACTCCACATCCATAACCCTAACAATATGGTAAATACACCCCTTGGAGATCATTTTCCTAGCTTTGAGACAAGAAATAGATTGAGCTCTAGGGATAGAATTTACACTTTCCACTCTAAGATGGACTCATTTGGAAATTAAAACTTTACTACCCGAGTCCTGCAATAAATAGAGGCATAACATGCATGCAACCAATCGATACCCAAAATCATATCAAAATCTATCATTTCTAACTCCACCAAATCCACCAAGGTAACTTTATGAAATAAGGAAATAAGACAACTCCTATAGACTCTTTTTGACACTACCAAGTAACCAACTAGGGTAGAAACCAAAAAATGTTCTTCTAACACATCGAGGAGTATTTCAAACTTCATAGCCACAAAAGATGTGACAAATAACAAAGTGGCACCCAGATCTAACAATGCATATACATCAATAGAAAAGACTTGTAACATACCCATCACCACATCCGGGGAACTCGCTTGGTCACCTCAGAATTGGAGAGCATAAAAGAGGTTTTTCTTGGGAGCATCGAAATCCAGGCCAAGGGTTTGCTTGGGGACTAGCTATGGTTCTCGAGTGTCGATCTAGTCAAGGGTGTAGGCTTGGGGTGTGACAATGGGTTAGCGAACCTATTTGTCTGTTACTTTAGATGCCATCATAATCAGGAAGTGTAACACCTCAGATTCGAAAAGGGTAAAATTTAAATCCTTTAGAAAATCTGGTGCAAGAACCGACAGACGCCCTCAACGGCCTGTTGTTTGACACACAGACAGTAGTTAGGCCCGTGGTTGTCCAATCCAGATTTCCTCAAACCTAAAGTTCCAAAAAAATTTGACGCTTAAATAAGACGGTCCATCATCCAATCCACGAGTCATAAATTGGTTTTGTTGGTGAGTATAAGACTTAGAGAAATTTCAGAGTCACATGTTGAGAATGATGGCCACGACTCACGGCGCGTCTTCTAAACTACGATCCGTAGGAAGGGGTCCATCGTTCATGGTCCTTAAATTAAGTCTCTAAAACCAACGACGGCCGACCAAGACGATCCATAGGTCGCCATAGTCGATGGTGTCGCCAATTATTTTAAGAAAGGCTTTTGGGTCTTTTCCTAATTTTTCTAACCTAATATTATGTCATTTTACCCTTCACCTAAAGACCTATATAAGTGTTTTAACCCCCAAATTTCCCCAATTGAAATCATTCTCTCAAATTCCTAAAATAAGAACAAGTCTTCTTCTGAAATATTTCTCTCTCTAGAAGTTGAAGAAGAAAGCTAGGGTTTTCAAGTCAAGTCTCCAATTCCACCATTAAAGTCAAGCTTTTGGAATTAAGGTATGATAGTTTTTTTCCATGGAGACCTTTCCTTAATGGAGTTCCTAATTCCCCAATTTACAAAGCTCGAACTCCCCAATTGATTTAGGGTTTTCTTTCATATCATAGGTTCTTTTACATGTTGATTTACTTAATTGATTTATGAACTTTATGCATGATTGGATATAAGTTCATGATTTTAAAATGAATCCCCATGGACTTATGTCAAACCCATTTTCCAAGATAATTGTGATTGAAAGTGGATTTTGAACTATGAAAGGAGAATTATGGATTTATGCATGTTCTTATGCGAATAATTAGATTTGATGAAAGATACTTTGAGAGTGAAGCATATATGTGGATTGTTGTGCTTAATTTTTGTGAATTGATTTCTCACATAACCTCATTCATGAACTCGAAAGGTTTTTATCACATAAAGGATTCTAAGGTTGAATGGATTTCTCACCTAAAATGAATCTAAGATAAGGAGGTATTCTAATGTCGAGGCAAAAGTCGATCACCCATGCTCTCTATTGATAAACAAGAGCTGATTATCCACATCACATGATGCAAGGACAAGAGGCGATTACCCATGTCACATGATGCAAGGACAAGAGGAAATTACCCATGTTCCTTCAAAAAGATAAGATCAACATGATTAAGAACTATCCCATGTAACTTAAGCTTAGTACTGAGTCGACAAATAGTGATTACCCATGTCCCATAACTATGTACCAACATAGGGTTGTATAGATAGACATTAGCTAGTGGATGCACATAAGTTAGAAGTTCATGGTCTTTACCGTGGCAAGTGACACACCCCTTTTCGGTGGGAGACAACGAATATCATGTTAATAGCTCACATGGTCTTATATGTCAATTCTGGCTACTTCCCAAAAGCAAGCTATAATGAACTAAGATTACTTCAAGGAAGTATCTAATACATGTTTTAGATGATGACTATGTGCAGTGACCGTGTTTTTTAACTCTCTTGTTTCAATTTGTTTTTTGGATATCATGAACGTATCTCTTTTAGGTATGTGTTCAAATGTTTTATGCATTGCTATCATACTTGGTACATGTCTATACTAATGCATACTCTTGCCTACATTTTCCCCAAATGTAGGGTCCGACCTTACAGATTCGCACTTCCATGGCTAGGGATCTTATATAGAAGATTGAAGTGTTGGTGATTATAACACCCGAGAAACTAGTAGGCTAGACTAGAGCTAAACAAGAGGGTTAATATTAAAAAAGAAGGGCTAGAGCCAAGGAAAATGGGCAAGGACCAAGGAAAGGGCCTAAGAGTTCGCCAAGGCACTGCGCACACCATCTATGAGGGTCTTCACGACCCATGGTGGCCACCACGCCCTATGGTGCTCCATGGCAGTAGCCTCCCACAAATCTTCCAAAGTCTCCTCTTCACGAGCCACTTCACAGCTCGTCGGAAGGCTTATGAAAAGGAGATGGTGGTGTGAGGGTTGAGAGAAGTGGCTTAGCCACTGCCTCAAGGTCCACGAGAGGGATCACGGTGCATAGCAAGCACCACGGATTGTGGAGCCCCTCGTGAAGATTTACTTGGTCTTGTGGGCAACCACTGCCTCAAGTCCATGAGTGGGACCACGGCTCGTGGAGCCCCTCGTGAGGTTTGCCTTGGGCTTATAGGCTAAGGGCGTATCCATGATAGGGACCATGTCTCGTGTCAAGTACCACAGCTTATGGAGCCCCTCGTGAGATTACCTAGCCACTGCCTCAAGTCCATGAATGGGACCACGGCTCGTGGAAATGACTACAGCTCGTGGAAGCCCCTTGTGGTACCTGGGCAGCTCACTTAAAGTAGGGGCTGTTTTGGGTAATATTGGTTTTAAGTCTTATTAAAGTGAAGTCATTTTGCCTTAGTTTTATACACCTATATAAGTCATTTTAAGTAAAAAATACACCCATTCACCCCATTATTTCCAAAACCCCAAATCAAATCCCAAAAAGTTCACCTTCTCTCAAAAAATTCTCTCTCTAGAACTTCAAGGAGGAAGAAAGAAGAAGGTGGAGCTAGGGCTCAAGAATCAAGTTCTTCTCATCAAATACACTGGGCTTCATTGTTAAGGTATGGTAGTCCTTCATCCATGGATAGCTTTCATCCATGGAGGCCCTTCCAATTTCAAAGATAGAAATTCTCCAAAAGCTAGGGTTTGTCTTCAAGTCATGGGTTCCTTTCAAAAACTATTCTAATGCTTTAATTAGTTTATATTATGATTGAATTGATGATTTATTATGGTTTTTTTGTTGAAATCCCCTTCTTTCTAAATTATGATCATGTGATGTGTGTTTGTTGATTTTTGAAGAATGTTATGACATTTATGCATGTATCGATTGAGCTACTTTAATTATGATTATATCCATGTCTAATGTTGTAATTATATATGTGTTGATTGAATATGATTTATAGTCCTTAAAGGGCAAAGTATGAGAATTATGCATTATTTTGAGGGTTATGTATACGCTTTAAGAACACTTTGAGAGTAAAGTGAATATGATTATGATCTAGTTGTTGTGTCTTTGGAGGTTATCCTCATGTACACATTTATGTATGAACATGATATGATGTGAAAGTTTTTACACAATGTGATGATTCTAAGGTTGAAAGACTATTTTCACCTATTGAATCTATGAGCTATAGTATGAATTATGTTGGATTGAGTGTCAAGACATTCTTCCATGATTATGAACTTAAGTCAAGACTTAATATGTAATCCATGGGAATTAATGCTTAGCAACAAGTGGATATGAATATGAGATGGAAGCCTATACAATAGTTGAGTCCGGCTTCCCAATGAAAGCTTTTACACTAGTTGAGTCCCACTTTCCAAATGGGTTCCTTCCACCTTAGTTGAGTCCGCGTTCCTAGAGTTTGTATCTCATGAGATGGAAACCTTACACCTAAGTTGAGTCCGAGTTTCTAGAAGCAATATCATTATCCCATAAACTATGTGCCTACATAGATATTTAGCTAGTGGATCCACCTAAGCTAAGAGTATGGTTCTACCTTTGGCAAGTAGGACAACCTCTTTTTGGTGTGGGGTAAACACCAGATTCCATGTTAAAGCTCACATGGTCTATGTCGGTTAAGGCTTATCCGATTATGATAGCATGAACTAGAAGATGAATTATGAACTATAGTTACTCAAGAAGCTTTACTTAGTATGGGTGGGATTATGGGATCTTATCCATGCATTGCACAAGTATGCTTTCAGGGTATGAATGATATGTTCCTCTTATGACATGATAATCTATGAGTTGATTATGCTTATGACTTGTGCTTTTCCATTATCTTCAAAATGATTCTTTAACTTAGAAAATGCCATGCATTTTACTAAAATGTCACTATTAGCATGTTTTCATGATTTTATGTATGGCTATCATACTTAGTGCATTTTGTTACTAACCCATATTTTCCTTCATTTTCCCGAAGTGTAGGGTCTGGTTCTCAAGGTGGTCCTCAGTGTGGATAGAGCTTGGATCTACTCATTTCTGCTTTCTTGTTGGTGAGTCCTCATGATTTGAGGATGGACATATTCATTTAGTAGTTTCATTCTTGTATTTCACTTTTAGAGTATGATGTATAGGTTGTGACCCTCTTTGATTCAAGTATTGTAATAGATGGTTAATTGAGACAAGTCTATACTTCCGCTTTCCTTTATAATTTTTTTTGACTTGAATTGTGTTTTTACTCTTTGTTATTCTATGCTTATGTTATGATATATATGCTAAGTGGCTTACATGGTGCATTTCAGGGTTCTATGTTCCTTGTTATGTCTAGGGGTACCCTTGAGTCATGACAAATTTGGTAATTAGAGCACGAGATTTAGAATGATTCTAGGTTTATGTCTCATAAGCCACGTCTAGCAGAGTCTTGTTCTTGGGTGTGAAGCGCGCCACACTTATGAATGAGAGGCTACATGATCTTTAGGAAATTTCACTTCTTTCATTACTCTTAAGTCATTCCTTAGAGTTTAACTCTATAAAGTCCCTCTCCTAACCCTTCTCTTGTGTCTTCAGGATATGAATACACGAAGGGCTAATGCTAGAAGGATAGAAGAAGAAAATGTCAATCCATGATCTCCTCCTCAAGCTAATGAAGCTCTGGTTGATCCTTTGGTTGAAAATGTGACTCAAGCGGAGTTTAGGTCTACTATCCAAATGTTGGCTCAAGTCATGACGGCTCTAGAAAATAGAGAAGTTGTAGCTCCGGGGAATCCGAATGTGAATTTGGCTGCTTCTTGGCATAAGGATTTCTCTAGATGAACCCTCGCGGATTTCATAGTTGTAAAGTGGAAGAGTATCCCCAAAGGTTTATTGATGAGGTTTATAAAGTTTTTGCTATTATAGAAGTGACTTTTGAAGAGAAGGTGGAGTTAGCCGCCTACCAACTAAAATATGTTGCTCAAGTATGGTATGATCTATGAAAGAGGTGAAGACCCGTAGAAGCGGGCCCAATTGAATGGGGAATGCCCAAATAGACATTTCATGACAGATTCTTTCCCTGAGAGTTGAGGGAAGGTAAGGTAGAAGAATTCATTAACCTTAGGCAAGGTAGCATGTGTGTTAAGTATTATGCCTTGAAATTTACCCAACTATCTAAGTATGCTCCATCTATGGTGGCGGATTCGAGGGATGAGATGAGTAGGTTTTTGATGAGTGAGTCTGACTTGGTTGAAGAAGAATATCGTACGACAATGCTCCATTATGAATTGGATATCTCAAGGCTTATGGTGTATGCTCAACTAATTGTGTAACATTCTGGAAAATTTGTAGACTAAACTAGAGCCTTAATGTGAGGGTTAACGTCAAGGGAAAAAGGGTTAGAATCCAGAAATGATGACAAGGTCCAGAAGAGTTTTTAAAGGCTGCCACATTTGGTGTAGGCACTCCCCCACCTACCAAGCTCATCACCACGACTCATGGGAGGGCTCATGGAGGGCTAGGATGTAGACTTGCCAAATCGGCCAAAAACAACCTTCCCTCTTCGCGTGCCACTTCACAGCTCATGGGAACACTCGTGGGAGGGAGTTGGTGGTGTGAGGGCTGAGAGAAGTAGCTTAGCCACTACCTCATGGTCCACAAGAGGGACCACGACTCATGGATCTCCTCGTAAAATTGCCTTGGGCATGTACGCTAAAAGGCATGGAAGCCTAACCACTGCCTCAAGACCACGAGAGGGACCACAGCTTGTGGTCATGACCACGGCTTGTGGGGCCCATCGTGGCACCTGGGCAACTCACTTTAATTGAGGGTTATTATGGGTATTTCCTTTTTAAGCCCTATCAAAGTGAAGTCGTTTTGTATTATTTTTATACAACTATATAAATCTTTTTAAGTCAAAATACACCCAATTACTTCATATTTTCCAAAACACCTAAATCAAAACCCCAAAAGTTCATGTTCTCTAAACATTTCTCTCTCTAGAACTCAAGGAAGAAGAAAAGGAAAGTTGAAGCTAGGTCTTGAAGAATCAAAGCTTTTTCCCTCAAATTCATTGAAGAATCACAACTAAGGTAAGGTAGTCCTTCATCCATGGAGTCTCTCCAAACTCAATTTCAATGATAGTAATTTCCCCAAAAGTTAGGGTTTTACTCCAAGTCATGGATTTCTATCCAAAAACGTTTCTATTGGTTTATTTACTTGTAATTATGATTGAATTGATGAATTATTATTATTTTAGGATGAAATATCCCAAGAATCCATGAAACCCCCATATTCCCAATTTGTCACTTTGTGATGTGGGTGAATTGGAGAAAGAAGAGTATTATCAGATTATGCTTATGGTAATAATAGTAATTGAATCATATTATTTTTCATGTCTAATGTAGTAATTCTAGATATGTTGATTGAATGTGATCTGTGGTCCTTAAAGGGTAAAACATGAGAATTATGCATGTTTCTGAGGTTTATGTATATGTATTTAGATCACTTTGAGTGTAAAGTGAATATGATTATGAACTAATTGTTGTGTTGATTGGATTATTATCTTCATGTATACACTTTTGGTTGAATATGATATGATGTGAAAGGTTTGTCACATGTAGTGATTCTAAGGTTGGAAGACTAGTCTCACCTTTTAAATCTATGACCTATAGTATGATTATGTTGGATTAAGTGTCAAGACACTCTTCCATGAATATGCACTTAAGTCAAGACTTAATATGTAATATATGGGAATTAATGCTTAGCACCGAGTGGATATGAATATGAGATGGAGGCTTATACGATAGTTGAGTCCAGCTTCCCAATGAAATCTTCTACACTCATTGAGTTCGGATTTCCAAATGGGTTCCTTCTACCTTAGTTGAGTCCAGGTTCCCAATGTATATATCTCATGAGATGGAAACCTTATATCTTATTTGAGTTCGGTTTTCTAGAAGCAATCTCGTTATCCCATAAACTATGTTCCCACATAGGTCTTTAGCTAGTGGATCCACCTAAGCTAAGAGTATGGTTATACCTTAGGCAAGTAGGACAACCCCTTTTTGGTGTGGGGTAGACACCGGATTCCATGGTAGTTCAGATGGTCTATGTCGGTTAAGGATAATCTCCCACTATGATAATATGAACAAGAATATGAGCAGCGAACTATGGTTACTCAAGAAGCTTTCCTTAATGTGGGTAGGATTATGGGATCTTATTCATGCATTGAGCAAGAATTCTTTAACGGTATTTATGGTATGTTTCTATATGATTATCAATATGTTGAGTATGCTTATGACTTGTGCTTTTACTCTAATCTTCATGATGATCCTTAAACTTTGTTAAGTGCATGTTTTTCAACTAAATTGTTCCTTTTAGCATGTTTTCAAGGTTTTTATGCATGACCATCATACTTAATGCAATTTTTGTACTAACCCATATTTTCTATATTTTTTCCATAGTGTAGGGTCCGGTTCTTAAGGCGATCTTCTATTGGTTCAAGCTTGGATCGAATATTCTCCTAGCTTGTGGTGAGTCCTCATAATTCGAGGACGGATCTTTTCATTCGAGTTTCATTCTTGTATTTTTATTGTCGGATTATGTTGTTGTGGTCTGTGACCCTATTTTGACTCAAGTATTATAATAGATGGCTAATTGAGACAATTCTAGACTTCCGCTTTGCTTTTATGAAACTTTTGAACTTAAATGCGTTTCCACTCTTATTGTTCTAACGCTTTATTATGATATGCTAAGTGACTTGCATAGTGCCCCTTTGGGATATTATATGCCTTGTTACGTCTAGGGGGTACACTTATGTCGTGACATATTGAGGAGTCAAAACTCAAGAAAAAGAATAGAGAGGTGAAAAGAGCTAGAACCGGTGATGGGAACTTCTCCAATGTTAGGTGCAATGGACAAGTCCGACCATGGTTTAGACAAAGGTTCTCCAACCAAGGCTCCTCTAGTGCTCCAATGGTCAACAAGGATAGGTTTTCCCACCCTAAACCTCAAGGAGATAATAGTGGTGGTTCTTATGTTGCTAGGCCTAATTGTGCAAAATGTTGAAGAAAGCATGATGGGAAGTGCCTTGTTGGTAACAATGGGTGTTTTAGTTGTGAGAAGGTTGCCCATAAGATGAGAGATTGTCCAATGCTCAAGGTTAAGGTAAGGGAAGATAAACAAGCTCCTCCAAGCAGTTCAAACTCCAATGCCCGAAAGCAAAACCACTTTTAAGCTTTTAAATCCTGAGGTGACCAAGAGAGCTCCTTGCATATTGTGACTAGTATGTTAAAAGTGTATTTTATTGATGTATATGCCTTGTTAGATCCCGGTGATACTTTGTCTTTTGTAACAACTTTTGTGGCCATGAAGTTTGAAATACTCCCCGAAGTGTTAGTAGAACCTTTTTCAGTCTCTACCCCATTTGGGGACTTGGTAGTGGCTATGAGCGTTTATAGAAGTTGTCCCATAAAGTTACCTTGGTGGATTTGGTGGAGTTAGATATTTTAGATTTTGATGTGATTTTGGGTATGGATTGGTTGCATGCATGTTATGCCTCTATCGATTGTAGGACTAGGGTGGTTAGATTCCAATTTCCAAATGAGCCTATCTTAGAGTGGAAGGGTTATATCCCTAGAGGTCAGTTTGTCTCTTGTCTTAAAGCTAGGAAGATGATCCCCAAAGGGTGTATTTACAATCTTGTTAGGGTGAGGGATGTTTAATCCGAAATCCCTTCTCTAGAGTCAGTTCCGGTAGTGAATGAGTTTCTGGATGTTTTTCCCAACACTTTACTCGATATTCCTCCCGAGCGAGAAATAGATTATTGTATTGACCTTTTACCAGATACGCAACCTATCTCCATTCCTCCATATAGAATGGCTCCGACGGAGTTAAAAGAGTTGAAAGAGAAATTAAAGGATTTGTTAGATAAGGGTTTTATAGGGTGCTCCGATGTTGTTTGTTAGAAAGAAGGATGGGTCTCTTTGAATGTGCATTGATTATCATCAATTGAATAAAGTGACCATCAAGAATAAAAATCCCCTTTCGAGAATTGATGATTTGTTTGACCAACTTCAAGGGGCTAGCTATTTCTCTAAAATTGATCTTCATTCAGGTTATCACCAATTAAGGGTGAGAGGGGTTGATATTCCAAAGATGGCCTTTAGAAATCGGTATGGTCACTATGAGTTTGAGGCAATGTTGTTTGGGTTGACTAATGCTTCGGCGACATTTATTGACTTGTTGAATAGAGTGTTTAGGCAATACCTAGACAAGTTTGTGATTGTGTTTATCGATGATATCTTGATCTACTCAAGGAGTGAGAATGAACATGTGGACCTTTTGAGAATTGCATTGCAAGTTCTTAAGGACTAACAACTTTTTGTAAAGTTTAGTAAGTGTTAATTTTGGTTAAGGTCCATAGCTTTTCTTGGTCATATTGTGTCGAGTTAGGGTATTGAGGTAGATCTTAAAAAGACGGATATGGTCATGAGTTGGCCTAGACCTCTAACTCCTTCTGACATTAGAAGATTTTTGGGCTTGGCTGGTTATTATAGGAGGTTTGTTAACAGATTTTCCTCCGATGCTTCTCCATTAACGGCTTTGAATCGAAAAAAGGCTAAGTTTGAGTGGTCGGAGGCTTGTGAGAAAAGTTACCAAGAGTTGAAAGATAGAATTACTTCAGCTTTGATGTTCACCTTACCAGAGGGTACGAATGGCTTTGTGGTGTATTGTTATGCCTCTAGAGTGGTGTTGGGATGTGCGCTCGTGTAAAATGTTAAAGTGATTGCCTATGCTTCAAGGCAACTTAAAGTCAATGAGAAGAATTATCTGACCCATGATCTTCAATTAGCGGCAGTTGTGTTTGCCTTAAAAATATGGAAATATTACTTGTATGCGGTCCATGTGGATGTCTTCACTGAAAAAAGACTTGAATCTTTGACAACGAAGGTGGTTAGAACTTTTCAAGGATTATTATATGAGTGTCCTTTATCACCCCAGCAAAGTTAATATGGTAGCGGATGCACTTAAGAGATTGTCCATAGGTAGTGTAAGTCATGTAGAGGATGAAAAGGAAGAATTGGTATGTGATGTGTATAGGTTGGCTCGGCTAGGTGTACAACTAGTGGATTCCACTAAGGGTGGATTCATGGTCCATAATGGTTCTGAATCATCCTTCATGATGGATGTGAAGTCTAAGCAAGATCTTGATCATTTATTAGTTGAGTTGAAAGAGTCGGTACTCAAGAAGTCCATTAAGGCTTTCTCCCAAGGAAGAGATGGGGTACTTAGGTACCAAGGTCGATTATGTGTTCTTGATGTTGATGGTTTGAGGGAAAATTTTTTAGATAAAGCTCATAGTTCTTGATATTCTTTTCATCCGGGAGCCACCAAGATGTACCGTGATCTACAGGAAGTCTATTGGTGGAATTGTATGAAGAGAGATATTATGGGATTTGTAACCAAATGTCCTTATTGTCAACAAGTTAAGGTTTAGCATCAAAGGTCGGGAGGCTTGTCCCAAGATATAAGTATCCCCACTTGGATGTGGGAAGATATAATATGGACTTTATCGTGTGTTTGCCTAACACCCGAAGGCAACATGATTCTATTTGGGCCATTATAGATAGGATGACAAAATGAGCCCACTTTATTCCCATCAAGGTTTCTCACTTAGTGGAGGCCTATGTCAAGTTGTATATAAGAGAGATAGTGAAGTTGCATGTGGTCCCTTTATCTACTATTTCGTATCGGGGTACTCAATTTACTTCTCACTTTTGGAAGTCATTCCAAAAAGGGGTTGCTTGGTACTAAGGTTACACTTAGCATGACTTTTCATCCTTGAATTGATGGGAAAGTGAAGCGTACCATCCAAGCATTAAAATATATGTTAAGGGCATGTGTTATGGATTTCAAGGGTAATTGGGATGACCACTTGTCATTAATAGAGTTCACCTAAAATAATAGTTATCACTCAAGCATTCGTATGGCTCCCTTTGATGCCTTGTATGGTAGGAGATGTAGGTCTTCGGTTGGTTGGTTTGAGGTAGGTGAAATTGCTCTTATTGGTCCCAAATTGGTTTATGAAGCTATTGAGAAAGTTCGGCACATTAGAGACAGATTGAGAATGGCTCAAAGTAGACAAACGTCTTATGCCGATGTGAGTAGAAGGGATCTAGAATTTGAAGTTAATGATTGGGTCTCTTTGAAAATCTCACCTATGAAGAGTGTGATGAGATTTTGCCAGAAAGGGAAACTTAGTCCCCGGTATGTAGGCCCATATCAAATTTAGAAGCGTATTGGGAAGGTTGCCTATGAGTTGGATTGTCCAACTGAGTTGGCTCTGGTACATCCGGTATTTCATGTTTCCATGGTTAAGAAGTGTATTGGAGATCTGGCATCCATTATTCCCCTAGAAGGCTTGGGGTTGACAAAAATCTCTTTAATGAAGAGATTCTGATAGAGATCCTAGATTGCCAAGTCAAGAGATTAAGAAACAAGGAAGTAGCATCCATAAAGGTTTTATGGAGGAATCACTTAGTTGAGGGTGCTACTTGGGAGGCCGAGGCCGGTATGAAGTCCTGATATCATCATCTCTTTCCTTCTACTCCTATTCAAGCTTGAGGTAAGTAGATCCTTTTGATTTGTAGTGTTTTGGAAGTCCTGTGTGATATATGCATTTTTCCATGATTTCCTTATGTTATGCACGTTCTTGAGAAACTCATGTTTAGTAAGAAAATGAGTTTTCATGATTTATGTTCCTTATGTTGTTGTGCATTTAGTATGAGATTCCTATTTGACTTCATGAAGATGAGTTGATGAACATGCTTTAGTATGTTTTTGAGTGCAATTGCATATTGGCTTCTGGATATTGTGTTGATCATGCTTTTAGTTGGAGAAGGTAGTTCCTCTTAGGAATATGAGAAATATTGAGTTTCATGCATATTGGGTTGTTAGATGTAGTTCATACTTCATTGTTTTGCATTGATTATGTTTGAGATGGAGTTGAAGTTTCCTCCCTTGAATTGTGCATTATTTTGATGTTTCATGCATGATGGGCTACTAGTCTTGAATCTTTTCTTGTAAGGTGTCTAGATCTTCATTCGATGATGAATGTTCCCAAGGGGGAGATATTGTAACACCCGGGAAACTAGTAGGCTAAACTAGAGCTAATCGTGAGGGTTAACGTTAAGAAAGAATGGCTAGAGCTAAATAAAATGGGCAAGAGCCAAGGAAAGGGACCAAAAGATGGCCACCACGCCCTATGGTGCCACCCATGGAGGGCTACGAAATAGCCTCCCAAAAATCAGCCTAAGTCACCTCTTCACGAGCCACTTCACGGCTCGTGGGAAGGCTCATGGAAGGATATGGTGGTGTGAGGGTTGATAGAAGTAGCTTAGTCACTGCCACAAGGTCCATGAGAGGGACCATGAAACGTGGCAAGCACTACTGCTCGTGGAGACCTTCGTGAAGATTGCCTTTGGCTTGTGCGCCAACCAATGCCTCAAGTCCATGAGAGGGACCACGGATCGTGTCAAGCACCATGGCTTGTGGAGCCCCTTTTGAGGTTTGCCTTGGGACTGTGGACTAAGAGAGCATCCACGAGAGGGACCATGACTCGTGGAGCCCCTCGTGAGACTGTCTTGCCATTACCTCAAATCCATGGAGGGGACCCTGATGAGTCCACAAATTGGACTCATTTAGGGCTATATTTTGATAGAATTAGTGTCCTCAAATGCATATTTTGTCTTAATATCTGATGAAAACCCTTAAGTTTCAGGTATTTGGAGTTTAAGGGAAAGCATGGACACTACTTAGCAAAAAGAAATAAAGGAAGCTGAAAGAACGAAGAAATGAAGATCTAAGAATCATTGAACCCATTCGGTGAGTCGCCAAAAGGTCTTATCCTCACCTTTTGTTCCAGTGTTCTAAGCCCTAAAGGAAAGGATCGAATTAGCTGTGAAAAGAAGCAGTCGGCGTGTCGCTAGTAGTTCTACGAAGCAGTACTATCCAAAACACGATAATGCTGAAGGCTAACGCAAGATAGCGATGAACTAGACCAAAAGGCAGATCGCCGAGTTGATCGAATACGATTATACCTTTGTGTTTTTGGCTTGCTCGAGAGAGAGGTCGTAAAACTAAGACGACTAAATTGATGGCTGGTAGGATTGGGTCGATATGAGGTTCAACTTGAGAGAGTGAACCCTTGTCCTTCTCCCACACACTCAGCTCGAGAGAGTGCGTGGGCTAAGGAAGAGGTTGTTCTTCATGCGGCAACTCGGTGTTCGAGAGAAATCGAGTCGAGAGAGAATTTAACACCACTATGGTCTAGCCTAGTCACAAATATTCAACGGATTTACTATCAAAAGCATGTACCCAATGATCTAGTTTAACCCGTATTCCTATCACATCCCAAGAATCTCATCTCCTTGATTAGTACTCTTTGCATTTTTGCTGATTTTTGCTTACTTGTTACAAACCCCCATTGTTAATTGACACTTTTGTGTCACCCCTTAGATTTAGTATGTTTGTATTCGACAATGTTTTTAGCTATGAATAATTAGAACTTAATTTTATTTTTCTATTAATTCTCAAGCCCACTCCCTTGGGACTCGAGCCCAACCCTTTGTTGGGTTACTTTACTATTGTACGATCGTAGACACTTGCATTGGAAGTTGTGTCTTGATTACGCAAACATCAAAATGGTGCCGTTGTCAGGGAGTGGTGTTATTTGAGAATTCTTAGATTAGTAAAAAAAATTTGTTCTTCTTAGTTGTAGTTCTACTTACTTAATTTTCAGTTTTGTTTCACATGTTTATGCTAACAACAGGAAAGATGAACATGCATGAGGAAGAGATGAATGACATACAAGCTGGTCATCGAGACGGTATAGATGACATAAATAGTGTCTATAATCCGGATCAATCGGATGGAATAGGTGCAATTTGCATTCCACAAATTGATGGGAATGCGATATTTGAAGTCACTAGCACAACTCTTCACCTTCTCCAAATGAGAGGACTATATGGAGGGCTAGATCATGATGACCCACATGAGCATGTGAGAAGATTTACACAGGTTTGCAGCCCTTTCTCATTTAAAGGCATCTCACAAGAGTCAATTCGGCTGTGGTTATTACCATTGTCTTTGAAAGGAGAAGCAAGCAAGTGGTTAACCGAGTTATAAAAAAATTCCATCACATCATGGGAGGAGCTAGTCATAGCATTTAACACAATATTTTTCCTCTATAAAAAATGATGAAGCTTAGAGATGAAATCCCAGGGTTCAAGTAAAGGGAAGGGGAACTACTCTATGAAGCATGGGTGAGATTTAAGACACTCTTACTTAAATGCCCAACTCATGGGCTACCATCCGATTTGTTACTTCAATATTCCTACCGGAGCCTTGATTCGATTAATAAAGGAGTGGTTGATCAGTTGGTACGAGGAGGAATAATGTTACAAACATTTTAGCTGGCTTCATTTCTTCTAGACTACATGACTAGAATTAGTTAAGCTTGGTATACAAAAGATTATCACGTTTCCCCAGTCCACTTTAGACTAACACAGGAGCAATTAGATAAAGAGAAAGAGAGGGATGAAAACATCAAGAAGATGTTGACTCAGATGGAAGTTCTACAGGAGCATATGAAGGGAAAATGTGGAGTGTTCAGAGTTGAGAAGGGTTCATCCCCAAGCTATTCAAAGCCTGGGGAGAATCAAGGTTGGAACTCCAAAAGATGTAAGGAGGGTTTCTACCCACGCTATTAGTAACGAGGTGGAAATCAAGGTTGGAACCATTATAAATAAGTTGAGCAAAGGAAGCTTCATCAAGATTTACATGAGTAGAGTGATTATTGGAGAAAAGAGGATGAATATGAAGAGAATCACACTCACTAAAGTAAGAGCCCAAAATCAAAGGGGAGTGCAAGTAGTCCCCGCATGAATCATTTGCTTTCACGCATCCATGACAAAGTTGAAGGCTCAGACAATTTATTGAAAGGAATGAAAGACACTTTCTCATCCTTGAACAATAAAGTAAAATCACATGCAGATGCAATCAAAACCCTTGAAGGTCAATTGAGTTTACTTACAGTATAATTGAAACAAAAAAATGGAGACGGATGATGAAGATAGAGGGCTGGCCGTTGTCACTCGGAGCGGAAAAGAAGTAAGAGGTGATATAATGAGAAATGAGGAAGTGCACTTACCAACTGCAAGCAAAGATATGGATACCGAAGAAATAGCCATCCCACAAGACATCATAAGGGAGCCGCAAATTGATGTGGAGAAACACAAGCCATGCCTAAACATAAAGAAACCTTTACCCAAGATAGCTCTTTCATTTCCTCAATGCCTCAACAAGAAGAATGAGGATGAAAGGTTCAAGAAGTTTCTATCGGTATTCAAGACCTTATCGATTAATCTCCCTCTAGTTGAAGCATTATTGGAAATGTCGGGTTACGCCAAATTCATGAAGGAGTTAGTCACAAGAAAAATGAGCTTGGATTTTGAAACGATCGAAGTCTGTCATGGTTGTAGTGCGATTATGTCGAATGAGTTAATAGAAAAGAAAGATGATCCTAAGCATTCACCATCCCGTGCACCATAGGATTGCTCAAGTTTGAAAAATCCTTATGCGATCTGGAAACAAGTATTAATCTAATGTCGTATGCTATTTATAAACAACACAGGTTGGGTGAACCGCAGGCTACAACTATGAGACTCCTGATAGCTGACAGATCAATCAAACATCTAGTGGGGATACTTTATGACATTCTAGTTAAGGTTGACAAATTCATTTTTTTGGCCCATTTTTTCATACTCAACTGTGAAATAGATGCCAAAATTCCTATAATCTTAGGAAGACCACTCTTGGCAACTGGGAGAGCGCTGGTGGATATCGAGAGTGGGGAATTTAAATTTCAGGTCAATGATGATGAAGTCACCTTTGACGTGTGCAAATCAATGAATCACCAGAGTGACATTCATGTAATCTCAGCTGATGATGTGATTGACGAGGCTGTGGCTAGTGTGAGTCATTTGATGTGTAGTAAAGAACCCTTGAAGTTGTGTGGGCTAATGAAGAAGAGTTCGAGGTTCAGAGCCAAGATGAAGTTGTAGCTGCATTTTCAAGTAAGGGGGAATTCACAAAGACTCCAATTAAATGGAACATCGACTTAAAAACTCGAGAAAGCCCTCCCACCAAACCATCAACCGAACAACCACCAAGTCTCGAGCTTAAGGTATTACCTTTGCATCTCCAATATGCTTTCGTAGGTGCAAATAACACCTTGTCAGTGATTATTCCGGCTGACTTAATTGATTGGCAAGTAACATTTCTCCTTGAAGTTTTGAAAAGGTATATAAAAGCCATCGATTGGACGATCGCTGATATAGAGGGGATTCCTCCAGGCATTTGCACACATAAAATTCAGCTTGACAGTGATTGTAAACCGAGTGTTGAACATCAGTGAAGATTAAACCCATCAATGTAAGAAGTGGTGAAAAAGGAGATAATAAAGTGGTTGGATGCATGAGTGATCTACCCGATTGCATACAGTAAATGGGTTAGTCCAGTGCAATGTATACTAAAAAAAAGAGGAGTCACGGTTGTCCCTAATGAAAAGGGAGAGCTTGTATCTTTACGACTGGTGACAGGATGGAGAGTTTGCATGGACTATTGGAAGTTAAACTCATGGACTAAAAAGGATCATTTCCCCATGCCCTTCATGGATCAAATGTTTGACCGAGTATCCGAGAGAGGATGGTATTGCTTTTTGGAGGGGTACTCAGGCGATAACCAAATCTCCATTGCTCTGGAGGATCAAGAGAAAACAACCTTTACATGTCCATATGGTACTGTCGCCTTCAAACGAATCCCATTCAGATTATGTAATGCCTCGGTGACATTTCAACGTTGCATTCTATCCATCTTTTTTGATATGGTGGAAGACTCAATGGAAGTATTTATGGATGATTTCTCAGTTATGGGCGACTCATTTGCAGAGTGCTTAGAGCACTTAGGCTAAGTTCTTCAAATGTGTGTCGAGACCAATTTAGTCTTAAATTGGGAAAAGTGTCATTTCATGGTCAAAGAAGGAATTGTGTTTGGTCACAAAGTATCACAAAAGGGGCTAGAGGTAGACAAAGCAAAAGTTGAAGTAATTGAGAAATTACTGCCTCCAATTTGAGTAAAAAGTGTTCGAAGTTTTTTGGGACATGCTGGATTTTATAGGAGGTTCATCAAAGACTTCTCAAAGATTGCACTTCCTCTATGCAAACTTTTGGAAAAAGAGGTAACCTTCAACTTTGATGATGCTTGTATGGTAGCTTTCAAATGCCTGAAAGACAAATTAATTTCCACCCTAATCATCACTAGTCCTGATTGGTCAGAGCCATTTGAAGTAATGTGTGATGCAAGCCGCATGGCATTGGGTGTAGTGTTGGTTCAGAAACGAAATAAACTTTTTCATCTCAATTACTATGCAGGCAAAACTTTAAATAATGCTCAATGTAACTACACAGTTACCGAGCAAGAGTTACTTGCAGTGGTCTATGCATTTGAGAAGTTTCGTGCATACTAGGTACTAAGGTGATTATTCACATTGATCATGCTGCTTTGCATTATCTAATGGCGAAGAAAGATGCCAAACCTAGGTTGATCAGGTGGGTGCTTTTATTGCAAGAATTCAATTTTGAGGTTAAGGATGGAACGGGTTGTGAAAATCAAGTGGCTGATCACTTATCGAGATTTGAAGGCAGAGATAAATATGAGTCAAAGTTCGACATAAAGGATGTTTTTCCCGATGAGCAAGTATTCACAGTAAACCTCACACAGCCCCTTTGGTATGCTCATGTTGCAAACTATTTGGTGTGTGGATTAATACCAGATGAACTGAACTTTTACCAACAAAAGAAGTTCTTATTCGATGGTTAAGAAATATTTGAGGGAATAGCCATATTTGTTTAGAGAGTGTGTTGACCACATCATCAAAAGATGTGTCCTAGAAAAGGAAGCTAGGGAGATCCTTCATGCTTGTCACACTTTGCCGGTTGGAGGGCATCATGGTGGTGTCCGGATAGCAACTAAGGTACTACAAAGCGGGTATTACTGGCCGTCTCTATACAAAGATGCGTATGAGTTTGTTAAGAGGTGTCCACAATTCCAATAGCAAGGTGGTGTGTCCAAAAGGCACGAGTTGCCTCTAACACCCATTCTAGAAGTGGAGCTGTTTGATGTATGGGGAATCAATTTTATGTGCCCATTTGTGAGCTTATTTGGCAATAAATACATCTTGGTGGCTGTGGATTATGTGTCTAAATGGGTAGAAGTTGTTGCTCTTTCAAATAACAAGGGAAAAAGTGTTGTTCAATTCTTGAAACGCTACATTTTTGTAAGATTTGGGACTCTGCGAGCTATTATTAGCGATGGGGGATCATATTTTTGTAATAAATGGTTCTCTGTTGCATTGAGTAAGTATGGAGTTAAGCACAAAGTGGCAACATCGTACCATCCCCAAACAAGTGGCCAAGTCGAAGTGTCAAACTGGGAGATCAAGGCATTTTGGCTAAGACAGTGAATGTAAATCGAACTGATTGGTCTCGAAAGTTGGATGACGCACTATGGGCATATAACACCACTTATAAAACTCCAATCTGTATGTCACTGTATGAATTAGTTTTTGGGAAATCTTTCCATTTACCAGTCAAGCTAGAGCATAAAGCAATGTGGCCATTGAAAGCTCTGAATTTGGACTGGGCAAAAACTTCAAAAGAAAGAGTAGAGCAGTTAAATGAGTTGGACGCATTCAGGTTTAAAGCTTACAAAATTTTAGCTCTTTACAAGGAAAGGATGAAGAAATGGAATGATGCTAAGTTACTCAAGAAAGAGTTTAACGTAGGAGATTGGGTGTTGCTATACAATTCACGACTGAAATTGTTTCATGGAAAGGTCAAATCAAAATGGTTTAGACCATTAGAGTGACGTGGGTGTTCCCAAACGGCGCTATAGAAGTTGAAGGGCAAGAAGGACATTCATTTAAGGTGAACGGTCAGCGCTTGAAATTATACTTTGGTGAATGTTAGGAGATTTCTTTGATTGAAGTGGTGTACCTGGAAGATGCTTGAAAGCATTTCCACATCTAACCTCGACGTTAAATAAGGTGCTTCTTGGGAGGAAACCCAAGTTTTACTATTTTAAATAAAGGTGTGTTGATTTTGCAGGTGAAAGTGTGGAAAGTGATCGAGCAGTGCAGGATGGCGAGCTACAGGTCCATTTCGTGAATCAACAAAGGGTTCGTTGACCGCGATCCAGACCGTCGTTAGACTCAAGATAAATTTACATTGGAGTCTGTAAAACTCGGTGAGTACAGGAAATTATTGGAGAATCACCGATCATGTCGGTGATCCCGATGGACATCGCCGTTTGTACCCCCACAATAACTGTAGGTTCTATAAAATTTGGCGAAGCAAGTGACTACTCGATGCTACATCGAGTGGTTCGGCGAGCATGACTAATGTCGCCGAATGGGCGAGAACTGGACGGTTGTTAAAAGTCCAAAGGTTTAAACTTTCAAACTCTTAACTTTCCCTCACTTTTGAACTTCACAAGCTCACAGCTACACTTTAGTTTCTATATTTTTCCATATCTAGTAGTATTTTAGTCGTTGATTTGTGCTCAGATTGGGATTACTTTGCCGCCTAGAATTTCAATCTTTATTATTCAGCATCTAAGGTTTATTTCCCGAAACCCGCATGTATTTTTTAGAATTTGAACTCTTATGCAAATGATTTTATCTTGTTGATGTGTGATGGGCCTATCTGATAGGATTAAGTTGCTTGAATTCCTATTTCAATTCGAAAATCTTGCCCGTAGTGTTTAAATTGTTAAAATTCCATATTTTTGTGCCTTAAAATCGGTTAAATCTTAAGGGGTTGTGCTTGTATGTTGTTGAGTCTAGTAGGGAGAAGTCTGAGTATCCTGAAGATATGGTAAAGACCAATATTGTCATGCCAGCCAGGAAAAGAGTACAGGGTATCATTATAAATGAAGGGGGTTCAAATCCTCCAAAGAAGGGCAGACAAGAACCTCCACCTGGAGATAAAGGTAAGGATATGAGGGCCTTACTGAGACAGAGGAGGCCATGGTAGATGTTGCTGGCACCTAGTGGATCTGGTACTGCTGGTCCTTTTGAGGTGAACCAGGTACAGAGGCCCGAGTCCAGACTTATGCACCAAACACTGATGCCCAGACAGATAGAGCGACTTCGTAGACGGGATCCCCTCTTTACCTCCCTCTCTATCTTACTTTATTTTACTTTCGGATATTTTCGTTCGCATTTGAGGACAAATGATTTTTGTTTGTGGTAGGGTGAGGCCCACTATTATGCATATTTATTTTTATTATATATTTTGGGTTGTGAGCTATTACTGTGTTATTATATTACTTTTTTGTGGCTGTTTGAGCTTGTGGCTCCACATTTTAAATTGCAAATGATTTTGACCCTTCCGAAAAAATTTTGCCACCCCTTGTGTGATTGAATGTGGCTGCTCTTTTGCGAAATTTGAGTCTCGATTCTGATTAATATCGATGACTTGAATAGTGCTCTTAATTGAATAAACATGAATGTGCGGCTACGATGAGGCAAAATGAAGTTGCATTGACAATATGTGAACTTTTTGCATCTCGTTATGACTAGCCTAGTATCGAATTAAGTCTCTTGTGATGATCATTGCACACTAGCAAAAGTGTAGAGTCTTGTTTGACTATAGTGTCAATACCTAGTGTGATGAGCTTACTTTAAAACATGCATGATAGATCCTAGAATTTGCCTCGTTGGTCCAATCGACTAAGTAAGGCTATCTCTTGATATGATATTAGACAACATTAAAGTGTGAGCCAATTTGACATATACCTCTTTGTGGCCTACCTTGTGAGCTTGTGTGAATCTCTTTTTAACACCCCTTGAACCTTACCTTTCATTGGAAGAAACTTGATGAAATCATAACCTTTCTTTATCCATTACCCATATTCCTCATGAAGTTTTGGTTAGTTTGAATAGCCAACTTAGGCCAAAAGCCTAAGTTGGGGGTGTGGGGAAAAGAAAAGGTAAATCAAGAAGTGCAAGAAAGTCCTTGTTACCCATGATTTTTAGAAAAATGGAACCCCTCCATAAAAAATAAAAAATAAAAAAAATAAAAAATAAAATAAAATAAAAAAAGAGAAAAGAAAAAGGGAAAGAAAAAGAATGAAAGAGTTGAGGAATAAAGTATGAAGTGGGATTTCCAAAAATCCATGAGAAGTGAATAACTAGATGACTTATGAGCACTAGCAAAAATGACAAAGGAAGAGGAAAATAAGTGTTTTCAATACCACATATCATGAGCATAAAAGTCACTAAGCCTAAATGACCATACCTTTGCACTCAGCCCCATTACAAGCCTTGAAAAGACCTTTTTGATCTTTAGTGAGTTTAAACAAATGTTGATCGAAAAATAGAGGCAAACCTATGGGCGAAAGTATGCATCGTGTTCATCTTTGTGAGTGTGAGCATTGCATTTGATTTCGAAGCTTTAAATTGCAAACCATTGTGTGTGAATATGGAATCATTCCTTATGTGAGGGCATTTGAACACTTTGGTTGAGATTGAACTTTCATTTGAAGCATGTATTGTGAGCATGAGATTCTTTGATATTGGTGAGTCACAACTTGAATCTTTGCATAAGTAAATTGAATCTTGTTGTGTGCATTCATGATTGAGTCTTGTGTAGCACTATTCGAGACCCCTTTTTGAACAGTTAAACTTGAGTTTGCTTGAGGACAAGCAAAAGTTTAAGTTGGGGGTGTTGATGAGTCCATAAATTGGACTCATTTAGGGCTATATTTTGATAGAATTAGTGTCCAAAATTGCATATTTTGTCTTAATATCTAATGAAATCCCTTAAGTTTCAGGTACTTGGAGATTGAGGGAAAGCATGGACACTACTTAGCAAAAAGGAACAAAGGCCGCTGAGAGAACAAAGAAATGAAGATCTAAGAATCACCGAAACTGTTCGGCGAGTTGCCAAAAGGTCTTATCCTCGTCTTTTGCTCTAGTGTGCTGAGCCTTGAAGGAAAGGATCAAATAAGTGGTGAAAAGGAGCAGTCGATGTGTCACCGAGCAGTTCCGCAACGCAGTACTATGTCACCTAATGATCCAAAACACGATGATGCTGAAGGCTAATGCAAGACGGCGATGAACTAGACCAAAGGGCGAATCGCCGGGTTGATCGGCGATTCCGACTAACTTCACTGAGCGATCCATCGTAGCACAAATTTTTGAAAACTATAAATATTTGTTGAGAATTATTATTCTAGTATCAAATTTTTAGCTTTGAACAGTAATTTTTTCAGACTTTGCTTCTATTTTTGAGTTCTAAGTTTAGAGAGGGTTTTGAAGAACTTGAAGATTCAAAGGGTTTCAACACCAAGATTTTGGACTTGGGTCTTGTGGATTCTTCACTCTTGACTTTTTTTGAGACTTAAATCTGCATACCCATTTGAATGCACACTCATATTGGTATAAATTTCTATCTCTTATACATGTCTAGCTGAAACCCCAATTCTTGGGGTGTGATTTTTGTGAATATGGGTTAAGATAATTATTGGGCCTTGCTTGCTGATAGTTTAATCTTTGTTTAAATGTGATTTCATTTAGTAGTTTTGTTGGAACTTAATGGAATTGTAGTTGCAAATATGATTTCACCTTTGTGTTTTCGGCTTGCTCGAGAAAGAGGTCGTAAAACTAAGACTACTAAATTAATGGCCGATGGGATTGGGTCGACATGAGGTTCAGCTCGAGAGAGTAAACCCTAGTCCTTCTCCTACACACTCAGCTCGAGAGAGTGAGTGGGCTAAGGCGGAGGCTGTTCTTCAAGCGGCAATTCGTTGTTCGAGAGAAACTTAGTTGATTCGGGGTAAGTTGCTCGAGAGAGAATTTACCCCCACTATGGTCTAGCCTAGTCACAAATATTCAATGAATTTACTATCAAAGGCATCTACCCAATGATCTAGTTTAACCCGTATTCCTATCACATTCCAAGAATCTCATCTCCTTGATTAGTACTCCTTGCATTTTTGCTAATTTTTGCTTACTCGTTACAAACCCCAATTGTTAATTGACACTTTTGTGTCACCCCTTAGATTTAGTATGTTTGTATTCGACAATGTTTTTAGCTATGACTAATAGAACTTACCTTTTTTTTCTATTAATTCTCAAGCCCACTCCCTTGGGACACGACCCCAATCGTTGGTCGGTTTACTTTACTACTCTACGATCGTAGAAAATTGCATTGGAAGTTGTTTCTTGATTACGTGAACATAAGACCCCTCGTGGACATGACCACGGCTCGGGGAAGCCCCTTGTGGTACCTAGGCAGCTCACTTAAAGTGAGGGGTGTTTTGGGTAATTTCGGTTTAAGTCTTATTAATGTGAAGTCTTTTTGCCTTAGTTTTATACACCTATATAAGTCATTTGAAGTCAAAAATACACCCATTAACCCCATTATTTCCGAAACCCCAAATCAAATCCCAAAAAGTTCATCTTCGCTCTAAAAATTCTCTCTCTAGAACTTCAAGGAAGAAGAAAAAGGAAGAAGGTGGAGCTAGGGTTCAATAATCAAGTTCTTCTCATCATATTCATTGTGCTTCATTGTTAAGGTATGGTAGTCCTTTATCCATGGAGTCCCTTCAAAACCCCAATTTCAATAATAGAAATCCACCAAAACGTACGATTTGTCTCAAGTCATGGGTTCCTTTCAAAAATGATTCTAATGCTTGAATTAGTTTATATTATGATTGAATTGATGATTTATTATGGTTTTTATGTTGAAATTCCCAACAACCCATGAAATCCCCATATTTCACAATGATGATCTAGTGATGTGAGTTTGTTGATTTTAGAAGATTGTTATGAAATTTAAGCATGTAGTGATTGGGCTACTTGAAGTATGATTATATCCATGTCTAATGTATTAATTTTAGATGTGTTGATTGAATATGAGTTATGGTTTGGGAAGGGAAAAGTATGAGAATTATGCATGATTATGAGGGTTATGTATGTGCTTTAAGAATACTTTGAGAATAAAGTGAATATGATTATGATATAGTTGTTGTGTTGTTGGAGTGTATCCTCATGTACACACTTATGTATGAATATGATATGATGTGAAAGGTTTTCTCACAATATGATGATTCTAACGTTGAAAGGGTATTCTCACCTATTGAATCTATGAGCTAAAGTATGAATTATGTTGGAATCAGTGTCAAGACATTCTTCCATGAATATGAGCTTACGTCAAGACTTAATATGTAATCCATGAGAATTAATGCTTAGCACCGAGTGGATATGAATATGAGATGGAAGCTTATACGATAGTTGAATCCAGCTTCCCAATGAAAGCTTTTACACTAGTTGAGTCTATCTTTCCAAATGTGTACCTTCTACCTTAGTTGAGTTCGGATTCCCAAAGTATGTATGTCATGAGATGGAAACCTTATACTTTAGTTGAGTCCAAGTTTCTAGAAGCAATCTCATTATCCCATAAACTCTGTTCCCACATAGGTATTTAGCTAGTGGATCCAACTAACCTAAGAGTGTGGTTCTACCTTAGGCAAGTATGACAACCCCTTTTTGGTGTGGGGTAGACATCGGATTCCATATTACAGCTCACATGGTCTATGTCGGTTAAGGCTTATTTCATTATGATAGTATGAACAAGAAGATGAAATATGAACTATAGATATTCAGGAAGCTTTACTTAGTATGGGTGGGATTATGGGATCTTATCCATGCATTGCACAAGTATGCTTTGAGGGTATGAATGATATGTTCCTCTTATGATATGATGATTTATGATTTGATTATGCTAATGACTTATGCTTTTCCACTATCTTCAAAATGATTCTTTAACTTAGCAAATGGCATGCATTTGACTAAAATGTCCCTTTTAGCATGTTTTCATGATTTTATACATGGCTATCATACTTAGTGCATATTTGTACTAACCCATATTTTCCTACATTTTCCCTAAGTGTAGGGTCCGGTTCTCAAGGTGGTTATCATTGTGGCTAGAGCTTGGATTTACTCATTTCTCCTTGCTTTATGGTGAGGCCTCATGATTCAAGGACATATATCTTCATTTAGTAGTTTTATTCTTGTATTTGACTTTCGGATTATGTTTTATGGGTTGTGACCCTCTTTGATTCAAGTGTTGTAAGAGATGGTTAATTGAGACAAGTCTAGACTTCCTCTTTCCTTTATAAAAGTTTTGGACTTGAAATGTGTTTTTACTCTTTATTATTCTATGCTTAAGTTATGATATGTTAAGTGGCTTATATGGTGCCTTTCGGGGTTCTATGTGCCCTGTTACGTCTAGGCGGTACCCTTGGGTCGTGACAGTGATTCCTCATTTTCTGAGGACTAAGCTTGATTTCCCTAGTTCCCTTTACTTTCAGTTTTGATAACTTGATTCACGGGCTAGCCCCAATAAACACTTATGTACAAGAAGGCTTTGAGACGATGTTTAAACTTCCGTTTTCCTCTATAAAATTTTTATATGTTGAAATTGTATTTTTAATCTTTTATTCTATTATCATGTATGATAAAAGCTAAGTGGCTTTTATGGGGCCTCTCGGGGTCTTCTGCGCCATGTTACACCTAGGGGCTACCTTGGGTTGTGACAGGAAGCCGAGTATTTACACTCATATAGGCTGGCAAATTTATCGTTGGATTGTTCTGAAGGCCATTTGTTCGGGTGCTGTCTTTATGGCCCATACTTTCTCTTATCTAAAGGTGAATTCGCTCGAGAAAAGAGTTGAATGAGTTTGCCAACAGTAATGGAGCTTTTACAAAGTTCACCCGATATGGGGATATCAAGATTTGAGGCTATGAATTTTTTGAAGATATGTAGATTTAAAGATATGGATTTTTGAAGATATGATTTTTTTGAAGATTGTATTAAATTGGAATGGTGTCAATATGTATTAAAGATGTACTGTGCCAAGATTACATTGTATTATAAGTGTATTATAAAATTATTTAGGTTGGAATCACTAAAAAGAGAGTGAAGTCTACAATATGTATTATAAATATATTGCTAATGAATTAACATATATTATATGTGTCTTATAAATTAAAGTAAACCAGAACAACAAAATTAGTCATGTTCTTTTTTGCACACCACCAATAAACTACAAATGAATTAAACTTGAATTAAAAATGTATTACACACATACTAAACTGAATTAGAAGATAATTAAATATTAATAAAAAATGTAGCAAACGAAAGAGCAGTCAATGATTCATAAACTGAATAAACATGTATCGATAATTATTGAGAAAAGTAATTTAATCGTAGCCAATGAAGACACATAATAAGATGAAAAATGATTAAACCAGAATTAAAAATGTATTATACACATATTAAAGTTGAATTAGAAGAAAATTAAACATGAATTCAAAATGTAGCAAATGAAAGACCATTTTGTGATCTGTAAACTAAATAAAACTTTTATCAATAATCAATTAAATAAGTAATCCAATCGCAACAAATCAACCAATAAATTGTAAAATGAATTAAACTTGTATCAAAAGTGTATTGCACAAATATAAAAGTTAATTAGAAGAGAGAATAAATCATGAATAGAAAACGTAGTTAATGAAAGACCGGACAATGTTCTATAGAGTGAATTAAACTTGTATCAATTATGAATTAGCCAAGTAATCCAATATCATAACTGCAAAATAAATTAATTTTGCATTAAAAGTATATTACACAACATTAAATTTAAATTAAAAGAGATAATTAAGAATGAATGAAAAAGTAATTAAGGAAAGACAAGACAATGATCTATACACTAAATTAAACTTGTCTTATTCATGAATTAAACATGTAATATATTTGTCTTATAAATTATTTTGGTTTGTATAACTAAGATCATAAGTGATTTTTGGAATAAGTATGAGAAATGTAGTGTGCATGTATCATAAATGTCTTATAAGTATATTACCTAAATCATTTGTTTGGCATCATTAAGAAGAGAGTGAAGTTTTCAATATGTATTGTTCATGAATAAACTATGTGTATTATAAATTATTTTGATTTGTATCACTAAGAAAAAGAGTGACGGTTGCATTATGCGTTAATAATGTATTGTCCAAGTTTTATAAATGTATTACCAGTGTGTTACCTAAACTATTCTTGTTGGTATCACTAAGAAAGGAGTGAGGTGTGCAATATGCATTATAAATGTATTATTAATGAATAAAATATGTATTATATATGTCTTATAAATCATTTTGATTTGCATCACTAAGAAAAAGAGTGATGTGTGCAATGTGTATTACAAATGTATTGTGCCTATATTATAAATGAATTACAAGTGTGTTACCTAAATTATTTTGGTTGATATCACTAAAAGGAGAGTGAAGTTTTAAATAGGTAATATAAATGTATTTTTTACTGTTTTGATAGAATTTCAAAGAAATTATGAAAATATCTAAAAACAAATTTAATACAATTGCGATACAACTCTATAAATCTAATCTTTTTCGAGTTTCAGTCTAATATTTCTCCTAAAATCAATTCCAAGCTTAACAAAACCCTCTTAAAAGTGAGATGTCAACTCAGAACTATAGTTTCAATTATTTGTTGGAACATCCTATCAAGTAAAACTCAAGTAATGTATTCTAATTTTGTAGCTTTATAATGACCATCAATGGTGAGATCTTGCTGCTCAAATTTTAGAGATCTGAAATTCCTAGTTGAGCACATGATTTTGTACAAAATTTAGGTCTTTATGTTCCTATTCTTGTCGTGTTTTTGGGTGAAAACCGTGAAATATCGGTAAAAACTAATTTGAGAATAGTTCTTTAAATTATAAATTTCAAAGAAGAATAGGAAAAAGAATGTCACGACCCAATTTCTCAAGCCATGATGGGGCCTACCAACCCGCCAGTAGGCAAGCCAAACCTTGTCCTGGAACTTGAGGGTAATGGGACTGAGGGGGGAACCATCGTCAACTAAGCGAAGCATAAATAAATAAAATACATAAGAGGAAGGTGGAAGAGATCCCAAAACTATATATACAAAAGATACCTCCCAGAACCTAGAAGTCACATGAACAAAACTACTAAAAAAGTGCAAGTCCCAAAAGTGGACCATAGAAACAAGACAGCCTCAAAAAGAAAAAGGTAAGTCAAAATGTAAATACAGAACCGAGACAGGAAATCCTAGAACGCCATCAGCTCATCCTCGTCTCCAAAACATACTGTTGCAGCCGACCTCAACGTTGATAGGTGGTGCTCAGATTTGCATCATGAAAACAGATGCAGAGTGTAGCATGAGTACCAAAGCGACAGGTACCTAGTAGGCATCATAGGCAGACTAAGCAACAAAGGTAAAAATAGACGGAAAAGATAGAATCAAACACGAACAGAGGTCACCAGAAATAAGAGTAGAACAATCAGAGAGCTAGTCTAAGGATATTTAACCTAAACCCTGGTACACACCCCATAAGACCCGCTAGGTACACTCACGCACAAACAAATAAGAACCCGAACATACTCTCACATGCCCGACATGTATACAGAGAAGCCACAACTATGGATGCCAAAGGAAATCAAACTCTGAACCGACACAACTAACAACTCCAACCGAGTCAACAAGTCAAACTTCCACATCGAGCCACCTAGCTTGCCAACAACTCTGGGATATTACATAGTAGGGTGAGTGTCGCGCGGGGGTATAACAATCTCCTCCAAAATCCCTAATCTAGCTGCCTAATAGGCCAACACTCTGGGGCCTGCCCAAGCCAGCCAAGTGTGCCATCTAACACAACTGGGGCCTGACCTAGCCAGGTAAAGTGCGTGGGCCTGTCAACTCTGAAGAAGACCTCAAGTAACTTATATCCAACTACCAAGCCAGCTAATCACCCTAGGGGCCCTTCCCAATGCCAGCCAGGTGAGTCACCTACCACTCTTGGGGGCCTTGCCCAATGCCAGCCAGAGTGTGCGAGTAAAATCAACTTCTTAGAGGATCTAAAATTAAAGCTATCGTGGATCGACGCCCATTACCAACCACATCAAAAAGGTGAATCAACTCCAAGACATCATGGATCAATGTGCACTACCAACTACCTCACACCAGAGCAGACCGCGAAAGACCTAACCCTAGGAAAATAATATGCCTCTGATAACATATCGACATAAGAGTAAAGGGGAGAGAAGCCACAAGGATCACAAGCAACAAAAATACCAAAGCTAGGCTCAACTATTAGAACAAAGTTCACTATTATGGTCTACAAAGACCTAATCCATCCGAATCGACGTCGGATTTATACCTAAGTCAATGAGGTGCATATGTCTGAGGAAACACTAATCTATCCTAGACTAAGGCCAAAGATAACTTCAAAAATAAATAAATAGCCAACTATATACTATGCATGCAACGAGAATAAACAGCCTAACTGGTAATTCACAAATACCCACTGATAAACAACTCCTCCGACAGCATAGTACTAACCCCAAAACATCCCGAATATCAAGCCTACAATATTGTTTCTTAGAAGAAGGGAATAAATACTAGCAGCCCACCCCAGATTCCCACAATTCAGCATGCAACTATACAATCATGCTCAGTCTAAAGGAAAGGAAGTTGTAGCCTACTTGAAGGCCGATCGTGCACGCCCTATTTCACTCTGCCATAACTTTTCCCTTGTGAAGGCCTTGTATTGCTTCCACTCTATCAAAAATAGTATCACAACATCAGCACGATCATCTAGACACTAAATCATCAAAATCATAGACAGACCAATTTCGGAGTCAAAATTGGGAAATCTAGGTGCCCTGCTCTGGAATTTCAATAATTGACTCCGTGAAGAGGTCTAAACCCTCTCTCGAGCTTGTGTTCCATAACATAGCACCTCTCAGGGCTCGAAATAGCTCCATGCAACAATAAGCCAAAATGCAAAACTTTACATAAAAAGATATTTGGGGCAGCCACTTACAACACAGATACACCACACTTAGAGACTTTCCGACACGCTATGGATAGTCACTTACAAAGCCAACGTAAACACGAACACACCGGACTTTGAATCACCCAAAATAGAGTTCTAGAACTCGAATTATCAATGTTTCAAATGAGACTTAATCTAATTTTTTGCTATATAAATAGCAGCAGTTCTGGTCACTAAAAGCTAAATTGGGTCACCAAAAGACTAAATTCTGGTCGCTAAAGGTCTGCATTAGCAACACCAGATTTTGCTATTTATTTTTTTAAAAGTGTCCGAATGGACACTTGGATTTTGTTTGGCACTCAATGAAAATAAACCAGATATATTACCCCCCTAAATTTGACATTCTGGACTTAATGGTGTATTCGGAATTTCCATACGAGGTCATTTCGACAAAAAGTAGGCCCCACACCCAAATGTCATTTTTAGCTAATTTCCACAACAGGCATCAGAATAAGACTGAAAGCCCCAGGAAGCGCACGAAGGTTCGTCCTAGACAAAAATTTGCATTCCAGAATTAACCATGCTGACAAAATTCTCATCCGAGTGCCTTTGCCAAGAATGTTGACCAAAGTCAAACTTAAGCTAAAATTCAAAGGCTAAAGCGTCAAATGGACCCAAAGTCACACTAAAAGCCTCGGGACTCATGCCAACTAAGCTTCTAGCCTAATTTCGTCGCTTCGAAGTTGATGCAATCATCAAAATTCCCATCTCAGGTCATTTACATGAGGTTATGACTGAAATCTATTAAGCCTTAGTTACTATAATTATTAGTTACGTAAGAGTTACTATTTTAGAGTAGCAATAGAAGACTCCCCTTATTGTTTTGGAGTTTATGTTGTAGTTACTTTCCTTGAGTTTAGTTGTAAGTTGTTCTTATCTGTAGTATTTAAAGTTTGGGTTCTGAATGGATAAGATTATCTTTTCGACTACTTTTGTCTATCTGATTTTATATGGTATCCGAGCCATCATAACCTCTCCCGAGTCAGATTTTTTTCCTATATATGGCTAGAAACACAACCCCTTCGGTTGTAACTTCTGGTGATGCTACTGCTTCCAATAGTAATGCTTCTGTCCCTTCTTCTATCATTCATATGGTACAATTTAATCCCGCATTTCCGTTACCTATCAAATTACAAGGTAACCTCAATTTCTCCACCTAGAAAGACCAACTTGTGATGCTACTTAATGGACATCAACTTATAGGACACCTTGATGGATCAAAACCAGCACCAACAATGAATGTTACCCACGGTAACATTCTGTTGTCTAATCGCCAATATCAAGTTTGGTTCTTTCATGACCAATTGATTCAACAAGCCATGATGGCATCTAGTGATCCTACCATTGTGCCAAATTTTCAAACAACTCCATCTACTAAAAAATCCCGGGAACTTCTTCACACAACATACGCAAATAAGAGACACACTCGCATTTTTAGCTTGCGAGAGCAATTGTGAAATCTTAAGAACACTTCGAAATTTGTTATAGAATGCTTACAAGAGGTTCTCTCTCTCTAACGCACTGAACTTTGCTAGATCACCTATAATAGAAGATGAACTTATTGTTAAGATTTTTAAGTGGACTGGGCCCTGAGTATCATGAAATCTCTACTTCTGTACAAGCAAGGGATTCTTCCTTGAGTTTTGAAGAGTTATTTCACAAGCTCACAGATCATTAGCTTTTTCTCAGGCACAAGGATCTTAAGAAATCCTTTTCCTTAATAACATTTGTTGTCGTACAGAAGACGAACATGCCACCCCATTCTAATAGGAACAATCATCGATTCAACAGTCATCAATGGAAATCACTTGTAAATCAACAATCCATCTACAACAGTCAGCAAAACTAGAGGTCGAATTTGAGACCATATGTTTGCTGCCAATTGTGCCAAAAATTTGGTCACATTGCAGATGTATATCGTTCCAAATCACACAACCATTTTGAAGATAAGGCCAACTTTGCCTCTAATTCTTGGGCTTTGGATTCTGGTGCAACTCATCATGTCACCACTGAACCGCACAATTGTGAGGAGTATACAAGTAATGAGGGCATATCCATAGGTGACAGTAACACCATTCCTATTACTCATACTGGTTCATCTCTTATACAAGAATCTAATTTTGTTTTTTGGCTTTTTAATACTCTTTGTGCTCCATCAATAAAAAAACATGATTTTTGTCGCCAAGTTTTGTCAAGACAATCTAACATATATTGAGATTTTTCCTTTTACTTTTCTTGTGAAGGACCTCCATTCCCAGAAGCCGCTGGTACAAGGTTTGAATAAGAATGGACTCTATGAGTGGCCGCATCAAGCAGCCCTGCCACCATCCATCAATCTCACTTCTGCAAAAGTCCCCTTTGAGCTATGGCATTATCGCTTGGGTCATCCTCATTCTATGATTTTAAACTTTGTTTTGAATAAGTTTTCTTTACCTATTCCTACTAAGGACAATTTGAATTTTTTAATGCTTATTTTTCTAATAAAGCACATCATTTTCCATTCCAACGTCTAAGTTTATCAAGTAATAGTCAATATTTAGCTATTTATGGGGACCGTCACCTTTTTTATCACTCGAAAAAAGTTATATTATTGTATCTTTATTGACCAATACACCAAGTATACTTGGTTGTATACAATCAAAAATAAAAGTGAGGTCACATCTTTATTCCAAAATTTCGTCCGTTAGTAGAAAATTTTTTCAAAACAAAAACTCAATCTCTTTATACGGATGGAGGGGATGAATACACATGTTTTCAGTCCTCTCTTCAGAAGGATGGCATTGAACATTTAGTTTCACCACCTTACATGCCACAACGTGTAGCGATAGATGAGCGTTGTCATCTTCATATCATTCAGATATCCAAAACCCTTCTCAATGAAGCACCCTTCCACAAGAACTACAGTCTTTTTCTTGTCATTATGTTGTTTATCTCATTAATCAACTACCCACGCCAATCTTAAATACTGAGTCACCCTAACGAATATTATTTGGTAAGCCACCCACCTATGCCAATCTTAATGTTTTTGGTTGTTTTTGTTGTCCATGGCTTAAACTGTATACCAAAAATAAGTTGGAGCCTAAGTCCACCCCTTGTGTGTATCTAGGTGTCTCTTCGAGCCGTAATGCCCACTTGTGCTTTGACCCAGTCAATTTCAAATTATACATAAGTCGTGTTGTTCGATTTTTCAAAAATATTTTTCCTTTTAGAACTCTATTTTCAAATGTAAGGAATAAATTTTCTCAACTGATTTGGGAAGAAGTTGACTCCACAAAGGAGACTTCAACATTAGTTTGCAATCAGAATACATCACCCGATCTAATTCCACAAGTACCACTCTTCTTAGAATCCAATTTGCCTTGACCATCAGTGAATGATACTCGCTCCTTCAATTCTGACTAGGTACTAATAGCTACTACTTATCCAGGTAATTTTCTACTTTCTTCTCTTTTTTCTCGGAAACATACCACTTCACAAACGCAACATGTTCCTTTGATAACATATCAGCTACATAACTCCAACACCAAAACTCTATCGCAAACCCAAACAACTCCATCTCCAGCCGTTAATTAACTATTTTTGACATTTTCACTTCCTGGCTCAGAAAATCCCTCGACCCTATTATCTCCTAACCCCTCCCAGAACAACCTGCCATGCCAACTCTAGAGCCTGCACCAAACCAAATAACCACTAGGTCTCAAAATAATATTATCAGGCCTAAAAGACAATTCAATTTTCTCATCAATTTCACTCATACTCCCAGCAACATTCAGACAAGCTACTATCCATGACACATAGAGATAATCTATAAAAGTAGAATATGATGGTTTAATGAAGAATCATACTTGGGAATTGGTACCAAAAGACTCAACGAAGAATGTTGTCGACTGCAAATGGTTGTACCACATTAAAAGAAAAGCAGATGGATCTATAGATCGATACAAAAATCACCTTGTTGCAAAGGGCTTCATCCAATGCCCTGGCTTAGATTTTCATCTAACCTTCAGTCTTGTTATCAAGCCCATAACACTGCGTCTTGTTGTATCCATAGTAGCGAAGCACAATTGGCACATTCATCAACTCAATGTCAACAATGCTTTCCTATAGGACCAGTTGACTTAAGAGGTTTTTATGTGTCAACCTCAAAGCTTTGTTAATTCTCATTTCCCTTGTCATCTTTGCAGATTAAAAAAGGCCATTCATGGTCTTAAAGAAGCTCCACGGGCTTGGTATACTGCATTGCGCAATCATCTACAGAAAATTGGATTTATCAAGTTTGAATCTGATGCTTCTCTGTTTATTTTGAAGAATTTAGCTGCTGCTGTTTATGTACTCAACTATGTTGACAACATTTTGATCACAGGAAGTCATCCCAGCTTGATTAGACATGTTATTAATTCCCTGGGTTCTCGTTTTTGTTTGAAGGATCTTAGTTACTTAGACTAATTTTTTGGTGTCAAAGTTAAAAAGGTGTGAGATGGTCTTATTCTCTCTCAATCCAAATACATTATTGACATTTTGTTGGAATTGGATATACAAGATTGTAAAGGAGTCTTGACTCCAATGTGCTCCGGTAAACTACCTCGGGCAACTGATGGTTCTCTGTCTGCTAAGGCTACATTGTATAGGTGCACCCTTGGTAAGTTACAATATTAACCATTCATAGACGTGATATGTTTTATGCAGTCTAAAAAGGGTCATAGTTTATGCATGAACCTACTGATGAACATTGGAAGTCGGTTAAGAAGACACTACGATATCTTAAAGCCACAAAAACTTTAGATCTTCGAATACTTCGCAACTCAGACAATAATCTTTATATGTATGCTGATGTCAATTGGGTCGTAGACTCGACTGATAGAATACCACCATCAAGTTATCTTCTTTTCTTTGGGCCCAATCCATTGAGTTGGTCGTCCAAAAAGCAACAAGCTATCACTCGCTCATCCACTAAAGCAGAGTACAAATTAGTTGCAAATATATTCTTGCTGAACTCACATTGGTGTGTACCTTGCTCAATGAATTGCACATCACAATTCCACATACACCTACAATCTTTTATGACAATGTTGGCGTCACTTATCTTTGTCATAATCGAGTGTTTCATAGCCATATAAAACATTTTGTTGTAGACTTCTGTTATGTTAGGAACCAAGTTCAAGCGCATCAAGTTCTTGTCACACACACTCACACGTGTGATCAACTTGCTGATACATTTACCAAGCCCTTGCTAAAACCAGCCTTTGGACAGTGTTGATCCAAGTTAGGCATTGTTTCACCATGCATAACTTGAGGGGGTGTATTAAGCAGGGAAAATGCATAAATTTCCCCTTGAACTTGTCCTAAAAAGTCAGTTACACACTTAAACTATCATGATTACCTATTACACACCTAATCTTATTCAAAATTATATTAATTCCCCCTTGCACAGACAATCTCAGTTTTGTGTGAGAAAATGTTATACATGCATTTTGAAAACGAAAATAATACTATTTTATATTTTTTAAAAACCTTTATCCCTTGATATTTTCTCACACTTTTTCAAAATAGTAATTTCTACTCTATGTGTTCTTCCTCCCCTCATTATACATCTCTTTATTTTTTAAAATTCATTTGTTCTTCCTTATTCATAAGTAGAAGGGGAAAAGAGAAAATTTGAAGAGAAAATAGGAAGTAGTCAGACAATTATAAAGTTTCGAGATGTTGACGGTGGTGATACGTGGTGAGCAACACCATTGTTGCTGGTGAAACAAATAAAAACTTTTAGATCTATAAAATTACTTTCAGATCTGTAATTTCTTTTACAATATTGATAATTATGGTTGAAATTAAGCATTTCACTTGTATTACTTGTGCATAATGAATAATCAAATATGTTATTAATGGTTACTTGAGACAAAAATGATATTGTGGTGGTTGTAGGTGGTGTTCTGGCAAGAATAGAAAAGACAAAGATAGAATAATCATTTTCTTTCTATTTCTTTTTAAAGTTCTTCGATAGAGGTTTGAAATGCTTCCATGGAAGTAATGTGCAGAACTAATTAATGGTGACAAAGAAATGAATTGCTGAAGAAGAAGAAGTCAAAAGAAAGAAAAATGTAAGAGCTTTAAAAGAAATTGGAGGCCACCAATAAAAGAGGAAAAAAATAATTATTGATATAATTAATTTATTAGAAATTATAATACTTAATTATATAATGACCAATAAGATAGTGTCATGTATTCAAATTTATCATTTTAACATTTTTTTACCTTATTATCACGCACCTTAAGGAAGGCGAATACACTTTCTCTGTCATGTCATCTTATAAGGGCTGTTTAATATCACTTTAAACAAGTTTGGTGTGTAATAGGTCGTCAGGATAGTTAAAGTGTGTAACTGACTTTTTGGGGCAAGTTTATGTAGGAATCTATGCTTTTTCTCTATTAAGCATTAATTACTGTAACTATTAGTTAAGTAAGAGTTACTGTTTTGGAGTATCAATAGAAAACTCCCCCTATTGTTTAGGAGTTCAACTTGTAGTTAGTTTCCTTGAGTTTAGCTGTAAGTTGTTTTTATCTATAGTATTTAAAATTTTTGTACTGAATGGATAAAATTATCTTTTCAACTACTTTCGTCTTTCTTATTTTATAAAATCAACTTTTATTGTTTCAAAAGCTCCAAAATAGGAAAAACGGGCATAAAATCCAAACGAACTACCAGGCGATAGAACAGTCAGTGCTAGCAAGTCATAAATGACTTGTGGTCACTACAGAAACGCTCTGAACGATGGAAAGAATTCATAAGCACAAAAATAACCCGGAGAGTCATTACAAAGATAAATAAAAAGAAAAAGACAAAGAGGAAGAAGAGCAAAAATGGCAGAGAAAAAGGGAAAGAGGTGAAGATAGGTGGGCCTTTCACTATACAATTATTTTAATTCCAAAAAAGGCTATATTTAGTTAGCAAAAATTTAGTGCCATAGATGGTATATATTTTCTTAATATAGAATATTTATATTACTTACACCCTTTTTAGTCCATAAAACATTCAGCTAATTTAAATTTCTAAAACAATCTAAATACCTGAAATATCCTTTATTTTCTAAATCAAATAGGGTTTCATTTCCCTGTACATCGGTGTCTCTCTTTCCTCTCTAATTTTCTTCCATTTTTTGAGAAAAAAGTAATGAGCTTTATCAACTATGGATAGAGATTTTGTTCCATTTTTGTGAGAAGGTCTTCTCAATCACGTAAAGCCTACAACTTACAAGTATGTCCAAAAGCTTCCCCCAATGTTCATGTTTTTCAGAGTTCTTTGACCAATTTCAAAAATTTAATCATGGCCAAAATAGGAAAGCCATAACTCTTTGCGTTGCGTTAAGAGTTCATTTGGAAAAAGTTTTCTGCCCTTAAGCTTCATAACAATTTGTAAGTTTCTTTTAGCTTTGTTCTTCTCTTTTTGCACTAGGTTTAACTTACTCGAGTTAGTCTTGCTTTCGTTCGCCAAAAGGGTGTAGATCCGAGGTCGAGATCCCTAGGTCGCTTCCCCGAAATAGGTCAGTGACCTTTATCCCTTTATTTTTTATTCTACGAGGTATAAACGGACTTTTATTGTCGATTTGTTATTAGTTTCAATTTAGTTGGTTTCGTATTTATGGCTTAGTGGATCATTGATTCAAATCTTTATCCTATGTTCACTGCTTTGTTGAAATCACATATTAAGTCATTTTCTTACCATTTCCTTGTTTTTGAAATCATGTTTTCAAAGATTTATTTTTATGTATAGCTTGTTGATGCTTTCTCAAAACTTTGCCGCTGCATCTTTGAATTATATGTCATGAAATTTATTTTTAAACTTCTAACTTGTAATGGTTTGAATATTTTCAAGGAAAGTAGCATGAATTTGGTGCTTAAAGGTCTTGTTTTAAATTTCTTGATGTACTGTAATTTCCAACATAAGTTTGTTTTTCTGCATAAGAATTATTCTATATGAGCAATAGTAACAATTTTGAAAAGAAAGAGCATGTTAAATTTGAATATTCATTTAGAAGGCATGCCTTGAGGATTTTTTTTCAACGGGTAGTCTTTTGAGTGTCAAGATCTAACACATGATTTAACAATATATCGTATTTAAGTAAAGTAGCATTGTTTGGTCTGCAATTCCACCAAGTAGTGTGAGCAGATCTTTATAGCTTTGGTTATATGCTGAATAAGAATTAATCTTGTACTTTCTTTGTTTACATATTACCTTTGCTTTAACTATTTCAACTTTCGTGAATTATTAGTTAAGAGTCATCTTTCCTAATCTTTGTTTTCCTCTTTTATTTTACATTTGGGAAAAAATTGGAGTCTTCGTGTAAGACTCTCGCTATTGCGAGAAGTCTCCCTTTGAGACTCCATTGTACCTCTCATCCGAGCAAAAAGAAATCAATTTTCTGTATTTTTAAGTCATACGTGATAGTGAGAAAAACAGCCGACATGATTGGGCTGTCTATGGCATCCTCTTACCTTTTCTTCCTTATTCCTTAAATCTACCCTTTTGTGATCTCGTTTTCATTTGTGTGCTTGATCGTATTTTCATGTGTTGGATTATATATTGAGGCTTATGTTTAACATAGGAATATTAGTAAAAAACTTAGTTAAACTACATGATATCTTGCCTAACTAAATACTTAAGTTGGTATCAAAGTTGAATATATCCTTAACCATAAGAAAAGATTTTTCTAAACATGCATATTTTTAAACAAGTTAAATTTATTTTCATAGAAGCACTTGATTAAAAAGTCTTACTCTATCTCGTGTAAGTATTAGAATGTCAAATACTTTAATTACAATAAGCAAATAAATTAGTCCATATTTGGCTTTAAAAAAGGCCTTGAGTTAACCTTGATTCAATGCTAAAAAGGACATGTCAAGTTACAACTTCATTTTTATATAAACCCAAATCGAAAAAATTAATTGTTTCTTACAATTAAATGTCCAAATTGCTGCTTTCAGTAATTTCAATTGCTGGTAATTTTTTATATACATCTTCTCTACTTAGTTAAATTTGAAACTTAAATTATTTATTTATATGGTACTTCTCTAAACATACTTAAAATATGTCTTTTAAGCTGCATTTATGCTTACGTCATATTTTTAATCAAGTTAATTTTTTGTTAACCTAACCTTCGTCGGCATTTGGTTTTTAACGAATGTTAAAGGATGCCTTAGACCTTTCCTTTTGGATAACTAGAACTCTTACCTAGAATAAGATAAGTTGAGTAGATCAATAATTGAAGGTAATTTTAACATTAGTTAGTTAAATATTTCGGTGTCCAAATTCACCTTTAAAAAACAATTAGGTGGCAACTCCTTAAGTTAATTATTTATGAATCACTAATATTTTGTACACTATTTAAGAAGAATTAAAATGGGGTATAAAACTCTGAATGTAGAAGGCCACACCACCTTTGATCACGAAGCTATCAAGGGAGTTGTCTAGAATTTCTCTCAAAGCTTATTTAAGGAATTAAGGTATGGAGACCAGGCTTCACTATCCAAGGCACAATCGTCATCTTCCAACAAGACTAGATATGGCTACAAAGAAATTTTGAAGAAGAAGAAATATTTGTATCAATCAAATCCTTTGCTAGTTACAAGTCCCTGGATCTGATGATTTTTCAATTCTCTTTTACCCGGCCTTCTAGGATCTGATTAAGGGAGAGATTATGGAGACTACGCATTACTTTCATGAACATCAAGTTTTTGTGGGAAGCTTAAATGCCAATTATGTGTCACTCATTCCTAAAAAGGTAGGTGCAACTCAACTTAGAGACTTCAGGCGTATCAACCTGATATCGGATGTACAAAATTAGGGCCAAAGCTCTAGTTGAAAGAATGAAAAAAGTGATAAAGAACATAATAGGAACCAATTGACATTTATCAAGGGATGAAATATAATGGATGCATCCCTTATAGCAAGTGAATGCGTTGACACAAGCATTAGAGGTAAGGTGGTTGGACTAATATGCAAGTTAGACGTTGAAAAAGCCTTTGACCATGTCAATTAGGAGTATGTTCTTAGTATCCTTACTTAAATGGGATTTGGTGATAAATGGATAAAGTGGATAAGTTTATGTATTAAAACTGTTAGGTTTTCCATTATTATAATGGAGAACCAGTTGGTTTTTTCCCTTCTGAAAGTGGTCTCATACAAGGGGATCCCTTTACTCTTTATCATTGTCATGGAAGGTCTAAACAGTATGATACGTATTGCATTACAGAATAAATGGTTAAGGAGTTTCAAGATCAACAATGGATGATTGGAGATATGCCACATACTTTATGCAAATGACACCCTGGTCTTTTGTAAGGTAGAAGAACATCATATCTTATCTATCAAGGTACTGCTGGTTGTATTTGAAGCTTTCTCTGGTCTGAAGGTAAATTGGAGGAAAAGAAACCTATTTAGTATCAAAGAGGTGGCGAACATTCAGACCTTAGTTGACATCCTTTTGTATGGAATATGCAACCTCTCTATTGCCTATCTAGGAATGCCCTTTAGGCAACAAATACAAAGAGCCGGAGATCTAGGATTGCGTTATAGAGAAAGCATCTAAGAGAATTTCACTGTGGAAAGAGCAATATTTAATCTTTAGGAGGAAAAGTTACTCTTATCAACTCTGTTTTAGACTTACTCCATACCTAGATGATGTCTCTATTTCCCATCCCATCTAGTGTGACCAAAAAGCTAAACAAATTTAGAAGGGACTTCCTATGAAAAGGGAAAAAGTAGGGGTGGCTACAACCTAGTGAAATGGGAAGTGGTCAACTGAGTAAGACACATGGTGGCCTATGCATATGAAACCTAAATCTTTATAACACTTGTCTTATCATGAAGTGGATATGGAGGTTTAATGAAAAGGAAGCAACTCTCTTGAAGGAGGTCATCTCTCACAAGTATGGCTAAGAGAGCCCTTGGGTCTCTAATGAGGTGAACAGTACCTACAGGATTGGTTTCATGATATCAATCAGGTCCTTATGGACGAAACTACATATCAACACCAGGATTAGAGTAGGGAATGGGCTCAAAACCTCATTGTGGGGAGATATCTGGATAGTCCATTCCTTTCTTCAGGAGAACTTTCTTGATCTGGAATCTTTAAGCAGCAACCCTACATCCAGTGTGGGTGATTTTTGGTCCTCCAAGGATGGAACATAATGTTTAGTAGACAACTCAATGACTGGGAAGTGGAAAGGATAGTAAATTTACTAAATTTGCTGGAGACTTTCAATGGAATAGTCACTGATTCTGATTCCCTGAAATGGAAGCACTATGAGGATGGCATCTTATCAGTAAAGAGATGTTACAAGAAGGAGAACAACTCAATATTGGGAGAAACTCCAAATCTCACTGCAAAAATCAGATCCCTTATAAAATAAAGTGCTCCACTTGGTTGGTGGCTAATAATCATGCCTCACTCAGGAAGTCCTCGAAAATAATGAAAGAACTTTAGTGCCTAAATGCTTTTTGCGTAATGGAACTGGGGAAACTAATAACACCTATTTTTACACTGCAAATTTACAACTCAACTCTGGCAACTATTCTTCACACTTACAAAGATTTAGTGGACAATGACTGAGTAGAAAGTTTATCTCCTAAGTTGTTGGATCAAGGGGGGAAATAAGAGCCAGAAGAAGTGGTGAAAGATGATACATTCATTTATTTTGTTGAAAATATGGAGAGAAATAAATGGGAGATTCTTTGAAGATAAATCAAAGTCTATTATTGATGTAAATTGGAACAGCCTAGTCTCATTTTTTTTTTTTTTTTGTGGAAAGAGAATTGTGTAGAGGAAGCTGATGGCTATGTAGATTTCTTTGGAGTATTGTTAATCAAGATTTTGTCTTCTATCCTTGTAAAAGTTTTTAGATGTGGCCAGCCTTCAGTAATGTAAAGGAATACAACATTACCTTGCATAAAAAAAAACAACTTGTTTGTTTACCATATTTCTCAAAGAAGGAAAAAGAAAACACTGCTCATGAGATGTGTATATTTGCCTTGTAATCAAGGGTTAAATAGCTAATAATTTTCACAATAAATTAACCAAATAATACTAGCCAGAACATGTTGAAAATTTTCATGTAAACTAGGAAATGTAATAATACATCCAATCTTGTTCATCCAAATAGACCAATTTTGGAAATATATTAATTACTCCAAAATAGCACTAGTATTAACTTTCAGATTTAAGATAAAAAAAACAATACTTTTGAAAGTTTATATATTTCTCTTGGGTGTTAATTTCAGCAAGCTGGCAAATAAAAAAAAATTGAAGTCTCCATAAAATTTATTGTGTCCCAACAAATGCAAATAGAACATTGTAAATCTTTTCACCTATACATCAATAGTTGAGATAATCATTAAAGAATCATAAACACATTTTTGCATTTTAAAATAGATATTTTCTTGTGACACCCCTCAACCCAACAAAGGAAAAGAAAGAGAAAATATAGGTTTTTGCTACAAAAGCCCATCAAAAACTACTTCATGGATGTGTAGCCTCTTATACAAGCATTTTTATTTATCAATTAAAGATATCTTCATATACTGATGAATAATGCTAATTTAAATTAGGGGGAACCCATCGGTGGCCCCCTAAACTTGGCACGAAATTTCACTTAGACACCTCAACTGGACAATGTTCATTTTAGACACCTCAAGTAGGATTCTGTTGTGTCATTTTGACACTTTTCGCTGACATGGCATGGTAAGTGTAATGCACCCAAAATCGGCGCGTGAAGGGGCACTTTTTCAGGCCAAAAAAATAATATTTAAAAGGTTTTTACTATTCTTCTTCCTCATTCTCTCCTCCACCACACACCATCCATTTACCACCGCTACCACCATCGCTATTAATACAATCAAATTAATTTTTTTATTAATTCAGTTCCGAAAATCACCACAACCATCGTTATCTTCTCATTCTTAATCTTTAGAAAATAGCACAAAAGAGATATAGAGTGCATGATAAAAGATGGTTTTCAATTCCACCTTTTTCGCCGGAAAAAATGGATATGAACACTCATATTTAATAATTTTTCTTTCTTTCTCTCCTTGTCTCCCTCCTCCTCCTCTCTTTTTCTCTCAAAACAACACTAAGATAGAAAGAAAAAAAGAATCTAAAACAATTTTAAAGAGCAAATTAAGAAAACAAATTAAGAAAATTGTTGGGTATAGTAGAGAAGACAACTACCATGGGGGGCAAGGGGGGGAGGGGAGGGGTTAAATTGATTTTTTTTAGAATAATATTTTTATTTTATTTACTAAATAGATTTTAAAATAATTTTTAACTTAAAATAACACATGTAATCATTTAATTCGTCGTTTGCCACGTCATCAACGAGTGTATTACACTCTCCTTCAGCTTTTTTCTTATTGTAAAAAAAGTGTCAAAAGAATATAACGGAACCCTACATGAGGTGTCTAAAATGAACATCGCACAGTTGAGGTGTCTAAGTGAAATTTCGTGCCAAATTTAGGGGGCCACCGTTGGATTCCCCCTTTAAATTATATGTTTCTCCATAGAGAAATAAAAATTTTGCCATCTTTACCACTAAATGTGTGCAATTTCACTCACTACAATCTATAAGATTCCATGCTTTTCAAAACATGATTCAGCATGGAAGTAAAATATTAGGCAGCAAGTCAGCATCCTTACCTTTGAGAAATGGTGAGATTATCCTTATCCGGGATTCCCTTAATACCCAAGGCTTCATTTATTTACTTAAAAGTAGGGGGAAATATGTCATCTAATAATCACTCTTGAAAAGGAGAACAATAAAAAAAAATTTCACTAAAATTAATCGTCAACATGACTCAATTCCAATAGATCAGCAAACCAAAAATGAAAATAAGTTTCATTGCATTAATAGCGATCAAATAAAGGAAAAATCAATTCATTTTTTCTGATTTATGTTTGTTAGATTGTTTCTCTTGACTGGTTGATGAAGTTTTTTTGGTTTTAAAATAACTCATTAATCAGTTAAGAGTAAATGATCCAAGAAAACACATATCAGACAAAATAAGTGGGTGTTTGTGGATGTGATTTGAGTACCGAATTATTTCCATGAGATAATCGAAAATGATTATTTTCCAGAAATGTCCCATGGCACCAATGGCTTCAACGACAATGATTAACTATTTTTCATCATGTGTGCTTTGCTAAAGATTCTGCAGATTGATTGTTGTTCGCTTCCTATGATTCTATTTTTAAGATAGAATACAAGTTCAGGGATAGGGATGGAACTAAAAATGTATGTGTAGACATCACAATTTTGTTAGCTTTAAGATGGGTCTTTACAAGAGTGTCCCAATCCATGTTCTTCAAATCTAGAGGTCAATTAGAGGTTCTTGGAGGTTACTCCACCCTGAACCCTCGTTTTATAGATGTGGGTTATGGTTTAGGATGGAGTAGCTTCCAACAACCTCTAACGGACCTCTAGGTTTGAAGAATGTGGATTGGGCTAGTCTTGTAAAGGCCTATCTTAAATCCAACAAAATTTTGATGTATACATATACATTTTCAGTTTAAACCCAATCCCTAAACTTGTATACTGTATATTAAATAGAATCATATGTGGCTAACAACATTAAATCTTCTGAATCTTTAGCAAAGCACACATGATAAAAAAGAACTAATTGTTGTTGTTGAAGGCTCTGGTGCAATGGGACCTTTCTGAAAAACTATCATTTTCGATTACCTTAAAAAAAAGATGCGGTACTTAGTCACATTCACATACACCCCCTCATTTCATCTGATCTATGTTTTCTTTGTTTTTTTTTTTAAAAATCATTAATCAATTAAGAGAAAATTATCTAAGAAAACATAGGTCAGATTATATGATTTGATTTGTCATATGTTATATCGCTATCAATTTATTGAGTATTAGTTCCTTTTTTGTTTGGTGTTCTATCAACATTGAGTTGCACTGACGATTAATTTTAGTGAAACTAGTTTTTATTGCTCTCCTTTTAAAGGGTGATTATTATATGGCATATGTTCCCTCTACTTTTAAGTAAATACGTGAAGCCTAAGGTATCAATACAAGCTAGAATAAGGTTAAACTGACCATTTTGGAGGAAAAGATGCTGCTTGTTTTCTAATATTTTACTTGCATGTTGAATCAAGTTTTGAGAAGCATGTAATCATGTAGATTGTACTGAGTCAAATTGCACACATGTAGTGGTAAATATGGAAAAGTCTGATCTTTTCCATGGGAAACATACAATTTCAATTATCACTAGTCATCATCATATGAAGATACCTGCCATTGATGAAATAAAATGTGCTTGTAGAAGAGGCTACCAAACCATTAAGTAGTTTCTGATGAGCTTTTTGTAGAAGAAATATGTATTTTAATCTTTATTTTCCTTTGTTTGGTTGAAGGGTGTCATAAGAAGATAAATATGTTAAAATGCAAAAACATGTTTATGATTCTTTAATGATTATCTCAACTATTGATGTATAGGTAAAATGTTTTACAATGTTCTATTTGCATTTGTTTGGATGCGATAAATTTATGGAGACTTCCATTTCTTGACTAGCCAATATGTTAAATTTAGCAAACAAGGGAACTATATAAATTATGAGAAGTATCAATTTCTTATCTTAAATCTGAAAGTTAAGATTAGAGCTACTTTGGAGTATCAAACACATTTCCCAAATTTGTCTATTTAGATGAAGAAGATTGAATGTATTAACACGTTCCCTGGTATATATGAGAATTTTTGTCATGTTCTAGCAAGCATGATTTGGTTATTTAATCATTGATTACTAGGCTAACATTAACTTCTCATGAGCGATGTATTCTTTTCAACTCTTTAAGAAAATATGGTGAACATTATAACTTATTTTTCTCCCCTCCTTGAAATTCTTGTAGACCCGAAAGATATAGTTAGGCATGTTATGTTACTTTCTATAATAGTTATATATTAGTTATAGTATCCAATTGATCCATAACTTTTTCCCTTGTTTCGAGATATTTTATGTCCTGGTTGTTATTTTTTCATTCTTTTTTTGCAATTGTTCTCGTAAAGGGTGATCTTAAGCTCTTAAAACTGACATCAATTTTTCTCTCATCTGCTACAGAGCAGACAATTATCATCTATTGGGGTTTAGGGTTCTTTCTGTTTCACTATAATGATTTTACCTAGAGTATTCAACTGATAAACTTTTGCTTGATTGACTACTAAATATGCTTCTGGTTTCGTGTTCTTCAAAGCCATTATTTGCATTTGATTTTCAATCAAACAAGTTTCTAGAATATTTTTATTGTTTGAGTATAGGTGTTGCGGACATTTTTATAGGCTTATCCCATTGAGAAAATAGGATTTTCCAAAAATACTCTTATGATGACTGTACATTGAATTTACTATTCTGATACATCAACAATCGTGGTGCTTGTTAAATGTTCAAAGATTTGCTTCTCCTAGATCATTCCATTTTAAAATTGTTTTCCCCAAATAATTATATATTTGTTTTAGTCCTGAATTGTCTTCTTCTATAACTTAAGAAAGAAAGTCGAGATAATTTTAATCCATTTAACCACTAACCGAATAAATACTTCAGTTTCCATGTGTTAAATATTTTTTTGTACTTTTGCGATAGCCTTTTCTATTTTTTTAAAATCTTCATTTGATGTTGTGAAACTATATCTTGATTTGAAATGTCAATATATGTTGCGTTTGATTATAGTGTTTCATAAAATTTTTAGGTCCTGTACTAAAGCTTATTCAATTGTACAGATTTGTAAATTCATATCTTTCATCTTGTAAATCTCTATTTTAGTCTTTTGTATTCCATTACAGTGATTGTAATAACCAAGTATTGTATACTTTAATAGGGTGAGATAATATTCCATCACAACATGAGTTTAATGCAATAATCAACTTCATATGTTTTTAAGCTAATTTTACTTGTCTTCTGTTGAAATTCCGGAACCTATCTACAGGAGATCTAGACCTATCGTTAGTGATTTTTAATGTGATGTTTTCAACAGTGGTTTGTATCCATTTTGTTCTTAATCACCTTTTTATTGACTGACCCAATAGCAACATAAGTATGTACAATAGTTGTGTCATTCACATAGAAAAACCATCTTCAGACACTCTCTCAATCTCAGCTAGAAGAAAAGGAACAAACATGTGACACTAAATCATTTTGTACAAAATTGTATGGGTGTTTTATGGATTGTTTTGTATAGTTGACATCACTCCACCATAATTAAAACAATCTTGTTCTTTGATCTTCGTGTGCTCCATATTTAGAGAAATATTTAAGTATGTGATTTCCATATGTCAAATATTTATTGCAACAGAAGAATTTGTTTATTCGCATAAGCCATGTAGTAGATAAAGTGCCTAGTTGTATAGCTTATAGCTTATGGCTTATAAAACGTTCATGGGGATAATGCGTCCTAATTTAATGTTTTGAGGTTTCTTTCATCTCTCCTTTCTTGAGAATAAACATATTGCATGTTACAATGAAGTGCCTATACAAGAGGCATAGATATGTTTTTTTTCCAGTGGCTATCAGCTCTACCTTTCTGAGGTGATGGTTTCAATGATATTGCAAATGAAAAATGCCTTGCTTTTGCATTGATGGTGTGTTTTACTTTTAGAATGTTTTGAAAATGAGTGTTTCTAGTATTATTCATGCATTTCCTACTGTTTTATTTTCTATTACACAGTTTCCTCTTTTTGCTTCCTTTTGCATTCTAGGGAGTTCTGCGAGGTCCATATGATTATTCACCAGTCTGGCTAACTTGGGATTGATATGTAGTAGTTGTTGCTCATTAGTATGCAAATGTTATTCTAAACAGCATTGGCATAGTAAAGAGCAACAACTACTACACCTCAATCCCAAGTTAGCTAGATTTGTGAATAATCGTATGGACCTGACAGAACTCCCAAGAAAGCAAAAGGAAGCACAAAGAGGAAAGTGTGTAATAGAAAATAAAACAGTAGGAGATGCGTAAATAATACAAGAAATGCTCATTTTCAAAACATATGAAACAATAAAATACACAATCAATTAAGAAGAAAGACATTTTGCATCTGCAACATTATTGAAACCACCACCTAAGAAAGGTAAAGCTGATAGCAACTAGAAACCAAATATATGTCTCTTGTCCAGCCATTTCATTTTAACTTGCAAGATATTTATTCTTAAGAAAGGAGAGGTGAAAGAAGAATCAAAACATTAAATTAGGACGCATTACCCCCATCAATGTTTTATAAGCCATAAGCTATAAACCATGCAATTAGGCTCTTTCTCTACTTCATGGCTCATGCCAATAAACAATTTCTTCTATTGCAATAAATATTTGACATATGTAAATTACATATTGAAATATTTCTCTAAATATGGAGCACACGAGGATTAAAGAATATGTTCATTCTAATAATGGTAGAGTGATGCCAACTTTACAAAATAGTGCATAAAAGCCCCATAAAGATTTATTCAAAATGATTTAGTGCAACATGGTTGTTCCTTCTTCAAGTTGAGATTGAGACTGGGTCTACATATTGTTTTCCTATGTGAATGACACAAATGTTGTTCATACTTAAGTTGCAATGGGGTAAGCCAAAAAAAGGTGATTAAGAACAAAATGAATACAAACCATTGTAGGAGTCATCACATTAAAGATTACCAATGACAGGTCTACATCGCCAGCAGATGGGTTCTGGAATTTCAATAGAAGAAAAGTAAAATTAGCTTTACAAAACATAAGAAGTTGATTATTTCCTTCAACTCATGTTGTAATTGAATATTATCTCCCCCTATTCAAGAATACAATACTTTGACATTACAATCACCATCAGGGAATAGAAAATACGAAAATAAAGGTTTACAAGATGAAAGATATGAATTTACAAACTTGTTCTGTTGAATTAGTTTCAATGAAGGACCTTAAAATTTTACAAAAGTCTATAAATCAAACGCAATATATATTGACACTTCAAATAAAGATATAGTTTCACACATCAAATTAAGATTTAAAGAAAACAGAAAAGGCTATCACAAAAATACAAAAAAATATTGAACGCATGGAAACTAAAGTTTTCATTCGGGTTAATGGTTGGGTGGATGAAAAAACTCTCGACTTTCTTTAATAAGTTAAAAAGCAGGAAATAAGGAACTAAAACAACGATATTGTTTTGGGGAAATAATTTTAAAATGGAAAGATCTAGGAGAAGAAAATGTTTCAACATTTAAGAAGCACCACGATTGTTAATGTAGCAAAATAGTCAATGTAGTGTACAATTATCATAAGAGTCTTTTGAAAAAATCCAATTCTCACAATGGGATATGCCTATGAATATATCTACAACACTTGATAATTTGAGTGAAGTTTACCAAATACACTTCATTCAATTCTAAGTGCAAATTGTTGTTAAGCAATATATAACCCAACAATTGAGTTGGGGTCGAATCCCACAAGGAGCGGTACATGTTCAAATTCAATCAAGAAGTACGAATGTCATCTAACTAGATATAGGAACATAAATTATCGAAAAAAAGGCATAAAATAAATTAAAAGGGTTGACATGAATGTCAAAAGGGAGGGTTTTGGTTTCCAAATATCAACTACAACACAGTCACAAACAACTTGAGATAACAATAAGGAGAGGAATTCTCGGGATGTGATCGATCATAGGAAAATTTTGATATATGGGTAATTGAAGCTACTAGTAAATAGCTAAAAATCAGTTGGTAGGTTAGACTATAAGGGAGATAGTTTTCTCTCGAACAACTATCCCGAATTAGGTGATTTCTTTCTAACATCAACAAGTATGGCAATGAAGAACAACCCACACCTTAATTCATCCACTCTCTCGAGCTAGATGGGTAGGATTGGGTTTAGGATTCACTCTCTCGAGCTGAACCCAACTCAACCCAATACCTACAAATCATTAATCAATATTCTTAGTTCTAAAACCTCTCACTCGAGCAAGCTAAGAACGCAAGTTTAGAACTGGATTTGCAACTACAATTCAAAAATTAAACCACAATAAATGATTAAACCTACTTCAATATAGCATTTAAATTAGTAATTAACAATACCCATAAACTAATTCAACCCATAATCACATGATCACATCCCAAGAATTGGGGTTTTAGCCAAACATCCTAAAAGAGTAAAAACGGTTACCAAATCGATTACCCATCAACTGGGTAAGAGTGATTAAGCCTTTAAAATACTAAAAATTGAAAAAAATCAGTAACCCACTTGCAAAATCTCCGAATTGAGTCTCAAAAAGCCTTCAAGTCTACTTAGAAACTGTCAAAAACTCTAGAGAAAACTATTCTAGACTAATTCAGCCTCCTAAATTAACTGTTCAAAATATAATTTATAGTTGCCAAAAATAAACCATGAAGGGCTATAGGCAAGGTAGGTCATGTTCGCCGAGTGGTTCAGTGAACCGCCCTTTGCTCTCTTCTATAGCCTTTTTGTCTTGGCTCTCAGCTTCCTCAAGTCTTGTAACTTTGGGCGATCACTCTTTGCATCGCGGAACTACTCGGCGATTCATTGACTGCCTATTTTTATCGCCGATTTGGTTTCTTCCCTCAGGGCTGGCACACTAGAATTCTTGGCGATCATCAAGCTCGCCCTTCTTCAGTTTGTTTTGTTCCTTTTTGCCTTTTAGTGTCCTTGCTTTGCTCCTCAATCCATATACCTGAAAATCAAAGCTTTAACATCAATTTATGATACAAGTTAAGCATTTGAGGACACTAAATCTATATAAACAAAGCCCCAAATGAGTCCAAATCTCGTACTCATCAACACCACCAACTTAAACTTTTGCTTGTCCTCAAGTAAAACTCAATATTAGCAGTTCAAAAAGGATGTCTCTAATAGTGCTGCATAAGACTCAACATGAATGCACACAACAAGGTTCAACTTACTCATGCAATAATCAATTGTGCACTCAAAGATTCAAATTGTGACTCACCATTATCAAAGATACTCAAGTTCACAATACTTGCTTCAAATGCAAGTTCAAACTCAACAAAGGTGCTCGAATGCCCTCACAACAAAGATGATTCCATATTCACACAATTTTTCAACAATTTATAATTTTGGAATCACATACAACTCTCACACTCACAAAGATGAACACATACATGACTTAACCCATATGTTTGCTCTTATTTTCCAATCAATAATTGCTTCAGCTCACTCAAGATCACAATGGTTTTTTCAAGGCTTGTAATGGGGCTGAGTGTAAAGGTATGGTCATTTAGGTTTTGAGGCTTCTACCTTCATGAAGTGTGATGTGATCATCACTTGTCCTCCTTTTCTTTAACATTTAAATCATGCTCATAGTCCACCCCATTATTCAATTTTACATGAACTACCGGATACCCCATTTATTTTGCAACTTCCACTACTTTATTTCACAACTTTCTTCATTATTTTTCTTTGATTTCTTCTTTTTTTTTTTTTTTTTTTTTTTTTTTAAATGGAGGGGTTCCATCCCTTTTTTTAAAAAAAAAAAAAACCATTACTCAAGGAGTGATTTCTCACACTTCTTGATTTTCCTTCTCTTTTAACCACACCCCCAACTTAGCCCAATGGCCTAAGTTGGCTATTCGACAAACCACACTTCATGAAAGTTATGGGTAAATGGATAAAGAGGGATCACAATTGTTTAAGTTTCTTCCAAGAAAAGGATAATGCTCAAGAGGGTTCAAGAAAGGTTCACACATCCCATAAGGTTGGCCACAAAAGAGGTATATTGTCAAATTGTTTCATTTTTCAAAATTGTTGCCTAAGATCATTGCAAGTGCTTGCATCACTTAATCAACCGGACGAACAGAGCAAATTTGAGGTGTCATCACACACAATGTTCAAAGTAATCTCATCACATAAGGCATTGGCACCAATATCAAACAAGACTCCACACTTGCTAGCTAATGTGTAATGTTCATCACAAGAGACTCATTCAATAACCGGCAGTCACAACGAGATGCTAAATGTTCACACATTATCTATGCAACTTCATTGACCTCAACGTAGCCACACATTCATTTCATTCAATTAAGAGCATTATTTAAGTCATCGGTATTGATCACAACCGATACTCAAATTCACACAAGAATAGCCACAATCACACACAATAGAAGTGGCAAAAAATTTAAAATTAGGTTCAAAACCATTTCCATTGAAAACAAGGGGCCACAATCTTAAGCATCCACAAGATTAAGATCAAAACACCATCAAAATGCATATATAGATCAACAAAACCCAATATTCACAATCAAAATAGAATCACATGAGGTAGGTATGGAAATACCTCACCCCACCCACAAAATAAAAAGAAGTTGTCCTCAAATGCAACTAAAACAAAGATAATCAATAAAAACAACAAAGAGGGAGGTAAAAATGTCATCCCGCTAGGCTAAGCCTGGGTGAACTTTGAATCTCAGTCACTCCGTCTGTCAAGGCATCAATGCCCGGGGTCACACTCTAACACTGGGTATCATGACCTGTGTAGCAATAATTGTGGCTCTTCTAGAGCTAGCCATCGTAGTGTCACTCAAGGATACCTGTTGGGTTGTCTAAAAAATGGATCCCTCTAGATTAGACAGATTCTCATAAACAGCCGCATCTCGCTCCTCAAACTGCTGTTCATCTGGCTCAACCTCAGAATCAGTAGCAATAGTATCCTCCATAACATCATCTCTGATGGTAGCCAGAGGCATTTGAGAACGGGTCGATAGATCTGCACCTGGGACATCAGGGACCTCTACCGACTCAAATAGTGAAGTGAAGTATATGGACTTTAAATGGTCCACATCCTTCCTCAACTCATAAAAATTTGCTTTCAAAGAGGTAGCCTCAGTGGTAACCCCATGTCCTCTCTCACCGTGAGAGCATTATTGGAAGCCCGGAGAGGTATCAGTGCAGCTGTAATGGCTCTCTCAATCATCAAGGGAACCTCTACCTCTAGAAAGGAAGCCTGCACATCGGCAGAATGGGCTAGGTGCCCCCTAAGTGATCGGAGTCCTCAAGGAAGTGGTACCAGTAGTAGCTCTAGGGAGCTGGGAAGAAGCAGAAGAACTCGGGGCCTGGGAAGGAGTGGAAGTAAATGTACTTGAAGGCTCGGAGGCTGGAGTAGGAAAGGCTGCCTCTGCAGGTAAAGAATTAATATCAACCTCCAGGGATGTATCCACCAAAGTTGCTCTCATTCTATCACCTCGTCCTATGTGTACTCGCCCTCGATGCGTCGGATGTCGATGGATGATGTGGGTGTAACCTCAACATCCCTCTTTTCATCATGAGAAACTCCAGCCTGACGATATAACTCTGTAATGAGTACTGGAAATGGAAGGGATGTCTGGCACTGTTTGGCCCTCATGGCCATCTCTTGCTTTATAATCAACCTCAAGTTCTGCCTCTTCCTGGCTATGATAGATCCGAGAGAGGTCGCCTTTGGGTGGCGTAGAATGGACTCATTCTGCGACGGCATAATACAATTGTTAATGAACCCAAACTAGTATCGAGCTGCTATGTTCAGGTCCCTTTTCTCGATAGGTGCTCCAGCCTTAATCCACCTCGGGGTCGTGTCAGAATTAAGGAGAGCTAGCCATCCCTTTAGGTCATCTAGAGTTTGTGCAGTGATCATGCTATCAACTCGTGCTCAAAGCCTACAACCCTGTCAAGTGCATTACTAATATCATCGCTGCTGCATCTCACTGTCCTCTCTCAGACCATCACAGACTCCACCGATATGAAGGTACTGGCCTTCTTCTTCCCATGGGGTACCAAATCACCATGGGCAGTGTAGAATTCGCAAAACCAGGTGGGAATATGTGGGCTACGGGGCCTGATGAAGATCTCGAACCTGTGGAACCGGAGAGTGTCCCACATAACTGGGTATCTATGCACCACACTATCTATGGACAATCGCTTCTCTTCTAGAAATGGTTCTAAATCCCTCGGCCTTTAACTGATTGAGTAACCGAGGAGGAGGATCCTGCACTGGTGGTGCTTGAACTACCATTTGTGCCAGAGCTGGCACTGAATCTGTAGATGAGGGTTTGGCTCCGAAATCCTAGATCAATCATGACGAGCATTAGAACAAATTTCTACTAGGCGGGCATTTAGTAAATAAGTGTCCTTAGGCTCCGAAAGTGAAGCCTTGAAATCAACTGATTCTCCCTCACTGCCGGAGTTATGCTTCAGTGTCTTAGCTACGGGCGCATTGCCCTTGCCCTTGCCTCCCTTGGGAGGTAGCTTCTCGCTTTTTGTATTGGAAGCAATTGCTTCTTTATTAATCACATTACCCCGTGCCCTTTTTTTGACCGGCATGCCACTTTTATCCAAATTGGTTCTAGCCATATCTACAAAACACATAGAAAGGTATTAGAAATCGATCAAGAAAATTTCAGAAATGAAGTTTCAGAAATATTCACCAAACCATTCACCAAGTCGCTTAGGCAAGAAAAATCAGGCTCGCCGAAAGGACCAGCTCATAAAATTTCCAGAAAAAAGGCATGTCGGCAATGTTCAGGGCCTTTCGGCGAATTGCTGACACCAATCGGCAAGCTTAGACTAGCGCACCAAATGTTATAGTGTATTTTAAGGGTTAGGGTCTAAGAAACCTTTCGGTGAGTGGCTGAGTTAACTCGGCGAGCTCAGGCTTCCTGCCAAAAGTTACAGAATCAACTTAGCAAAAAGTTGAAATTAAGGGCTATTAAAGGGAGATATTGGCGAATCGCCAAACCGATGTAGCTCACCAAATAGCCCAACGTACCAATTTTCAACCCCATTTCCCAAAATGAAGCGTGCAGCCCCCGAATTCAAAATTAAACACACACACCATACAATTAGTACCAAACCCATATGACACATGCCTTTGGGGTACTCAGACTTCCCTCGATTTGGCCAAAATTGGCCATTTGATGACTTTTGCCCTTAAGAATGATGTCAAACGCTCCATCATTGGACAAAGTACGTCATTTGTCACAGTTCGGGGTTACTTAGACTTCACCCAACTAGACCAATACAAAATTACCGCAACCAGCAATTTAGGACTAATTTTAACGCACAAAACACAGGAAATCATCAATTTAAGCATTTAGGCACAAGTTCAGAAAAATTAAGGGCATTTCGACACATGAAACACAGTTAAAGCAATTACACAACACATATCTACATATATTTACCCATTGCATTTGAGTTTAAACACAAAAAGAAAGTACAGGGTTCGAAAAACCAACCTCTATGCTGAATTTAGAACTTCAAAAGTTAGGAAGCAGAGATTTCCAATTTCGAGCATGAGATCACATAAAAATGTGAGGAATAATAGTAAAATATGGAAAATATAACGTTCAAGTGAGAGTGCACTAGGTAAGAAATGAGAGAAAATGAAAGATTTTGAAATTTTAAACCATTTGGCCTTTACAACTTTTCAGTTCGTGGCACCTTCAGCGGAGTAAGTTGTACACGGCGAACCACTCGGCGATGTGCCGAGTGGTACTTTACCACACCGAGTTTTACAGGACCTCCAGGGAATTTAGGGGTTCAAATGGTGGACAAAATGGGGCTTACCGACCTATTCGGCGAATCACCGATCAAGCAATTAGCCCACCGAGTTTTATAGACTTTCACTCAAAGCTTGGTGGGTCCAATGGCGGTCTAAGTTAGGCTCATCGGCCTCTTAGACGTGTCGCCGATTGAACTTTTGGCTTGCCAAACTGCTACTTTTCCTAAACTCTTCACTTTTCAACCTGCACATTAATCAACACCATTATTCAAAACAAAACTAAAGCATTAAAAAACATGGGTTGCCTCCCAAGAAGTACCTTAGTTAATGTAGTGGTACAACGAAAGTACCCATTCAAGCTTTATGTTTGGGGTTTGCCATTGTGTCACTAGGAAACCCCATTGTTGTCGTGGATTTGAATGTGAAGATATTTGAGCCATTTGGGTCTCCAGCTGCTTGATAGAGACTGAATGAGAGGTGACCGTCTGATTGAGAGTTGATACATCCTCTTTCATCTCTTTCAACACTTTGTACAACTCTTCAACTTTGTTGAGAATGCGTGAGTGCATGTCTTCTATACGGACACCTTCAGATTCTTTGGGCTTTTAATGCTCATAGGGAGGAACATACCTATCTTTCACCCTCTCTTTTTCCTTCCAAGTGGCATTGCGATCACGCCAATCTCTATCACAGTCTCTCTAGCCCTCAATCTATATTCCAACCTTGATTTTCACCCGGTCTTGGATAGTTTGCATGATAACCTCCTCCTTGATTGGCTGGGAAGTTCACTTCCTCATTGAACAACGCTTCAAAGTATGCTTCATCGGGGTTTACTCCACCAACACCCACAACATTAACACTCTTTGTACCAACACCCATGACATTTTTAGCCAAGATATCCAGCTCGGTCATTATTTTATCCATGTTTTAGTCTCTCTGTTGATCCTTCTCGATCTGCTCTTTTGTCATTCTAAAATTTAGAGGAGAGACTTGGTGCTCACGGGTGTACCATGCCCTATTGATCTTAGTCAAGCAATCAAGGAGTTGAGACAATACTTCATAGGGTTGTTGCATTATATCACCGAGAACAAGTTAATCAGAAACTCCTTTGTTCACCGAGATGAGGCTCCTATAGAAGTATTGCAGCAAAACATTATTGGGAAGTCCATGAGTTGGGCATTGCAGCACAAATTTCTTAAATCTCTGCCACGTCTCATGGATTGGCTCACCTTCCAAGCGTTTAATTTCTTTAGCCTGGTTTGTTCCTTTTTGCCTCTGAGTGTCCTTGCTTTGTTCCTCAATCCATATTCCTGAAAATCAAGGATTTAACATCAGTTATTGGCACAAAATAACCATTTGAGGACACTAAATCTGTATAAACAAAGCCATAAATAAGTCCAAATCTCGGATTGATCAACACCCCCAACTTAAACTTTTGTTTGTCCTCAAGTAAAACTCAAGTTCAACAGTTCAAAAAGGATGTCAAACAGTGCTACAAAAGACCCAGTCATGAATGCACACAACAAAACTTAACTTATTCATGCAAGGATCAATTGTGCACTCAAAGATTTAAGTTGTGACTCACCATTAACAAAGATGCTCAAATTCACAATACTTGCTTCAAATTCAAGTTCAAGCTCAACAAAGGTACTCAAATGCCCTCACAACAAGAAATGATTACATATTCACACATTACTGTTCAATAATTTATAGCTCCGAAATCACATACGACTCTCACACTCTCAAAGATGAACACATGCATGACTTCACCCATAGGTTCGCCCTTATTTCCAATCAACTTTCGTTTCAACTTTCTCAAGATCAAAAATGTCTTTTCAAGGCGTGTAACGGGGCGCAGTGTAAGGGTATGGTCATTTAGGCTCAGTGGTTGCTACCCTCATGAAATGCAGTATGAACATCACTTTTCTTCCTTTTCTTCAGTAGTTTTACTCATGCTGAAAATTCACCGCATTATTCAACTTTTCGGACACCCCATTTCTTTTACAACTTTCAAAACTTTATTTCACAACTTCTTTTCATTCCTTTTCTTTTTATTTCTTCTTTTCTTTGTCTTTTTTTTTTTTTTTAATATAGAGGGGTTCCATTATTTTCAAAACCATTTATTAAAGGGGAACTTCTTCACACATCTTGATTTACCTTCTCTTTTCACCACACCCCCAACTTCAACTTTTGGCCTAAGTTGGCTATTCAAACAAACCACTCTTCATGAGGTTTATGGGTGAATGAATAAAGAGGGGTGACAATTGCATCAAGTTTTTTCCAAGAAAAGGATAAGGCTCAAAGGGGTTCAAGTAAGGTTCACACATCTCACAAGGTTTGCCACAAAAGAGGTATACTGTCAAATTGTTTTACTCTTCAAAATTGTTGCCTAAAATCATCTAAAGAGCTTGCATCACTTAGTCAACCAGACAACCGAGGCAAATTCTAGGTGTCACCACACAAGGTTCAAAGTAAGCTCATCACACAAGGAATTAGCACCAATATGAAACGAGACTCCACACTTTTGCAAGTGTGCAATGTTAATCACATGAGACTCCATTTGATAAATGGCTAGTCGCGACAAGAAGCAAAAAGTCAACATATTGTCTATGCAACTTTATTTGGCCTCATCGTAGTCGAGCATTTATTTTTGTTCGATTAAGAGCACTATTCAAATCATCGGTATTGATCATGACGGATACTCAAATTTGAACAAGAACAACCACATTCAAACACAACAAGAGTGGCAAAAATTTTCAGATGGGTCAAAAAAAAATTTCATTCATAATAAGAAGCCATAAGCTCAAATATCCACAAGATAGAAACCAAAACACAATTTAAAACACAAAACTCAATATATAAAAAATATAGTCACAAGAGGTAGGTATGGAAATACCTTACCCCACCACAAACAAATTATGTAGTTGTCCTCAAATCCAACAAAATAATCAAAAGTCAATAAAAGTGACAGAGAGGGAGGTAAAGAAAGGTCTTGTCTACACAATCGCTCCATCTGTTGGGGCATCAACGCCCGCTGTCACATTAGTACTATCTCCACCAGAACCTGCCATGGGTGTATCTTCCAATTAAATTTGCATGACTAAATCCACCATAGCCCCCTCAATCTTTGTAAGGCCCTTATATGTGGTCTCCTCTTAGAGATCGAGCTGCTCCTCATCCATCTTTGCCTCATACTCAATAGCAGCTACCTCCTAAGCTCAAACCTCATCTATGGTGGTAGCCAGAGTCACATCCGTATCAGCTGGAATGTTGGGAATCTCCACGGTCCTAAAACTCATGGACATATATGTGGACTTCAGCTGGTCCACGTCCTTTCTCAGCTCAGCGATTACGGCCTTTAGGGCCATCACCCCATTAATGGCCCCCTGCCCTACTCACACACCGCTATCCTTACCACAAGGGCATCAATATACACACTAATGGGTGTCACAAAAGTAGTAAAGGGCCTCTCAATCATCCCAGAGAGTGTGTCCTCAAGTTTGGAGGCACGCCTATCGATAGAATGGGCTAGTTACCCCATTGGTATTATCGTAGCCTGGGTGACTGGAGGTTGGGAGGCCGTGGCACTAGCAACAGACCTAGGAGGCAGGGGAGTAGTAGAAGAACTCGGAGTCATGGAAGGAGCAACACTAGATATACTTGAAGGCCTAGGGGTGGAGCAGGAAATACTACCTCTGTAGGTATAGTCTCAATATCCATTGTTGGGGAAGAATCCACCGGGGCTGCCTTCTTCTTCTCAGCCTCATCCTTCAACTACTAGGCCTCAATGCGCCGGATATCGGTAGAGGAGATAGGAATCACTTCCATGTCCTTCTTCTCATCGCGGGGCACTCGGGCTAGTCTGTACCATTCAGTGATCAACACAACGAACGAAAGTGAAGTTTGGTGCTATTTGGCCTTTATGGCCATCTCTTGTTCAATGATCATGCCTAAATTTTTGTGCTTCCCTGCAGTGATTGGACCATGACAAGCCACCTTTGTGTGGCGAAGGATAGATTTATTCTGAGATGGCATAATAGTGCTACTGATGAAACCAAACCAGTACCTCGCTGCCACATTGAGGTCCTTCTTCTCAATTTGCACTCCAGCCTCAATCCACCTAGGAGTACCATCAGAAAAATGAGGGGCCAACCATTCTTTCTTAGTCTCCAAGGACTTTGTTTTGATCATGTATTGGTAGTCATCAACAATGTTAGCAATGCATTCCAACACAACATTTATGTCTCTGCTATCACACTTCACCTTCTTGCCCATGACGACCACATAATCTACCAACTTGAATGTGGTAGCCTTCCTCTTTTCTTGAGGCACTAGAGCTTCATAGGTGGTGTAAAACTCCCAGACCCAATTAGGTATGTAAGGGCCACGGGGTTTAGTGAATATCTGTAACTTATGGGACTACAAATAGCTCTAGATCTCTGGGTATCTGCCTATCACTCCATCAGTAGATAGCCTCTTCTCCTTAATGATGGTCCTCAATCCCTCGGCTTTTAGTCTATTCATAGACCAGGGAGGAGGACCCTGTGCAGGTGGTGCTGGGATCATAGCCTGGTCTGGGACAGGAGGAGGAGTAGCGGCTTGGGGTACCCAGATAATATCAACTGATCTTAGAGCGCAGTTCAGCTCTCCGGGCAAATATCAACTGATCATCCTCAATCTCAGAGATGGCAACCTGAGGGTCCTGCTGCTCATGCTCACTCTTAGAAGTGGTGAGGTAAGTGGAGTACACTCTCTGACTGTTGGAGCTGACCTCCAGTGACTCAGAAGTAGGTGCCTTCCCTTTTCATTTACCCTTCCCACTTGTGGTAGGAAGTTTTGTGGCCTTTGCCTTGGATACAGTTGCATCCTCATTGATGGTGATTCCTCTGCCCTTTTGTAGGACGACATGTCTCGTCCTGCAACTTTTGATCTAGCCATATCTGCAATATACATCGAAAATGGTTAGATACAGTTCAAGAAAACTACATAATATAGGTTGCAGAAAGACTCACTGAACTGATCAGCGAGTCACCGAATCACTTTGGTGAGCTAGATCAGGCTCGCCGAAAGGATTGGGCTGAAAATTTCCCAAAAAAAATAGCATGTCAGTGATAGGAAAGTCTATTCGGCGAGTCACTAACACCAGTCGGTGAGCTCAAACTAGCCCACCAAAAGTTACAGTACATTTTAGGGGTTAGAGGTGCAGAAAGGGCGATCAAGGGAGACTTTAGGTGAGTCACAGAGTGAACTCGGCGAGCTTAGGCTTCTCACCGAAAGTAGCAAAACTAAACTCAATCCAAACATGAAATTAAAGGTGATCTAAGGAAACTTTGGCGAAACACCGAGTGGCGACTCAGCTAGCCAAACTGCCCAACGTGCCAATTTTCAACCCCGATTCCCAAAATCAAGCCCGCAGCCCCTGAAAACAAAATCAAACAATATGCATACTCAATCAAGTCCAGAACCATATGACCCATTCCACCAGGGTACTCAGACTTCCACTACTTTGGCTAAAATTGGCCATTTGACGACTTTTTCCCTTAAGAATGACATCAAACGCTCCATCATTGGGCAAAGTACGTCATTAAGCACAATTTGAGATACTCAGACTTCACCCAACTAGACCCAACAACTATTTATTGCAACCCACAAGTTCATGATCAATTTTTGGAGCACAAAATTCGAGAAATCGCATTTTAAACAATCTAGGCACAACTATGAAACTACAAAAGGTAACACAATTATGATTTCATAGAGGCCCACCTCATATCAATAACATTTAAACAATTGCATTTGAATTTAACTGCTAATTAAGAGTTTGGGGATCAAAAAACCAACCTTTAATACCGAAATACTATTTTGTAACGCTAGGCGGTAAAGAATTCCAACTCTAAACACAAGATCAACGAGCAAAAAGCAAGAAAATGCAAGAATAAAAACAAACTAGAGTACGGGTGTAATTATATGAAGTTAAAAACGAGGGAATATGAAAAAGTTTGAAGTTTTAAACCTTTGGCCTTATAAAAAACGTCGAGTTCTCAAACCTTCGATGATATTAGCTTTCCTCGCCGAACCACTTAGTGACACGCCGAGTGGTTACTTACCACACTGAATTTTACAAGACCTCCAACTAATTTGGGTGTCCAAACGGAGGAAACTGTCGGGCTCACCAACATGTTAAGTGAGTTGCCGACTCGTCCATGGCCCGCTAAATTTAACAGACTCTCACTTGTGAATTTTGTGAGTCCAATGGCGGTCTAAGTCAAGCTTGCCGACCTTTTTGGCGAGTCGCTGACTAGACTCTTGGCTCTCCAATCAGCATATTTCAAACACATTCCACTTTTCACCTGCCCAAGCAACACCCGTTATTCCAAAAACACACATAAAGCAATAAAAACTTGGGTTGTCTCCCAAAAAGTGCCTTAGTTAACGTCGTGGTGTGATGTAAGTACTTACTCACACTTCAATCCTGGGGTTTGCCATAGTGCCACTAGGCAACCCTCCATGTTGTCTCGAGTAGAGACGAGACAACATATGACCCATTTGGGTCTCCAGTAACTTAATAGATATGGAATGAGAAGCATTCATCTGATTTAGCATTGAGACATTCTCTTTTATGTCATTCAACACTCTGTCGTGTTCTTCGACTTTATGGAGAATGAGTGGGAGTATCTCTTCTATCTGTCCACCTTCATAATCCTTCGCATTTCTATGCTCATGAGGAGGAATCTACCTATCTTTCTTTTTGTACAGTACTTCAAATTCCATGATCTTTTTGGCCAGATTCTGGTCCCTCTCTTGCTCCTTGTTGGTTTTAGTCATGCAATCGAGGAGTTGGGATGCTATTGCATAGGGTTGTCGTATTATACCACCCAGAGATAGTTGTTCAGCCACTCCTCTGTTCTCAGGAACAAGATCTCTACAGAAATAGTCCAGTAGCATCTTATCTGGAATTCCATGAGTTGGGCACTGTAGAAATAGAGTCTTAAATCTCAGCCACAACTCATGGATTGTCTCACTTTCCAAGTGCTTGAAATTTAGGATGTTATCCCTAAGAATTATGGTTTGTCATGATCTCGCTGACAACATGATTTGATTTGGGTGATTGTAGATCGAATGATTAAATCAGCCCATTTCTTCTCGGTAAAGACTATTAATTCAGTAGAAGATTATGGGGGGTTATATATTCAAGATATAGTCTTACCACATGGAGTTCCTCTGTCTATCATTTCAGATAGAGGCGCACAATTCACCACTCAGTTTTGGAAGTCTTTTCAGAATGGTTTGGGTTTGAAGTAAAATTTGTGTACTATTTTTCATCCTTAGACTGAAGGTCAAGCGTAGCAAATGATTCAGACTTTAAAAAATATTTTGAGGGTATGTGTGATCTATTTCAAAGGTAATTGGAAGGATCACTTACCTGTCATAGAGTTTGCTTACAATAGTCTCTATCACTCTAGTTACTAAATGGCTCCTTATGAGGCTCTTTATGGGAGAAGATGTAGATCTCCTATTGGTTGGTTTGAGGTTGGTGAAGCTGAGTGGATAGGACAATATTTGGTTCATAAAGCAATGGAGAAGATTAACATTATTTCAGAAAGGTTAAAGACATCGCATTGTCATCAGATATCCTATATAGATGTTAGGATAAGGAGCTTAGAATTTGAGGTGGATGATTGGGTTTACTTGAAGGTTTCACCCATGAAGGGTGTTGTGGGATTTAGAAGAAGGGAAAGCTCAGCCCTCGATATATTGGTCCTTACAGAATATCCAAGAGAGTTCGCAATGTAGCTTATTAGTTGGAGCTACCGTCAGATTTAGCAACAGTCCAGCTAGTGTTCCATATTTCAATGTTGAAGAAGTGTATGGGTGATCCTTCACTTATTATACCTACTAAGAATATCAGTATTAAGGACAACATATCTTATGAGGAGGTACCCGCTTAGATTGTTGATCATGAGGTTCGCAAGTTGAGGACCAAGGATGTGGCATTTGTTAAGGTCTTATGGAGAAATAAATTTGTTGAGGAAGCTGCTTCGGAGGCTAAGGAGGATATAAAGAAGAGATGCCCACATCTCTTTGCTTCTGGAGAAATTCAAAACTAAGGTAATAACTCTTTGTCAAGTATTATTTAAGTTGCCATATTAAGTTTATATTTGATAACTTGTTCTGTGACGAAATTGGGATAGTTGGATGTTTCCCACCCCAGTTCTGCTTAGTGTGAGCTCGAGGATGAATGTTCCCATGGGGGAGATAACACCTTAGATTTCGGTCAGTTTTTAGTTTTGGGTCAACTTTAAATGACCATAACTTTGAGAACATAACAAGTTAGGCAGCCCATGAGGTATCAAATCGAAGGTCTTTGAGTCCTCTTTCCAATGCTGTCGATTTTGCTAAATTCCAAGCTCGGATGAAAGAGTTATACCTATTTGAGTGGCTTCTCTAATTTAGGCATTTCATCCATTTTAAGAAGGGCTATTTTGGTCTTTTCCGTACCCTAACTAAGCCTAAGCATTTTTCTCACCCATATAGCGGTCTAATCTGATTGAGATCAGTTTTCACTTATTCTTAAACGTCTAGAAAGTTTTGGGCAAGGTTCAAGAGGGAAAAGAGAAGGTTTCAAGAGTACATCAAGAAATTTAGGAAATCGCCAAGAACTTAGTTCTGTCGAGGTATGTAAGCTTTCATAGTGTTGGGTTTTTTCGCCCTCATTCCAATCATGTAAAATTTTACCCATGAATTTGTTCTTAAAGTTGATTTATTGAGTTCTTGAGATGTTTCTTGAGTTTTAGTTAACATTTGAGGTCTTTGAGTTCTTAAGGCGAGGGTTTTGCGAATCAGTTGAGTCACTCAACAGATTTTGTGTGGGTTTAATTGAAATTATTTTGGGTTTATGAAATTTCATGAAATTGGACCATGAAATTGCATTGGGTATGAATTGAATCGAGTTTGGGAGAGGAAGAAAAGATCGGACAAAAATATGCGCCCTAGTCCGTATTGCAGAGGCATTTTAAAATTTCATTCTTCAGATAATCACCGTCTCTCCGCATCACAAAGAGGTACGAAGTTCTCTGTCATGAAATTTATTTCGTGACCAAAAATTAAATCCTCCTCCATTTCGCGCCAATACTTTTCAGTTCGTGTCATCGCTCTCTTCTTATCACTAACTATCTAAGCCTTCATTAATCATTGAGATATCTTATATCCTCATCATTCCTTTTAAATTCAAGTAAAATTAAGAGGAAAGTTTCAAGAAAGTTCTTTTGAGTCATTTTGAGAAGTCTTTGGCAATCATTTATAATTTGATTTAAGACTTGGGTAAGTGAGTATGGAAATGAGGAGCGTTAACTTATATGTTTCAAATGAGTATAACGGGAGCTGAGTACTCCCAAGTGTAACATTTTTACATTAAAATGAAAGAAACACTGATTTCTAAATAAGTTTATGAGGAGTCTTGAGCGTCACCTCTTTTAAGAGGATCTTTTGAGTAATTATCTCAAATTGATGAAGCGGTATATTTTAAAAACATATGAGCATGAGTTATATATATATATATTATTGGGAGTAGTATTGAACACCGATATGGGGATGAGTTCAAACAACTCAAAATCCTCATAAAGCATGTATGCCAACATGGGTAAAGGGTCATACTTTTTTAGATGATTCCATTATTGCTTTTAAGCATAGGTTAGTTGATCCATTTAGTTGAGGTGTTCTATGCCCCAACAAGGTATAGTACATTTTTGGCAGTGTGGGCATGACGTTGTATCATCGCATAGCTCATAGTGATGGTTGAACGTTAGAGAATCTCCCAAATATGAGGAAAGAGTTTATTTATTGTATTTTATACATATTAAGCTGATATATACTGTTTTAAAAGTTTTATACATTGTATTCTTTTTCCATTGCTTTTATAATGAGTTGAGTTGAGTTGAGCTGAGGTGAGTATGTCTTCCCTTTCTATCTGTTCAACTATATTTACATATGTTTCAGTTTCCCCTTACATGCTCATACATTCAATGTATTGATGTCATTCAACCTGCATCTTTTCATACCGCAGATACAGATGTTTAGGGTCATCAGCATACACTTTGTTGATCCTATTGCATTCCAACTAACTTTGGTAAGCCTCCTTGCTTTCTCAAAGGAATCACATTATGGTTTTGTTTTTGTTAGGCTGTTGGAGGTCTTGTCGCTATATCTATTGTATTATTTAGAGGCTTCATAGATAGTAGTAGTTAAGAAGTCTTTTTCTCATTTCCCATGTTGATGTTTTAAAGACTTTAAGTTGAATAGTTATGTTTATTTGAGTATTTCAAACGATTTGAGTTAAATTACTTTATTAATGAGATCTATTAAGTTAATAACTGCATTTGAGTTCCTATGCTGTTGAGTAAGTCTTCTGCTGAGTATTGAGCTAGGCCAAGGGTTCGCTTGGGGACTAGCTATGGTTTTCGAGTGGCGGCCACGTCCAGGGTGCAGTCTCGGGGTGTGACAGGGGTTATATTAGAATGACTGAGTTTTCTTCTCTTATGTTATTATTGTGTTACTTTCCACATTTCTTTCATGTTGTTGAATTTGACATTGATATGTCTTGTTGAGAATAGACGTGTGTTATCACATCTATTTTTGGATCATGAAATTTATAGACTATGTTATTGGAACATGAAAATGAGGATTATCCTTAACCAATAGGTCTTCTACCTCTTTATGTCCTTGCATGACAGATAGGCATATGGCCTTGAGCCATGTTGAACCTGAAAGACAAACATCAAACCTTTGATTGAAAATATATAAATATTTTATAAGTTAAAATCTTATTTTCATTGATTATTGATGTACAAAAAGTTAAAAATTTATATTTGTTGAAAATATATAGTTTATTAAAGATAGACAAAAGATCTATGTATGAGAATAGGGCACTCTAATTTTTAAATGTATACATGCAACAAAAATTAGTAAGGAAAGACCAAATTCTAAGGGTGTGTTCTGTATATGAAGGAAAATGTTTCTTAGAAAATAAGTAGATTTCTTAATTGTAAGTTTGATCTTATGCGAAGTAGGTATGCCAAAATACTATCCTAAAATTATTTATACATAATCTAGACACAAATACTATGTGCGGCGGGGATGGAGTCTATGAGGCTAGGGTGAAAATGACGTGTTTTGGAGCTTGGAGGGTGAGAGGAGACAATCAATGTGGAATTCCACTTATAGAACTTGTTTTCTTCTACATACATTGAGGAAGCCGTTTCCTTATCGTGTAAGGAACCTAATTTCCCAGAAAAATATTTTTCTAAGATTTGACCAACACGAACATGAGAAAATCTAAAAATATTTTATTCCTTACCAAACACACTCTAAGTCTTTTAGGGTTATATTCACTATGTGCATGTTTAGTACAAAAAAATATTTTTAATCTTCCTTTTATTGATCATTGATATACAAAAAGTTACAATTTAGATTTGACAAAAATATTTAAAGATAGACCAAAGGTGTATGTATGAGTATATATTTCCCTCAATCACCAGAACAAAAAAAATCCAGCAGTATAATAATGTTCATAATGTTTTTTCAACCTATGTTACTAAGATATATGAAACATATTAGAAATAATATAATTTTTTTTTCAAATAAGATAATTGAGTCCACAAAATGCACAATGTGCCCTTATTGTGTGAACAAGTGTTTATTGTGCCTTATCGGAAAGGTCACAACCCTTTGGGAAAAGTCAAAAGTCATAACCCTTCGTAAAAGTCATAACCTTACAGAAAAGTCACAATTTTCCATAAAAGTCACAACTCTTCAGAAAAGTTACAACTTTTCATAAAAATCAGAACTCTTCATAAAAGTCATAACTCTTCATAAAAGTAATAACTCTTTATTTTCCATTGATATAACTTTTCATTTTCGATTTATATAACATTTTATTTTCCATTCATAATTTTTTAAACTCAACAGTCACAAATATTGTTTCCTTTCTATATACAAAAAAATTAGACTTCAATCCTTCTGTATATATAGACCCCAAGTCTGTCTTCTTCACTCATAAGTTTATTTGTGACTAATTTATGATTTTAGAAAGAAAAGAAAAAAGTCCCTTGTGCAACTCTAGAAAATGATACTATAGGGACACTTCCACCACTATTAATCTAGATTAGTGAGTTTTATTTATAATTTTATTTCAATTTTCTTAGAATGTTTCATATTATTTATATGCTTATGGTGTTGACTAATCCTCACGAGTCAATTTTTTTATTTATTAAATCACCAATTTCGATTTACTCAATGTTGAGCGCTCTATTATAATTTGTGCCCTCCAAATGTCATGGGGTGTTATGTGTTAGAATGAGATATTTTTTCGCCAATGGCTTTTTTTCAGGCGATCTTTTAAATTATGTCTTTGGTTAGCTAGTGAACTAAATTTATCTATAAGAAAATATTCACCTAACTACATTAAAGGGGGACAAAATTTTAATAGTGGCCTTAGAAAAGATCAGGCGTGCAAACCATTGCGTCCTTATAGAATCCTTCCCTAATGACTAGATAGCTTTTGAGATTGATTAAATATCTCTCAAGATTAGGTCCATTTTCATACAATAATATGTGTATAGTGGTGATCCAACAATGTATGAGTAATATTGGAGAAAAATGGGGAACAAGTGTGACTAACATTCAATGGTGATGACTCATTGAGTTATTTTGCTAATGGTAAGAGCTTGTGTTGGTTTTTGGAGTCAAAACTAGAGGACAAAATTAACAGGATGCAAAATGTAGTTGGAAATGTAATTGTGGATGATCATTATATTGTTCTTGGCATTGGATCAAGCCAACGTGTGTAGGCTGCACTTTATTCTCTTTTTCCCACTGATCAACCTGATCAAATCAGTATAGTTTCAGCTACACCTTTTTATTCCGTAAGCATTTATACGACTTATTTTTTATTTAAATTGTAAAGGATATGCTCGATAAAATTAGTAGTCTGAAGTTATGGTTCCTGGTACATGATACGCCCAAATTACACCTCCCTAAAGAAGTATAAGTGGTCAATGTCAAATAAAGAACCTAATTGAGCTTAGGATCGAACCCATGAGGAATATGGTGTAGACTTAGACTAATTTATACTTATTTCTACTGTTATTCAGGTTTACTTCCGTAAAAGGGGGAGGGGTTTGATAATAAGTGATATTGATTGATTTGTAGTAACAAGTAAACAGAATTCAAATTCGTAATATCAATATGAGATGTAAACTAGGACATATGTGATCCCCACAAATTCTTAACGTAGAAATTCTAAAAAAGATAACTCTTTCCTAGTGTTAACATGCAAGATTGGTAAGTAATGTATCTCCTAAGAGATTGGTTGTCCAAGTAGGGAATTCCACCGCACAACTTGATCGGTCTATAGGTGTATGCTTTACTAACCCTTACCATTAACCTTAGATTAGCCTTCGCAGTAAGTGGATCAAGCTATCAGATAACGGATTATCCCACTAAATCTCCACTGTTAATTCCCTTTCTCATTCATTACTTCCTTAGTCGAGCAAGTAGGAATGAGGCGAGTTTTAACGTTTCTGACCGTTAAAAAGCATTTAAAACAAAAGGATTAACAATACATGCATAAACACTATTTCATAATTACTTCATTATTAGTTTTACATTGTTAATTACTCATGGTTCCGACAACCCTAGTTGTGGATTTAGGTTCATGCTTGAGTTATCACAATTCATAATAGAGGTGATAATTTAAATTATGAACTTACAAGTAGAATAAATGAAATCTAGAATGTTGAATTGAAGAACAAACGCACATCTCATAAACCAAACTTTAATAATTAAATGGTGAAATTGTTCCCAAAGTACTACTCAAAGACAAAAACAAAGTTTCACAAAAGGTCTAACAACCCAAAAATGAAGATTAAAAAAAATATTTATAGAAAATAAAATTCTAAATCAAGTAGGCAAAGGAAGCTTGAAGAAAGTCGGTTCTGGCAGTGTCGTCCATGAGTGGTCACCTACGGCATGTCACACAAATGATGACTCATAGGGGCAATCGTCAATCAGCAGTTGGTCAAATTTCCAATGGATGAAAATTACGGTCATGAACTATGCCCTGTAGGTCTAAGCATGGTCTGTCCTGTACGATCATTGTTCATGGACATGAACACATTTTCTCTGAAGTCATGAACGACCCATCATCAATGGTCCATCATCTGACTCATGGCTCTTCAATAGACTTCATAGTTCCACACTTAGTAAATTTTCCTAGAACATCTATCCATGCATTCCACCTACGTCTCGTCTAAGAAACGAAGACTCATAGGTGGGCTTGTCTTTACCAACTTACACTTGTTTCAAGCACTTTCAACCCACTGCCCCAAAACCATTTCCCTGCAAAATTAGAAAAAGACGCCATCACATCTAATAACAAAATGCCTATGACTCATGAAAAACTTCAAGTTTAATGCATCAAAAATATCGTAAACTCACAGTACATCAGTAGATATTAGTGTCATGCCTCGAGAGCACCCCCTAGACGTGACCGACATACTTGACCCCGGAGTGGTCTCATACAAGCCTCATAGCATACATGAACATGAAAGCATAGGAAAATAGTGCGGAATTTTAAAACTTTTCTTCACAATCGAAGTCTCTAAAAAAATGAAAAAGAATCTATGACACTATGTCTCAAATCATATATAACATTGAATGAAAACTCTTGAATACAACTTTAGGGACATGGCCCTTAAAAAGAGTCTAAAACATAAAAGTAAAGACAATAAAGGACATATAGTTGAGCCCTCAAATACAATGAGGACTCACCAATCTTCTTCTTCTTGATCTCCTATGAACCTAGCGACGAGGATGGAATCCAATATCTCCAAATCCTACACTTATAGAAAATGTAGAAATATGGGGTTGGCACAAAAAACACTAAGTATGGAAGCCATGCACAAAACCATTAAAACATGCATAAAAAGGGTCATTTCATTTGAAATCATGCTATATGCCATTTTTGAACATCATCTTTGAAATAGTTGGAGAATCCAACTTGTAAGGCAACTCACATACATTTCATTATAACATGAGAGGTATCATTATAATAACAAGCATAGTACCCAACATCAACACAATACACATCCCAATCTTCACAATACATTGCCTCCAATCATAACACAATACAAAGTCAAATACCAAGATCATCGCATCATTAAGTAATCATCACATAAGCAACCCCTAAGAAACACTTATGCAATGTATGGTTGGCATCCCATAATACCAACTCTACTAAGTACTCCTTTGAAGGTACTTTAGTCATGCATTTCATCTTTAGACCTCATCACAAGCAATAGCCACAAATAAAGAAATAGTCATGTACATTACTTGAATTAGAAGGAAAGTCATTCATAACAACTATCTATTCAATATACATGCATACATTCAGTTCTCATCATAATATAAAGGAACCATCCCATGACATCCTACTAAGTCTACTTGTGCAATGTAGAAGTGAAGTCCCATACCCCTACTCCTACTAACTAAACTCACCAAGAAGTCATAGTATAGTTCATGTCTCATTCATTATCTTTATTATATAGGGAAAATAGCCATAACCGACATAAACCATGTGAGCTGCATGGAATCCGGTGTCGTGTAACCTCACACCGAAAGAAGGTATTCTACTTGCCTAAGGTAGAACTAAATGTGTTAGCATCTAGGTGGATCCACTAGCTAAGTCCTATGTTGGCACATAGTTATGGGATAGGGAGATTGCTTCTAGAAAACCGCCTTATTGCATTGGCAGAGGGGCTTCCATCTCATGAATTCACTTTGGATGACCCTCCCTATTGCATTGGCGGAAGGGCCTTTACCTCATTGTCCCTATCCACTCGGTACTAAGCATTATTTCCCACATTAGACATCATTAGTCTTGAAATGTATTTACATGTGCGAAGGAGTGCTCTACCCTTCATTCAATACAATTCATTAAATAGCTCATAGATTCATTAAAGTGAGAATTGGACTTTCAACCTTAGAATCACCATTAGTATGTGAGAATAACTTTCACACCTAGATCATGTGTTCTCATGAGAATGGACTTTCAATCAACACAATAGGATCATCATGCTCATGTACATTTCATGCATAGTAATGTGTAAAGGTGCATATGAGAACTATACTTTCAATTAACACCATTGATACATCATGATCATGTTTATGCATGGAGTGTGTGTGTATATAATTGTCCTTGCAATGACACAACAACAATATTATCATCATAGACATTTCCCTCTCAAAGTGTTCATAAGTATGTACATAATATCACAATCATGCATCATTCACATATATTGCATTCAAGGATCATAGACCATGTAAATCAACACATCTAGCATTTGTCATAATAGACATGCATATAATCATAACTCAAATAGTTTATTCATTTGCATGTATAAGCTCATATACTCACATTGTAGGTCATGTGGGTAAAGTCCTTCCACAATGGTACCTTATACAATTTGACATGCATAATAGCTTCATTCTTAAAGCCTCTACATTCATAGTTCATTCATTTTAGCGTTTACTCTTAAAGCCCTAGAAGACATCTTCATGCTTCAAATATTAGTCTCAAGAAATATCTCACATGGTCATCATATACACCTAACTCTCAATTATAGACATATAGCATCAAGTAACTAAACTCAATACTACTTCAACCATGATTCATCATCTAAGACCTAATCAAGTTGATTCATGTCTACAAGTTTTGATCATAAGTGATTCATGTCTAGGTGATCTAATCTAAGGCAATTCATCAAAAAGTTCATCAATTATAGAAGGTCACATCTAAACCCTCAATTTGCCTCTTCCATGAAATAACCCTATAATCTTAGGTTAATCAAGAATACATGTAGAATTATACTAACATCAAGTAACTACATCATAATTAAACACCTCCACTTTTAATGCGGATCAACAAGTTTATCTACAATCTTCATCAACATATACAACCCTAGCAAATTGCCGTTCAAGGCTAAGTATCAAGATCAACCATAACTTCTAGAATTACCATACTAGATAGAGAGATATCATGATTCAACAACATATTAAACATAAACTTAATTGATTGTTAAGCTTTCATGATCAATTAAGTCACACCTTAGTTCACAATTTAGGAAGAAGTGGAAATCATGGGTCCAAGGGAGATTTTCATCAAAATCCATCAATACTCCATTAATCCAATAATAAATCATCAAAATCAATCATAATAAACCTTAATTGAAGAATTGAATTCATTTTGGAAAGAGACCCATGACTAGATTGAAAAATCCTAGATTTGGGGAAAATTGGAGACTTGAAAACATATTTTGAGAGGGCTCTTTGAATGGAACTTAGACAAGGATGAAAACTCACATACCTTATGTGTAGAATCCCCCCCAAATTCGTATTGAAAACTCCCATCTTCAAGCCCTAGTTGATCTCTTTCTTGGTCTTCAATGGAGTTCTAGATAGAAGACTTTTGGAGGGAATAGGAGTTGGGTTTTGATTTGGGGTCTTGGGTTATAATGAATTAATGACTTAGTTTAGGGTCTTATTAGCTTATATAGTGATTAATTAACTAACTAACCGACCTCCCTTAACCCCTAATTAATTAACTAACTTAATTACTAAACACCTAACTAAACTAAAAAGCTGAAAAACTGGCAGCATTCACGCCCACCCATCCATGGACCGTGGATAGGTCTACTGGCTGTCAACCACCTCCATGGTTGGTGTCTGAGGATTCATTTGTAGGCCTGCTGGAGGCCTTGACCCACGCTCATGACCTACAGGGCGTGGTCCAGTCTACTGGGCGTGGTTTGCCATCCGTGGTTCACCAAAGTTGGACAATTTTGGGGTCTGTTTTGGGGCCGTCCTCAAGGACCCCTTGGGTGGTCCTTGGGAAGTCGTACCTAGACATTTAACTGCTAAAACCCCTATTCTAAGTACGGGAACCGTTTCTACAAGTTTTAACCCTCATACAACACTCCAAAACTCTTACCAAAGGCTCTAGAACTCACTAGCTTAACTTACTAGATTACAGGGTGTTACAGTTAGATCTGTTAAATATAACATTTGTTTTTCCTTTGTTGGATTTTGAATTTGAATTTCATGAGTCTCAATCCACCTCACTGATCACTAGGTCGACTACAACATGAATTATAGTTCTTGGAACACATCATGTGACTTAATTAGTCAAATTTAAAAGTGAAATTTTTTGATTAATTATTAATATTAATATTTTTTGTCTTTTTGCATGTATATCCTGATGTGACTGATTTTGTGAGGTCAGGACTACACAAATGGGCAGGAGATACAAGAATTTTAAGAAAGATGGGCCTTATATTCTGTTTATTACATCTCCAAATAATCATGATGGGATTATTAGAGAGTCTGTAGTTAGTGGTGATAAAGGAAAATTAATCTAGGATTTAGCTTATTATTGGCCACAATGCACTACTATTACTTCACCTGCCAACCATGATGTTATGCTCTTCACTATTTCTAAATGCACTGGCCATGCTGATTCAACAATTGAGTAAATTTTTCAAACATTAGATACATGTGAGGTCACAATCACAAAATTAAAATATATTTCAAAATTAACAGAAAAAGTATTTATGAGAATTTATTTATCAGGCATATCATCTACTATTTTTGAGGACTTATACACCAGCATAAGTACATGTGACTAATTCTACACCTCAAACCTATACGTTACATGGAGACAATATTATCATTGTTCCTACGCTCCCCTTTCGATATGAACTTTTAGAAGTCTATGAAGTTCAGTTTCTCACTAATTATAATTTGATTTGCATGTAGTTGGGAACTAGTTACAACGAGTTAACAAGGAAGATGATACAGTTCATGGAGATTAGTAGAATTGGTGTATCAAAAGAAGCTCAACTTAAAGTTGCTAAAATTCTTGAAGTGATCTATGATATCTATTTGGATTCTACATTGGAAAATTTCTTTGAATATAGTCAGTCTCTTATGACTGACACGTGGCATAGGTTAAGCCAAGTATCTATGGCCAATAACCTTTTTGTCCTCCAGAAATATCCTCTTTGATATTGCCTCTTCACAAAAGACTTTTGTCAATCACACCCTTGTAATCTAAAGTACTATGTAATATTTTTCTCTTTTAGTTTGTTTAAAAAATAACTAGCATCATTTATTTCAATAGTCTTCACTTTTTAAATATTTATTTTGGCGGTCATAAAAATGTCATGTTATGTTTAAGATCACAAGTTATGAATTTGAAATTCATAATTTGTTTGTTTTTGAAACAACATTTGCATGGCTAATCTACAAAGGAGGTGAAGCGGAGGATTGTGAGAAGCTTCTTAAAGGACACAAAATTCATACAAGGAGTGGAAGAAAATTTGGAAGTGATTCAAAAAATGTTAGGATAAGTATGTTTAGTAGAGATGAAGGCTTTCGCGTTTTTCTGAAGAGGCTTATGGCTATTCAAGGACCTACAAATGGAAATTAAGACATGTCTAAGCATGGATTATTAGTTAATCATAGTTATACTTTATATTGTCATTTAATGAAACTTTGATTTTGGATGTGTTTGAAGAGTAGAATATTTTCTTGAATTGATAGAACTTAGTTGATTAATGACAAAAAGATTGTCCAGAATTGAAAAGGGATAATAGGAACTTTGTTTCTCATAGTTATTGTAATGTAACTAATTAAATATTAAATGTATTTGATCAGATATTATAATAATCAAAATTAAAATTCAACTTATTATTATATGGGAGAAAAGGAATAACAAAAACTATTAGTGTGACAAAATTTTCAAACACTCACCTTATCAAAGGACATTATATGCAGTAGAGAATATAATAAAAACAAGCCTAAATTTCATTAGTAGGAAAGATTACTATAGCCACATCATAACATGATATATAACTAATTACATTTATGTGTATCTGTCATTTTTATCGTCATGAGACTTATAGAGTTGAAGTGAATGTTCAACTAATTAAAAACTTTTTAACTGGTCAAATTTTAATGTTGTGTAATGATTAACAAGACTGATGCATAGGTAATATAATAACAAAAGAAAACCTTGTAAATATTCCCATATCTTAATAATTCACATGGAGATAATATTATAATATCAATTGAAGTGTATCATAGTATTTTTTTTTTTTTAAATGGTGGCATGAAAAGGCAAATAAGGTAGGAGATAACCAGATGCAAAATCGAATCCTAATCAATAAGATGAAAGTCAGATAATTAACCAATTGATTGATTAAAATTCTTCCCCATTACTTTTTATTTATAAGTAACGACTTTACCATTTATTATGTGACGAAGGAAGTAACTTGTTACCATATTAGAAGAAAGTATTTGACCCTTAATTTCAATCATAATTAAGAGTGCATGCATATTGGAAATGACATAAATTAGACATCTCTTATAACATAAATAAATAATGTGTTCTGAATAGTTTAAATTGCTCTTAATGTTAAGTGTCAAATTCAAATGATTCTTCTTTCATGGTTTCCCCTATTACAGTAAAACCTCACTAAATTAATATAGGTGTGATCGTAAAATATTATTATTTTTTGAGGTATTATTTAATCGATAAATTAATATTTATTAATTTAACGAATGTTTTGTGAAAATGTCATTTTTGAACTTGATGCCATGATAAATGATCCTGGTTACCTCAAAAATATTGATGTCAATAACTTTTTGGATTATCCAGATAAATGTAATACATGTTGAGAGGTCCATTAGTTAGAAGAAATTGTGGATACCACCGAAAAAACAATGTTGATGATGAATTTAAAGATGATACAATACATTTGCAATTAGTTATGCGTAAAGAAACAATTATCACATGTACAACTTTTCACAATTTAATGGTGCAGTTTTAAAAGACAACACCGGAACTTTTTTAATGCAATAAGAAAGTTAGCAATGAACTTCAACTAGATTTTTTTTTTTAAAAAAAAAAACTATAGAATCATATTTTACTAAATTGTCTTAGATATATTTGTACTCTTAAAGAATTATTAATTTATAATATTGTAGGGACCATATATTTATAAAGGGGTCTTCTGAAATTATATTACTCCCTCCGTCCCATTTTATGTGGCACGATTTCCTTTTTGGTCAGTCCCAAAAAGAATGTCACATTTCCTTACATGGTAAGTATTCAAAGGTAGAATTCCTCTTTTACCCTTGTTGGTTCCACTTAATCTTAAAGATAGTACTGCAATACATTTATGAGGAGTAGAGAAAAATGAGTCTACTTTTTAATATGACTATTTTTTGAAGGGGCAATTTGGTAAATATTTTAAAGTCTTCATTTATTTCTTAAACTCCGTGCCCGGTCAAATGTTGCCACATAAAATGGGACAGAGAGAGTATGTTATTATCTTATCAAATTGGGTGATTATTTCCATTTGCCCAAGTCGGAACCAAAAGAAAATAATATATTAGAGAAATTATTAATTTACCAATTTAGTGAGGTTTTACTGTATATCTCATTAGTTTATTATGGATAAAAATATTTTCTTCTTGTAAATGAAATTATGAATTTCATTTTTAGTTTTGGACTGCAGGATAATGCACAACCACTACAATTTTTGGAACAACCTTTATCCTTCAAGTGAGTACTCGTATAATAAGATACAAACAACACAAGGGATGTAAACTACATTAAGAAAGTCCCATAACATTGTTGTTATTGTTATTGTATACATGATAGATGATAAATATTATAAAATTATACAATTAATTAGAAATTAATCTAAGTGTGTGTGTGTGTGTGTGTATATATATATATATATAGGAAAGAGTTCAGAAAATTCATTTTTCCTATAAACTACGTAGCTAGCGTGGGATAGGATCGTACCAACTTCCGAGTGACTCCTCACCGACTCTTATAAGGCCTATTAGTGCAATCCATGAGTTGAGTTTGTTATATACCTTGGAAAGGTATAGGACAGTTTTGGCATCATGGGAGAGACGATATATCATCATGAAGCTTATAGTGATGGTTGTCGGTTAGAGAAACTTCCAAGTATAGTAATGTATATTTTTATTTATATATTTCAGTTTAGAATTTGCTATTATTGCATCCTAAGAGTAAGAGCTGAAATGATTTTTCATCATGATTTATACTATTTTTTAGTTGAGTTACCTTTAGACTTTAAGTTCAGTTATTTACTATTCAGCTATATTACATACTCATGTATTTAATGTACTGATGCCATTTGACTAGCGTCTTCTTATGATTCAGATTTAGGTAATTAGGATCCTCTACAGGAATTTCGTTGATCTCACTTCATCCTCTCGTCAACTTTTTATTGAGGCCTCCTTCTTTCTTGAGGACTCCAGTTTTTATAAGTTGTTAGTAGTAGCTTTTTAAGGTATCTTAAATCTTGTCTCATCATTCATCTTTATTCAATAGAGGCTTATAGATAGACAAATTAGGAGAGTCTTTTAGATTAAGATGTTTTATTTAACACATATGTTTCCTACTTTGTATATTTAGAGAATTTTGAGATTCAATAAATTGCTGATTAAAAATTTCTTTCAGTTTGATGCTTACGTATGATTGAGTTAGTCTTCTGCAATCAGCCATGATGAGGATTCGCTTGAGGAACATCAATGCTTCTCGAGTGCCGGCCACGTCGAGGGTCTAGGCTCGGGCCGTGACAATACTATTCAATTTTCAATATTTAAATGACTTCATTTAATAAAGTTGATTTGATAAAGTTAATCATCATTTCATTCTTTTTAATCTTTATGTCAAGCCAGTAGCGAACAATAATTGTTGGACACTAGAAGTATTCAACCTTTGATTGAATGGTCTTATTCTTTATATTTTTTTCATTCAATGTTCATTATTATATTGAAACCTACTAATTTGGATTGACGCCTGATTGGGTACATATACATTAAATAACTATTAATCTTTGGTATGGAAATTGCTATGGAGTTTGATATAAGCAAAAGCGTAAGAAATTTGTATTCAGTTTCTAGAATCTTCGATAAAGCACACTTGGTGGACAAGCAGATCATGGTTTCTCATTTATGCAGTAGTGCAATTGGAACTTTTCGACAAAGAGTTGGTTCCAATAACACCGGTTCGTAATCATACACTATGCAATTTCACTCATATTAACAACATATTACTATAATATTGTCGTTTGATGTTTTTTTATTGGAATTGAGTTTTGATTGACAATCAAATTTTAGTAATATTCATATGGTATAGTGCTAATGTCACACCCCAAACCTATACCCAGGACGTGGTCGGCACTCGAGAATCATTTTTTATCCTCAAGAGAAACCCTGGGTAAGTAATAGGCAAAAGATTACTCAAACAATAATAGGCTTAAAACATGATTTATCTCAACATAACTCAACTGGAAAGTCTGAAAAGACTCCTTTACAATAGTAATAATAATTTGCAAAACAATATTGAAAGGAAATAAAGTAATGAGAAACTCCTCAACACTCACTATCTATGAAGCTTCTAATACTAGGATAGAGGTCGGGACAACCCACGACAACTCAACAATAACAAGAAAATAAATGTGAAATCCTCCGGAAAGCAATGAGGCTCACCAAAGCTATTTGAATTGCAAAGTGATCTCAACGAAGCACCTCTTGATGATCCTGAACATCTGTATCTGCATCATAACAGATGCAGGTTGAATGACATCAGTACATTTGAATGTATGAATATGTAATAAATGCGAGGAAAAATAATTGAATGAAAGGACTGCAATAGGTATAACATATTCTCAACTGAATGTAAAGAATTAAAGGAATGAAACCACTTGACTTTACAAAATACTTTCACATCTCAGAACTTTAACATAATTAGTGATATATAAAAATACACCTTAACTCTCTTGGGAGATTCTCTAACCGATAAGCATCACTATGAGCTAAGTGATGATACATCGTCTTGTTTATGCTGCCAAAACTGTCATATATCATTTCGGGGGTATAAAACCTCTCAACTAAGTGGATCAACTAAGCTCTGCCTAAAGGTACTAAGGATTCATCTAAAAAGTATGATCATGTACCCATAATGGCAAGACATGGTTTATGGGGATTGTGAGTTGTTCGAACTCCCCCCTATATCAGTGCTCAATACTACTCCCAATAATATATAACCTTGCTCAAATGTATAAAAACATTATTCTTTCTCTTGTTTTAGATAATCGCTCAAACTGTCCTCTTAAAAGAGTTAACTACTTTGAAATGTCTTAGAAACTCGTTCATTTAGCAAAAAAAGTTTCTCTTTGCTTTATGTAAAAATACATTGTGAGTTGCGATAATTACTCGAAAGTGGCATCTTTAAGAGATAACTACTTTGTACTTCATCTTTCTGAAAACTCTTTTAACTTTTCTCAAAAAATATGTCTAGTCTTATTCTTCATGTAAAACTGAAACAATAATGTTTTGATTAAAAGATTCTCATAAGAATTCAATGAATACTCAAGGATAGGGTTCATGTTGAAAAATAGAAATTGAACAATCATGTCAATAATCACAATACACAATGTATGACAATTCAAAGATTTGAAATAGAAATTCAATTATCAAGCACTTAAGAACTCAGAACCCAATATCAACTTATCTTAACAATACTCAAATCTAAGGATAGAACATAGATTACACTTTTAATGATTTGAAAGTAGATGTAGGGCATGTAGATGAACTAGTCTGACACTATGATAGCCTTACATAGTGGGAAGAATGAAATTCTTTGGCGAAATTGAAGAAACTTAAAGAACGCATGAACCCTAGATTTCTTCTCTTGGAACCTTGATCTAGTGTCTTGAAGTGTTAATGAACGTAGAAGAGTTAAATAAAACTTTCTAAGCACATAATTAGGTGTAAAACATCATGGTTTAGACTTAGTGTTTAAAACTTAAAAGGTGCCTTAAAAGGCAGGTTTCATAGACTGTTTAAAGCTTCACAGTCTCTGAAACTCTTCACGGGCCATCTCACTGGTCGTCAAGCTTCACCTACCCAACAGTGCTTCACTAAAATGAGCATAACATTTTACTATGAACTTGAAATTAGGAAAACTTGTTGGCATTGAAAAGAGGACTCAAATACCTTTAATTTGATAGGTAATAGGCCACCTAACTCACTTTGTGCTGAGAGATATAATCGTTTGAAGTTGAGCAAAACTTAAAAATTGATAGGTCCCTTTCACGGATGACTTTACGTTTTGTGTGAAGCTTCACAGACCGTCCAAGCGACTGCGAACCTTCATGGGCATTGGGTTCCACTTCACAGGAAGGGTAATAGGTTGTGAACCTCTTCACAGCCAATGAACCCTTCCATGGAACTTGCCCTAAACCTTACTCAAGTTAACCCTTCACCATGCTTCGTTGTACGGTTTGTGACACCCTATACAGACCATACAACCTTTCGTACGCATGAACTATACTTAAATAAATCCTTTTCTCTTTTCCATTCCAAGTTCAAATTTTTGAGGTGTTATAATATATCCCCCTTGGGAATATTCGTCCTCGAATGAGTCCAAATTTAGTATGAAAGTGGTGGGAAAGTCTCTTACAATCCAACACAAAGCACAAAACATGAAAATAACATAGACTTCAACATATCAACTTAAAAAGTACTTTACAAAGAGATAATACCTTTGTTTGGAATTTATTCAATGGAAAAGAGGTGAGGGTATCACTTCTTCATATCTCCCTCATCTTCCCAATTAACTTCTTCAGCAAATTGGTTCCTCCATAAGACTTTGACTTATTTAACCTCTTTGGTTCTCAACTTGCGAATTTGACAATCAAGGATCTAAACTGAATCTCCTCATAGGACAGACTATCCTTTACTCCAATACTCTCACTAGGCACAATAAGTGCAGGATCACCCAAGAACTTCTTTAGCATAGAAATATGAAACACTAGATGGACTGCTGATAACTCGTATGGTAACTCCAACTAATACGCTACATTACCGACCCTCTTGGATATCCTGTAAGGACCAATGTATCGGGGCTAAGCTTCCCATTCTTACCAAACTTCATAACACCCTTCATGGGTGAAATTTCAAAATATACCTAATCATAAACCTCAAACTCCGAATCTCTTCTTATAACATCAGTATAGGATTTTTGACGAATCTGTGTTATTTTTAACCTCTCCTGATTTGTCTTATCTTCCCCATGGCTTGATGAACCAAATGTAGTCCTATAAACTCAACTTCTCCAACCTCAAACCAGCCAATAGAAGATCTACACTTTCACCCATATAGAGCCTTATACGGAGCCATGTGAATGTTGGAATTGTAAATATTATTGTATGCAAATTCAATACGAGGCAAGTGGTCATCCAAATTACCTTTGAAATACAAAAAAATCTCTCAACATTTCCTCTAAGGTCTAAACTTTGCTTTCTACTTGATCATCGGTCTGAGGATGAAAAACAGTACCAAGGTTTACCTTCAAACCCAAAACCTTTCTAAAAAACCTTCCAAAATTATGTGGTAAACTAAGCACCAATATCTGAAATGATGTACAAAGGTACTCCATGCAGTCAACCAATCTAACGAATATACAAATTTGCATACTCCTATGATGTATTGGTAGTCTTTACTGGTAAGAAATGGGCTGATTTGGTAATCTGATCCTCATTCACCCAAATGGAATCATGTTATCTGTGAGATCGCGGTAAACAAGTAATGAAATCCATAATAATAATCTCCCACTACAATTTTGGAAGGGGTATATTCTGAGCTACACCACATGGCCTTTGATGCTCAGCCTTGACTTGCTGGTTATTAGGGCACTTAGCAACAAACTCGAAAACACATCTTTTCATGCCACTCCACCAATAGAATTCTCTCAAGTCATGTTACATCTTGGTGGCACCTGAATGAATGGAATATTGTGAACTACGTGCTTTTTCCATGATTCTCTCTAGGAGTTCATCCATATTTTAAATAGAAAGCTTACCTTTATACCTCATCACACCATCACCCCTTCATGCAAAGACCATAACTTTTGCTTATGTATATTTTCTTTCAACTTAAGTAAAATATGAACATTACCATGTTTCTCATTCACTTTTGACACTAACAAGGATTTGGCCACATTCATCATGACTAGTCCACCTTCACTAGAATCTGATAAACAAACTCCCAGACGTGCAAGTTTGTGAACTTCCATAAAAAATTCTTTCTTTCCTTTCTCAACATGAGCAGTAGTCTCCTTCAACATCCTTATCAAGGAAACAACAACATCATTAGACTAACTTGGATGGTATAGAATACTCATATCCTAATCTTTGAGTAGTTCTAGCCATATTATTTGTTGAAGATTTAACTCCTTCTGACTGGAAACATACTGGAGACTGTTGTGTTTGGTGAACACATCCACATGCACCCCATAGAGATAGCGACGCCATATCTTGTGAGAAAAAACTAGTGCATCCAACTTTAGATCGTGAGTTGGGTAGTTGTTCTCATGAATCTTAGGTTACCTAGAGGCATAGGCTATAACCTTATAATTCTGCATCAATACACTACATAGTCCATCTCTGGATGTATCGCTATAAACCATAAAGCCCTCTTTACTCTCTAGTAGTGTCAACACTGGATCAGTAGTTAACCAGTTTTCAATTCCTGAAAGATTTTATCACAAGCTTTAGACCATTCAATTTTAGTTGTTTTTTAGTTAACTTAGTCAACAGGGATGAAATATATGAAAACCCCTCGATGAACCTTCTGTAGTAACCAATCAATCAAAAGAAACTCCTTATATAAGTTGGAGATGTGGGTTTGGGCCAATTCTGCACTACTTCACTCTCTTGAGTGCCAACTTGAATTCCTTCACCTGACACAATTTGTCCTAAGAATTCCACGGATTCAAGAAAGAACCCACACTTAGAAAACTTGGCATATAACTCTCGATATTTGAGGACTATTTTGAGATGACTAGCATGTTCCTTATCATTATTCTAATATATCAATTTATCATCAATAACTACTATAACAAACATGTCATAATACTGCTTAAATACTCTGTTTATAAGATCCATGAATGTTACAGAGTGTAAGTTGAACTAAAGGACAAAAAATGAACTCATAATGACCATAACAGGTACTGGATGTTGTCTTTGGGATGTCACTTTCTCTCACTTTCAATTGATGACAGCCAGATCTGAGGTCTATCTTAGAGAAACAAGTGGCCCCCTAAAGTTTGTCGAAAAGGTCATCTATTCTCGAAATGGGATACTTATTCTTTATTATGACCTTGTTCAATTGGAGGTAATTGATACACATCCTAAATGAACCATCTTTATTTATGACAGATAAGATCGGAGCACCCCAAGGTGAGATACTTGGTCAAATGAAACCCTTATCAAGAAGATCTCTCGACTACTCGTTTAACTCTTTTAACTAACTTGTAGCCATTCTATATAATAGAATAGAAATGGGTTGAGTATCATGAAGAATATCTATTCTAAAGTCAATTTCTCTCTCATGAGGGATTGTAGCAAGATCGTTCAGAAAGCCCTCTGGAAACTCACTCACAATTGGAAGTGACTGAATAGGCGGTGTCTCAACACTAGAGTCATTAACTCTGACTTAGTGATAAATGCACCCCTTAGAAGTTAACTTTGTGGCCTGAAGATATGGAATAAATGACCTTTAGTCACTGTTGAACTACTTCTCCATGCTAAAACTGGCTCATTAGGAAACTAAACCTTGACTACTCGAGATCTACAATCAATTGAGTCATAACAAGCATGAATCAAGGTCATATCTAGAATAACACCAAAGTCCACCATATCTATCTTAACTAAGTCAGCCATGGTCTCCTTGTGGTTGATAGAGATGGTATAATCACAATAGACTATTTCTACTAGTAAGTGATAAGATCTCTCGTGGCCGTCCAAGACATAGATTGTTATGAACTCCTATCATTCAGAGACTTGTTGTTGTCCTTCTTTTGTACTGACTTTCATTTTGTATTTTGGATTAGTTAGTTCTCTGTATATATTTATGGCTTTCTGTGCGTAGTATCTCCGTATAGGTGACACCACATCCCGTGGATCGGTATCTTGTGTTTGTTTGTCTCTTTGTCACTTTTTTGCCTATTTTTTTTATATTTTGTATTACATTGCTGATATATATATGATATGATCCTTCTTTCTATATATCTTATTCCTATCTTTTTGATATATTTAGATATGTTCTTTATCATCCTTGTATTTTGAGTCTTATGTCTTGGGTATAGGATTGTCCACTAGGTGGTTTATAGTGTCATCATGGCCCAATTTTAGGTCATGATACAATGGTATCAGAGCTTTAGGTTCATTGGTCTCACCAGTACAAGAGCAAGTGTCTTGTATAGTCTCACAAATCGGTATGATAACGTCCGTTTCCAATCTATGAAAGGGGAAAAGTGAATTTGTAGTAATACTTCACTATTTCTTGGCTTTTATTATGCGTTGACGTTTGTACCAACTTCTAAACTTCAATTATTTCACTCTTTCTCAGATGGCTAGAACGAGATTAATTGTGACACTACGTAGACCTTCTAAGGAGTGCCAACTAAGGGCAGAGTTAGAGGTTGACCCTGATATTGAGACCAGGCACAAGTCGTAGAGCCCAAGAGAGAGGTTAAGAATATTCAACATCAGTCGGAGGGTATGGAGCAAACCCAGCCTCCACCAGGATTAGTGGTTATGTTAGTACTTAGGGATACTTTGGCCAGGATCCTCAGCTTCATTAAGGGTATGTCTCAGGTAGTCACTATGCCTAGAACTTCAGCCCAGGTAGGAGCATAGGGTGTTGACACTCCACAGGCACATCATGTAGCTACAGATCCTCACACAGTAGTTCAGTCGGATCCGACCGTTACTCCATCTTTGGAACCTAGGCAAGCTATGACACCTGAGGAGCAGAAGATTCAGTAAAGGTTTAGAAGATTGGTTCTCCTAGGTTCAGTACTACTGCGGGAGATGATGCCCATGAGTTCTTAGTCAGTTTCGAGGAGCGGTTGCATAACATTGGGTTAGTAGAGTCACATGGAGTTGATTACATTGCTTACTAGTTTGAGGGGCCATCGAAGAAGTGGTGTAGATCATATTTATATTACCGACTAGCAAGTCATTAGTTTGTTCTTTTATGCAAATAGTTGATCATACCTGTACAATTGAGGGGATCCATTGTGAGGCTTCTAGAGGCAAGGATAAAAGGCCATGTCGTAAGGGTGATTACAGTGGGTCTTAGTTTCGCGGTAGAGGGTTCCAACGTTGAAGGAATTCACGGTAGTATAAGACTAGTAGGTTAGTTCAGGTAGGTTTGCAATTATAAAGGGTGGCACGCATGTGCTAGTAGTCAGATGGTTCAGACTTCTCGGTGTTCACAGTTAAGATATTAAAGCAATGGTGGCCTTTCAGGTTCTACCAAGTCATTTTAGAGGTGCAGTTCTTGTAGAGGTTTCTACAAGTGTGGTATTTTGGGTTACTTTCCCTGAGAGTGTTCCACGATTAGTCATCGTAAGAGGTAGGGTCAATCAGGTCCACATGGTCAGCAAGGTCATGCCCTAAGGCTCTGGTTTAGGGTATTATGGATGGTCCCCAGGGTACTAGAGGTGGTCCTCTAGAAGACAGATCAAGATCGAGATGGATATAGGCATATGTATGGTTTTCTAGGGAGGCCAAAAACGGAGACCTCAGATACTTTTATCACAAGTACAATCTTTGTCTTCCATTAACCTACTTATGCTTTACTTTATCTGGCGTCTACCTTTTCATATATGTCTTCATATTAAGCTATGCGGTTCAATTCTTCTTGTGAGGCTATGTTTGTGCCTACTGATGTTTGCGTACTCAACAACACAACTTCCAATGCAAGTGTCTACGATCATGAATAGTATAATAACCCAACCAAGGGTTGGGGTCAAGTCCTAAGGGCATGGTTTCGAGAGTTAATAGAAAAATAAAATTAAGTTCTAACTAGTCGTAGCTAAAGATATTAACGATTAAAAACACTGCATATTAAAAAGGGAGGACACAAAAGTGTCAAATATCAATTTGGGGGTTTTGTCACAAATATAGCAAAAACAGTAAAATTACCAAGAATTCTATAAATGAGATGGGATTCTTCCAAGAGACCCAAGTCTAAGTCCTTGGAGATGAAACCCTTTTCTTCTTCAAGTTTCCAAAACCCTCTCCAAACTCAAAGCAAAAATAAAAGTACTAAAAATTATATTAAGAATCTAATATTTTCTAATGATATTTTTTCTACAACTCTCAACAAGTATTTATAGTTTTAAAAAATTTGTGCTGCGACAAATCATTCAACGACATTAGTCGAAATCTCCGATCAACTCGGTGATTCACCCTTCAGTGTAGTTCATCGCCTTTTTGCACCATCCCTCGACATCATCGTTCTCTTGGTCATGGGTGATAGAGTATTGCTTCGCGGAACTTCTCGGTGATGCGCCGACTGCTCCCTTGTTCCACCGACTTAATCCTTTCCTTTAGGCTCAGCACACTAGAACAAAAGGCGAAGTGAGATCCTTCGGCGATTCACCAAGTGGACTCGATGATCCTCAGGCCTTTATTTTCTCGTTCTTTTCAGCCTTTTCATTCCTTTTTGTGAAGTAGTGTCCATGCTTTCCTTCAATCTTCAAATACTTGAAACTTAAGGGTTTTCATCAGAAATTGAGATAAAATAGGCATTTGAGGACACAATTTCTATTAAAATATAGCCTTAAATGAGTCCACTTTGTGGACTCATCAACACCCGCAACTTAAGCTTTTTCTTGTCCTTAAGCAAACTCGAGTTCAGCTGATCACAAAGGGTATCTCAAATAGTGCTACACAAGACTCAATCATGAATGTACACAACAAGACTCAAGTTACTTATGCAAAGATCAATTCTGTACTCAAAGATTCAAGTTGTGACACATCATTACCAAAGATTCTCATGCTCGCAATACTTACTACTTGTGCAAGTTCAAGCTTAACAAAAAGTATCTAAATGCCCTCACATAAAGAATGATTTCATATTCACACATAGAAGTTAATCACTTCAAGATCAGGAATCAGATGCAACGCTCACACTCAAAAAGAGGAACATAATGCATGTTTTCACCCATAGGTTTACCCTTATTTTCCAATCGACTTTAGATTTGGCTTACTCAAGATCAAAAAGGTCTTTTAAAGGCTTGAAATGGGGCTGAGTGCAAAGGTATGGTCATTTAGGCTCAGTGACTTCTTCATCCTCGTGAGATGTGGTGTTATCAAAACGTCCTTCTCCTTTCCCTTATCACTTTTTCTTCTAGTGCTTCTAAGTCATCCTTTTATTCACTCTCTATGTATTGCTTGGAAACTCAATTCCTTTTGTACTTTTTATTCCACAACTTTTTTTTTTCCAGAGGGTTTCCATTTTGTCTTGCAATACCATGGGTTAAGGGAGACTTTTCTTGCACTTCTTGACTTCTCTTTTTCCTTTTCACCACACCCCCAACTTAGGTTTTTGGCCTAAGTTGGTTCTTCACTAAACCACAAATCAAGAGGATTATAGGTAGTGGATCCAGTACGATGTAAGGTTCATCAAGGTTCTTCCAAAGAAAGGTAAGGCTCAAGGGGTGTTCAAAAGAGTTTCACATGCTCACGGGTAGGCCACAAAAGGAGGTACATATCAAATTTGGCTCACACTCTTTAAAGTTGCCTAAGATCATTTCAAGAGCATACCTTTCTAAATCAATCAGACTAACGAGGCAAATTCTGGGTTTATTCATGCATGGTTCAAAGTAAGCTAATCACATAAGGCATCGACACTTAAGTCAAACAAGACTACACACTTTCGCTAGTGTTCAATGGTCATTACAAGAGAATCAATTCAATAAATGGCTAATCACAACGGGATGCAAAGAGTTCACGTATTGTCTATGCAACTTCATTTGGTCTCGTCGTAGCCGCGCATTCATGTTCGTTCAATTGATAGCACTATTCAAGTCATCAGTATTGATCGAGATTAAGACTTAAATTTTGCCAAAGAACACCCACTTTCAACACACGATAGGTAGCAAAAATGTGACCAAAAATTTTAAATTTTTTGAAAGGGTCAAAATCGTTTTTGTAATTTAAAACAAAAGAGAGCCATGAGCTCAAACATCCACAAAAAGCAGTATTTCATATAATTAAAAACAGACAACCCAACTGTACGTAAAAATACAAATATCCATATCAAGCAAAAAGGGTGGGCCTCACCCCACCACAATAAAATATGCTTGTCCTCAAGTGCAAGTAATAAGTATCCAACAGCTAAAGTAAAGAATGAACATAGAATAAGGTAACGAGGGCATCCTGTCTACACGCTTTCTCTATCTGTCAGGGCATTGTTGCCTGATGCATTAGCCTGAAATTCGACAATGGTCCCTGGATTGTCATTCTGGTTCTCATTGTGTTCATTGGTCCTTGTTTCTACAGCGATGTTAGTAGCAACCATTTTGTCCACGTCATTGCTCGCCAAAAAAGAGTTTATAGCCGTGTAGACTCCACGTTTCCATGAAAGAATAGTGGGATCAATGGGGACCCTTCTACTCGAGCTCGCTTTCTTACTTTCTCTCCTCTCTTTTGCCAGTTCTGCTATCTTCTCGTCTCTTTTGAAATCTCGTGCTCTTACATGTCATGGTGGCATATCTCTCCCTGCGACCTTAGGTCTAGCCATTTCTATAAAACACTTCAAGACAAAACTAGACAAAATTTAAACAGGGGCAGGGAAGTCCTTAGTGCAGAAGGCAGTTTTGCTAAAAATGATACATAGATGGTACAAAGGTGCAGACAAAGGGGCGGATAAGTAGGCTTTCAGTGAGTTGCTGAGTGTGCTTGGCGACGTCAGACTTACCTCCGAAGGTAACAGATCAATCAATATAGGTGAAATAGGGATGTTAGGCAAATCGTCGAACAGTTCGACGAAAGCAATTTAGCTCGCCAAACTACATCACATGTCTATTTTCAACCCATTTCTTTCAAATTCAACCCTGCAACCCCTGATAACGCATTGTAAGTTTGTACAACATAAATTCAATGAAGACCCAACACAATGTAAGCACTCCCATAACTAAATAATTTAACTCAAAAGTACTGTCGAGTGGGATCCCACCAATTTCGCAAATATTATCGAATAATAATCGATAATGCAATGCGATTCCATCGACTTAGAGACTCAACAGAGATTTTACACTATCAATCATTATGCAGATAAGTACAAGTTTTGATAAAATAACTGAGGGGTTCGATTACCAACCTTTGGTGCTGAATTAGATTGTATTGACGTGCTAGGCAGCAATGTGATCCAAATCCGAGCATAGTTTGATATTTAAAATACTTTCAAATTGTGAGAAATATAAAAATAAAGTACAGGTGTGAGTTTGATAGGATGGAAAAAAATGAGAGGAATGGAATGAAGTAGAACTTTTAAACCTGTTGCTTGCAAAAACGGTTTAGTTACCGCTCGTTCGGCGACGTGAGTCAGGCTCACCCAATCACTCGGTGGAGCACTAAGTGATTACTAACTCTGCCTAATGAAACAGGATCTACGTCTTACGTGAGAATCCTAACAACGATCTACACGAGGTCACCGTTATTGTCGGGGATTCGCCAATAGTTTCCAGAGCTCACCAAGTTTTACAGACTCCAATGTTTACGAAGCCTAGAGTCAAACAGAGGATAAGATCAGATTCGCCAATTCTTTCTGTGACTCGCCGACTGGATTCATCATTTTGCCTATTTGCAATTTTCGTTCAGTCTTCATACTTCCATCTGCACAACCAACACACCATTATTTTATAAAAGCAACAAAAAAACAATAAATGGTTTTGGGTTGCCTCCCAAACAGCACCTTAGTAAACATCGTGGCACAATGCAAGTTCTTTTCTAAACCTTATTCTTAGGGTTAGCCATGGTATCACTTGGCAAGCCTCCTGGCTGTCTTGGATTTAGGTGTGACGAGATATGACACATCTGGGTCTCTAATTGCTTGATTAAAACTGAATGAGAGGTAACGGTCTGGCAAAGGGTAGACACATCTTCTTTCATTCCTTTTAACATTTTGTCTGACCCTTCAACTTTGTTGAGGATGCGTGAGAGCATACCCTCAGACCTACCACCGTCTGAATCCTTTGGCTTTTGGCGTTCATGGGGAGGCACGTATCTATCCTTCTCCACATCCTTCCAATTTGGATTACGGTCCCTCCATTCATGATCCCAGTCCTTCCAACCTTCGTCTCTAGCCAAACTTTGGTTGCCACCCTACCGTGGGTAATTTGAGCGGTAGCCACCGCCTTGGTTGGCCAGATAGTTTACCTCCTCGTTATACAAGGCTTCAAACTTCATTTCCTCAGAATTAGTTCCCCTGACCCCCACAGCGCTGACACCACAAACACTAGCTCCCATAATTTTTTGGATAGAATATCAAGCTATGTCATGATTTTGGCCATGGTCTAGTCTCTCTCATTATCTTTCTCAATCTACTCTATTTTAGCTTGAAAGTGAGAGGGGAAACTTGGTCCTCATGGGTGTACCATGCTCTGTTGATGGTTGTCATACCATCTAAAAGCTGGGTTACTACTGCATATGGCTGCTGCATTAAGCCTCCATGGGAAAGGTGGTCAGCGACACCTTTGTTTAGCGAATCCAAACTCTTGTAAAAGTATTGAAGTAGCACGTTGTCGGGCAAACCGTGGGTTGGGCATTGTAGCACCAACTTTTTGAATCTTAGCCAAGTTTCATGCAGAGGCTCTCCTTATAGACGTTTAAAGCACTGGATGCTATCCCACAGCGACATCATCTTTGAGGGAGGGAAAAATTGCACTTGAAATGTGGTCACCAACTCCTCCCAAGAAGTGATGGATTCAAGTGGTAGCTCAGCTAGCCACTTGCAAGCCTCTCCCATCAACGAGAAAAGGAATAGTCTTAGGTGGACCAACTCCTGAGACATGTTTTTGAATGAGAATGGTCCACACACATCTACAAAGTTTCAAAGATGCTCATGAGGATCTTCATAAGCCAGTCTACTGAAAAGTCCCTTCAATTGCAAGAGTTGCAACATGGTGCTTGTGATATGGAACACTGCATTTCCCTCAGCTGGAGGTAAGCAGATGGCTCCAACACCTCACATGAGGTGGGGGCTATTGATGTTGGGCTCTTGAACAGCGTTGAGATTTTTGATGTCATCTTGGTGGCCCACCTAGCTACCGTTACTACCATTAACACTCATGCTTTCTGAAATATTCACACAGCGCACAAACAAAACTAAAAATTAGGTGAGTTGACTACAACTAATAAGAACAAAGATTTTACTAATCTAAGAATTCTCAAATAACACCACTCTCCAGCAGCAGCGCCATTTTGATGTTTGAGTAATCAACGACACAACTTTCAATGCAAGTGTCTACGATCGTACAATAATATAATAACCCAACCAAGGATTGGGGTCGAGTCCTAAAGGAGTGGTTTTGAGAATTAATAGAAAAATAAAATTAAGTTCTAATTAGTCGTAGCTAAAGATATTAATGACTAAAAATATTATAGATTAAAAAGGGGGGACACAAAAGTGTCAAATATCGATTCGGGGTTTTTTTCACAAATATAGCAAAAACAGTAAAATTAACAAGAATTCTATAAATGAGAGAGGATTCTTAGGGTGTGACCGCAATATATGTTGATTTAAATCATTGGGTACATGCTTTCATTAGGAAATTTGCAAGATAATAGTGACCAGGCTAAACTTTAGATGGAAATAAGTTCCCTCTCGGGCAACTTACCTCGTTTCAAATATGTTCCTCTCAGACACCCATTTGCCGCATAAAGGTCAGCCTACGCCTTACCCCACTCACTCTCTCGAGCTAAGTTTTAGGATATAGGACTAAGGCTCACCCTCCCGAGCTGAACCTCATGGTGACCCACTCCTTAGGCCATGAGTCTAGCGGTCTTGGTTTCACGACCTCTCTCTCGAGCAAGCCAAAAACACATGGGTGGTTTTGTATTTACAACTACAAACCCATTAAATTAAACCACAACTACTAGGTGAAATCACCATTAAAGTACATCTAACCTATCAGAAAGCAAAACCCAACAACAATTTCAACACATATTTGCTAAATCACACCCCAAGAATGGGGGTTTTTAGCCGCACATCAAGAGATAGAAATTTATACCTAAATGTGGTTGCATTCAAATGGGTATGAAGATTTAAGTCTTGTTACTTGACAAGAATGAAGAATCCAAGAGACCTAACTCCAAATCTTGAAGATAAAGCCCTTTTCTCCTTCAAGTCTCCAAAACCCTCTCAAGCCAAGAATGAAGAATCCAAAAGACCCAAGTCCAAATCCTTGGAGATGAAACCCTCATCTTCTTCAAGTTTCCAAAACCCTCTCAATCTCAGAGCAAAAATAAAGGTACTAAAAATTATACTAATAATCTGATATTGTCTAATGATATATTCTCTATAACTCTCAACGAGTATTTATAGTTTTTACAAATATGTGCTGCGATGGATCATTCGGTGACATTAGTCAGAATTAGCGATCAACTCGGTGATTCGCCCTTTAGTGTAGTTCATCGTCTTCTTACACCATCATTCGGCATTATTGTGCTAAGGGTCATTAGGCGATATAGTACTGCTTTATGGAACTTCTCGGCGATGCGCCGATTGCACCCTTGTTCCACCGACTTGATCATTTCCTTCAGGCTCACACATTGGAACAAAAGGCAAAGTGAGACCCTTCGGCGATTCGCCAAGTGGACTCGGCGATCCTCAGGCCTTCATTTTCTCATTCTTTTCAGCCTTTTCGTTCCTTTTTGTGAAGTAGTGTCCATACTTTCCTTCAATTTTCAAATACCAAAAACTTAAGGGTTTTCATTAGATATTGAGATAAAATGAGCATTTGAGGACACAATTCTATTAAAATATAACCTTAAATGAGTCCAATTAGTGGACTCATAACCTATGCTTGTAGCTACCCCTGTAGGTTATTCTTTGGTAGTGTATTAGGTTTACAAAGCTTGTATAGTGACTATATTGGTGTATAATAAATGGGTAGACCTTATTATTTTAGACATGGTAGACTTCGACATGATTCTAGGAATGTATTAATTGTCTCTGTATCGTGTGATTTTGGATTGTTTATCCAAGACTATTACTTTGTGCATGCCTTGTATTTTTCCTCTTGTATGGATAGATTTTGATAGTTATATACCTAGGGGTCTGATCTCTTTTTTGACAGTGCGACAGTTGGTAGAGAAGGGGTGTTTATCTTACCTTGCTTACATCTATAATACTAGTGCCGAAACTCTTCCTCGTAAGTCAGTTCTTGTGATTAAAAAGTTCACTGATGTGTTTTCGATCGATCTACCGGGTCTTCCTCTTGACCATGATATTGATTTGGGGATTGATGTAGAGTCGGGTACATCAATTTCTATATTGCCTTACCGAATGGCCCCATCTGATTTGAGAAAGCTTAAGCAGAAGCTCCAAGACCTTTTGGGAAAGGGGTTCATTAGACCGAGTGTATCTCCTTGGTGTGCTCCTATATTTTTCATAAAGAAGAAGGATGGTACCTTGCATATGTGCATTGACTACAAGCAACTGAATATGGTGACTATAAAGAATAACTATCCCATGCCGTGGATTGATGATTTATTCTACCAGCTTCAATATCCATCTGTGTTCTCTAATATTGACTTGAGATTGGGCTACCAATAGTTAAGGATTCAGGCGGCGGACGTCCTTAAGAGTATCTTTAAGAATCATTATGGCCATTACGAGTTCTTAGTCATGTCTTTTGGGTTGACTAATGCCTAGCAACAGTTATAGAGTTGATGAATCATGTGTTCATTCCTTATTTCGACTCATTTGTCATAGTGTTCATCGACGACATATTAGTCTACTCTGGGAGTAGGGAACACCATGAGTAACATTTGAGGGTTGTACTTCAAACCTTGAGAGAGCAACAATTGTTTGCCAAATTCACTAAAGTGAGTTTTGGATTGAGTCTGTAGCATTTTTATGGCACGTAGTGTCTAAGAATGGCATTATTGTGGATATAGTGAAGATTGAAGAATATTATTGTTGGGCCAGGCCTAGTTCTCCTACTAAAGTTTGTAGTTTCATCAGGTTAGCAGGCTACTACAAACGATTTTAGGAGGGGTTTTCTTATATTGAATCTCCTTTGACTAGATTGACTCACAACGATGTTCCCTTCAAGTGGTCAGATGAGTGTGAGGTGAGCTTTCTAAAGCTCAAATCCTTGTTGACAATAGCGTCAATTCTGACTCTTCCTGTTGAGGGCCAGGGGTTTACGATATACTGCGATACTTCCGATATGGGCCTTGGTTATTTCATGGTGAAGGAGGGTAGATACATTGCTTATACTTCTAGGAGATTGAAGATTTATGAGAGGAACTACCCCATTTATGAGTTGAAGTTTGCAGTGATAGTCTTTGCGTTGAAGATTTGGCGGCTCTATTTGTATGGATTTCACAATGAGGTATTCAAAGACCATCGCAGTCTTTAGTATAATTTTAGTAAGAGGGACCCTAATTTGAGACAGTGCAGGTGGTTGAAGTTATTAAAGAACTATGAAATCTCAATTTTTTATCATCTAGGTAAGGCTAATGTGGTAGCAGATGTGTTGAGTCAGAAAGTAGTGAACATGGGGAGCTTGGCTTTCTTAGCCTTAGAGGAGCGACCTATGGCTTTGGACATTCACTTCTTATCCAATCAAATGGTTAGACTTGATATTTCTGCACCAGGCAGAGTTTTCGCTTGTGTAGAGGCTAGATCTTCCTTGATTGAATAGATTAGGGCACAATATTTGTATGATGTGCAGTTGAGGGTGATTTGGGACAAGGTTCTTAGCAGTGAGGCTAGGAAGGCGACCTTAGATCCGAAGGGTATCTTGAGGATTGAGGGTAGTATCGGTGTTCATAGAGTTTGTGAGTTAGTTGGGTTGATTGTTTAGTAACTCATTTTTCTAGGTATTGTATTTATTCTACGCTGTGAAGATGTACTCTGATCTAAGGCCGCATTATTGGTGGTGTGGGATGAAGCAAGACATTGTAGCTTTTATGGCTAGGTGCTTGAACTGTCGTCATGTGAAATACGAACACCAAAGGCCAGGTTGTTTGACAGCGGCTACCTATTCAAAAGTGGTAGTTGGAGTGTATAGCCATAGAATTTATGGTAGGCTTGCCATGTAATTTTTGGGGTTTTAATTCTATTTGGGTCATCGTTGAGCAATTATCCAAGTCAGCTCACTTTCTACTGGTATGGACTGCTTACATGTCAGAGAGGTTGGCTCAGACATACCTTAGAGACATTATCCGTTTTCATGGGGTACCAATTTCTATCATTTTAGGCCGTGGTACTCAGATCACTTCACATTTCTGGAGGTCTATTAGGGAGTTGGGTAGCCAGGTTGAGCTCAACACAACTTTTCACCCTAAGAACGATGGCTTGGTTGATAGGACTATTTAAGATCTGGAGGATATGCTTTGTGCTTGTATTATTGCTTTCGGTGGCTAGTGCGATTCGTCATTAGCATTAGCGGAGTTTGCATATAATAATTGCTACCATTTGAGCATTCAGATTGTACCATTCAGAGCTTTATATGGTAGGAGATATCGTTCTCCAGGACGCTAGTTTGATGCTTTTGAAGTTAGGTAATAGGGAAATGACTTAAGAGATTCTATGGTTAGCGTCTTTGTGATTTAGGAGCGACTCCTTATTGCCTATAAGGTATGAGAGCTATATGGATCGGAGGCTACCACCTTTATAGTTCATGGTTGGTGATCGTGTGTTAGCCCAGGTTTATAGGTACTTTTGTGATTTTTAGGTGGGTAGTAGAGGTAGCTTATAATATATCCTTGTCTCCAGCTCTTTCCCATGTTCATCCTATATTTCATGTCTCTATGTTGAGGCGGTATGTTCATGATGAGTCTCACGTGTTTTTGGTGGAGTCTGTTCAACTTGAATAGACTTTGAGTTTTGAGGAGGAGCTTGTGGCTATTCTAGACAAGTAGGTTAGACAGTTGTGGTCTAAGGAGATCCCATCAGTGAAGGTTCAGTGGAGTCACCATCCGATCGAGGAGGCTACTTGGGAGACCGAGGTTGATATGTGGATAGAATATCCTCTTTTTTTAGTATTCAGGTATTGCCTTTACTTTACTTTAGCAAACGAAAGTCCTTTTAGTGGTATTTGTTGTAATGACTCTCAGGGTCATTTCAATGTTTCCTGTGTGCCTTCCTAGTTTTACCCCTTCCCGTAGCTTTTGTATAACTAGTGTGTGGTACTGGGTAGGATGGCACGTTCCCCAAGGAATTTAGTTGAGTTTGGTGCAAGTTCTAAGTTTTGGAAGCTTTAAGATTGAAGGAATTGACTTTAGTCAACATTCAGAGATTCTGATGTTGGATCGGAATTCTATCAGTTTCATTATCTCTAGAAGAGTCATTTTGTTCTCGTGTGATGATTGGTTTGGGTTTTCGGGCTTTTGTTTGGAGTTGGTGCGATTAAGCATTTTTGCTTTTATATTTTGCTTAAAATGGAACTTTGGGCAGCTTTCTTGGTAAACATGCTCAAAATCAAATTATGTGAGCGTGGTTAGCTTCGGAATGCCTAGTTTGGTCTCTAATGACCTTTGGTTAAGTTCCTGAGGGTGTTCGAGTGAGTTTTATCAAGAATATTACTTCAGTGAAGGTGCAATGGAATCCATATTTAGTTGTGAGGCGATTTGGGAGACAGAATCTGATATGCATGCTAGATATCCTTAAATTTTTTAGGCTCCAATTACTTTCTTTTTCTTTATGATCGAGGAAGAACATAGATTTTAGTAGGGGATAATGTAATAAGCGGTTGTCAGTTTTAGAAGTTTTTGTAAATTTATAATTCTATCCCACCCAATATCAGCCCCAAGTCTTTATTGATTGAGTTTTTAAAGTTGGTTTCGAACTTTAAGTGAGAGTTGTGAATATTTTAAATTTTTGGGGTTTTAAAGGGTAAAGTGATTAAAAGTGATTTTTAGTGTCTTTTGGAGTTTCCAATTTCAAAATAAAATTTCAACAACTCCATCGGTCTTGAAAAATGGAAATTTGTCTAAGAGAATTGTGGGTTTCATATTCAGTGTCTTTTTGAGGATTGAGGTCCTAAGTTGGAAATTTGTGAAATTTTAACCTTTGGATCGACTCTGGTCAACATTCGATGTTCGGATCAAAATTCACTAAGTTTTGATGGATTCGAGGGATGATTTTAGGCCTAAGTGAGGTCTTGGTTGAATATTCAGAGGTGCCAAACTTGATTTAGCCTTTTTAGGTGTTATGTTCATTTTCTTGAGAATCTCACGAGTTTTAGGTCAAGAATACCTTAAATTAATGTTTCGTGTAACATCTCGTATGCTAAAACAAACTAAAATGCAGATTTCAGAGTTGCAGGTGCAACCCACGGACCGTAGGAGGACCTACAGTCCATTCTGGAGGTCTGTGGTGCACCAGTTGCGACCCTTCCCAAGAAACTTCTAAAAATTTCACCAACTGTCGACCCATGGCTAGACCTCCGGATCGTAGGCGTAGGCCAGGCCACGGACCGTGGTCCTGGTCCTTGGATCGAACCCCCAAAACATCAGCCTCGAGTCGTTGATTGACGATTGACCAGCACGGACCATCGGTCCATTTACCGTCCGTCGGTCCCATCCATCGGTAACCCCAACAGTAGTTAAGTCAGGGGTCTTTTGGTCTTTTACTTATGCATTGGACCCCGAAACTACGTCGTTTAACCCCTAAACTACATAGTTTTGGTTAGTTTTAGCCTAGTAACTTAACTAGAATCTACCCTAACCAAATCATTAACCAAAAACTTAGAAAAATTAGAACACAGATGGAGAAAGAGTCAACCAAGCCCTAGTCCAAGAACGCAGTAGGTTTTCATCAGTTTCAGCCCCAAAATTGAAAGATTTCTGTGTGGAATTCGTCACCAGGTATGTGGGATTTCACTAGTGGGTTCCTTTCACCCATTAGGTCCTTAGATTTCAATCAGATTCTTGATTCCCTTCAAATTATCTAGACCTAAGGTTTCTAGAATTTCAGTATATTATTCTGAATTAGTTACTTTAATGTTCTAATCAGATTATCATGAATTTAGCATTGTTTTGCGTAGATCCTTTCATAAATTTAGAACCCTAGCTATATAGTTCTTTTAGTTCATGAATTACACATGCTAGGTAAGATCTTTTAGATAAACGTGCCTCAGATTTTAATGTTTCATTATCAGTATATCAATGTTGCATTTTTAGTTAGCATTTGAGTTTTTAGCTATCCAGTATTATAGCAACTTAGTCATAAAATGTTACTTACTTAATCAATTGGGAGAAGCTTAATACCAAGTGGACTAGGGTCAGTCATCCTAAAGTCCCAGAACTACGTGCCCCGTAGGTTGTAAGTCCCCTCTGTGGGCATTATTTTAGTGATCACACCAGCATGCCTCTATACCTCTAGTAGGGCATAGTGGGTCCTCTTGATGGGGCGTATACATCAGACTCCACATTTAGCTCATATAGTTTTATGTCGATTATTCGTAGCTCCCACAGTTCAGTCACATTCTACTGCATTAACCACGCTATCAGTATAGTTTAGTTTACAGTCTCATAAACTTGGTCATTGCAATCAGTTTAGTCATGTACATAACTTTCGGTATCCTTATCATATTCAGATTATATCATTGCTTTATTGCTTGTTTAGTTATGTTAATGCTTAACTTTATTCTATCCTGCATGTTCAGTACCTTTCAAGTACTGACGCATACTCTAGGCTATATCTTCTCGTGATGTCGATTCAGGTCCTCAGCAGTCAGATCACACATAGATTGGTTCCCGATCTTTAGTTCAGTAGCATCAGTGGTGAGTCCTATTTCTTCAAGCACAGTTGACATATTATCTTTCCATTTTAGCTTTAGTTTCAATTTTGCTAGATCTAGTTGAGGCATGTCCCAGCATTTCTAGTCCATAGAGGTTTTATTTCAGACATAGTTAGATTCAGCTATAGTGTTAGAGTTTGACTGTTCAGTTGTTGTTGAAACTCTCATTTTTCATTTATTCATATAGTATATGGGTATTTCCACATCATTTTAGATTATTCATATTATTTAACTTCCACACAGAGATTATTGATTCAGGTTACTTTAGTATACTTATGATATACCAGCAGGGTTAGCTTGGCGTCACTCGTGATCCTAGGTCCCGTGTCCGCATCCTGGGGGTAGCTTCAGGGCGTGAAAAACATGGTATCAGAGCACTAGGTTTAAGTGTCCTAGGATGTCTAAAAAGCCTCACAAAGTAGAGTCCTTTTCATGGGTGTGAAGTGCACGACATCTAATGAGAAGGAGGCTACGAAGTGTTTTAGGAAAAATTCACTTTCTTGATATTCTTATTGTGCTTTGGTATGATCGGGCCTTCTAATCCATCGTTATGCACTTAAGATCATGCCTCCTCGTAGATCTTAAGCAAGGAATACTAATGCACATAATGCTAACACAGTTTCTCTAGTCCCAGACCATGAGGTTTTGAATGCAGAGCTTCGGAATGTGATTCAGCTTTTGCCTCAAAGTATGACCAACTAGAAAAATCAGCATATTCCAGTTCCTACTAATAGAAATGGTGGATCAGTAGCAGCTAGGATTTGAGATTTTGTTAGGCTGAATCCTCTTGAGTTTTTAGGGTCACAAGTTGGTAAGGACACATAGAACTTCATTAATAAGGTTAAGAAAATCTTTGGTGTGACGCAAGTTACTGATAATGGTAGGGTTGAGTTGGCATCCTACCAGCTTAAGGATGTGGCTCACATATGGTACACTAAGTGGAAAGACAGCAGGGGCTACTTTGTCGTTTGTAACACCCTATATAGCAGTCAACTTCAATGTTAGTCCAAAAACTCTTTCAAAACCCTTCTCAGTCTCTACTCTAGTCAGTGACCCAGTTATAGCTAGACGGGTATATAGAAATCACCCTGTCACAGTCTCTCAAAAAGTCACCTCAGGAGATCTTGTAGAGTTAGAAATGGCAGGCTTTGATATCATTCTAGGAATGGATTAGCTACATTCCTGTTATGCCTTAGTCAATTGTAGAACTAGGATAGTCCATTTTTTTGTTTCCAGACGAACCAATCTTACAATGGAAGGGTAGTAGCTTAGCGCCTATAGGTCGATTCATATCTTACCTTAGTTTATGAATTACACATGCTAGGTCAGATATTTCATATATACATGCATCAGATTTAAATGTTTCATTATCAGCATATTAATGTTGCATTTTCAGTTAGCATGTCAGTTTTGAACTATCCAATATTATAACAATTCAGTCATAAATTGTTACTTACTTAATTGATTGGGAGAAGCTTAATACTGAGTGGACTTGGGTCAGTCACCCTCAAGTCCCAGAACTATGTGACCTATAGGTTGTAAGTCTCCTCTGTGGGCATCATTTTAGTGATCACGTCAGCATGCCTCTATACCTCTGGTAGGGTATATTGAGTCCTCTTGATGGGGCGTATTCATCGGACTCCACATTTAGCTCATGTGGTTTTATGTCGGTTCTTGGTAGCTCCCACAGTTCAATCAGATTATATTGCATTGTCCACTTTATCAGTACAGTTCAGTATTCAGTCTCAGCATGTCATAAACTTGATCATTTAATTCAATTTAGTTATGTACAATACTTTCAGTATCCTTATCATGTTCACATTATATCATTGCTTTATTGCTTGTTCAGTTATGTTATTCTTTAGCTTTATTCTATCTTGCATGCTCGATATACTCTGCGCTACATGTTGTTGTGATGTAGGTTCAGGTCCTCAGTAATCAGATCATGCATAGATCAATTCCTGATCTTCAGTTCAGTAGCATTAGTGGTAAGTCCTCAATCTTTGAGGACAATTGACATGTTATCTTTCCATTTTAGCTTTGGTTTCAGTTTTGCTAGATCTAGATGTGGCATGTCCCAACATTTCTTGTTAGTAGAGGCTTTATATCAGATATAGTTAGATTTAACTATAGTGTTAGAGTTTGACTTTTCAGTTGTTGTTTAAACTCTCAATTTTCACTTATTTAGATAGTATATGGGTATTTTCGTATTATTTCAGATTATTCATATGATCTAGCTTCTGCACAATGATTATTGATTCAGTTTACTTTAGTATGCTTATGATATGCCAACAGGGTTAGCTTGGGGGCACTCGTCATCCTAGGTCTCGTGTCCGCGTCCTGGGGGTAGCTTCGGGGCGTGACCTTTAGATTGTTCCATTGAGTTTGGAATTTCGAGTTTAATTGGATCTCATATGTAATTTGTATGAACATGCATCTGAGCAAATTCTGAGGGTCCTTTTGGTGATTTGGAGTTGGTTGTATTTTTCTAGTGTCTTCTATGCGTCGCTTCACGAAGGGTCATATCTTTCACAACCTTCGTGATAGAGAGAGTTGAATCACATCCACAAAAGGGTAGTTAGACTGACCAACGCATTTACGATGAACTATTTGTGATCACGACCTTCACGTTAGCGAAGACTGGTTCGCGAAAGAAAAGGCTGGGTTTTCTAGGGTTCCCTTTTGCAAACCAGATGCATCTTTTTGTGACATCATTGACCATTTTTGGCCTATCATTTCAGGATTTGACCCCCATTTCCATATTTTTAATTTTAGAGAACCCTTTGAGGATATCTTCAAGTGATTTCTTGTGCTAAATCATTAGGGTAATCCTTTGTGACCATAAAGCTTCAATTCCCTTTTATCATTTATAAATTTTATCATCAAAACGTGGCCATTTGATTGAAAAATGACAAGGTTTTAACAAGAACTTGAGTTCTAAAATAAAATGGTGACTGTCAACTGCTTTTAATTTCTTTTTCAAACTAGTTTTTACCAATGAGTTCCAAATTCATTGTATAACATTTTCAAGTAAATATTTTTTTTATTCAAACCTCAATTTTGGAATTGGTGTTTTGAGTTGCTTTGACCCATTTTTAAAAATGTATGATTAGGGTGTTCTTATTTCTAGTATCTTATTGTGATTACTTGATTGAGCTAGATTGTTTGGCTTTGTACACTGTTCAGAAAGGGAAGACTCAAGTCTTGGATTGTCTTTTGATTGAATTGAAGCAAGTGATCTTCTAAACGCTATAAAACTTGTAAAATCTTGTATTTCTGTTCATTGTGTATTGATTGATGAAAAACCTTGATGCCATTATTCTAGATTTGAATTACTTGAGTTACTGTCTCTATCTTATGGTGTAAAATTACTTATTTGTGTCACTTGTTGTTCACAATGATGAGACATGCGTTGATTATGCCAAAGGAAAATGGTTTCGACAAGTGATATTATATAAAGCCAAAGGAAAAATGTTCCAACTAGTGATATTGTACTGATGGAAAATTGTTCTGGCTAGTGATATTGTGCCAAACGGGAATGATTTAATTGATACTTGTTGATTGTTGAACTTTGACTATTAACCGTGAATGTTAAGCTTTGTAGACTGTGTATTGTAAAACTAATAGGTTTGACTTATTTCTATGCAGGTTGTAGCTTTAGGAGGCTTGGTTGGGATCAAAGGAGTACTTGTATTCTAGCTTATTTTTGCTTTTTTAAGTAGGTTATTTATTGAGTACCATGTTGTTTGGTACTCACTTGTTGCTTCTGCACTTGTGTAGGTTCCCAATCCAGATCCGTGTGATTGCTCTTTTTCTATTTTTGAGGGTTTCGAATGACTTTGAGAGGAAACTACATGTCACCCCAACAGATCCTCTTGTTCCTTATTTTGTGCTTTGTTCTATTCTAGAAACAAAGACATTGAGACTTGTACTTCCAGGTTTTGGGGTTATACTAGAATAACTAACTTTTCTGCTATCAAGGTATTCTTGCTTTACTTTCCACATTTCTTTCATGTTGTTGAATTTGAGGCCGACTTGTCTTCGTGGGAATAGATTTATGTCATCACGTCCAGTTTCGGATCATGAAATTGTTGTCTCTATTATTGGAACATGAAAATGAGGATTATCCTTAACCAAAAGGTCTTTGTCCTCTTTATTTGCTTCCATGATGAATAGACATGGCCTTGAGCCATTTTGAACTGAAAGATGAACATCAAACATTAGAATCAAAATATATATATAAAAATTCTTAGTTAAAATTTTATATTATTGATCATTGATGTACATAAATTACAAATTAGATTTGACAAAAATATATAGTAAGGAAAGACCATATTCTAAGGGTATGTCCTATATATGAAGGAAAACATTTGCTTAGAAAATAAGTAGAATTCTTACCATTAATTTGCATCTTGTGTGCAGTACATATGCAAAAATATTCTTCTATAATTATTTATCATAATCTAGACAAATCGTACTATGAGAGATGCGATGGATTACTTTATGGGTTACGGCAAAAATGAGGTATGTTGGGGCTTGGAGGATGAGTGGAGACAATCAATATGGATTGCCACTTGAAGTACTTGTTTTTTTCTTATTTACGTTGAAGAAGTCCTTTCAGCATCATTTTTTGTAACACCTTGGATTTCAGAAAATAGAAAAAATTGCAGCTTTCCAGACCTGGTGCAAGAACCATGGAAGCCACCAACGGTCCGTGGTTTGACACACAGTCCATAGGTGGGGCCTGTCGTTGAGGACCAAATATTTATGGTCTCTGATCCCACCCACAGTTGACCTGTACGGTCCGTGGTTGGACATACAGACGGTAAGTGAGGGTCAACACCCAGTTAGAGGGAAATTGTAGTTGAGTCAACTTCAAATGGTCATTACCTTTTGAAATAAAGGAATTATGTGGCCCATGACCTACCAAATGAAAGATAATTGAATCCTCTTTCCAACACCACCGAATTTGATAAAATGCCATCTCCGAGTAAAACGTTACGCTCATTTTATTGAAGCTCTGTCGGCAGACTTGATCGAGGAACCCACTTACGGGTGGTAGGTAGACCTATGGCCAGTAGGTCCCTCCGTGGGTGGCCTTTGGCATATTATAAGTTAGGGTCATTTAGGTCTTTTTCCCATGTGTTGGGCACTTAAAATTTGTCGTTTTATGCCTAAACTATGTCGTTTTACTCAGTCTAAGCCTAATAACTTAGTCAGATACATCTAAAACCCTGATTCACCTAAAATCATTCAAACTTGGAGCAAAGAGAAGAGGAAAAGTCGACTAAAACACACAAGTACAAGTAGAAGTGTTCTTCAATGTTATAGCCCTGAAATCGAAGGATTTTTCTGTAGATTTCGTCACCAGGCATGTGGGATTTCACTAGTGGGTTCCTTTCATCCAGTAAGTCCCTAGAATTAAGTGGGTTCCTTTCATCCAGTAAGTCCCTAGAATTAAGTCAAATTCTTGATTCTCTTTATCTTATTTAGATCTAGGGTTTCTAGAACCTTAGATGATTGTTGCGATTTAGCTATTATAGTATCAGTAATCAGATTATCATGGTTTTGTAACATTGTTGCTTAGTTCTTTGCATGAAACTCAGAATCCTAGTTGTGTAGATTCTCTTAGTTTATGAATTACACTTACTAGGTCAGTTTAAACAAATGTACATGCTCCAGTTAAGAATGTTTCATTGTCAGTATTTAAATATTGCATTCTCAGATTTGTATGTCTGAACATTGAGCTATCCAGTATATTTTAGTTTTGTTGTGTCATACACATTCTAGTTGAGAGTACACTTAGACTGAGTTGGACTAGGGTTCAGCGAACCCTTAAAGTCCAAGAACTACATGCCCCCATAGGTTTATCAGTCCCTTATGTTGGGCATCATCAATTGTGATCATGTCATTCATGTCTTTATACCCCTGGTAAGGTATATTGGGTCCTTTCGGATTTGAGAAAATAGAAAAAATTGTAGCTTTTCAAACCTGGTCCAAGAAACAAGGAGGCCACCAACGGTCCGTGGTCTGACACACGGTTCGTAGGTTGGGTATGTCATTGAGGACCAAATATTTATGGTCTTTAATCCCACCCATGGTCAACCAGTACAGTCCGTGGTTGGACCTACAAATCATAGGTTTGACCATAAGTGAGGGTTAGCAGCCAGTTAGAGGGAAATTACTATTGGGTCATCTTCAAATGGTCATAACCCTTAGCACAAAAGGAATTGGGTGACCCATTACCTACCAAATGTTAGATAAAAGATTCCTCTTTCCAATGCCACCGAATTTGTTAAAATCCCATCTTCGAGTAAAAAGTTATGCTCGTTTTAGTGAAGCCTTGTCGGGCAAACTTGACCGACGACCCCACCTACGGTTGGTAGGTCTACCTACGGCCAGTAGGTCCCTCCGTTGGCGCCCTTCAGTAGATTTTGATTTAGGGTGGTCATTTAGGTCTTTTTCCCTTGCGTTGGTCACTTAAACTTCGTCATTTTATGCCTAAACTACGTCGTTTTACTCAGTCTAAGCCTAATAGCTTAGTCAGACTTACCCAGAACCCTTATTTCACCTAGAAGAGGAAAAGTCGACCAAAACTCCCAAGAACAAGCAATAGTGTTCTTTAAAGTTTCTGCCTCAAAATCGAAGAATATTTCTGTAGATTTCGTCACCAAGTATGTGGGATTTCACTAGTGGGTTCATTTTATCCAATAGGTCCCTAGAATTCAGTCCGATTCTTAATTCCCTTTATCTTGATTAGACCTAGGGTTTTTAGAAACTTATATGATTGTTGCGATTTAGCTGTTATAGTATCCATAATCAGATTATCATAAATTGGTACCATTGTTTCTTAGTTCTTTGCATGAAACTCAGAACCCTAGTTGTGTAGATTCTCTTAGTTCATGAATTACACTTGCGAGGTTAGTTTAAACAGTTATACATGCTCCAGTTAAGAATGTTTCATAATCAGTATTTAAATGTTGCATTCTCAAATTTGCATGTCAAAACATTGACCTATCCAATATATTTCAGTTTTGTAGTGTTATACACATTCTAGTGGATTGTAGGCTTAGAAAAAGTTGGACTAGGGTTCAGCGAACCCTTATTGTCCCAGAACTACGTGCCCCCATAGGTTTACTAGTCCCTTCTATTGGGCATTTTCTATTGTGATCATGTCATTCATGTCTTTATACCCCTGGTAAGGTATATTGAGTTTTATCGATGGGGCGTATACATCGAACACTCATGCCTTTATACCCCTTGAAAGGTATATTGGGTCCTCTCAATAGGGTGTATACATTGGACTCCACATTTAGTTCACATAGTTTTATGTCGATTATTAGTAGCTCCCACAGTCACAACGTATTTGAAAGGGTTTTCAGTTTTATTTCAACATTCAGTCTCAGTATGTCATGTTCAGAATTAGTACTTGGTCATTGCATTTAGCTCAGTCTTAAATATATAGTAGCATTTACATTCAGTTCAGATTATGTTATTGCTCGGTATACTTTGTTAACTTTTATGTATTTTATTCAGCTATACTCCATATCCTGCATGCTCAGTACATTCCAAGTACTGACACATACTCTGTGCTACATATTTTCATGATGTAGGTTCGGGTACTCAACATCTAGATCATGCATAGATCGGGTCCCTATCTCCATCTTAGTAGCTTTAGTTATAAGTCCTCATACTTTGAGGACAATAGACATGCTTCACACTTTAGTCTTTTTATTCAAATTTCAATTTTGCTAGAGTTAGCTGGGGGCATGTCCCAGCAACTCTAGTTAGTAGAGGCTTTCGAAGCATAGTATTAGATTCACCTTTAGTTTTGAGTTTGATCTTGTAGTTGTTATTAAACCCATAGTGTTTTATATATTCATATTAGTATTGGGTATTCCTCACTTTCAGTTAATTATGGTTTTAAGCTTCTGCATATTTTATTTTATTCAGTAATGTTTCAGTATGCTTATGATATTCCAGGTCAGGGTTAGCTTGGGGTCACTTGTGACCGAGGTTCTATGTTTAATCTAGGGGGTAGCCTCGGGGCGTGAAATTTTTGGAACTTAATTTTCTAGAGAAATATTTTCCTATTAATATGCCATTGACAATATGAAGTTTCTTTTGGAAATAATATTCAACAAAAGAATTATAGTGCTTCAATTATCTTTGATAATCTTTAAAAAATTGTAGTGCTTCAATTCCCATTGTAGGTACAAAATAACTTAATTTATGTCACTATTTTTTGTCACAATTAGACAGACAATTTAGTATTCTGCATACAAACACTAAAGGCTAAATCTTTATAAAATTTGTTCTTAGTTAATGAGGATGTTTTTATATTCTTTAGTGATAAGGCACGAGTACCCCATAGACTATGTTCAAAATCTCTAAGACACACCTAAACTTTAATAGGGTCCTATTACCCCCTATAAAGTAATTTAAAATAGAATAAATACACCACAAACGCTTATATGGCATACAGAGTTTGCACAATCTCTTGAAGACAAGTGATGATTGTAGAAATTGGACACATGTCATTTTTTGATTGATAACTTTATAATTAGTACACATATTTGTTGATTTTAAAACTTATATATGTTTAATTATTTTCATTTCATTCTTTGTAAAATATTTATTTTAATTTGTTTCTCACATTAAACTTTTTTCAATTAATTAATTATCTTTTCACTTTTAATTATTTTAAAAAAATTATGTATATTACTTTTTTAATTAAAAAAAATTAAAAGTGTCCTTTAATTTTAATGTTTTAATTTTTTTTATGTTTTATGTGATTTTCTTCCCCGAATGAACTTTTAATGTTAAACTTCCAATCAATTTCAAATTCAAATGCTACCCCCTTAATGATATACAAGACCTAGGATCACGAGTGATCCCAAGATAACCATGAGCCTGGCATATAATGAACATACTGAATATATATAGTTGAAACATGAACTAAGTAGAAACACAATCAATAAATATCCGAAAAGGATCAAGTCCAACTAGTCTGAATAATTATAATAAAACAGAACTGAAAGGACCACTTAACAACTCAAGCTGAATCTGCTAATATGTCTGAAAGGCCTATAACTTAGTCGAGTTGTTGGGACATGCCCCCAACTAACTCTAAAATACTGAAAACTAAAAGGAAAGACTAAAATGGAAAGCATGTTTGTTTTCCTCGAAGTATGATGACTCAGTACTAAAGCTGTTGAGGTCGAACTGAGAATCGATCTAATCGTGGTGTTGAGTGCCTGAACCTATATCATGAAAGGATGTATCACAGAGTATGCATTAAAACTTTGAATGTACCAAGCATGTAAGATAGAGATATACTAAGCTAAACAAATATATATGAGTTGAACAAAGCATAACTAAGCAATAACATAATCTGAGCAAGAATATAAATATAGAAACATAACAGAAAATTGAACTGAATGCAATTGCGAGTCTGACTGTTGGAGTTATTATTAACTGTCATAAACCACGTGAGCTAAATGTGGAGTCCGATGTATACACCCCATCAATAGGACCCAATATACCTTGCCAGATGTATAGCAGCATGACTCTAGCGTGATCACTAATATTGATGCCCAACAGAGGAGACATATGAATATATGCAAGCACGTAGTTCTGGGACTATGATGGTACACTAAACCCTAGTCCAACTTAGTGCTAATTCAAGTCCAAATTGAATACATATGAAGCTAAAATGCACTAAATATTGAATAGCTGAAAAATATTGACATGCTAACTAAAAATGCAACATTTATATACTGAGAATGTGACATTCGAAATCTGGAGTATGATTTTCTATTTAACGTACCTCGCAAGTATAATTCATGAACCAAGAGAATTTGCTTAAACTAGGATTCTATTTTATACAAAGAATTAAGCAACGTTTCCAAGAAAACATGTTATTTTGATTATGGATACTATAGTGACTTAAATCATCACAATTCTCCAACATTTTACAAACCCTAGGTCTAAACAAGCTATGTAGAATCAAGGAACTTATTGAATTCTAGGGACCTAGTGGATGAAAGGAACCCACTAATGAAATGGCACATACCTGGTGACAAAATCTATGGAGAAATCCTTTGGAATTTGGGTCTGAACTTTGAAGAACACTACTGCTTGTTTTCTTGGAGAAACTTGCGCCTCTTTCTCTTCTTTTCATTGTAATTTGGATGATTTTTGGAGAATGAGGGTTCTGAGAATGTCTGACTAGGTTATGAGGCTTAGACTAAGTAATTCGACCTAGTTTAGGCATCAAATGATGTATTTCAAGGGCCCTAATGCATACGAAAAGACCAAAACAACCCTGAATTAAAATCTGATGAAGGCCATCCACAGTGGGACTAATGAACCATAGTTTGAACTACCAGACATTGACTGGGATCATGGGTCATGGTCTGCCAGACATGGCTTCACTAAAATGAGCATAAATATTTTCTCGGAGCTTGGATTTTTATAACTCGGTGTCTTTGTGAAGATGATTCAATTATATTTAATTTGATAGGGCACGGGCCACTTAATTCATTTTGTGCTAAAAGATATGACCGTTTGAAGTTGACCCAACAACCATTTTCCTCAAAACACCTGCTTACCCTCACCTGCACATAGGCCAAACCACGGACCATCCTGGTCGACCGTGGGTGGGATCATAGACCATCAAACTTTAGACGTCAACATCGAAACCATCTACCGTCCATGGGTCCATCAATTGACTCTGGACCAGGACCGTAGGTCTAATCTTTAGATCCTAAAATTCCCCCAAGTCTTTTATTAAACCATGGGACCCCACCTACGGTCCCTGGTCTAATACACGGTCCATCGATGGCTTCTATTGGTTCTAACACATGGTCCTAGAAAGTTGTATTTTTCCATCTTCTCGAATTAGAGGTGTTACGATATCTCCCCCTTGGGAACATTCATTCTTGAATAAAGTCTAAATAAGATGAGTATGGAGAGAAGGGCTATAATCCCTACCGTTAAGTGCTAGAAACTGATATCTAACTGAACTAAGTTCCATGAACATGCAAATGTGCTGAACTGTAAGGATAATTGAGAGAACAAGATACTAAGACTGAATTACACAAGTGTAAACTGATAAACTGCAGAGGAACTATTACCTTAAGCTGAAATGGAATCGGAAGGAAAATGGTGAGGATACTTGGCCATCAGGCTGCTTCTGCTTTCCAATTAGCTCCCTCTACGAAATGACTCCTCCATAAATCATTTGCTGAAGCGACTTCCTTATTTATAAACCGACGAACCTAACAATCCAGAATTTCAACTGGCACCTTTTCATAAGGGAGACTATCCTTCACAACCACACTCTCTAATGGTACTATCGATGCCAGATCACCCATACACTTCTTTAACAGGGAATGTGAAAGACTGGATGAACCCCTGCTAGTTTTGTTGGCAACTCTAACTCATAAGCCACATTACCAACCCTTTTCAGGATTTTGTAAGGATATACATATCTAGGACTGAGCTTCCCTTTCTTGCCAAATCTCATCACCCCCTTCATAAGTTATACCTTCAAGAATACCCAATCATTGATTTAACACTATAAGTCCCTTCTCCTCACATCATCATACAAGTTCTGACGATTCTGAGTTGTCTTTAGTCTATCTATGATAAGCTGAATTTTTTCCATAGCTTCATGAAACGAATATGGCCCAATCAAGGCTTCTTCACCTACTTCGAACCAACCAACCGGAGATCTACATCTACACCCTTAAAGTGCCTCATAAGGGGTCATCTGAATACTGGAATGAAAGTTATTATTATAGGTGAACTCTATGAGAGGTAGGTGATCATCCCAACTACCCTTTAAATCGATCACGCAAGCTCTTAACATGTCCTCTAAAATGGTACAATCTGCTTGACCATCCATTTGTGGAGGAAATACTGTACTTAGATTTACCTGAGTACCAAGATCTTTCTGAAATGATTTCCAGAAATGAGAGGTAAACTGAGGACTACTATCTAAGGTAATAGATAGGGGGAACCCCATGCAACTTGAGTATCTCATTGATGTAGAGTTTTACATAGTCCACCGTTGAATTTGTAGTCTTGATAGCCAAGAAGTGACCAGACTTAGTGACTCAGTCAACTATTACCTAAATTGAGTCATGTTGTCTGCGAGTACGAGGTTAACTCTTAATGAAGTCCATGTTTATCACTTCCCACTTCAATGTAGGAATGTTAATCTCTTGTGTCATACCTCCTGGTTGCTGATGTTCTACCTTAACCTATTGATAGTTAGGACACTTATCCACACAATATGCGATGTCTCTCTTCATGTTGTTTCACCAAAAGACTTCTCGTAGATCATGATATATCTTAATGGCACTTAGATGAATGGATTATCTAGAATTATGGGCTTCTGTAAGGATTTGCTTCCTCAACTCAGCCACATTAGGAACATATAAGTGATTGTGGTAACGAAGCACACCATCTCCCCCTTGGGAGAAAACCTCAACTTTTTACTAATGAACTGCACCTTTCAACTGAAGTAGTATATGATCACTATCTTATTTTTCGTTAACCTCCGCTACCAAAGAAGATTCTGATGCATTCTGAACTATCACACCACCATATGTAGCCAACTCTTGCTTTTCTTCCTCAACATGTGCTACACTACCCATAGACAGTCTGTTGAGAGCATCATCCACTACATTGTCCTTACCTAGATGGTAAAGCATATTCATATCATAGTCTTTGAGTAAATCAAGTGATCTCCTTTGATGAAGATTCAACTCTTTTTTCGGTGTACATATACTGGAGGCTCTTGTGATCTGTGAACACATCAACATGAACACCATACAAGTAGTTTCTCCAAATCTTTAGGAAAATAATATGACAAAAAGTTTGAGGTCATGAGTCGGTAATTCTTCTCATGTATTTTAAGCTATCTAGAAGCATAAGCAATGAACTTTCCTCGTTGTCAACACACAACCTAGGATGACCCTGGATTCATCATAATAAATCACATAACCGTCTGTACCATCTGGTAGAGTAAATACAAGAGTTGTAGTCAACCTAGTCTTCAGTTTTGAGATACTTTTCTCACATTCATCTAACCAGTAAAATTTGACCTTTTTCTGAGTCAACTTTGTTAATGGGGAAGCTATGGATAAAAATCCTTTGATAAACCTCTTGTAATAACCGGGCTAATCCAAGAAACATTTTATATCGATTTGAGAGGTGGTTCTGGGCGAGTGATGTACTACCTTAATTTTTTGAGAATCCATTCGGATTCCTTCACTAGATAACACATGACCAAGGAAAGCGATGGACTATAGCAAGAATTCACATTCGCTGAACTTAGCAAATAGTTGGTGATCACTGAGAGTTTGCAGAACAACCCTCAGATAAGTCGTATGCCCCTCTTCACTCCAAGGATAAATGAGGATATCATTAATAAAAACTATAATGAACAAGTCCAAATATTATTTGAACACCTTATTTATTAAGTCCATGAAAGTTGCAGGAGCATTTGTTAGTCCAAAGAACATAACTATGAATTCATAATGACCATACCGAGTTTGAAGGATGTCTTCAGAATGTCACTGTCTCTAACTCTGAGGTGATGATAGTCGGATCTGAGGTCTATCTTAGAATAGCAACTAGAACCCTAAAGTTGGTTGAACAAGTCTGTAACAACTCAGAAAATGATAGGATGAACTAAAGCCTTGACATTTGGGTTAGCATGACTTTAGGTGGATGTGTGGACTATTTTATAACATAAATGGATCATGGCGAAAGCCTAGGGTGCAAGCAAGGGCCTAGGCTAGCATGATAGGGTGATAGAGGCCTAGTTCTTAGAGGGGATGTTTGGTGACAGGCTGTTGATCGCCCCAGGGATTGGGTGAGTCGCCCTTATGCCCTATGGTGGCCTAGTAGACTGCCTCTTTGGTCTAGCTACTGGACCGAAGGGCGGGCTAAATGGCAGCTCGCCAAGCTGGTCGATCGAAACTAAATGAAAGGTGACAGTCTGACTGAGTGTAGACACGTCATCTTTCATTCCTTTCAGCATTTTGGCTGACCTTTAAACTTTGTTTAGGATACGCGAGAGCATATCCTTGGACCTACCACTTTTCGAATCCTTGGGCTTCTGATGCTCTTGGGGAGGCACATATCTATCCTTCTCCCCATCCTTCCAATTTGGATTACGGTCCATCCATTCACGATCTCGATCCTTCCAGCCGTCATCTCTAACCCATCCTTGGTTACCACCTTGCCTTGGGTAGTTTGAATGATAACCCCACCTTGGTTAGCTAGAAAATTTACTTTCTCATCATACATGGCTTCAAACTTCATCTCCTTCGGATTCGCACCCCTGACTCCCACAGCATTGAAACCACGGGTACCAGTGCTCATGGAATTTTTGTATATAATGTCAAACTACGTCATGATCTTGGCTATGTTTTGGTCTCTCTCATTATCTTTTTCAACGTGTTCCTTAGATAGCTGATGTGTGACCAGTGAGACCTGGTCTTCGCAGGTGTACCACACCCTGTTAATAGTTGTCATGCCATCGAGAAGTTGAGCTGCTACTGCATATGGTTGCTGCATTAACCCTCCGGGCGAGAGTTGGTCAGCTACATCTTTGTTTACCGAGTCTAGACTCCGATAGAAATATTGAAGGAGCACATTATCATGTAGACCATGGGTTGGGCATTGTAGCACCAATTTCTTAAACCAGAGCCAAGTTTCTTGTAGAGTCTCTCCATTTAGACGCTTAAAGCTTTGGATGTTATACCGAATAGTCATCATCATGGAGGGAGGGAAAAATCGCATATTAAATGCAGTGACCAACTCCTCCCACTAAGTGATCGAGTTACGTGGCAACTAAGCTAGCCACTTGCATGCCTCCCCCAACAACGAAAAAGGGAATAGCCTTAGTAGAACCGATTCTTGAGAGATGTTTTTGAACGAGAATGGTCCACACACATCTACAAAGTTTCTAAGATGCTCATGTGCGTCCTCATGAGCTAATCCACTGAAGAGTCCCTTTAGTTGCAAGAGTTGCAACATGGTGCTCGTTATGTGGAACACCGCATTTCCCTCTGCTGGAGGTAGACGTATGGCTCCAACACCTCCCATGAGATGTGGATCATTGATGTTGGGATCTTGGACATCGTTGAGGTTTCTGATGTCGTCTTGGTGGCCCACCTGGCTACCGTTGCTACCGTTAACACTCATGCTTTCTAAAATATTGACAGAATCAACAAAACTAAACTAAAAATTAAATTAGTAAACTACAACTAAGAAGAACAAAAATTCTACTAGTGTAAAAATTCTCAAATAACACCACTCCTTGGCAGCAGTGACATTTTGATGCTTATCATGACCAATGACACTAACCTACGGTACGAGTGTCTACGATCGTCGATAATATAGTAACACAACCAAGGGTTAGGGTAGTGTCCCAAGGGAGTGGTTTTGAGAATTAATAGAAAAGTAAAATTAATTTTTAATTAGTCGTAGCAAAAGACATTAACGAGTAAGAACATTGTAAATTAAAGGGGGACATAAAAGTGTCAAATATCAACTTGGGGATTTTGTCACAAGTATAGCAAAAACAACAAATATAACAAAAATATCAAGTTTGGGGAAGAGTTCTTGGGGTGTGACTGCAATAAAAGTTGAGATAAATAGTTTGGTACATGCTTTCAATAGGAAATTTGCAAGATAATAGTTACTAGGCTAAGCTTTAGATGAAAATAAGTTCCCTCTCGAGCAACTTACCCCGTTTCAAATGGGTTCCTCTCGGATATCCATTTGTCGCATAAAGGCCAGCCTACGACTTACCCCACTCTCTCTCTCAAGCTAAGTGTTAAGATATAGGACTAAGGCTCACCCTCTCGGGCTGAACCTCATGTCGACTCACTCATTAGGCCATCAGTCAAGCGGTCTTGGTTTCGCGACCTCTCTTTCGAGTAAGCTGAAAACACATGGGTGGTTTTGTATTTGAAAGTAACAACCCATTAAATTAAACCACAACCACTAGGTGAAATCACCATTAAAATTCATCTAACTTACAGCGAAGAGACCCAACAATAATAGCAACACATATTTGTTAAATTACACCCCAAGAATGGGGTTTTTAGCCACACATAAATAAGAGATAGAAATTTATACCTAAATGAGTTTGCATTGAAATGGATATGAAGATTTAAGTTTTGTTACAAGCCATGAATGAAGAATCCAAGAGACCTAACTCCAAATCTTGAAGATGAAAACCCTCTTCTCCTTCAAGTCTCCAAAACCCTCTCAAGCTTAGAGCAAAAATATCAAAAAAGTACTATTCTATTGTGAAAAATACAATAATGGTCCAACTTTGATAAAATTAATAAAAATTTAGTATTTATAGACATCAGAAAATAGTGCTGGCGGATCATTCGGCGAGGTTAGTCAGAATCACTGATTAACTCGGCGATTTTCCCTTTGGTGTAGTTTGTCCCCGTCTTGCACTAGCCTTTAGCATCGTCGTGCTCTATGTCATTGGGTGACATTGTACTTCTTCGTGGATCTATTTGGCAAAATGCCGACTGCTCCTTTCATCGCCTTTTTGATCCTGCTCCTTTAAGGCTTCGCATACTGGAACAAAAGGAGGAGTGCGTCCCTTCGGCGAATCGCCAACAGTGCTTGGCGATGCTTAGGCTTCAGCTTCTTCGTTCTTTTCAGTCTTTTTGTTCCTTTTTGCGCCTCAGTGTCCATGCTTCCACTAAACCTTTAAATACCTAAAACTTAAGTGTTTTCATTAGATATTTAGAATAAATAAGCATTTAAGAACACTATTTCTATTAAAATAAAGCCCTAAATGAGTCCAATTTGTGGACTCATCACACCTGCACTTTAGATTTATATTTCTTACAATTTTAAAGTATTTTAAGTGTCAAATTGTGTGCGGATTTTGATCGCATTGCTGCCTAACACACCAGTACAATCTAATTCAGTACCAAAGGTTGGTAATCGAACCCCTCAGTTATTTTATCAAAATGTGTACTCATTTGCATAATGATAGATAGTATAAAATCTCTGCAAGTCTCTAAGTCCATGGGATCACATGCATTATCGATTATTATTCGGTAATATTTGTGAAATTGGTGGAATCCCACTCGACTGTGCTTTTGAGTTAAATTATTTTGCTATGGGAATGCTAAAATTGTGTTGGGTCTTCGTTGAATTAGTGTTGTACAAACTTACATCGCGTTATCAAGGGTTGCGGGGTTGAATTGGAAAGAAATGGCTTGAAAATAGACACGTGGGGTAGGTTGGCAACCTAAATCGAGCTCGCCGAACTACTGGACGGTTCGCCTAACGTCCCCATTTCGCCTTTAACTATTTTTATTGATTGATCTGCTACTTTCGGCGGTAAGTCTAATGTCACCAAGCACACTCGGCGACTCGCCAAAAGCCTCCTTATCTGCCCCTCTATCTGCACCATTGTACCATCTATGCAGCATTTTAAGTGAACTGCCTGATTAGATGCGCACTTCACCAACTTCTTTGGTGAAGCAATTCTGCACCCAAGACTCCCCTGCCCCTGTTTAAATATTGTCTAACGTTGTCTTGAAGTCTTTTACAGAAATGGCTAGACCTAAGGTCGCAGGGAGAGATATGCCACCCCGACATGTAAGAGCGCCAGATTTCAAAAGAGACGAAAAGATAGCAGAAGTGGCAAAAGAGAGAATAGAAAGTAAGAAAGCGAGCTCCAGCAGAAGGGTCCCCATTGATCCTGCTATTCCTTCTTGGAAATGTGGAATCTACACGGCTATAAACTCTTTTTTGGCAAGCCATGATATGGATAGAATGTTTGTTGCTAAAAACGCTGCAGAAGCTAGGGCAAATGAACACAATGAGAATGAAAATGACAATCCGAGGACCATTGTCGAATTTTAGGCTTATGCATCTGACAACAATGTCCCGACAGATGGAGCAAGAGTGTAGACAGGATTCCCTCTTTACCTCTTTCTCTATTCTTTTTGTACGTTAACTGTTGGATACTTAATTGCATTTAAGTACAAATGTTTTTATTTGTGGTGGGGTGAGGATCACCTTCTGTGTGCTATTTGTGTTCGTGTTTTGTATATATTTGGGTTGTTTTGTTTAAAATTGTTGTTACACTGCTTTTTGTGGATGTTTGAGCTCATGGCTCCCTTTTGTTTTAAATTACAAAATTGATTTTGACCTTTTCAAAAAGTTTTAAAACTTTTTGAAAATTTTTGCCACCTCTCGTGTGTTGAAAGTGGCTGTTCTTTTGCAAAATTTAAGTCTCAGTTCCGATCAATACTGATGACTTGAATAGTGCTATCAATCGAACGAACATGAATGCAATGGCTATGACGAGACCAAATGAGTTGCATAGAAAATATGTGAACTCTTTGCATCTCGTTGTGATTAGCCATTTATCGAATTGATCCTCTTGTAATGACCGTTTCACACTAGCGAAAATGTGTGGTCTTGTTTGACTTAAGTGTCGAAACCTTGTGTGATGAGATTAGTTTGAACCTTGAATGAATAAACCTAGAATTTGCCCCGTTAGTCTGATTGATTTAGTAAGGTGTGCTCTTGAAATGATCTTAGGCAACTTTTGAAGAGTGTGAGCCAAATTTGACATATACCTCTTTTATGGCCTACCCATGAGTGTGTGAAACTCTGTTGAACACCCCTTGAGCCTTACCTTTCTTTGGAAGAACCTTGATGAACCCTAGACCTTACTTGAGCCACTACCTATAATCCTCTTAATTTGTGGTTTAGTGAATAACCAACTTAGGACAAAAGCCTAAGTTGGGGGTGTGGTGAAAAGGAAAAGGAGAAGTCAAGAAGTGCAAGAAAAAGTCTCTCTAACCCATGGTATTGCAAAACAAAATGGAAACCCTCCAAAAAAAAATAAATAAATAAAAGAAGAGAAAGTTATGGAATAAGAAGTGCAAAAGGAATTGCGTTTCCAAGCAATACACGGAGAGTGAATAAAAGGATGACTTAGAAGCACTAGAAGAAAAAATGATAATAGAAAGGAAAATGATGTTTTGAGAACACCGCATCTCACGAGGATGAAGAAGTCAATGAGCCTAAATGACCATACCTTTGGACTCAGCCCCATTACAAGCCTTGAAAAGACCTTTTTGATCTTGAGTAAGCCGAACCGAAAGTCGATTGGAAAATAAGGGCAAACCTGTGGGTGAAAACATGTATTGTGTTCCTTTTTTTAAGTGTGAGCGTCGCATCTGATTCATGATCTTGAATTGATTAACCTATATGTGTGAATATGGAATCATTCTTTATGTGAGGGCATTTAGATACTTTTTGTTGAGCTTGAACTTGCACAAGTAGCAAGTATTGCGAGCATGAGAATCTTTGGTAACGGTGTATAACAACTTGAATCTTTGAGTACACAATTGATCTTTGCATGAGTAATTTTAGTCTTGTTGTGTACATTCATGATTGAGTCTTGCATAACACTGTTTAAGACACCCTTTGTGATCAGCTGAACTCGAGTTTGCTTGAGGACAAGAAAAAGTTTAAGTTGGGGGTGTTGATGAGTCCACAAATTGGACTCATTTAGGACTATATTTTAATATAAATTGTGTCCTCAAATGCTTATTTTACGTCAACATCTGATGAAAACCCTTAAGTTTCAAGTATTTGAAGATTGAAGGAAAGCATGGACACTACTTTACAAAAAGGAATGAAAAGGCTGAAAGGAACGAGAAAATGAAGTCCTGAAGATCGCCGAGTCCATTTGGCGAATCGCCGAAGGGTCTCACTTCGCCTTTTGTTCCAGTGTTCTGAGCCTGATGGAAAGGAGCAAGTCGGCAGAACAAGGGAGCAGTTGGCACATCACCTAGAAGTTCTACGAAGCAGTACTATATCTCCCAATGACCCAAAGCATGACGATGCCGAAGGATAGTGCAACAAGGTGATGAATTACACCAAAGGGCGAATCGCCAAGTTGATCGACAATTCTGACTAATGTCGCCGAATGATCCATTGCAGCACAGATTTCTAAAAACTATAAATACTCGTTGAGAGTTATAGAATTAATGATGATGAGACAGTATCAGATTCTTAATATAATTTTAGTACTTTTTCTCTGAGTTTGAGAGGGTTTTGAAACTTGAAGAAGAAGAGGGTTTCCTCTCCAAGGAGTTGAACTTGGGTCTCTTAAATTCTTCATTCTTGGCATGTAACAAGACTTAAATATTCATACCCATTTAAATGCAAGCTCATTTAGGTATAAATTTTTATCTCTTGATGTGTGGCAAAAATCCCCTATTCTTGGGGTGTGATTTAGCAAGTATGTGTTGATATTATTGTTGGGTTTTGCTTGCTGATAGGTTAGATGTATTTTATTAGCGATTCAACTAGTGGTTGTGGTTTAATTTAATGGGTTTGTAGTTGCAAATACAAAACCACCCATGTGTTTTTGGCTTGCTCAAGAGAGAGAGTTCTCAAAACTAAGACTGCTAGACTGATAGCCTAAGGAGTGGGTCCACAAGAGGTTCAGCGCAGGAGGGTGAGCCCTAGTCCCGTATCCTAACACTCAGCTCAAGAGAGTTAGTTGGGTAAGGCGTAAGCTGGCCTTCATGCGACAAATGGGTGTCCGAGAGGAACCCATTTGAAATGGGGTAAGTTGCCCGAGAGGGAACTTATTTCCATCTAAAGCTTAGCCTAGTCACTATTATCTTGCAAATTTCCTATCGAAAGCATGTACCCAACGATTTATATCAATATATGCAGTCACACCCCAAGAACTTCTCCCCATACTTGATTTCCTTTATATTTTACTATTTTTTCTATATTTGTGACAAAACCCCCAAATTGATATTTGACATTTTTGTGTCCCCCTTTTAATTTACAATGTTTTTAAACATTAATGTCTTTAGCTACGACTAATTGGAACTAATTTTATTTTTCTATTAATTCTCCAAACCAATCCCTTAGGACTCAACCCCAACCCTTGGTTGAGTTATTATACTATTGCACAATCATAGACACTTGCATCAGAAGTTGTGTCGTTGATTACGCAAGCATCAATTTCACATGCCTAAAGGTATTTATTTCTACAAGGTGATGCCTTTCGATTTGAAGAATAGTGGTGCTACATATCAAAGGGCTATGCAAAATATATTTGATGACTTGCTCCATAAAAATGTTGAATGTTATGTTGATGACCTGGTGGTAAAGTCGAGAAAGGAGGGTGATCATTTGAAAGAATTAAGAACGGTGTTTGAGTTTTTTTGAAGATATCAACTAAGGATGAATCTATTGAAGTGTGCTTTCAGAGTTACTTCTGGTAAGTTCCTTGGCTTCATTGTGAGACATTGAGGAATTAAAATTGATCAAACCAAAGTTGATGCAATTTTGAAGATGCCCGAGCCTCAAAATATTCATGAGTTAAAGAGTCTCCAAGGAAAGCTAGCCTACTTGAGGAGGTTAATCTCAAATATAGTAGGAAGATGCCAATCATTCAGTCATCTAATAAAGAAAGGTGCTCCTTTTAATTGGGACCAAAGATGTAGCGATGTCTTTAAAAGTATCAAATCGTATCTAGCGAAACCTCTGGTTTTGGCAGCCCCTATACCTGGAAAGCCATTGATACTCTACGTTTTGGCATAAGAAAGGTATGTAGGAGACCTGTTAGCCTAAGAGAATAGTGAAGGAAAAGAAAACTCTCTTTAATACTTAAGCATAACGATGATTCCAATTTAGCTGAACTATTCACCAATTGAAGAGTTGTGCTTGCCACTAGTCTTCTCGATCTAAAAGATGAAGCATTATTTTCAGGCTCATGTTGTCTGCCTTATTTCTAGAGCAAATACCATAATGTTTGTTATGTCAAAACCTGCCCTTAGTAACCAACTAGAAAGATGGTACCTCCAATTCAAACAGTTTGAGATTGTATACATCCTTCAGAAAGTTGTGAATGGACAAGCATTAGCGGATTTCTTCGCAAATCATCCGATACTAGATGATTGGGGGTTAACTGATGAACTTCCTGATGAATATGCAATGTCTATTGAAATTCAAACGACTTGGAAAATGCACTTTGATGGGGCTGCACATCGTGGTGGAGCTGGCGCTGGCGCTGGCATGGTGTTCAACACTTCACAAGAAGAGATTCTACCATTCTCATTTACTTTGAAGCAATGTTGCTCCAATAATGTCACTTAATACCAAGCGTTAATACTTGGACTTGAAATGGCCATCGACATAAATCAATTACACTTACAATTCTTTGGTGTCTCTTAGTTGGTGATCAATCAACTATTGGGAAGTTATGAGGTGAAGAAGCTTGAATTATGTCCTTACCACGATTATGCTCAAAAGTTGATAAGATGGCCTGGAGATGTAACCTTTCAACATGTGCCTAGAATGGAAAATAAGAAAGGTGTTGCGTTGGCCACCCTAGCTTTAACGCTAACCCTTCTCGATCAGACACAAGTCATCTATTACCAAAAATTGATAGTACCACTGCCAAATGAGGATGAAAATACAAAAAATGAGCTTGAGTATCTCTTTGTTGTTTCTGAAGCCGCACAGGAAGATTGGAGACAACCCATTATTGACTATATGTGTTATGGGATACTTCTAGAAAATCCAAGGAGAAGGACTGAAATTCATCGTCATGCACCTCGCTTCCTTTACTACAAGGACACATTATATAGAAGATCATTTGAGGGAGTACTCTTTCGATGGTTGGGAGAGGAAGAATCAATCCAAGATCTGCAAGAAGCACACTCAGTAGTATGTAGATCACCTCAATTTGGACCGAAGCTCCACTTTCATATAAAGGGAAAGGGTATTATTGGCCAACCATGGTGAAGGATTGCTTAGATTATGCTCAGAGGTGCGATGCTTGGCAATTTTATGTGAATTTCATACATCAGCCGGCTGTAGTATTGCACCAAACTATCACATCTTGTCCATTTGTTGCTTGGGGATTAGATGTTGTTGGACCATTACCAAAATCTTTTGGTGGACACTTGTACATTTTTTCCTCAATAGATTACTTCTCAAAATTGGCCAAAGTTGTCACTCTTAAATAAGTGAAGAAAGAGAATGTTGCAGATTTCATTTGAGTGAATATCATCTATGCTTTGGCATCCCTCACTAGATAATAACGGACAATGGCAAGCCATTTGATAAAAAGTTAATGAACAAGATTTGTGAGCTCTTTGGCTTCAAGCACCGTAAATCTTCTATGTATCATGTTGTCGCCAATGGTCTTGCTGAAGCATTCAATAAGACTCTATGTAACCTGCTCAAGAAAGTTGTCTACAAGTCCAAACGAGATTGGCATGAAAGAATGGATGAAGCTTTGTGGGCATATATGATAAAATACCGCACACCAACTCAAGCGACACTATATTCACTTGCTTTTGGTGTCGAAGCAATCTTGCCATTTAAATGTCAAGTACCGTCGTAAAGACTTGCTATTCAAGAAGGGCTCACTGAAGAAGAAAATGCTTGACTAATAAAATATTGAATGTTATCAAGCTCGTCTATCCCGTGCTTTAAACAAGAAGGTTTGCTTGAGATGCATTCAAGTTAGAGGCCAAGTCCTCCCAGTAAGAATGGGGGAAAATTTAACTCAAAGTGGGATGGACCATATGTCGTACAACAGTCATATTCAAATGGTGCTTACAAGCTTGTTGATGTTGATGGTGTAAAGATTGGTCCTATTAATGCCAAATTCCTGAAGGTACTAGCCTTGAAGTAAGATGATGCTCCTTAAGGTACGAGCCTAAACTGCATGTCACTCCTGGCCTGCAAGAGTATAAACTGTGTACATCACAACAAAAAAACAAAAAGAAATCACTCACTCCCCCAGAACTACGTTGTGACTTGATCCTCTTCACCGAGGTACGTAGGTGCTTAGAACCATATTTCGAAGTGCAATTGATTGAGTGTTAAAAAAACCAAATGTGCCCACTTGATATGTCACATAAAAGTTAAAGTTATCTTTTATCAAACTTTGGACTTGCACCAAATGGTAGTGACCTAATGGGGACAAACTCTTATGAATATAGGTTGTTTTGCAAATTCAAGTCTTCAAAAATCTCCAAGAATGCAAGTTGAAGTCTTCAAAATTATAAAAATCTCCAAGTCTAGAAGTTGAGGTTTTTAAATCAATCAAGCTTGCAAGTTGATGTCTTCAAATTTTTCAAGCCTGCAAATTGAAGTCTTCAAAAATCTCCAAATCTGCAAGTTGAAGTCTTTAAAATTATAAAAATATCCAAGTCTAGAAGTTGAGGTTTTCAAATCAATCAAGTTTGCAAGTTGAAGTCTCCAAAATTAAAAAAAATCTCCAAGTCTAGTGATCTTTGCGTAATCAAGACACAACTTCTGATGCAAGTGTCTACGATCATACAATAGTAAAGTAACCCAACCAAGGGCTGGGGTAGAGTCCTAAGGGAGTGGACTTGAGAATTAATAGGAAAACAAAATTTAGTTCTAATTAGTCATAGCTAAAAACCTTTTCGAATACAAACATGTTAAATCTAAGGGTTGACGCAAGCATCAATTATGAATGGGGGTTTGTCATAAGTAAACAAAAACAACAAAAATGCAAAGAGTAATAATCAAGGAGATGGGGTTTTTGGGATGTGCTAGGAATATGGGATGAAGTAGACTATTGGGTACATGCTTTTGATAATAAATCCATTGAATATTTATGACTAGGCTAGACTATAGTGGGGGTAAATTCTCTCTCGAGCAACTTACCCCGAGTCAGCTCAGTTTCTCTCGAACACCGAGTTACCGCATAAAGAACAACCTCCACCTTATCCCACTCACTCTCTCGAGCTGAGTGTGTGGGAGAAGGACTAGGGTTCACTCTCTCAAGCTGAACCTCATGTCGACCCAATCCCACCGGCCATCAATTTAGTAGTCTTAGTTTTACGACCTCTCTCTCGAGCAAGCCGAAAACACAAAGGTGAAATTGTATTTGCAACTACAATTTCATTAAGTTCCACCATAACCACTAAATGAAATCACATCTAAACAACAAATAAATCATCAACAAGCAAGACCCACCCGATAATCTAACCCATATTCACAAAATCACACCCCAAAAATTAGGGTTTTTAGCTAGACATGTAAAAGAGATAGAAATTTATACCAATATGAGTTTGCATTCAAATGGGTATGAATATTTAAGTCTCAAAACAAGTCAAGAGTGAAGAATCCACAAGTCCCAAGTCCAAAATCTTGGAGTTGAAACCCTTTGAACCTTCAAGTTCTTCCAAACCCTATCCAAACTTAGAACTCAAAAATAGAAGCAAAGTCTGAAAAAATTACTGTTCAAAGCTAAAAATTCGATCTTAGAATAATATTTCTCAACGAGTATTTATAGTTTTGAAACATCTGTGCTGCGAAGGATCACTCAGCAAAGTTAGTCGAAATCGCCGATCAACTCGGCGATCTGCCCTTTGGTCTAGTTCATTGCCATGTTGCGTTAGCCTTCAGCACCGTCGTTTTTTAGATCATTAGGTGACATAGTACTTCTTCGTGTAACTACTCGGTGACACGCCGACTGCTCATTTTCACCGCCGATTTGATCCTTTCCTTCAGGGCTCAGCACACTGGAACAAAAGGCGAGGATAAGACCTTTTGGTGACTCGTCGAACGGGTTCGGTGATTCTTAGATCTTTACTTCTTTGTTCTTTCAGCTGCCTTTGTTCATTTTTGCTAAGTAGTGTCCATGCTTTCCTTGAAACTCTAAATACCTAAAACTTAAAGGTTTTCATCACATATTGAGACAAAATATGCATTCGAGGAAACTAATTCTATCCAAATATATCTCTATATGGGTCCAATTTGTGGACTCATCAACACCCCCAACATAAACTTTTGCTTGTCCTGAAGCAAACTCAAGTTCAGCCTTTCAAAAAGGAGGTCTGGAACGGTGTTACATAAGACTCAATCATGAATGCACATAACAAGACTCAATTTACTTAGGCAAAGATCAAATGTGTACACAAAGATTCAAGTTGTGACACACCATTCTCAAAGATTCTCAAGCTTGCAATACTTGCTTTAATTGCAAGTTCGAGCTCAACAAAAGTATTTGAATGCCCTCACAGAAAGGATGATTCCACACTCATGCACAAAGGTTTAATCATTTGAAGTTCCAAAATCAAGTGCAACGTTCACTCTCACAAGGAAGAACACAATGCATGCTTTCACCCATAGGTTTGCCCATATTTTCTAATCAACATTTGTTTCGGATTACTCAAGATCAAAAAGGTCTTTTCAAGGCTTGTAATGGGGCTGAGTGCAAAGGTATAGTCATTTAGGCTTAGTGATTTTCATCCTCATGAAATGTGGTGCTCACAACACTTCCTTTCCTTTTCCTTCATCATTCTCTTTAGTGCTCATAAGTCATCCTCTTATTCCCTCTCTATGGATTGTTTGGGAACCCCATTTCTTTTGTACTTTATTCCACAACTTTCTTTTTCTTTCTCTTTTCTCTATTTTTTTTTTTTTTGTATAGAGGGTTTCCATTTTTCTCAAAACCATGGGTAATAGGGACTTTCTTGCACTTCTTGATTTTCCTTCTCTTTTCACCACACCTTTGGCCTAAGTTGGATATTCAAACTAACCACAACTTCATGAGGGTTATGGGTAATGGAGTTTTCATCAAGTTTCTTCCAAAGAAGAGTAAGGCTTAAGGGGTGTTCAAAATAGGTTCACACATCCTCACAAGGTGGGCCACAAAGAGGTATCTGTCAAATAGGCTCACACTCTTGGAAGTTGCTTAAGACCATATTAAGAGATAGCCTTACTTAGTCGATCGGACCAACGGGGTAAATTCTAGGTGTATTCATGCATGGTTCACATTAAGCTTATCACACAAGGCATTGACACTAAAGTCAAACAAGAGTCCACACTTTTGCTAGTGTGCAACGGTCATCACAAGAGAATCAATTTGATACATGGCTAATCACAACGAGATCCAAAGAGTTCACATATTGTCTATGCAACTTCATTTTGCCTCATCATAGCCACACATTCATGTTCATTTGATTAAGATCACTATTCAAGTCATCGATATTGATTGGAACCAAAACTCAAATTTTGCGAAAGAATAGCCACATTCACATGTGAGAAGTGGCAAAAATTTTCGGAAGGGTTAAAATCATTTTGCAATTTAAAACATGGAGCCACAAGCTTAAACATCCACAAAAAAAATATTAACACAACATTATAGTTCACAACCCAAATACTCAAATAAAACACGATTCACAAATAGCACACAAAGGTGGGCCTCACCCCACCACAAACAAAAACATTTATCCTAAAATGCAAATAACACAGAATTCCAAAGGTAAAATAAAGAAAGACAGAGAGGGAGGTAAAGAGGGGATCCTGTCTAAGCAGTTGCTCCATCTGTCTAGGCATCAGTGGCCGGAGTGTTGTCATCCTGACTCTGGTTTTCATTGTCTGTGTTTGCCTAAGTTGCTATAGTGATATTAGCCTTAGACATATTGTCCAAATCGTGAGCTGCTCCAAAGGCATGTATCGCGTTAATGAACCCTCGAGCCCACGAAGGGACATTAGGGTCAATGGGAATCCTCTTACTGGAAATGGCTTTCTTATTCTCGCTCCTTGCTTTAGGGTGATCTGTCATCCCTGCATCTCTTCTTGAGTTTTGTGCCTTTATATGTTGGGTTGGCATATTTCTTCTTGCAACATTTGGTCTGGCCATGTTTGCAAAGCCTTGAGATAAAGTTAGAAAATATTCGACAAGCAAATCGAAGACTATCGATTCTGTCAGTTGTGATCCATTCGGAGTCACCGGATACTTTTGGCGAACAAAGGGTGTCATTGAAATTCTGATCAAAGAAAGTCGGGGTTGGATAAAAGGCGAACAAGAAGACTTTCGATGAGTCGCCGAGTGCTTTTGGCAACCTCATGCTTCTCGCTGAAAGGTACAGAAGCCACAACATATAAAGCATGATATCAAAGGCGAGGTAGGGCAACTAGGCGAACCGTTGAGTGGTTCGGCGAGCTCGTCTCAGCTCGCCAAAATGACTCTTTGTACCTATTATCAACCCAACTTCTTAAAATCAGCCCCATAACCCCGGAAAATGCAATTTAAGCTCCTACAACACAAATTCGACTAAGACCCGTAACATAAAAGCACTCCCTATTGCAAATTTATTTAACTTAAAGAACTAGAAAGCGAGATTTCCCCATTCAAGCAAGAGTTATCGATTAGGAATAGGCAATTAAGCAGTCCGATCCAATTAGAGAAGCCCAACAGAATTCAACAAGATTAACAGATTGCAAATGAGTACAATTTCGAGAAAATGAATACGGGGTTTGAAGTACCAACCTTTTATGCTGATCAAATGGATATTGAGATGCTAGGAAGCAATGTAATAGAACTCCTAGCACAATTCGATACTAAAAATACTCCAAAAATGCAAGAAATGTAAAACTAGAATGCAGGTGTTAGTTTGGGAAGATGAAAAAGTGAGGGAAAGGGAATGAGTTTGAAACTTTTAAATCTTTGGCTCGAAAAACCATCCATTTTTCGCCCATTCAGCGACATTAGTCCCGATCGCTGAACTATTCGGCGTAGTGCCAAATAGTCATTTGCCTCACCAAATTTTACAGAACCTCCATGTATTGTGGGAGTCCAAATGACGGTCTCCATCGAGATCGCTGACATGATCGGCGATTCGCCAATAATTTCCTAAGGTCGCTGAGTTTTACAGACTCCAATGTAAATTGGTCTTGAGTCTAACGGAGGTCTAGTTCGGGGTCTCCGAACCCTTCGGCGATTCGCGGAATGGACCTGTAACTCGCCAATATGCACTTTTTGTTCACTCTCTACACTTCTATCTACACAATCAACACACTATTATTTTATCAAAGAAAAATAAAGCAATAAATGGTTTTGGGTTACCGCCCAAACAACGCCTTAGTTAACGTCGTGGCATAATGCAAGTCCACCTTCAAACCTCATTTTTGGGGTTGACCATAGTGTTACTAGGCAAACCCACTTTCTGTCTCGAATTTAGGTGAGACCACATCTGACCCATTTGGGTCTCCAGCTGCTTGATTGATACTGAATGGGAGATAACGGTTTGGCTAAGGGTCAACACATCCTCTTTCATCTCTTCCAAGATCTTGTCTGACCCTTCAAATTTATTGAGGATACGAGAAAGAATATCCTCAGACCTACCACCCTCTAAATCCTTTGGCTTTTGGTGATCATGGGGAGGCGCATACCTGTCCTTCTCCCCATCTTTCCAATTAGGATTTCGGTCTCTCCATTCACGATCCTTCTATCTTTTTTCTCTATCCCAACCTTTGTAACCACACTGCCTTGGGTAGTTTGAACGATAACCACCGCCTTGGTTGGCTAGGAAGTTCACTTCCTTATTATACAAGGCTTCAAATTTTGCCTCCTCAGGATTTGCACACTCGACCCCCACAACTTTGACACCACAGGAACCAGCCCCTATGACATGTTTAGATAAAATGTCAAGTTGTGTCATGATCTTTGCCATATTTTGGTCTCTCTCATTATCTTTTTCCATCTGCTCCTTGGAGAGCTTGAATGTGAGAGGGGAGACTTGGTATTCCCGAGTGTACCATGCCTTATTGATTGTCGTCATGCCATCTAAGAGTTGGGCTGCTATTGCATACGGTTGCTACATTAGGCCTCCAAGTGAAAGTTGATCAACGACACCTTTGTTTACTGAATCCAAGCTTCGGTAAAAGTACTGTAGCAATAAATGGTCATACAGACCATGAGTCGGGTATAGTAGCATAAACTTTTTAAATCGCAGCCAAGTCTCATAGATTGGCTCGCCTTCTAAATACTTAAAGCTTAGATACTATCCCGAAGAGTCATTATCTTCGAAGGAGGGAAAGATCTCACATTAAATGTGGTTACCAATTCCTCCCAAGAAGGGATCGATTCACGAGGCAACTCTGACAGCCACTTGCATGCCTCTACCATCAACGAGAATGGGAATAGCCTCAACCAAACCGACTCCTGAGAGATATTTTTGAAAGAGACTGGTCTGCACATATCCATAAAGTTTTGAAGATGTTCGTGAGGATCCTCATGAGCCAATCTACTGAAAAGTCTCTTTAGTTGCAAGAGTTGCAACATAGTGCTCGTTATGTGGAACACTGCATTTCCCTCGGCTAGAGGTAAATGGATGGCCCCAATACCTCCCATAAGATGGGGGTCATTAATGTTGGACTCTTGGATATCGTAGAGATTTTCGATGTCGTCTTGGTAGCCCTCCTGGCTGCTGTTGCTGCCATTAACACTTATGCTTTCTGTTTTCAACACAAACAATAGAAACAAAACTTAAAATTAAGTAAGTAAAATACAACTAAAAGAACAACAATGTTACTAAACTTAGAATTCTCAAGTAACACCACTCCCCAGCAGCGGCGCCATTTTGATGTTTGAGTAATCAAGACACAACTTCTAATGCAATTGTTTATGATCGTACAATAGTAAAGTAACCCAAGCAAGGGTTGGGGTTGATTCCTAAGGGAGTGGACTTGAGAATTAACAGAAAAATAAAATTTAATTCTAATTAGTCATTGCTAAAAACATTTTTGAATACAAACATGTTAAATCTAAGCGGTGACGCAAGCATAAATTATGAATGGGGGTTTGTCATGAGTAAACAAAAACAGCAAAAATACAGAGAGTACTAATCTAGGAAATGGGGCTCTTGGGATGTGATAGGAATACGGGATAAACTAAACTATTGGGTACATGCTTTCGATAACAAATCTATTGAATATTTTTGAGTAGGCTAGACTATAGTGGGGGTAAATTCTCTTTCGAGCAACTTACCCCGAATCAACTCGGTTTCTCTCGAACACCGAGTTGCTGCATAAAGAACAACATCCGCCTTAGCCCACTCACTCTCTCAAGCTGAGTGCGTGGGAGAAGGACTAGGGTTCACTCTCTTGAGATGAACCTCATGTCGACCCAATCCCACCGGCCATCAATTTAGTAGTCTTAGTATTACGACCTCTCTCTCGATCAAGCCAAAAACAGAAAGGTGAAATCGTATTTGCAACTATAATTTCATTAAGTTCCACCACAACTACTAAACAAAATCACATCTAAACAACAAATAAATCATCAACAAGCATGACCCAACTGATAATTTAACCCATATTGACAAAATCACACCCAAAGAATTGGGGTTTTTAGCTAGACATGTAAAAGAGATAAAAATTTATACCAATATGAGTTTGCATTCAAATGGGTATGAAGATTTAAGTCTCAAAACAAGTCAAGAGTGAATAATCCACAAGAGCGAAGTCCAAAATCTTGGAGTTGAAACCCTTTGAACCTTCAAGTTCTTCAAAACCTTCTCCAAACTTAGAACTCCAAAATAGAAGCAAAGTCTGAAAAATTACTGTTCAAAGCTAAAAATTAGATCCTAGAATAATAATTCTCAACGAGTATTTATAGTTTTCAAACATCTGTGCTGCGAAAGATCACTCGATGAAGTTAGTCAGAATCGCCGATCAACTCGGCGATCCGCCCTTTGGGCTGGTTCATCTCTGTCTTGCGTTAGCCTTCAACATCGCTGTGATTTTTATTATTAGGTGACATAATACTACTTCGCAAAATAGATCGGTGACACGCCAATTGCTCTTTTTCATCGCCGATTTGATCTTTTCCTGTAGGGCTCAGCACACTGGAACAAAATGTGACTATAAGACCTTTTGGCGACTCGCTGAACGGGTTCGGTGATTCTCCAATCTTCATTTGTTCGTTCTTTCAGCTGCTTTTGTTACTTTTTGCTAAGTAGTGTCCATGCTTTTCCTCAAACTCCAAATACCTGAAACTTAAGGGTTTTCATCAGATATTAAGACAAAATATGCATTTGAGGACGCTAATTCTATCAAAATATAGCCCTAAATGAGTCCAATTTGTGGACTCATCATCTAGAAGTTGAGGTCTTCAAATTAATCAAGCTTTCAAGTTGAAGTCTTCAAATTCTTCAAGTCTGCAAGTTGAGGTATTCAAATTCTTGAAGTCTTCAAATTTTGCAAGTCTGCAAGTTAAAGTCTTCAAGTCTACAAGTTAAAGTCTCAAATCAATTAAATTTACAAGTTGAAGTCTTCAAATTCTTCAAGTCTGCAAGATGAAGTCTCAAATCGATAAAGTTTGAAACTTGAAGTCTTCAAATAAATCAAGATTGTAAGTTGAAGCCTTCAAATTTATTCAAGTATGAAAGTTGAAGTTTTCATGTCTTGACCTCTAAATTACCGTCCTTAAGGTGGAGATGCCTATCCATCCTATATACAACTCAAGGATACCATAATATCACCTTTCTCAAGGCGGGAATGCGTATCCATCCTCTTTTTGCCTTAAGAATACCTATATATTACCTTTCTTAGGGAGGGGATGCATACCCATCCTCTTTTTGCCTTAAAGAATACAATAAAGTTACCTTTCTTAGGGCGGGGATATGTATCCATCCTCTTTTCCCTTAAGAATACCATAAAAATTACCTTTCTTCAGGCAGGGATGCGTATCCATCCTCTGTTCCCCTTAAGAAAACCATAAAATTACCTTCCTTAGGGCAGGGACACGTACTCATCCCTTTGTGTCAAAAAATTACCTTCCTTATTGGCAAGGGCAATAGAAAGGACATATGAATATGAAATTGAGTGGGACTACAATTCCTTGTTCAACTACAATTTGCACTTAAATGGCATCATAAACTAAGATTTTTGAGGTGGTGGTTTTATCCTTCTACATCTACAATTTGGGCAAAAATTTGCATCATAAAATAAGATGCATATTTTTGCTCACCTGCCACGTCAACATTCATGATTCCTATGCTTGGCGGTTGTTTATTTGTGGCCTTATCATAAATAGATCAATTTTAAAGTGGTCAACCATAATATATAGATGCACTAATTTATATAAAATGGCATTCTTTAATCAATTACACTAAGAACAAGTTACGATCTTAATGGAGAAAATTGTTAAGAATCTCCCAAATAGAATTATTTTGTATTTTTGCATACAAACTGAGTTATTATTGTATTTTTCAATATATTGAGTTGTTATCTACTATTTTACAAGAATTTCTTTATATTGTACCTTTATCACTACTTTATATTTAAATGAGTTGAGTTGAGTTGAGACGAGGTAAGTGTTTCTTCAATTCCAGTTCAAACTTATGTCATGTTTTAGATTTCCCCTCACACGCCTGTACATTCCATGTATTGATGCCATTTGTCCTGCATCTTTTATGATGCAGATACAGGTAAACAGAATTAGCATCTAGCGCTTCGTTGATCCAGTTGAGTTTCACAGTTGTTGGTGAGCCTCCTTGCTTCCTGAGGATCCCTTATTTACTTTCTATCATTTCATTTTTTAGCATGTCGTGGGTTTTGTACCGACATCTATCTCAGTTAGTAGAGGCTTCATAGATAGATAAACATTAGTTCATGAGTCCTATTCATTTCAGTTGTGTTGTTCTAGACTTGTGATGCCCTTGAGGCTAGTTTGAATGTTTTTTTCTAAATATTCTGAGTTTAAGTATTTGAGACTTTTGAGTTAAAACTTTCTTTTGAATTCATTTATTGATGAGTAAGTCTTTCGCTAGGAATTAAGCCAGGCTAAGGGTTCGCTTTAAGCAACCAATGGTTCTCTAGTGCCAGCCATGCCCAGGGTGTAGGCTCGGGGTGTGACATTACCCAGGACTGCTTTCATGAAAGGTATAATCTCTTTACCTTCTGTGATGGGTGGATAAAACCCCAAGATCTAGGGGTGCAATTTTGGGTTTGGGTGTTGATTTAATGTATTGGTTATTCTGCTGTTCTATGTTTTGTTGATGTTCATACATGAATCTGGTCTAATTAGCATAGGGTTAAATTATGAGTTAGGGTTGCAAACTTAATTCCTACTTCTGATCTCTGGTTGATGCTCGAAAGAGAATAATTGGAGTGGGTAATTAGTCTGATACTAGCAATTTAGGTTTTATGTATGTAACTTGCTTGAAAATAGAGGTTATGGGTTAGATCTATTTGCCATGTTTTTTAAAGAGAGAATAGAGTAAAGTATTGGGTTGTTTTAGATAAGAACAACAGTAGATTCTATACATAGATGCTTTGAGATCAAAAGATGAATGAAGATAACTTAGCCTATTAATGAATGTTCATCACTATAGAGCAACATAATTATCCTTATGTGACATCGATTTCCAATCATCGCACCTCTAGATTACTATTTAAATCTTGATTTCTTCGACATTTTAGTTTAATTATGATAATTGACAATCAAATCTTTATATTAAATTTGTGGAATCATCCACTTAATTTTTTCTACTATTGCAAATGAGCGAATATAAAGTACACATTTCTTGATAGGAATTCTGCATGATAGACCACTCCTTGTGGTATTCAACCCCGAATCTTCATTGGATCTTTACTGAATACTATCGCTCACTCTTTTAGTTAGTTTTGAAGAGTGATTTGAGCGTTATCATTAACCACATGGCCTCTTCTACTCTTGTCATCGCCATTGAACCTAAACTTAATCTACAAGTTCTTCATCAGTGTTCCAGTTTTATTCTCTAAAACATTAAACTTTTAATTACCTACTATGGCGATCTCAAATGGAGCCATTAATGCAAAGTTTATACATGGCACATCATTTGATCAAAGGCAGCAAACCAAAAAAAAGAGATCATCAAAGAGCGGAATAGTTGAGCCAAATCAGAATTATACTCTCTCGGTAAAGAATGATGGCTTATTAAAGGCATGACTACTAAGAACATTGAAACAAAGGTACTGATTTCCCTTGAAAATATAACCTCTACTCAGAAGGTATAGAAATTTATTGAAGAACAAATTCTTCCTCATAATGTAGAAAAAAATGATGCTTGATAATACCTTGATGACTTTAAAAGGGGAAGTTTCTCACTAGATAAATATCTTAAGAAGTACAAGGATGTTTGTGATAGTCTTGCGGCAATCAAGAAACTAGTAAATGAAACAAAAAAGGTGTTTCAGTTAGCTAAAGGTCTTGGACCGAGATATCAGAACTTCCAAACTGCTATGCTAACCAAGCTACCTTATCACAATTAGCATCAGTTTTTTTTATCCTTGCAAGCATATGAACAAATTCTCAATAGCAATAGTGAAGAAAAAGAAAGCATGTCACGCCATGACCAAGCCTTTGTTGGCCAAAGAGGATGAGGACAAGGTCAAGGTGGAGGTAGATTCTATTCTAGAGGTAGCGGATTCAATCCAAAAACAAGGTACAATCCAAGTCCTTACCAAAACTCCAACTTCAATGAAAAAAAATGAGCCGAGTGTGAAAAGTTCTGATTGGAAACAAACCTCGCCTCACCAACAAGCAGAAAACATTGTGAAATGTCAAATATGACGAAAGTTAAATCACACTGCCCTTGAATGTTGGAATCAGTTCGATAATTTATTCCAATCAGTGGACCATTTGTCAAAGGCACTAGCTGCAATGAGTTTGAAAGCTGAAGAAGATCCAAATTTGTATATGCAGGTTCGTGAGCAACAACACACAGTTTAAACGACACATGTAAGCTCTCTAAAGTCATGTGTTGTAGAGGTAATGATACACTTCTTCTTGATAATGGAGAAAATTTAAATATTTTTCTTATTGGTGAAGAAAACTTGAGACTCAAAATGGTACACTAAACCTTAAGAATGTTCTGGTTGTTCCAAGCATTAAAAAGAACCTGATATTTGTGGGACAATTAGCTCAAGATAATGCTTGTACCATTTCGTTCAATGCTAACAATTCTTTTTGTTAAGTCACAGGAGGGCAAATTACTTGCTAAAGGAAGAAAAAATTGAGGGTTGTATGCACTAGAAGAAATAAAACATTAAGCGTTTTATGTTTTCAAAAATCTTGGCTCCGAAAATATTTGGCACAAGAGGATGGTCACCCTCATCCAAAACTATTGAAGATTTTACGCTCAAGAAATTTAATTAATGTTTCTTGTTGGGGAAAAGAAAAATCTCTTTGTATTAGTTGCCAAATGGTAAAGAATCGTAGCATTCCTTTTTCTTCTTCAATTAAAGTTCGAGATTCCTCTAGATAAATTACATTTTGATTTGTGAGGTCCTGCTTCAATTTTATCTTGCCAACAATTTAAATACTATGCAATTATTGATGATGATTATACTAGTTACTCATGCCTTTTTCGTCTGAAGAAGAAATTTGATTTCTTTGAGAGCGTTCTTAAATTTTCTAAGACAAATTGAAAATCAGATTGAAAGGAAAATAAAATAATTTCAAAGTGATGGTGGAGGTGAATTATGTTCAAATGACTTTGAAAATCATTTATCTCAATGTGACATTCATCATTAATTTTCTTGCCCACATACCCTAGAAAAAAATGGTGTGGCTGAAGGAAGCATCATCATATTGTTGAAACATGTCTCACATTGCTATTTCAGGCTAACCTCCCTTTCAAATATTAGGTTGATTTTTTCTGACAACTTGTTTTTTGATAAATCGCATGCCCTCCAGAATGCTGAAAATGGAAAATCCTTTCTCTAAATTGTTTAATCGTCAATCTGACTATGGGAGTCTAAAGGTTTATGGATGTAGGTGCTTTCCATAATTAAGATACTATGGAAAACATAGGTTTACAAAGAAAATGTATCCTTGTGTTTTTCTTGGGTATAGTGATATTCACAAGAAAATGTATCCTTGTCAAAGGTTACAAATGTCTTGATCCTTCAATAAATAATGTTTGAGTTTTACGACATATTGTTTTTTATGGAAATATTTTTCCATACTCTCCTTCAAAAGAAATGTATATATAGGAAAATCTAGAAATCACAACATTTTCAGATGCATGGAAAAAGAAAGAGATTGACCTCACAATTCAAAAAGGATAATGGACAACAATTTAGATCCAATAAAGAAGTTGATGCAATGATTCAAAAAGGGGCTTCGTGTACTCTATGTGACAAAGACTGTGTCACCAAATATCAAAACAAAAAATGAGAAGTGACCTCAGCTATACAATTCAGGTTCAAAAAATACTGAAAAATGAGTAGTCACCTAATCTATACAATTCAGATTGAGAAAATACCCCAATGATTGAGCCCACTACTGACTTGGGAAATGCAACAAAAAATGAACGAGTCATAGTTGACGAAAAAGAACCAGAATGTTTGAGCAATAGACATACAACATCTGACTTCAATGATTCTTGAAAAACGTAACATCAATCTCTTCACACGTCACCAAATCTTAATTAAAAATTAACTCCTACTTCCAATGATTTATGTGCAGGTTCAATGCAAACCTCAAAAGACACTCATATGATTACTCGAATGAAGTTGAGGAATGATCTGGAGTGAGATCCTAACCTTGCAAATGAAATTCAACAGATTCGAGATAAGAAATATGAACGGTGAGGAAAAAATTCATCACCACACCTTAATCACAACTAACAGAGTTACAACCCCAAAATCATACAGAGATGCCCTTTCTCACTCCCACTAGCAAGAAGCAAAGAAAGAAGTAATATAAGCAAAACATCAAAACCACACCTAGACCGTTATGCCCAGACCAACAAACACAAATTTAGTTGGACCAAAATGAATTTATTCAGTCAAATTCAAGGAAGATGGATCTATAGAACGATACAAAGACCGGTTGGTTGCACAAGGGTACACACAAGTGGAAGGCATCGACTATGAAGAAACCTACCGTCCAGTTGTAAGAGATCTACCATAACATTTATGCTAGCTATTGCAATCTCGTCAAGATGAAAATTAAGGAAATTGGATGTCAAAAATGCCTTCGTCCATGGTATTTTAAAAGACATTGAGTACATGGAACAACCTTCGGGATTTAAGGATCCAAAACTCCCTGTTTACGTGTGCAAACTAAACAAATCACTCTATGGACTCAAACAAGCACCTCATGCTTCGTTTAATAGATTGTCTAAATTTTTAGTTCACATTGGTTTTGTCTGTAGGAGGGCAATTTCTTCCATATTTATTTTTAGAAAAATGGTATCATTGTGCTCATTCTAATTTATGTCATTGATATTGTGCTTACATGCATTCATAATTCAACTCAGCTATGAATTTGCATTGAAGTACTTGGGAAAATTACATTACTTTCTTGGGCTCGAAGTACAATAGTTTTAGGAGCTATTACTCAATCCCAAGGAAAGTACACAAAATATCTTCTCAACATAGCTAACCTTATAGAAAGCTCTCACTTCAGTACACTAATGGCATTGAAATCACAACCAATACCAGAAGACTCAAACTTAGTTGATGCAAAGGAATATCGAAGTCTGGTGCGTTCTTTAAAAATAACATTTTATTAAAAATAATTTATTTACAGAGAAAAAGTAATATATTTATTCAAAAAAAAAATATTTGACACAAAAGTAATATAAGAGATTTTTTTGGACCAAAATATTAGTGATAGGGATTAAGGTTACTATGATTAATCATTAGCTAAATAAAAATTAATAATAATGTTAATATAATTTTATATATTACTTATGTTATCAGTTTAAACAATGTATGAGGTAAATTCATTTTAATTAATAAAAAAAAGTGAAAAAGAAAAAAAACCGCTCTCTACTTTCCTAATAGTTAAAAAGATTTTTCTAAAATTTTCTTTATAAATAATGTATGTATAAAGAATTTTTTTTTATATATTTATTAAAAAAATAATATTTCTCCCAAAGATAATAATTTGGATATTTTAAAAATAAAATATTAATGATAAAAATATTTTTGAACTAAAATATCAATAAAGAAATAATTTTAAAGCAAACTTTTAATGAAAGACTTTTTATTAAATTTCACATAAGTACATTTTTTTTAAATAAAGATGTTCAGTCAGTGTAAATGAAGAAAGATGAGTGTGTAACACTAATGTCGATTCTGATTGTTGATAAAGACAAGTCCTTTAAAATATTGATGAGACCGTCACCATATTTGCCTGCCAGATGATCCCCAAGTACAAGTGCATTTTAGCTCTCCTTCTCCCCTAAAGAACTAACAAAATTAAAGTAGAATAGAAGAAATAGTTTCTTTAAAAGTTTTTACCGAAAATGCCTAGATGAAGCATGTACGTTGATAGAGTATTAAATAGTTCTTAGATTATTTATCACATTATTTTTACTATAGTGATATGATAAGTTATGTCATATATATAATAAAATAATTTATATCAAAATAAATTATCTAAAAATAACTTGTCCCAACCAAACGAACCCAATAATAGAGTCTATGTTTCATCTTCATTAACTGGGTCAGTATGCTATTGGGATTCACTACATTATGTTTATGACTCACACTTGGGCCATCCGCTATTCTTATAGATAAGTCCCTTTGTTTTTTGTTGCCTTTCCATAAGGAAGAAAAAGTTTTTTTTGGCTTGAAAATTGTTGAAACATTTTTCCCTTTTTCTTGGGGTTATTCTCTCTTCCACTTTCTCTCCTTTTCAATAAAAATTCTTGTTTTTCTCTCTCTGTCATTCTGTTCTTGGAGGTGGAATTTGAAGTTTACAGTTGTTGAACTTTTGAGCTGTCGGCACGAATCTTTTTTCATTGCAGACAAGAATCAACTGTTGGTAGCTTACAGCTCACTTCGGTTGTAGAACAAACTCTATTGTAGTTTGTAGTTTTGTTTAGTCTAAAGAAAGGAAAGAAGTGAACTTTCTTGAAAAAAATGGGATTGTTTCCATTTTCAAAATCATTTGGGGTGTTATTTCTGCTAGCTTTGTTATTGTTTTCCCCAACAGTGAGTGGGATAGGTGCTAACTGGGGTACTCAGTCAACACATCGCTTGCCTCCTGAAATAGTAGTAAGAATGCTAAAAGATAATGGGATCCAAAAGGTTAAACTTTTTGATGCTGATTATGACACACTTAAAGCTTTAGGAAAATCAGGTCTTGAAGTTATGGTTGGTATTCCTAATGATATGCTTTCAACTTTGGGTAGCTTGAAAGCTGCTGAGAAATGGGTTTCTAAAAATGTTACGGTTCATATGAATGATAACAATGTGAACATCAGGTGAACATTCACATTTCTTTTCTCTAAAGATTTGTTCTTTTTAAAGTTTCATTTGAATGCTCTATTTCCATTTTTGTTTGCCTCGACTTGCTGTTGAGATGTGGTTTTGGTTCAAGCATAGTCAAAACATGGAAAGTTTTGATTTTCAATATCATTTCATTAACCAGTCACCAAGATTCACCATTTAGTTGCTATGTTTTTTCTTCTTTTTACTTGGATTTGCTGCACTTGAGCCGATGGTCTTTTGGAAAAAATCTCTCTACCTCCACGAGGTAATGGTAAGGTGTGCGTACACTCTACCCTCCCACCCAGACCCACTTGTAGGATTTCGCTGGGTATGTTGTTGTAATCATTCACCAAAATGGTGCCAAAAGCATTTAAAAAGTGAGTGGTTGATTCAACCACGGTTGGTAGTGAAGTTAATGAAGTTACCTAATATGAAACAAGATTCTTGTAGTACATCTAATATTATCTCACTGATATGGAAAAATTTCCTATTTCTATCATGTTGAATTAAAATTTACCTAAAAACATACTTCTCTGAATGACCTTGTTCTTCCTGCAGTCTTTTTCCATACAGTGATTGACTGTATCAGTCACTAACCTGGAAATCACTGTGTAAAGTTGAAAAAAGAAACTACAAGATTCCAAATTTGTGTTGTGAATTTTCTCTAGGGTATTTTCACTTTTCCTTTTTCAGTTCGTGACACTGATAACTTTGTTGACTACTTGAATGGTATGAGTTTCTCCAAGATATGACGCGCCCAGTTAAGCATGCTTTCCTTAGCAGGGGGCTACTGATAACTTTGTTGACTACTTGAATGGTATGAGTTTCTCCAAGATATGACGCGCCCAGTTAAGCATGCTTTCCTTAGCAGGGGGCTAAGTAGTTTATCTTTCTAGTATAAGCTGTTGAATAAGTTTCTTAGCAGTTTAAAATATCACGTATACACTAGCCTTAGCAAAAGCACATCCTGAAAAACTTCAAGAACCAAATAAGCTTATGCAGGAATATGAGAAGGATTGCCTGTGAAGAAAAGCCATCCATGTGTTCTGGCAACAGTTTTAGTATCTTGTCTTAGAAAGGTTTGGTCACTCTTTACTAGGTATAGTCTAGAAAGTTTCCTTTTTGAGATAAGGGAGGTGACAAGCTTATCTCTCTGCATGTGTTGTTTTAAGTTGAGGGAAAACCAGGAAAAGATCAAAAGAACACTTATGAATATGCAGGAATAAAGATAATAAAAAAGGACCGAAGAACTAGAAAGAAGAGAGCTTGTGAATATGAAGTGGAAAGTTCAATTTTATTTCACTGCATAAGTTCATTAATCTGTTTTAGAGCATTCCATGGACAGAGAAGCAAGTTTTTCTTCAATGGCACCACTAGCTTTCAATGGAGAAAGTTACCAGATCTGGGCAGTTAGAATGCGGACATATCTAGAAGCTTTGGATCTCTTGGAGGCTGTAGAAGATGATTATGAAATTGTTCCCTTACCAAACAATCCCACGATGGCGCAGATTAAAAACCACAAGGAGAGGAAAACCATGAAATTAAAGGCAAAGGCATGCTTGTATACTGCAGTTTCATCCACCATCTTCACTCGTATCATGTCCCTAGAATCAGCAAAAGAGGTATGGGATTATCTCAAGACTGAGTGTGAAGGAGACGAATGGATTTGAGGTATGCAAGTGCTGAATTTTGGTACATGAGTTTGAGCTTACAAGGGATGAAGGAAAGTGAAACTATAAAGGAGTATGCTGACCGACTTCTTTACATAGCATATCGTGTCAAATTGTTGGGTTCCACTTTTAACGATTCAAGGATCGTTGAGAAAATCCTTGTAATAGTACCTGAATGATTTGAGGCTACTGTTACCTCCTTAGAAAATACTAAGGACCTGTCTAAAATTAGCAGAGCTCTTAAGTACTTTTCAAGCACAAGCGCAACGATGTGTAATGAGACATGAAGGAGTTGTTGAAGGAGCCCTACTAGTAAGACATCAAGATGATGGAAGAAAGAAGAAGAAGCTGAACATGAAGTACAACGAGGAAATATTGATAATTTTGCGAAAAGCAAGAAGACTAACTATCCCCCTTGTCGGCATTGTGGGAAAAAAGGTCACCCTCCTTTCAAATGTTGGAGGAGACCGATGCAAACTGCAGGAAGTGCAACCAACAGGGACACGAAGCTGTAATTTGTAAAACCAAAATTCAGCAGTTTGAAGTTGAAGCTCAAGTTGTTGATCGAGAAGAAGAAGATCAACTCTTTGTTGCAACTATTTTCACATGTCTTAATTCAAGTGAAAGTTGGTTAATTGATAGTGATTGCTCTAACCACATGACATCTGTTAAATAGTTGTTCAAAGAGTGAGGAACACAGAGACAAAGAAAGTTAGAATTGGAAATGGCGAGTGCCTTTCTATGAAAGTCAAGGGCACCATAGCCATTACAAGTTGCTCAAGAACTAAGTTTATTACGGTGGTTTTGTATGTCCCGGACCTTGATCAAAACTTGATCAGTGTTGGTCAATTAATGGAGAAAGGATTCAACCTGTTCTTTAAAAACAAGGTTTGCGTGATTGAAAATCCATCAGGCCTGAAGTATTCAAGGTCAAATTGGAGGGGAGATGTCTCTGGCTCAATCCTTTGGAGGAGGAGCAAACAACTTTTCTTATTTCGGATAACAATACAAAAGTTTGGCATAAGAAAATGGGTCATTTTCATCATCAAGGTATGATGTTCTCGCAAAGAAAGGAACTTGTGAATGATCTACCAAGATTGCAAAATCAGTGGACAGATTGCCAAGCTTGTTTACTTGGAAAGATGAACAGGTTGCCCTTTCCTAAAATAACTTGGAGAGCATCAAAAAAGCTTCAGCTCATTCATACAGATCTGTGTGGACCTCACAGAATACCATCGTTAAATGGTAGTCTTTACTACATTGCATTTCTTGATGATCTAACAAGACTGACTTGGATTTTTTTCTTAAAATTAAAGCTGAAGTAGCTGATGTGTTTTGGAATTTTAAGACAAAGGTGGAAAATTAAAGTGGCTGCAAATTTCAGACTTTAAGGGAAAGAGTACACTTCAAATCAGTTCAAATTACTCTGTGACAAAGCTGGTATAGAACATCAACTAACAGCATGGAAGTGTGTAATTTAAAACCATCTTCCTAGAGAAAGTTTCTGCGAACTAGTTATCTTTGCTAAATTATTAGTTGGATCAAGTTTCAGCTTTTTGCCAAATGAACACTGAAGTGCACGAATTAAGAGTGACACAAACAAGTACCAAGTCTTGCAGACTACAGGAGATGGTGGATTAAGACTTGTAAGTAAGTGAAGACGAACCCAATAAATTTATTAGGCAAGTTGTTGGTACACTAGAGTGCCCATGTATGTTTATATATATGAATGGACATGACCAGTGAACTAGCAGCCATTGAATACGTGAACGAAATATGTTGCTATACAGTCGCCTCCAAGGCTTATCAAGTGGCAAAGGTTGAGAGACTTGTGACTTAAGTCAATAGGTTTGAGCCCTGCGCCACGTGAACCAACCTGGTAATTAAGTGGAGAAGGACAGAGAGATGGACAAAGAGAGATGGACAAATAATCCCAAGTTTCGGAGGTTATGGTTGGTATAAAAGGTTGGCCTAGACAAATTTCTCAATCATAAAAAAAGTTGCTATACAATCAGGCTAGTTAGCCATGTGAGCCATGAATGCATTTCAAAGTATCTTGTAGTTGTAGTATAAGTAAGTCTTGTCACAATAAACAGGAGGCAATATAATATCCAGACCCTGAACTTGCTAAAAATTGTCATTTAGACATTTAATCTAGGGGTCCGGTCTATTCTATACCTTATATTATCGAAATATACCTATTAAAAACGCCTTGGTGATATGGCCAGTCATGAATCTCCTGCCCAATATTTAAAGTGTTTAACCCAAAAGATTGACTTTTTTTGGCTAAGTTGCGTGGACTCTTTACTTTCGATGCCACACCCGTGTCGGATTCTCCAAAAGTACATCCATGTCGCATTCTCAAAAAGTACTGTGTCGGATTCTCCTAAAGTACGATACGTTTAGAGAATCTGACACGCCGCCAACATTTTTGAAGAGTTTGAGGCTCTGAGCAACATAACTTTTTGCCTGAAATGATGACTTCCAGCCTTCTTTTTTAACTCTTCTCTAGATTCAATAGGCTACCCCTTGTTCTTCTTCTTTGTCAAACGCCAACATTTCATGCCAGAAAAAAGTGGCCACTCTCACCCTTGGCAGGGAAAAGTGGTGTTGCTGGATACATGAAACTCGGCGGAAATTTTCTTTCCTGGTCAACTCCTCCCGTCTCCCCTCTCTTTCTTTTCTTTTCGGAAATTGACTTTTTTCATTTATTGATGGTTCATTTTTTGGTTGGATTTCATTGCCACATCAACAATGAATGACATTTACTGGCTGTAACTAGAAGATCCTTGGAACATTGTCAGTAAAACTTTTTGGAGGGGGACTACATTGATGTAGTACACATGTGGATATATAGAAGTAAATGTTACCTTTCTAAAAAAACAATGAATGACATTTATGCTCTTTAGTTTGTTTAGACTTGTCAGATATGCGTTCTATATGCACATTTTGGACGACCTAACAATAAGTTGGGAACTAAGATTAAGTATCTAAATAAAAAAATTGTCATGTTTAGGAGCCGTCTATGTATTCAGCCCAAATGGAAACAAGAACTCTGGCCAACTTCATGGGTTATTCAAGGATTTCTGAGTTAAGGAGTCTGAATTCAGTGCACATATATTAAATAATCTAGGTTTCTTGAAATTAAAGGAGCCTCTGAAGTTCACTGTAGGGGATCAAGTAAAATCATCATAGCTTGTACATGAAACAGGAAATGAATGCAGAAAAAGAAGTATATAATTCTAGTTTTTGTCATAGCAATTCAAGGTATGTTTCCTAATATTTTTGGGTTAATATACATTGATTTGTATAATATTTAGTTCTCCAAACATGAGATATGAAATTGAGATTCATGGGTTTTCCCCAAAACCCCCAATTGTGAATTTTAGGGTCTGAACCACTTAAAGTAGCTCAATGTCGAATGTAATCATAGAATTGAGATTAGAAAGCTATAGATAACTCGGAACTATGGAATCTTTAACCAACCTTGACTGAGGGTTGACTCTAACATTGACCAAGACACAATTTTAGAAGATGAGTTAGATAGGTGTATTTTGATGACATTAAACTATATATTGTGTAGATAGGAGACACTTTATTGAGATTGAGGATGGTAGCGGAACGTAGTAGGTATTGCTTAGTTCTGAGTCAAGGTAAGTAGAGACCTTAACCCCTGATTTATTGGTTCCCTAAACTAGTGTCTCAACTTGTTTTGATGTTCATAAATGATTCGAAAATGTGTTTTAACTGTCATGTATATGTGGGGGCGAACGTGTGATGGCGGTAAGATACTTTTGGAAAACCAATTGAGATTTACTACTTGTTTTATGCTGATCTTTGAATTGATATGAAACTGTATTAGTTCGTTTCCATACCAAATATGTTTTGCTGCGTGATGCATGCACATTTACATATGATTGACTAAAATGTGTGAGGTAACATTATATGTCTAGTCTTTATGGGATAATTATATAAACTTTTCATAATAATATTGTAGACAAATTACCTAAATTGACACCTAAACTTGCACCAGATGTTAAAGTACCCCCCCTTCTTTTGTTTTCCTGTTTTAACACCTCTGCTTATTGAAATCTATGTTGCTTGAACTCTTCGAAAATGTCAACGGGTATATGTCGGATCCTCCAAAAGTAATGCAATTTTGGAGAATTCAATCTGGTGCAACAAAATTTTTGGAGAGTACGAGCAACATAGGTTGAAATGGGTATCAATGGACTGCTCTAACCCTTAGTATAGCACATTGACTCCTCAAAAATGTCGACGGGTGCGTGTTGGATCCTCCAAAAGTAATGCATTTTGGGAGAATTCGACACTATGCAACAACATTTTTGGAGAGTCTGAGCAATATAGGTTGAAATGGGTACCAATGAACTCCTCTAACCCTTGAGTATAGCGCATTGTTCTCAATTGCTCTTACATATATGAGAGATCAATTTTGTTGTGTCATTAGCCTCACTCCACTCCTTTCTCTTCTACAACTCCCATATCTGCCAAAGCTCATGAGTTTCTTAAATTGACATAACATTTAGGCACCCTTCATCTTAAGGGACCATTTAGCTTGCTCTAATTTGAAACTTTTGACAATAATGAGATGCTTCTCCAACACCTATACTTACACACACATGTCGATACATTTACCGTGAGAAGAGTTTTGAGCTTCAAATTTGACCCATTTTCTATTAACTCTTCTTGTTGCTTTCTTTCTTGATCTAGAGAAATACCAATCCTAATGTTGGAAGAAAAATCTGAAATCTTCAAGGTCAACAATGGTGGAAGAAAAAGATGGATTGGTATTTAAGAAATGGGTATTGTAGTATTAGGAAGGTGTTTTCACGAAACCTAAGCTGTATAGCTGAGGCAAAGCAAGGTGAATTTTTGGTTGGTGCTGCCATGGCTGTTGGTCTGACTTACATGACAGCAAGATTGGGCGTGACAGCTGGCAACAAGTCTTGTTGAGAAGAAGAAAAAAACACAACGAAACTTACTGAACTTACAAAGAGGGGTCTCTAAAATTCAGCCCATTACCAATGTCACCACACAAAAGGGGGTGAGTGAAAATCTTTTATTCGTTTTCGGTGACCCCTTCATTTTTTCCAGAAGAGAGTTGGGTGGCATGGTGATTTACAAAGAGAGGAGGGAGATGAGGTGCATTGGCATCTATGGATGGTCAGATTACAGCACATAGGGTGCCCAACCCACCTGTTTGTACCCTAATATGAGACATGATCCAGTTCTGCATATGCATGAATGTTGATTGGTTGTGTATGATGCATCATGCGATTCATGTCAGTATTATATGACAGGTTTATATGCACTTGTATTGTCTCATGCATTCATGTTTCAGAAAGGCTTGTTGGGGGTAGTTAGAGATGGGGAATGGGTCGATGAGACTCATAAATCCACTTATATGTGTAGATACTATCATTAACACCACAGCAAATCCTTGAATTTCAATATTCCTGTTGACTATGCTGAGTGAGCTGTTGACAATTATCAGTAGAGGCTGTCATTAGTCATTTAGTTTTTTTTCCTTGTTTTGGGTTGTGTCCCACTATTCTTATGCTCAGTTTCAATCTAGATGTTGCTGACACGCTGGGGTATGTGACTTGTATACTTGGATATTTGATCATTTTGTGTCTTTAGTTTGTAGTTGATGACTCTGAATATTGCATGTCTTGAAATAGTTGATTGGGTGATTATAAGAATTAGTGGAATGCGCTCGTGTCACAGAGGAGTGTAAGAATTTCGTTTTCAAAATGAGTATGCTTTCTAGGTTACCCAAGTTTCATTGGGATTGTTAAAGTGGTTCAAATTTTCAAATTTCTACTTTTTGGTTCTTGGGCTAAATCCATGAATTTCAAAGTCAAGTCTCATGTTTTGAAGATTAAACCTTGGCAAAAATAATGTATATTAACCCAAAATAGTGTTAGGAACGATACCTTTAATTTATATGACCAAAACTTATCTTTTTCTTCTCTTCTTTCTCTTTCTTTATATTTGAGTGACCATATCATTCAAAAGCTCAAACTGTGAGCGAACACACTTTTATTTACTTAATTGTGCTTCAACAAGACATAACTAGAAAACAACTACCGAACAAAAAAGCCAAGTGCAATATACCAGGTAAATAACTGTCATTGCCTGAATAGCCTCTACATCCATCTTTATATTTCTATCGTTATATTGAACAATTGGTTCCACTTCATTTACAACTCACTGAAGAAGCTACACATTCTTTATCTACTAAACATCATGAGCAAACGTTATTTTCACATTCAAAGTGGAGAAAATGCTTTAGATTTGTGAAGGTTGTCGTCTTGCATATGCTTGGCTGTAATAAAGAATAAAATGGCAATCAACCATTGCTTGTGGGTTCGAATGTGGTGGGAAAGTGACAATATTGATCTGCTTGTTGTAGAGGATCTTGACTCATTGAGAAAAGTTGAGGCTTTCAGTGCTCCTCAGGAGTTGACCCTCTTACACAGTTTTGTACATTTCTGCATCTGGTGTTCCCTCTAAAGTTCTAATCATTTTCAATTTACGCAATCTTATAGAATGCTCTGATGTTCAAGTCCATGATTAAATGGCAGCGTGCAACTTTAGAAGTTGGTCTGCATTAAATCTAAGAAGTGGTCTGCACATCACTTCATGATGTGGCATTCCTAATGTGCGAGTAACAGAGATCAGTAGTTCCTTGTCCTTTGCTTCTTTTTGATGATTCTCAATTCCTCAGGCAAATATTAGTTGGTACTTGGGTAGTCGAAACATGTCTAAGATACCACATATAGAAATCTAGAATTTGACTAAAGATTAGTGAATGGTTGGACACTGACAGTTTCTATATTTTCTTTTTCTTATTGTATAATTAGCTGTTGCCAATTCTGCAATTGTGGAGCAAAAACATTCCCTATCGAATTTTCTAGTTGGTAGTTGAAAGAAATTGATTTTTCTGCTCTAATATGACCTAGTGATCTCTCAGATCTATAATGTGATTTGCCTTTGTTGTTTTTGCAACACAAGTCAAGGTGCCTGCAATGCCAGTTCTTTACATTTGTTTGACGGGCCTGTATTGCACATCATCAGTGAAAACATCAGATATACAGCTACAACTATTCTTATCAATTTGAGTGTTCCTTGCATTCATGTTTTGTGTGTTACTTCATCTTTTCACGTCCAAAGAGTTATACTTTAATCAAATCAAATGACTAGGCTCCTCTGGTTTCTGAAAACTTTCTTCCTCATGCGGCTGAGCTATTTGTGACTATAATCACATTGAACTGGTTGTAGCCGAAATTATTGTTTTTCTTGCTTCATTTTATATTTTTGCCTTTCTGTTCTATAATATTCTTCTGTATGTTATCTGTTACCAGGAGCTTTATATAGAATGAGCTTCATCGACCAAGTAAATTTTATATTTGTTTCATTTAGTAAGCTAGACTTGAATGTTTATGCACATCATTTTTCACTGTGTAGGTATGTTGCAGTTGGAAATGAACCTTACTTGACAACTTACAATGGCACTTACCTTCGAACAACTCTTCCTGCTATGCAAAATATCCAAACTGCACTCATAAAAGCTGGCCTCGGTAGTCAAGTAAAGGTTACTTGTCCTCTCAATGCAGATGTTTATGAGAGCTCCAACACTTTCCCATCAGGTGGTGATTTTCGAGCTCAGATCCATGGCTATGTAAGCCAACTTGTCAAGTTCTTAAGCGACAATGGTTGTCCTTTTACAATCAATATCTATCCATTTATAAGTCTTTATATTGACCCCAACTTCCCAGTTGAATATGCATTCTTTGATGGAAATGCAACACCTCTAAATGATGGTGGGACAATCTACACCAACATGTTTGATGCAAATCACGACACTCTTGTGTGGGCTTTACAGAAGAATGGGTTTGGGAACGTCCCTATAATTATTGGAGAAATTGGTTGGCCCACTGATGGTGACCGCAATGCTAATGCACAACTTGCACAGCGATTCAACCAGGGATTCATGCAGCATATATCCGGAGGAAAAGGCACCCCTATGAGGCCTGGGCCTGTTGATGCCTATCTGTTTAGTTTGATTGATGAGGATGCTAAGAGTATCCAACCTGGAAATTTTGAACGTCACTGGGGAATACTTACATATGATGGACTACCCAAATACTCACTAAATCTTGGCACCACCAATTCAGGGACCTTAGTTCCAGCTAGAAATGTGAAGTATCTGGAGAGGAAGTGGTGTGTGTTAAAGCCGAATGCTAAGCTTGATGACCCCCAGATTGCACCTAGCATGAGCTATGCTTGTGGACTTGCTGACTGCACGAGCCTTGGATATCAGACATCTTGTGGAGGTTTGGATGCACGAGGAAATATTTCATATGCATTCAACAGCTACTACCAGATAAACAATCAGCTTGATGATGCTTGCAGGTTCTCTGGCCTCGCAACTGTCACAAAGTCAGATCCATCAACTGGTACTTGTCGATTTGGGCTCATGATAGAACCATACTACGGAGGTGCTCAACAAAAACATGGCTATACTAAGACGGCATTGGCTCTCATCCTGTTTCTGTGGACAATTGTGTAACAACTTCTCTTTTTTGGGCTATTTAGTTCGATTGTTGACCCTGCTATGTAGCATCACCAAATTAACATATTTTTTTTCTTACGGTTGACAGCAAACATTGATATTCATTCGGAACTTTGGATGGTGAAATTAATGTTTGCTTCTGATTTTGAACGTGATGAGTTACATGCAGGGATGAAGACCTTGGTGTTCCTAATTGTTTTATCTCCTTTGGTTGTCTATTTGGTATGTGACCGGAAACATTATCAGGAATACAAGACATTTTTTGAAATATATATATATATGTGTGTGTGTATATATATATATATATATATATATAGTAAAATGTTTTCTAGTACATTTGATTGGTTAGTGTAAATTATTCTTAATAGAGTCTCTTCATAATAATGCTTCTTTTTAATCACTGAGAGATTCCCTATGTCGTAGCTATGCATGGTTCGTAATTCAGTGGATAACCTGTGATGTGCCCCTAGACTTGCCCCCTGGGGGGGGGGGGGGGGCGAATGAATAGCCTTTTGATATAACTTTGAGAGATTGATGATAATATCCAACTGATGGTTGGAGTTGTGATATGATCAACAAGTTACGAGTTGAGATAGCGGTGAAGAAAAATGATTTTACCCCCTCTTTTGTAGGAAAGTATTTTCTCGCATCGAAAAATGACTTCTTTTCTGAGTGAACACATGTAATAAATCTTGTTATCTGTTTTCGACTCTCAAGAATTGTGTACATAATAAATCTTTCATAGGGTTGATCAACAAACTCCTGGGATTATGATTATAATTGAATGAGCTAGTCAATATTTCTTAGAGCTTTTCAAATAGCATTTTTGCACATTAGAACTGAACCAAAAGAGGAAATTTGTCAAACATGATTACAGTCTTGATCCTTTCTTTCTTGGCCTCCGTATAATATACCAATTCATGCCAAATGACTTAAGTACATTAATTACCTGAAATCTGTCCTTTTTCGATCCATTTGCAACTATTCCACTGTTTAATTAGTCATATGTTAGGTTAAATTTGTACATTTGTTCTATAAAACTAGTGTATTTGGCCGCGCTTCGCGTGGTTATGAAAAGAATTAAAATAAAGTTACATACTAATATCCGTAATTACTTTAATAAAAGGAATTTTTTTACTAATCACACAATTTCATAGAAGAGAAGATATGAAAAATATTTAGGTTAAATATGAAATTCATTAAGAAATCAATATATGTGACTTCTGAAAGTTAAATATTAAAAATAAATTTTATAGAGAAAAAGAGAAGGTAATATTAGAACTTCTCGAATGTAAACTTGAGATGTGATCATCTTTTTCTTTTTTATTTGAGATCTTTTTTAGTCTAATTTATCTATATTTATGTAAACTTGAAATCTGATCGTTCTTTTCTACTTCTTTGTAATCTTTTTAATTATATTCTTAGTATAATTTTTTGACAATGTGTAAACTCAGATTGCCATTAATAGTTATTATCCATGACTACATCGTTAACCAACACTATTTTTAATCATTATCCACAATTGCTATTACATTGTCATCACCCAAGTATCACATATTTTAATTATTTTTATTGTACAATATTAGATTAATTTAATATTTGATTAATAACTTTTTAATAATTAAATTTTAAATAAAAATAAGTTTAGATATTTAAATGATGAAAAATAACAATCTTAATTAGTTATTTTCCATATCTTAATATATTATTATTATTATATTTAGGTTCAGATATCCAATTACTTTTTGGGACAATTTATATTGGGGAAACCAAAGAATGTAAGAAAATACATTTAAATTTAAAAATAAACATAAAAGAGAACAAAAGAGAGAATTAACTATGCAAAAAAGATTTTAAAAAATGACACATACAAATTCCTATTTCTTTTATATTTGCTTGGCTTAAACACAAATATATTAAAAAGTATATTTCATATTTTAAATAAATATTACATTCAATATAATAAGTTCCTAACAATAACGAGTCACAATAATTAAGAGGATTAAGAATGTGGCTTGGGACTTGTTTGTAACATAATAGGAGTAATATTTGTACATTATTACACTAATAAAGAACATTAATTATAGAAAATGAAAAGACAATCAAATTAGAGTTATTGAGACAAATATTTTATTATAAGTAAATAGGAAGCAAGGAAACCAATTGTATTTTTAAAATTATAAATTAATTGCAATTTTGAAATAACTTGAGAACTCCTGGAAAACAACAAAAATGAAAAATATAAAGATTGCAACTTGACTTATTAATAAACACCTTGAAATCTCCTAAAAAACAACAAAAATGAAAAATTTAAAGACTGCAATTTTACACATTAATAGATAATTTATTTTTAATAAAACCAACTGTATTTTTAAAATTATAAATTAACTTTATATTCTCATGTTCTATCATTTTTGTTAATAAAAATTGCTCCACCAGACTATGGAAGCATATCTACGTATTTCTTTAAGTAGCATATCGATATCCATTGACTCATTCCTGCTTCTATGTTTTAAAATATTATAGCCCACAAACACAATAAACTAATATTATCAGCAAAAAAGTGAGATGAATTTACCTGAACAAATAAATTTTTTGAAGATTTTTATCAATATAATATAATCAAATTATCTAAGAATTACATACAGGTCTAAAAAATATAATTAAATAACTTTTTTAAAAAAAACTTAGGATTTATATATTCACGAACACAAATAAATAATATTAAATGTATGATTTTAACAAAGAAAGAATTGTAATTACATTAGACATATCAAATTTTTTTACCTTGTAAAATCAAATTATGCAAGAATGTCTAACCATTTTCATTATAGATATATCTCCTATAATTTGCAAAATATGATAAAATAAATTAAAAAATTATCTAGCAAAAAAAAAAAAAAAACATAAAGAAAAAGGAGAAAATTACATTTAATCATAAGTCCTCCTACACATATAATCATTTTTGACAAAACATAAATAATCCAAAAGGAAATAATATAATAGAAACATTACTTCTTAAGCACCTAAAAAAAAAAAAAGAATAATCAATTTATATAGCTCAAAATCCATTAATCTCCATCTCTGGATGATTTCATTTCATCCTATATACAAGAGTCTAGAAAAATAATAACAAATTATTAGTCCTAAAATGAATCTCCATTTTTAGGGTTATAAATAGATCATAAAGATAACAAACCAAAATAATGTATCCAGAAGAAACAAAAATATGCTTTGACATATCAGCCTTAGTTGCTAATTAAAAGTAATGTATGAAATCATATTTGGAAAAGATAATGCACCTCAAAGCTTAAAAATATTGTTACATGTCTGCCACTAATTCTCTAACCGAAGATGACTACAAAATATCACACAATTTTAGTGTGATTTTATAGTGTTAATATAACATTCTACATTAAATAATTAGAGGCTATGAATATGAAAGGCTTGAGAGGTTATGAATATGAAATGTTTGGGAGTTATGAATATTATTAATACTAATTAAAGAATAGAATTTGTATAGTTGAAGAGGTATAAGTTAAGAAGATGATCTTGCAAGAATATGAATATTATTAATACTAATTTAAGAATAGAATTTACGTAGTTAAAGAGGTATAAGTTAAGAAGATGATTTTGCAAGGAAAAAAAAATTGAAAGAAATACGAAAAAATGTAAAAAAAAAAAAAAAGGAAATAAATATGAATGGAGGCCATAGAGAGGTGCCACATCACATTCTCTATGTTCCTCCTTTATATATATATATATATATATATATATATAGATTCAATGTTTTATATTGGGATAGTCCAATTATAACACATTTCTTCGTAAAAGAACAAAGAACATAAATATGAATTAATTAATGGTAAGATGTATTTAAGTGATATATCACAGAGACCAAAATCAGGATTTACCAATACACTATAGGGACCACAAGTGCTATTCACCCTAAACTTATGAGTTTGAGTTCGAAATTTTACTATCATTCATTTAATTTGCAAGGTTCAACATTAATTATTTAATTCTAGGTCAAACACATTTAAAGATCCTTAAATTGGTTCCTAAATTTTATTTTGGAACTCCAACTCAACTTTAACCCTTCAACTCCAATTTTTATGTTCCATTTAGGCACTCCATTCCAAAGAATCAATAAAGTGGGATGTGTGTAGTTCACAGGCCATGACATGTCACAAAAATCAATTAAAAACACATACCCAACTCCTCTAACTTGCCTCCATTTTTCATTTAGACTCTCTATCTTAGTCTTGTTCCATTTTAACCCTTCAACTCTATTTTATATACCATTTAAACACAAATACTAATTTTATGATTTATTCATTTTTTATTTATGTTCTTCATTTCCACTTTTTCATTTAAAAAAACAACGTCATATCTTCTTTTATTTAAAAAATTGACGGATGAACATTATTTTTTTTTAAATATTTTTTTTTAGAGTTACTCTACATTATTGTGTGAAAAAGTAACCAAAAAAAGTGAGTCGATTTTCTTTTTTAAATAATTAATTAAATTAAATCATACCACATATTTTTTTTTCTTTTCTAGTCTATTTGGATTTAACTCAAATACCAACTTTCTAATTTTTCATTCAAATACAATAGTCTCAAACATAAGAGAAAGACATAAAAGAGATAGGGTGATCCAATGCTCGAACACAATGAGTACTCACCAAAGCTTCACTTCATAATCCTCTAGGAACCTAGCCACAAGTGTGTGAATCGGGACCGACGGACCCTACATTTGATAAGAATATAGGCAAGATTATGCGTTAGTACAATCAAGTACTAAATGTGATGGCTAGCATAAACAACATAACATCAGTGCTAGTCAACATAAGACATAAGGCATAATCATAATCAATACATAATAAGCATCATAATGAAAGAGGAATTCTCCCTTAAGTAACCTCACTTATCCTTATCCAAGACTTAGGTCATCCGACTCTAGTCAAGCTCTCATCAAGGAGGCATATCTAGCGACACTCCAAGTCAATCAACTTCATGACATAATCTCATTAGTCATACTTACTTTTGAAGACATGGGGATTTGCCTCAATGCTTAGTTCATAAAGGCTAACGGGCATTCGACTCTTGCCTTACTTACTTTTAGATTGCGTGTACTCGCCTCCACAATCTCATCATATGATGTGGGTACTCGCCTCCATATCATTTCATAAGGAGCATGGGTACTTGCCTTCATGTCCATTCATCATAGTAAGAACGTGGGGACTCACCACTTGTTCAATACTAAGGAGTGTGGGGAATCCCCTCATATCCTTACATATGGAGGTCAAGGTTAATCGCATCTAGCCTCATCATTCATTAAGCATTTTGGTCTAGATTCATTTTAGGTGAGAAATCCTTTCAACCTAGAATCATTCATGTGAGTAAACCTTACACATTCATTCAATCATGCTTAGCAATTCAATATGGGAAGTATCTCTTCCAAATCATAACATCAATCAATCAATAATTTATAATCTAGGCTTTACTCTCAAAGTACTACATCTCATGATCATCATCTATGCTTTACTTTCAAGCAATTAACATCATATTCATCATATATGCATCCATCTAAAGCAATTCTAGTCATAAATCATCAATCCTATAAGGAGATATCTAACCCATAGAGTTTTCCTCACATGACATCAAACTCAACATATCAATTCAACCCTAAAATCATAGGATAGGCATGGGTACATGTAATTCCATCCTAAATACATGCAATATTATCAATTCAATTATAAACAATCATAATCCATTCAACTGGATCAACATTCATCATAACCCACAATAATGGAAGAAACCCTAACTAGAATTGGGGAAATTCTTTTTCAAATTGTGGAATTCTAGGGGACTCCATGGGAGGAAGAATCCAATGGATGAAAAACCAGCATACCTTAGTCAAATAGCCCACAAAAGTTTACAAATTGGGAGACTTGATCTTGACCTACCTTCAATCTTCTTCTTCTACTTGAGAGGATTTGGGTTTTCTTTTGTGATTTGAGAGGATGACTTAATTGAGGGATTTTGGGGGTTAAAAAAATACTTATATAGGTGGTCTAGGTCTAGGCAAAATGGCACCACTTCAATTTAATTAAAGCTGGAAAAGACCCTTAAGTCCCTAAAATAATTTCCTTGACTTGACCCACGAGACCATGACCCACGGACCGTGGATGGACCCATGGACCGTGGATGGACCCACGGACCGTGGATGGACCCACGGCCCGTATTGGTCAGGCATGGTTTGTGTTCTGGGACTTGGTTTCGAGGACCTTAACCTATGACTCCCTAACCACGGACCATGGACCCATCCACAGGGCATGGGTCCTGGCCATGGTTCATTGCCTAGAAATAGTGCCTCAGTCGCCCATCCACAAGGCGTGGTTGGCCCTCGTGGGTGACACATGTAGGTTCTGCAATTTGGCTAGTTTTCCCTCTTTAGGCTAACAGGTGTTACAATATCTCCCCCTTGGGATCATTCATCCTCGAATGAGATTCTAAGAACATTTCTAAACGAAAAGACTTAAAACTAGCAGCCCATCATGCATGCAACATATCTAAATGCACATAACTATGAAGGAAACCTTAACTCCAAACTCCACATACCCAATGCACTATACGGGAGTAGGAACTACATCTAACAACCCAATATGCATGAAATTTTAGATTCTTACACTTAAGGAGGAACTGCCTTCTCCAACTCAAAAACATTGCTCAACACAATCTCATGGAGCTCATATGCAATTCAATCTCAAAAAGTATAATTTCAAGGAGGGGATCTCCACTCCAAGTCTAGGCATGTTCTACAACTCATCTCATGAAGGCTATAAGCAACTAATACCCAATACTCAACAACATGGCGAAAACAATGCACATAAGCCATTTCTTTCAAGACTTAAGTAATTCATGAACATGCATAATAATAGGGAAATAATGGAAACACATAAAACACACATGACTTCAAACATAAGCAAACCAATAGGAAATCACTACCTCAAGCTAGAATAGGAGGAATAAGGTGAGGATAGCGGGACTTCATATCGGCCTCGGCCTCCAAAGTAGCACCCTCAACTATGTGGTTTCTCCATAAAACCTTCACGAAAGCTATTTCCTTGTTCCTCAATCTCTTAACTTGCCGGTCTAGAATCTTAACTGAAACTTCTTCAAGAGATTCTTTCATCAACTCCCAACCCTTCAAGGGAAACTATGGATGTTGGATCTCCAACATAATTCTTAAGCACAAAGATATTGAAAATTGGATGCACCATTGCCAAATCATTTGGAAAATCAAGTTCATATGCAACCTTACCAACACGTCTCAAGATTTGATACAGGCCCACGTATCGAGGACTAAGCTTTTCCTTCTTGCCAAATCTCATCACACCCTTCATTGGTGAGATTTTCAAATAGACCCAATCACTAACCTCAAACTCTAGGTCTCTTCTTCTATCATCGGCATAGGACTTTTGTCGGCTTTGGGCAGTTCTCAACCTCTCTCTAATGAGCCAAACTTTCTCCATAGCCGCAAGAACTAATTCAGGTCCAATCAAAGCAACTTGACCAACTTCAAACCACCCTATAGGTGATATATGATAAATCCACGTTTGGGACTCATTTGGGGCTTTATTTTTATAAATTTAGTGTCCTCAAATGCATATTTTGTCTCAATAGCTGATGAAGACACCTTGAGTTTCAGGTATTTGGAGTTAAAGACAAAGCATGGATGCTATTGGGCAGAAAGGAACAAAGAAAGCTTAAGGAATGAAGAAAAGAAGACTTGATGATTGATGATGTCATTCGGTGAATTGCCAATATCATTCAGCGAATTGCCAAATCACCAAGATACCACTTAAAGTTACAGAATGTTGGAGCTAAAATGGGGGCAAATTTGGCGAGCAACAACCATATTCGGCGTATCACTGATTAAATTAGCGCGAAGGACAACCAGGTCGCCAAAAGTATAAAAGAAGATACAAGCAAGTGCAGATGGGTGAGATGGAAGGATAATGGGCGAATCGCGGAGTCATTCGGCGATCCCAACTTAGATCGCCTAAAGTCACAGTAGCCAGACCAAGTAAAAGTGAAAAATGAAGGTGAGATGAAGAGCAATCAGCGATTCCCCGATCCATCAGCGATACCCGACTTACTTCGCCGAGTAGTCCTGAGCAGTGACATTTCAGACTTGTTTAAATTAGTTTTGGCTAGAGAGAGAAATTCCTTCAAAAAGTGAGGAAAGAATTATTCAGAGAGAAAACACTACTAAAGGGTTTGGTGAGAAATTTTAGCATGATTTTGAGAGAAATTTTGTAAGAGAGAAGATTATCAATTGAATTTCATCTATTATTCTTATTTTGTACCCAACTATGGGAGTGATAATTAGTTTTGATCTTTTTATTTTTGAGATGAGTTGCTAAAACCCTTTACTTGGGGTTTTGATTATGAAGACAATTGTTGAATTTACTTAGTAGGTGTTTGTTAATTACGAAGAATGGTGCTAATTTGAAATGGGTCTAAGTTGTTGTGTTTTGAGATTGAATTGCATTAGTTCATGTGTCAATTTCAGTGTTGTGCACTTTCTCGAATGAGAGGTGTGGAACCAAGGTGGCAATCTTAGCGTCCTTAGTAGTGGGTTTCCTTAGTTTCATCTTGAGAGAGTGAAATAAGTAACCCTTCCTTCGTATCTAGCTCGAGAGAGTGGATTTGATGAGGGTAAAGAGCTTGGTTTTATTCGATTAGTGTTGAAGTTAGAGAGAATTCAACATAGAAAAGGTAATTGTTTGAGAGAAAGTTACTTTATATATAGTTCGACCTACCCACAACGAATTATCCCATTATGAGCAGTAATGTTTACCCATTTCGTTGAGATTCAATAATTGGCTAATCAATTGCCCAAGTTTTACTCTAATATTTGATTGCTTATGTTGAAGTGTAAGTTAGGATTGGTAGTAAAAACCTAAAATTTGAGATTTGAATATTAATTGTGCAATAAATTGTTTGATTGAAGAGATTGTTAGTGTACTTTTATTGAGTTCGAAGGAAGTACTACTCCTTGTGGGATCGACCCCAACTCACGTAGTTGGGTTATAATACTGAAGAATAATCGTTGGCATTTAGTATTGTATGAAATACCACTTGATACGTAAATCAATCTTACACCTCCTACCATAAAGGGCTTCAAAGGGGGCCATACCAATACTAGAATTGTAGTTATTATTATAAGCGAACACTATTAACGGTAAGTGATCATCCCAACATCCCTTGAAATCGATGACAAATGCTCTCAACATATCCTCTAAAGTTTGGATTGTTCGCTCCGCTTGCCCATTGGTTTGTTGGTGAAAAGCTGTGCAAAGCTTAACCTTAGTGTTATGTCCCTTTTGAAATGACTTCCAAAACTAAGAAGTAAACTGAGTACCTCTATTGGGGATAATGGACAAGGGCACACCATGTAATCTTACCATTTCTGTCAAATACAACTTGGCATAATCTTCTGCCGAATAAGAAACCTTGACGGGAATGAAATGTGCCAAGTTTTTCATTCGATCAACAACCACCCAAATAGAATTATGTTGACGTCGGGTGTGAGGCAAACCAACTATAAAGTCCATATTTATATCTTCCCACTTCCAAGTGGGAATGCTAATATCTTGAGCTAAACCTCCCAGTTTTTGATGTTCAACCTTTACTTGTTGACAATTCGGACATTTGGCCACAAACACTGCCATATCTTTTTTCATCCCATTCCACCAATAGACTTCCCGTAAAACACGATACATCTTGGTGGCTCCTGAGTGAATAGATTGCTGATAACTACGGGCTTTTGTTAAAATCTGTTCCCTTAGTTCATCAACATTTGAAACACATAAATGGCCTTGGTATCCAAGTAGCCCATCTCCCCCTTGGGAGAAAGCCTCAATAGGCTTCTTGAATACCGCTTCCTTCAATTCCACGGAAGTCAGATCAAGACATTGTTTAGCTTTCACATCATTTACAAAAGATGATTCAGAACCATTATGGATCATGACACCACCTTCAGCGGAGTCTATCAATCGAACACCCAATCGGACCAATCTATGCACATCTCGTGCCAACTCTTTTCTATCATCCTAAACATGTATAACACTACCCATGGAAAACCTACTAAGAGCATCCGCTACTACATTTGCCTTTTCGGGGTGATAAAGAACACTCATATCATAGTCCTTCAATAATTCCAACCACCTTCTTTGGCGAAGATTTATATCTTTTTGGGTAAACACATATTGTAAGCTTTTATGGTCGGTGAAAACATCCACATGGACCCCATACAAATAATGCCTTCAAATCTTTAAGGCAAATACCACTGTCGCTAATTCAAGGTCATGGGTAGGATAGTTCTTTTCATGAACTTTTAGTTTCCTTGGAGCATAGGCAATCACCTTACCGTTTTGCATAAGCACATATCCTACCACTCTAGAGGTGTCACAATATACCACAAATCCATCTGTTCCTTCCGGTAGGGTCAAAACCAGAGCAGAAGTAAGTCTATCTTTTAACTCTTGGAAGCTATTCTCACAAACATCTGACTATATAAACTTGACCTTCTTTTGAGTCAAAGCCGTCAATGGAGAATCAATGAAGGAAAACCCTTCAAAAAACCTTCTATAATAACCAACCAAACCTAAGAAGCTTCTAATAACTGTCAGTGATAGAGGTCTAGGCCAACTCTTGACCGCATCCGTCTTAATTGGATCTACCTCAATACCCTTATTTGAAACGATATGGCCTAAGAAAGCCAAAGACCTTAGCCAAAATTCATATTTGCTAAACTTCGCATAAAGTTGTTGGTCCTTTAGAATTTTCAATACAATATTCAAATGACCAATATGGTCATTCTCACTTGTTGAATAGATCAAAATATCATTGATAAACACAATCACGAACAAATCAAGGTATTGTCTAAACACCCTATTCATAAAGTCCATAAAGGTCTCCGGAGCATTAGTCAACCCAAAGGACATAACCAGCAACTCATAATGACTATATTGGGTTCTAAAAGCCATTTTTCAGAATATCTTCTTCTTTCACCCTCAATTGGTGATAACCGGATCAGAGATCAATTTTAGAGAAATAACTTGCCCCTTGAAGTTGATCAAATAAATCATCTATTCTCAGAAGTGGATACTTATTCTTGATGGTCACCTTATTAAATTGCCGATAGTCAATACACATACGAAGGACCCATCTTTCTTTTTTAACAAACAATATCAGAGCATCCCACACAGAGATACTCGGTCGGATGAAACCCTTATCCAATAGATCCTTCAACTATTCTTTCAACTCCTTAAGTTCCATATGAGCCATTCTATAAGGATGAATAGAGATAGGTTGGGTATCGGGGAGGAGGTAAATCCCAAAATCTATTTCCCTTTCAGGAGGAATATCGGGCAAATAATCAAGAAAAACTTCTAGAAACTCTTTTACCATCGGGACCAACTCATAAATAGGAGTTCAGACTCCACTTCCCTCACCCTTACTATATGGTAGACACAACCCTTCGAAATCATTTTCCTAGCTTTTAGGTAAGAAACAAATTGACCTCTAGGCATAGAATTTTCCCCCTTCCATTCAAGGATAGGCTCATTTGAAAACTGAAATTTGACCACTCTAGTCCTACAATCAATAGAGGCATAGCAAGAATGAAACCAAATCCATGCCCAAATTAACATCGAAGTCAATCATATCAAGTTCCACCAAATCTATTAGAGTGAATCTATGGGATAAGGAAATGGTTCACCTCCTATAGACTCTCTTAGCCATCATAGAATCACCCACGGGGGTAGAAACAGATAAAGGTTCTAACAACACTTCGGGGAGCACATCAAAACTCATAGCTATATAAGGGGTCATAAAGGACAAAGTTGCCCCTGGATCAAGCAAAGCATACACATCCACATGAAATACTTTTAACATACTAGTCACAACGTCCAGGGAGCTCTCTTGGTCATCTCTAGTTTGAAGAGCATAGAAACGGTTTTGCTTAGGAGCATTTCCACTTGAGCCACTTGAACTAGATGAAGGGTAGGGTTGAGCCCTACGACGAGTGTCTCCATCATTTTTAGTAACCAAAGTGCAATCCCTTATTTTATGATCCATATTTACACACCCAAAACAAGCATTAGAGCCCGCTAAACACTTCCCTTCACGATTTCTCCCACATTTAGCACAAGTAGGAATCAGAGGCCTATTAGCATCTCCTTGCAGTTTTGGGTTAAACACCCTCTCATTCCTTGGCCTCAGAGGAGCACTTGTAGAACCTTGCCCGGAGAACTTTTGCTAGAACCTAGAATGACCCTGTCCACCAAACCTAGCATGAGAATAGTTTCCATCATCCACTCTAGCCCTTTTTACCTCTCTAGATCTATCCTTGAGCTTTTCTTCCTCAATTTATTGAGCATGCACCATAAGGCGAGAAATGTCCATGTCATGGACAAGTATAGTGGTGCGGTACTCTTTGACAACCAAGTCGGACACTCCCGACACAAACTTACTCATATTGGCCCTACAATCCGCCACAATGGAAGAAGCATACTTGGATAGTTGAGTGAATCTCAAAACGTATTCCCTTACACTCATATTTCCTTGCCTAAGGTTGATGAACTCAAGTACCTTGGACTCTCTCATCTCTAGAGGGAAGAATCAATCAAGAAAAGCACTTTTGAACCTTTCCCATTCTATGGGATCCGCTTTCACCAACCTTGCCTCTATACACTAATTAACCAAATATGAGCAACCTCTTTTAGTTGGTAAGCGGCTTACTCTGCCTTCTCTACCAAAGTCACACCCATGGTAGCAAGCACCTTATAGACCTCGTCAATAAACTCTTGAGGGTCTTCCTTAAGTTTGGAACCATAAAATTCGGGCAGGTTCATTCTTGTGAAATCTCTCACTCTTGCCGCGCCGTCCCCACACTAGGGTTCACGGGGGCTACCACCTCTCTGTTAGCTTTGAGCCAATACTTGGAACACCGGGTCAATCGGAGCATGAAGAGAAGCTTAGGGAGGAACCTCTTGCTTAATATTGCCTTCCTCCAACCTTCTAGCATTAGGCTTTCTAGTAGTCAGTTCCTGAAAACCATCGAGCATGGGTTAGGAGAAAGACTTATAGAGTTAAACTCCATGGAACGACTTGGAGAAGTGAAGAAGTGAAATTTCCTGAACATCTAATAGCATCCCATTCATAAGTGTGGCCCGCTTCACACTTATGAACAATCTTCTATTATACATTGTTTGAGACATCTTAGAACCATTCTAAATCTTGTGCTCTAATTACTAAGTTTGTCAGGACCTAGGGGTACCCCCTAGATCTAACAAGGTGTATAAGACCCCGAGAGGCCTCATACAAGCCACTTAGCATATCATAACATAAAGTAATAGAAATGAGCAGGAATTTAAAAATTTTCAATACAATCAAACTCTTTTATAAAAGCAAGTGGAAGTTTAACATGACATTGTCTCAAACCATCTAAACATAAGAAAAATAGAAATCTTGGGAGGCAACCCATACAATAGTCTCAAACATAAGAAAAAGACATAAAATAGATAGGGAGATCCAATCCTCAAACACAACGAGGACTCATCAAAGCTTCACTTCACAATCCTCTAGGAACTTAGCCACAAATATGTGAATCAGGAACGCTGGACCCTACATTTGATAAGAATGTAGGCAAGAGTATGCGTTACTACAATCAAGTACTAAATATGATGGCTAGCATAAACAACATAAATGTTAGTCAACATAAGACATAAGGCATAATCATAATCAATACATAATAAGCATCATAATGAAAGAGGAATACTCCCTTAAGTAACCTCACTTATCTAGCAACACTCCAAGTAAATCAACTTCATAACATAATCTCATTAGTCATACTTTCTTTTGAAGGCATGGGGATTCGCCTCAATGCCTAGTTCATAATGGCTAATGTGTGCTCGCATCTTACCTTACTTACTTTTAGATTGCAGATACTTGCCTCAACAATCTCATCATATGATGCGGGTACTCGCCTCCACATCATTTTATAAGGAGCATGGGTACTCGCCTAGCCTCCATGTCCATTTATCATAGTAAGAATATGGGGACTAACCTCTTGTTCAATTCTAAGGAGTATGGGGAATCCCCTCATATCCATGCATGTGGAGGTCAAGGGTAATCACTTTTAGCCTCATCATTCATTAAGCATTTCGATCTAGATTTGTTTTAGGTGAGCAATCCTTTCAACCTAGAATCATTCATGTGAGTAAACCTTTCACATTCATGCAATCATGCTTAACAATTCAATATGGGAAGTATCTCTTCCAAATCATAACATCAATCAATCAATCAATAATTCATAATCTAGGCTTTACTCTCAAAGCACTACATCTCATGATCATCATCTATGCTTTAGTTTCAAGAAATTAACATCATATTCATCATATATGCTTCCATGAAAAGCAATTCTAGTCATAAATCATCAATCCTATATGGAGATATCTAGCCCATAGAGTTTCCCTCACATGGCATCAAACCCAATATATCAATTCAACCCTAAAATCATAGGATATGCATGGGTACATGTAATTCCATCCTAAATACATGAAATTCTATTAATTCAATCATAAACAATAATAATTCACTCAATTGGATCAACATTCATAATAACCCACAATAATGGAAGAAACCCTATCTAGAATTGGAGAAATTCTTCTTCAAATTGTGGAATTCTAGGGGACTCTATGGGAGGATGAATCCCATAGATGAAAATCCATCATACCTTAGTCAAATAGCCCATAAAAGCTTGCAAATTAGGAGACTTGATCTTGACCTAGCTTCAATCTTCTTCTTCTTCTATTTCTTCTACCTTCTAGAGAGAATATTTGAGAGATGATTCGGGTTTTCTTTTGTGATTTGAGAGGGAGACTTAATTGGGGGATTTTAGGGGTTAAAAATACTTATATAGGTGGTCTAGGTCAAGGAAAAATGACACTACTTCAATTTAAATAAAATTGGAAAATACCCTTAAGTCTGTAAAATAATTTCTGTGACTTAACCCACGAGACCATGACCCACGGACCATGGATGGATCCACGGACCGTCCTGGTTAGGCGTGGTTTATGTTTTGGGACTTGCTTTCGAGGACCTTGACCTACGACTCCCTAACCACAGACCGTGAACCCATCCATGGGGCGTGGGTCCTGGCCGTGGTTCATTGCCCAAAAATAGTGCCTCAGGTTCCCATCCACGAAGCCCTTCCATGAGGTGTGGGTCCAACCACAGAGCCTGGTTGGCCCTCGTGGGTGATACATGTTGGTTCTGGAATTTCGCTAGTTTTCCCTCTTTAGGCTATGGGGTGTTACACCCGGTGTCTCCTACACCAAAAAGGGTTGTCCTACTTGCCAAGGTGGAACTAAAAACATTATAGCTTACGTGGATCCACTAGTTAATCAACCTATAAGGGCACATAGTTATAGGATAAGGAGATTGCTACTAGAAACCTAGGCTCTACTGACGTGAGGGCTTCCATCACATAATATTACTTTGGAAACCCAGGCTCTACTGACGTGAGAGCTTCTATCTGATATTCAATATCGACTCGATGCTAAGCATAAAGCCCACCGAATAGTTATTAAGTCTTGACTTATCTCATAATCCATGGAAAGGTGCCCTTGAACAACCAAACCAAGTTAGTTCATTAAGATATCTCCTTAGACCATGCATGAGAAACCATTCACCATCCATGATATTTAATAATAACATTTAATCTTTGATTCAATTAGGTGAGAAAGCCTTTCAATCGAAGAATTCTTATTATGTGAGAAAACCTTTCACATCATGCTATTATGTGTTTATGAGAAAAATCTTTCAATAACACATCATAATCATTAGTGATACTTTACTCTCAAAGCATCCTTAAATCATTTGCATAGAGTTCATAAATACATGCATAATTCCATGATTTTCCCTTCAAAGGTCAAAACCCACTTTCAATAATCAATAATCATTTTTTAGAAAACATGGGTTAGATATTGATTTCATCATAAATTCATGTAAATCTTATCATTGCATGCTTAATTTCATAAAACTCTTCCGTCATAATCAAAGTCCCACATCACATGATCATGACTTGAAAACATGGGGATTACGTGGGTTCATGGGGAAATAATCATAAAACCATAGTATTTCATCAATTCATGCATAAGAGATCATAATTTAATAATTTAAATCAACATTAAATAGAATCCATGATAATTGAAGAAATCTAATCTTTGAAATTAAGGAATTTCAGAACTCCATGGATGGAAGGAATCCATGGATGAAAACTATCATACCTTGAGTCCAAAAGCTAGCTTCAATAGAGGAATCGGAACCTTAGCTTGAAACCATAGGAAAATCATTCTTCTTCTTCTTCTTCCTCAAGTTTCTAGAGAGAGATTATTTGGAGAAGAATTTGGTTTTTCTTTTGTGAAATTGGAAGAATGAAGTGAATGGGTTAATTTGGGGGTTGATAAAACTTATATAAGGGTTCTAAATATAGGCAAAATGACATAGTATAGTTATTAATATAATTAGGAAAAGACCCATCTGCCTCTTAAAATAACTGCTAGGTTACCATCCACGGACCCTGGTCGACGGATTGTGGTCTGACCTATGGTCTGTCCTGGTTAACCGTTGTTGGTCATCAGAAACTAATTTTTGGGCCCTCAAACCACGAGCACTGACCACAGACCGTGGTCTGACCAATGGTCCGTTGGTTCAGGACGTGGTCTCGAGCCTTATGGGACTATTTTGGGCAGTCATCCATGGACCACACCTACGGTCCATGGTCCCTTCAGCGGGCCGTGGGTGGCCGACATGGTTGGCACCTGCAACATCTGGAAACTTTCTATTTGGCCTATTTCGAATATGGGGTGTTACAATATGTCTCCCTTGGGATCATTCGTCCACGAATGAGATTCAAACTAGTTCTAAAAGAGTAGGAGAGGAACTAACAACCCAACCTACGTTGCAGTGCATACAACCAAGGTGGAACTATCAACTCCAAGGTAGGACGTTCTCAAGACATCACAAGAGGGGTGAACTAACTCAATCAACCCATTATACATGGAATGCACATAAATAAGGAGGAAACATCAACTTCAAACTCGTCATACTCAAATGCAACATAAGGAAGTAGGAACTACATCTAGCAACCCAATATACATGAATTTGCAACATTACTCATTTTCAAGGAGGAACTACCTTCTCCAAGCTAAAATCATGCTCAACACAATTTCTTGGAGCTCATATGCAATTCACTCTCAAAAAGAATATCTGAAGCATGTTTATCAATTCATCTCATAAAGTCTATAGGTAACTTATATTCAATGCACAACAACATGAGGAAAATCAATTATATAAACCCATTTTCTTTCAAAGCACACGTTTTCATGAGCACGCATCACATAAGGAAATCATGGAAACACACAAAAACACATAACTCCTAAAATAAGGACAAACCAAGAGGAACTCATTACCTCAAGCTAGAATAGGGTATAAGGAAAAAGATGAGGATATCAGGACATCATATCGGCCTTAACCTCTAAAGTAGCACCCTCAACTAACTGATTCCTCCATAAAACCTTCACGGAAGCTAATTCATTTTTTCTCAATTTCATGACTTGCCGGTCTAAAATCTCTACCGGAACTTCCTAATAAGAAAGACTTTCATCAACTCCCAACCCTTCTAGGGAAACTATGGATGTCAGATCTCCAACACACTTCTTAAGCATAGAGACATGGAAAATCGGATGCGCCGATGCCAACTCATTTGGCAAATATAACTCATAAGCAACCTTACCAATACGTCTCAAAATTTGATATGGGCTTACAAACCAGGGACTAAGTTTCCCCCTCTTACAAAACCTCATCACACCCTTCATGGGTGAGATTTTCAAGTAAACCCTATCGTTAACATCTAACTCTAGATCCCTTCTTCTCATATCAGCATATGACTTTTGCCTACTTTGAGCCGTTCTCAACCTCTCTCTAATGAGTCGAACTTTCTCAATTGCCTCATGAACTATCTCGGGACCTATTAGGGATTCACCCATCTCAAACCATCCTATGGGAGATCTACACCTCCTACCATACAAGGCCTCAAATGGAGCCATATTGATACTTGAGTGATAACTGTTATTGTAAGGAAACTCAATCAATGGAAAATAGTCATCCCTATTGCCTTTAAAATCGATCAGACAAGCCCTTAACATATCTTCCAATGTTTGGATCGTATGCTCCGCTTGCCCATCAGTTTGGGGATGAAAAGTCATGCTAAGCTTAACCTTAGTGCGAAGCCCTTTTGGAATGACTTCCAAAATTAAGAAGTGAATTGGGTACTACGATCAGAAATAATTGGAAAAGGCACTCTATGTAACCTTACCATTTCCCTTAAGTATAAATTGACATAGTCCTCCACTGAAAAGGAAACTTTAATAGGAAAGAAATGAGCCGATTTCATCATCTGATCTACTATCACCCAAATAGAGTCATGTTGTCGTTAGGTGCGAGGCAAATACACAATAAAGTCCATATTCAGTTCTTCCCACTTCTAAGTAGGAATGATAATATCTTGGGACAAACCTCTCAGTTTCTGATGCTCAACCTTTACTTGTTGGCTATTTGGACAATTTGTTACGAATCCCACAATATCTTTCTTTATCCCATTCCACCAATAGACCTCCCGTAAATCACGATACATCTTTATGGCTCCCGGGTGAATGGAATACCATAAACTATGAGCTTCTGTTAAAATCTGTTCCTTCATGTCATCGACATTTGGAATGCATAGTTGACCTTGGTATCTAAGGACACCAAATCCCCTTTGGGAAAAAGCCTCAATGGATTTCTTAAGCATCGCTTGTTCAATTCTACAAAAATTGGATCAAGACCTTGCTTGGCTTTCACATCCGCCACAAAAGACGATGCGGAACCATTGTGAACCATAACACCACCTTTGGCGGAGTCCACTAGTTGAACACCTAATCAAGCCAATCTATGAACATCTCGAACCAACTCTTTCTTTTCTTATTCAATATGAGCAACACTACCCATAGATAATTGACTAAGAGCATCCGCTACCACATTAGCTTTACCAAGGTGATAAAGAACACTCATGTCATAATCTTTCAATAACTCAAGCCACCTTCTTTGGCGAAGATTCAAATCTTTTTGATTACATACATATTGTAAACTCTTGTGATGGGTAAACACATCTATATGAAATCCGTACAAATAGTGTCTCCAAATCTTTCAAGCAAAAATGACTGCCTCTAACTCAAGGTCGTGAATAGGATAATTCTTCTCAGGATTTTAAGTTGCCTTGAGGCATAGGCAATAACTTTCCCATTTTGCCTTAGCACACACCCTAACCCAATTCTTGACACATCACAATAAACCACAAAATCATATGTTCTTTCTAGTATGGTCAATACCAAAGCTAAAGTAAGTCTGTTTTTCAATTCTTGAAAACTTTTCTCTCACGTTTTGGATCATATGAACTTAGCCTTCTTTTGAGTCAAAGCTGTCAAAGGAGAGGCAATTGAAGAGAAACCTTTAACAAACCTTCTATAGTAACCGGCTAATCCCGAGAAACTTATAATATCCAAAGGAGTTAGAGGTCTAGGTCAACTCTTGACCGCATCCGTCTTCTTAGGTTCTACCTCAATATCCTTACTTGAAACAATATGACCAAGGAAATCTATAGACCTTAACCAAAATTCACATTTTCTAAACATTGCAAAAAGTGGTTGGTCCTTAAGAATTTGCAACACGATCCTCAAATGATCAATATGCTCATCCTCACTCCTTGAGAAGATCAAAGTATCATCAATGAACACAATCACAAATATGTCAAGGTATTGTCTAAATACCCTATTCATCAAGTCCATAAATGTCGCCGGAGCATTAGTCAACCTAAATGAAATTACCAAGAACTCATAATTATCATACCGAGTTTGAAAAGCCGTCTTTGGGACGTCATCACCTTTCACCCTTAATTGGTGATAACCCAATCAGAGATCAATCTTAGAGAAATAACTTGCCCTTTGAAGTTGGTCAAATAAATCATATATCATTGGGAGAGGATACTTATTCTTAATGGTCACCTTGTTCAATTGCCGATAATCGATACACATACGAAAGACCCATTCTTCTTTCTAACAAACAAGACTGGAGCACCCCATGGATAGATACTCGATCGAATGAAACCCTTATCCAACAAGTCCTTCAACTGTTCCTTCAACTCCTTAAGTTCTACCAGAGCCATACGATAAGGAGAAATAGAGAAAGGTTGCATATCTAGGAGAAGGTCAATACCAAAGTCTATTTCCCATTTGGGAGGAATACCGGGTAAGTCATTTGGAAACACTTTCGAAAACTCATTGACAACGGGGACTAACTCCAGAGAAGGGGTTTCAGAATCTAAATCCCTTACCCTTACTAAATGGTAAATGCAACCCTTAGAAATCATCTTTCTAGCTTTAAGATAAGAAGTAAATTGACCCTTAGGCATAGAATTTCCCCCCTTCCATTCTAGGATAGGCTCATTTGGGAACTAAAACTTGACTACACGAGTTCTACAATCGATAGAAGCATACCATGAGTGAATCTAATCCATACCCAAGATAACATCATAGTCTAACATATCAAGATCTACCAAGTGAACAAGAGTAATTCTATGGGACAAAGAAACAGGATACTTTCTATAGACCCTCTTCGCACCATAGAATCACAAACAAGAGTAGAGACAGAAAAAGGTTCTAACAACACATTGGGGGATCACATCGAACCTCATAGCCACATATGGCGTCATAAAAGACAGGGTAGCACCGGGATCAAGTAAGGCATATACCAAGTTGAAAAACTTTCAACATACCGGTAACCATATCCTGAGAACTCTCTTGTTCACCTCTAGTCTAAAGAGCATAGTAAAAGTTTTGCTTAGGAGCATTGGAACCTGAACAACTAGGAGTAGCTTTCTTGCCCTCTCTTCCTTTAGCCATATGCATCGGGCAATCCCTGGTTTTGTGACAACTTTTGCCACAACCATAACAACCATCCTTGCCGGCTAGGCACATACAATCATGCCTCTTTCCACACTTAGCACAATTAGGCCTAGGAAATGAAGATCCACTACCATTACCTCCTTGAGGCTTAGGGTTAGACACCATATCTTTGTTGAACTTAGGATGAGCAATAGAGGAACCTAGACCGGATAACATTTGTCGAAATCTAGGACGACCTTGTCCATCGGACCTTGCATTAGAGAAATTTCCATCACCCGTCTTTGACCTTTTTGCCTCCGTAGTCATTTCCATAAGGTTTTCCTCCTTAATTTGTTGTGCATGGACCATAAGATGAGGGATATCCATGTCATGAATGAGCATTGCGGTTTGGCACTCCTTAACCACCATTTCGGACACACTCGATACAAACTTACTCATCCTGGCCCTTGAATGCACAACAATCGATGGAGCTTACTTGAACAATTGAGTGAACTTTAGAGCATACTGCCTCACACTCATATTTCCTTATCAAAAGTTAATGAACTCAAGCACCTTTGCTTCCCTCATCTCAAGGGGAAAGAACCTATCAAGAAAAGTAGCCTTAAACTTATCCCAATCAAGAGGATCCACATCTTATGACCTCCTTTCTTTCCATTAGTTATACCATATTTTAGCCACACCTTTCATTTGGTAAGCGGCCAACTCCACCTTTCCACCGGTGTAACTCCCATGATCATCAAAACCTTATAGACCTCATCAATAAACTCCTGAGGATCTTTCTCAACTTTGGAATCATGAAACTCCACAGGGTTCATTCTAGTGAAGTCCCTCTCAAGCCGCTGCATCATATTTGGGTTCACGGGAACCACTACCTCCCAATTTTCTTGGATCATAACCGCTTGACCCAACACTTGAAAATCAGCCCTAAACTCCGCATTAGAAACATGCTTGGCCAAAGTATCGACCGAAACTTGAGGAGTTTGTGGAGGAGCTTCTTGTTCTGCATTCTCCCTCGCATTCCTTCTAGCGTAGCCATATCTTGAAGAACATAGGATAACAATTAGGAGAGAGACTTTATAGAGTGAAACTCTATTGCACGACTTAAGAGTAATAAAAGGAATAGAGTTTCCTAATCATCTTATTGCCTCTCATTCATAAATTTGGCACGCTTCACACTCATGAACCAGACTCTACTAGACGTAGCTTATGAGACATCCTAGGACTATTCAAAACCTTGTCCTCTGATACAAAGTTTGTCACGACACAGGGGTACCCCCTAGATGTAACATGACGTGTAGAACCCCGAAGGACTCCATCAAGCCACTTAGCTCTCATAACATAAGAAATAGAACAATCAGAGTAAAAAAATAGACCAAGTCAAAACATTTTATAAAATGAAAAGCGTAAGTCATAACTCATATCTCAACATAGCCATCTAATACAATAGAATGAAATTGGGCATAGCCCATACATCATGTCCTGAAAAGGAAATACATGAGAGAAACTAAATAATAAAATCTCCTTTCTAAAAGCATGAGGACTCACTAAGCATGGGAATCAACCAAATCACCCACTAGCCACGAAATTGAGCACCCTGAATATCGGACCATACATTTGGAAAAAATGTAGGCAAGAGTATGCTTTAGTACAAAAAAAGTACCAAGTATGATAGCCATGCATAAAACATTTAAAAACATGCTAAAAGGGACATTTCATTGCATGACATGCAATTGACCAAGTAAAACATCATATGAAGAGTTATAAAACATAAGTCATAAATCATGGTAAATGCAAGTTAACTTCATCTTTAAAACCCTTTAAACTCATATGTGATACTTTTTGAAGTAACCTTAGTTCATCATAACTTGTGGGGAATAAGCCTTAACTGACATGAGACCATGTAAGCTATAACATGATCTCCCGTGTCTCCCACACCGAAAAGGGTTGTCCTACTTGCCAAGGTAGAACTAAGAACTTCTAGGTTACATGGATCCACTAGCTAATCTCGTAAGATTACTTTGGAGACCTGGACTCTGCTGGCATGAGAGCTTCCATCTCATATTCAATATCCACTCAGTGCAAAACATAAATCCCACAGAATAGTTATTAAGTCTTGACTTATCTCATGATCCATGGAAAGGTGCCCTTGGACAACCAAACCAAGTTAGTTCATTAAGATAGCTCCTTAGACCATGCGTGAGAAAACCTTTCACCGTCCATGATCTTTTATAATATAATTTAATCTTTGATTCAATTAGTGAGACAATCAAGAATCCTTATTATGTGAGAAAACCTTTCACATCATGCTATTATGTGTTTATGAGAAAAATCCTTTCAATAAAACATCATAATCATCATTGATACTTTACTATCAAAGCATCCTTTAAAAATTTGCATAGAGTTCATAAAGAAATGCATAATTCCATAATTTGCCGTTCGAAGTTCAAAACCCACTTTCATTCATCATTATTTAGAAAAGATGGGTTAGATATGGATTTCATCATAAATTCATGTAAATCTTATCATTGCATGCTTGATTTCATAAAACTCCTCCTTCATAATCAAAATTCCACATCACATGATCATGACTTTAAAACATGGTGATTACATGGGTTTATTTGGAAATCATCATAAAACCATAGTATGTCATCAATTCATGCATAAGAGATCATAATTTAATTATTTAAATCAAAATTGAAGAGAACCCATGATAATTAAAGAAAATCCTAACTTAATTAAGGAATTCTAATCTTTGAAATTGAGGAATTTGGGAACTCCATGGATGGAAGGAATTCATGGATGAAAACTATCAAACCTTGACTCCAAAAGCTAGCCTTCAATGGAGGAATTGGAACATTTGTGTGAAACCCTAGGAGAATCCTTCTTCTTCTTCTTCAAGTTTCTAGAGAGAGAATATTTGGAGAGGAATTTGGTTTTTCTTTTGTAAAATTGGAAGAATGAAGTGAATGTTTTGACTTGGGGTTTGAAATAGCTTATATAGGGGTTCTAAATATGGGAAAAACGACATAGTAAAGAATTAATTAATTAGGAAAAAACCCAACTACCCCTTAAAATAACTGCCAGGTGACCATCCACGAACCTTTGTCGACGGACCGTGGTCTAACCTATGGTCTGTCCTGGTGAACCGTGGTTGATCATCAGAAGCTGATTTTTGGGCCCTCAAACCATGAGCCCTAACGAGGGACCGTGGTCTGACCAACAGTCAATTGGTTTAGGCCGTGGTCTCGAGCCTTATGGGATCAGATAGGCGCCTTCCATGCATCACACCTAGGGTCCATGGTCCCTTTCATGGGTCGTGGGTGGCCGACGTGGTTGGCACCTGCAACATCTGGAAACTTACTATTTGGCCTATTTTGAATACGGAGTGTTACACATACTCAAATGCTCAGGTGTTAAAAACAAATTTTAAAAGTTTGCAAAAGACTTCTCAAAATAACTCCCTCAAACTTTACTCTTAACTCTATCTTGAATTTGATGTGTGAATTGAAGAATTATTATTTGGAGATACCATATTTCTCAATGATTAGATCTAGTTATCATAGTAATAATCAAGAAAAGAGTAAGGATACATTTTCAAACAACATAGACGAAATAAACAACGAAAAAAAGATGGGGGAAGGCGACCCTGGCGTAGTGAGTGGCACAAAGCATTTCTAAAATTCATAGCACCATTTTTGGTGCATCATGAGTGCGCCAACCCTTTGGCGACAGGCGCATTGCCCTGTGACCCTCCCAGAAAACCCAACAAATTTTCCTCTTCGATTTTTGGCCCTAAATTCACCTAGAATCAAATGATTTCTTCCAAACTCTCTTAGATTCATAAACCCAACAGTAGTAAATGAAAATCTACTCAAAAAAACCCTCAAACTCATAACAATCACCTCAAGAACTCATCAAATCCCAATATTAATGATTTAAGAACGAAACTTCAAGAAACTCATCAAAACCTCAATACATGGATTTCATGGACGAAATTAACTCAAGAAACTCATGATTGGTGTGAGGGTGAATGAACCCATCTCTATGAAAGCTTACATACCTCGAAAGGATAATCCTTTGGCGAAACCCCTTAACGATTGCAAGATTCTTTAACAAACGCTTGAACTTCTCCTTTTCTCCTCTTGAACTTCTCTCTAAAACACTAAGCATGTTTAGGAATTGTGAAAAATGATCTATGTAAGTTTACACCTCTAAAATATTACTAAAAATGAGTTAGGCAAGTGGGGTAAGGAAAAGACCAAAATGCCTCTCCTTAATTAAGATGGATTTCCTTAACTTGACAGTCAGATTCGACTGCATATCTCCCTCATCACAAATTTGTCATTTAGCAAACACGGTGGCATCATATAGAGGACTTAGAGACCTTTAATGTGATACCATATGAACCACCTAACTCATCTTGTGCTAGAACTTATGGTCGTTTGAAGTTGACCAAAAACTTATAATTTTAGACTAAATTACAAAATCCTCAAATTAACTCTTTCCAATTTAGTTCTTTCAATAATTAGGTCATTCAAAGACCGAAGTGTTACAACCGCCCACAGTGAGTATGAGGCCTACTAGTTGAGGCTCCAAACCTCATCACATCACGTTGCTACTATTCCAAAGCTTCCTTCTTTCTAGCTACCTGCTTGGACTCCCTCCTAGCCTTCTTTAGTTTCCGATTCTCTTCCCTTGGATTTTCATAAGGGAGTTAAGTGTCATGGGTCTTTTTCTTCTCCTTTCTCTTTCCTATCTCGAGCCTTTCAAGGTCAACCCAAATATCCCCAATTGGCTGAGTGATCGGAGGCATGTTTAATAGATTCATCAGTGAACTGCACAAGTAAGAGAGGAAAAGAACTGACTTATCCGCCAATTTTGAAATATTAGCTTTTAATGCAGTCATTTGTGACTACAAAGAAACACCATCTACATAACCCAAAGTATTGCTTTGGCTATTCAAGTGAGACTCTGAGTTGTACATCTGATTTTTCAGCACATAAACATCTTGTCGTAGTTCATTTCATAGTCACTGCTCCGCACTCTATACTAGCCTTTGGAAAACCTGTGGTAGTTTTCCAACTACTTGATCTAGTATTGTACTGGTCTGCCTTTGTTTCTCTACCAGTCTCTCAAAGCATATGACAGGATAAGAGACAAATATACCTGCACCTACTGAAGACGGTGATGGTAGAGGCAAAACCCCGGTCAGATAGTTGTCCCCTATAAAGGCTCATCGATCCTCACTCCTATAGGCTCTATCGGAACATGTGGCAACACTGTCAATGGTGCTGCAGGTCCTGCCCCCGAACCATACAATGGGTTCACCACATTATTGATCTTAGTCACTGCAGTGACTTTGGTCGCCTCACATCTCTGTCCACTAATTTATTAGGTGCGATATCTCATTTTTGTAGAAGTAATCTGTGCAACATTCAATCCATAATGAGCCATAATTCAAGCTATTAAGGAAGCTTGCTAGGGTGATAGGGTGTTGTCATTTCCTTTTGGCCAAAACTATGCGCGAACTACTACCCACCAGACCTTCGCTAAAAATTTCAAAGATGCCTTGGTGATGTGCACCTGTAGGTTAACTACCCATGTTGCTGCTTCACCGTTAGTCCCAATCAGTCCAACAATCAACTTTATGATACTCTGTCGAGAAACTTGATCATCCATCTCAACTTTACTGGTCACCAAATGGTGGCGATCCTCATATAAACCTACAACAATTGGTGTAGTGTACTTCGGACCATGTAGAAATCTTCTGATCATGGTCTCCAAAATATCAACCTTCTGACCTTGAATAACCACATCAGCTAGTGGTCCCAACTTCAATGTTACTTCTTTCTTTCCTCTTTTGGATGATTATGTGGTCTCCAAGTTCATAAGTAAGGGATCATATAAGGAGTAGAATTTATTCGCCAAGTGCCGCGCAAATCGTCTTGGCTTTTCAGTCATCCATTCAAACTAATGTTGTTTGAACATGCTGTAAATATCTAGAAAAGCCTGCAAGTCAGCCTCCATAACTCTTCTTTCTGTGATAATTGATCTCCTGCCAATTCCACTGGACTTGGGCACTATTCCTTTCTCAAATATCTCCCTAGATCCAGGAATAGCCCAAGTATTTCGGATGACATTAATGAGTTGTTATTGGACTACAGGGTCAACTTTTCTCCCCGTAACAAACTGCACCACTGAGTCATTGGTGTCACTACTTTTGCTATCCTCCCGATTGTCCCTCTATGCTTCTTCACTTTCACTTGGTCGTGGGTCATTACCAGATGCCTAGGAATTATCATTAGACCCCTGCTCCCTCTCAGAACCACCTTCTTCCTTTTAAGACTAGGAAGCAATGTTGTTATGATCATTTGCCCTGGCTTTTTGAGTTCTAGTCGCACGAGGGGAGTGTTTCTCAATATCAGTTTTGACTTGGACCCTAAGGCTACTAGGTGCGTCCTTACTAGAATTTTGTTCTAGAGAAGTAGGAGGTAAGATGTACACCTGTGTCGTCTTGCACCTTTGTTTAGCCATTGTACGTGAGAGACAATGAGTGAGAATCAAAGTATACGAAATGACTACACTAACGAGTAATCAGATTTCCCTTGTGTATTTATAGAAAGTGACGCTTTCCCTTAAGAATGTCGTCACTCATTTTATCATTTGGAATAGCCACACAATAAACAAAGAATGAAATAATATATATATATATATATATATATATATATATATTATACGAGGCTCTATATGGTCTGTGTTAAGTACCATGGCCTGTCTAAGCCCTCATGCAATTGCCCAATGCAGACCCAACATCTAAGTGTGGCTCACGAAGGGTTTCAAGGCCCATGCACACTTACACGGTCTGTGAAGTCTCACGGACTTACACTTAGGTTAGCTTATGGCTCAGAATTCCTAACAACCCATATTGTTCAACTTAGTCAATCAAGAACTCCAAAAAATGACCCTTCTAGTCTTTCCTAAAACATGATTTCATCTTATTTCAACAAACCCATCACTATATACACATACAATCAACACCTAATATGAAATCTACTAATTTTTCCCCATTCTGTCAATATACAAGCCCACACATTCAAAATTACTGAAGACTACCATGAAATTACCAATATATATTAGTTCCCAAACTTAATTTCAATAAGATTAAACTTATATCAAGTAAAGATTAAGGACTTACTTCAAATTGACACCAACTTGCACACAAAGAGAAGAAGAGGAATGCTTGAATTTAGGAATTTGTTGCACTATGGAATTATGGCTTAAAATTTCTCTTTGATTTACTGATATAGATGTTAAAAAAAGACACGTTAGGAATTCATGTGTAGGGGGAAAGAGTTGGACCTTTGGCGCTTTGGGCACTTTAAATTAAAGAAAATTGGGTTTTGGGTCAAGTTGGGTTGGGTCGGGTTCATTATTGCCAACCTAACTCAGATGGGCTGCGAAGTGGATCCTGAAGAGATTCATGGCCCGTGTAGGTGCTTATGGTCCTAACTTGGACAAGAGAACTTCACTAAATGTTCACGAGAGGCTAAATAGTCTGTCTAAGGACAGATGGGCCGTAAACCCTTTTGTGAAAGTCAGTTGTCCTTTGCTTGTGAGCTCACTACAAGTGGCCTTCATCTTTAATGGTTGTATAGTGTCAAACTCCCCATTTACTAGCTCGTGAAGGAAAATTCTTGCTCTAAATTTGTGGTGCACACATGAACGCATTGTGACCCTATAAAATTAAGCTGGAATGGAAACTAGTTATTACAATTACATCTTGGGTTGCCTCCTATGTAGCGCACAATCGCGACGCAATGCAGGTTACATTATTACTTCATCAAGTTTGCATTCCTCAACTATCTTCACTTTTTCTAGGACTCCCATATATGTCTTGGCTTGCTGTCCATTTGCCTTGAATTTCAGACCCTTTTCATTTTCAAGTTCAATTGCTTCCGATTGACACACTTGGTCACTTTGAATAATCCTGACCATTTGGACCTCAACTTTCTCAAAAATAGGCGTTGCCTTGATTTAAATAATAGCACCAAGTCTCCATGACTAAAAGTCCTCTTCTCAATATGTTTGTCGTTATACAACTTCATCCTCTTCTTATACAATATAGATCTCTCATAAGCCCTTAGCTGAAAATCATACCATTCATGTCTATTCTCTAGTCATATATTTGTTGCCTCACGCAAACTCAAGTTTAGCTTCATTAGTGCCCACAATGCTTTATGTTCTAACTCAACAGGAAATGGCATGCCCAAACACTAACTTATATGGTGACATACCAATGGGTGTTTTCAAAAGTTGCCTTTTATACCCATAATGCATCATCTAATTTCCCTGCCTAGTCAATTCAATTGGCTTTCAATGTCTTTGCCAATATTGACTTTATTTCCCTATTTGAGACTTCCACTTTTCTACTCATTTTCAGATGATATGGTGTCGCCACTTTATGCTATTTCACGCCATACTTAGCTAAGAGAGTGCTACACACTTTATTGCAATAATTTTAGCCTCTATCACTAATAATCACCTTAGGCGTACCAAACTTAGAGAAAATATTCATCTTTAAAAATCCTGCAACACTCTTGCCATCATTCTCTTCCAAGGCCACAACTTCTACCCACTTGGAGACATAATAAACTATAACAAGTATGCATTTCTTCCCGAACAAGCTCACAAATAGTCCCATGAAGTCAATTCCCCATACATCAAATAATTCAACCTCTATGATAGGGGTCATAGGTAGCTCATGACGATGAGAAATAGCCCTTTGACTTTGACACATGTCACAACCTTTAACCAAATCAAATGTATCTTGATGAGTTGTGGTTGAGTAATAACCACTTTAGAACACCTTATGGGTAGTGCAAGCACCCCATGGTGTCCACCAATTGCAGAGAAATGACAGGCTTCCAAAATACTCAGCATTTCAGGCTCAGGCACACACCACGTGATTATATTGTCTGCACAAACCCTGTAAAATTAAGGTTCATCCCAAAAGTACTTGCGCACATTATGCAAGCACTTCTTCCTTTGTTTGAAATTCAATCCCTTAGGAATTATTTCATTGACAAGATAATTTGCAAAGTCAGCAAAGTAAGGAATGAGATCAAGAGTAGCGACTAATACCTTCTCATCTGGAAATAAGTCATCAATGTCAAATTCAACTTCCCCTTTCTTTTCTGCTTCCACTATAGAAAAGTGATATGCTACTTGATTTTCACAACCTTTTCTGTCGTTGACCTCAAAGTCAAACTCTTGCAACAAAAAGACCCATCTTATCAATCTTGGCTTAGCATCTTTTTTTGGCCATCAGATATTGTAATGCTGCATGGTCAGTGTGAACTATCATTTTTGTTCCTAGAAGGTATGCTGTGAATTTCTCAAAGGCATACATCACTGCGAGTAGTTCTTGCTCAGTGACAGTGTATTCTTTTGCACTACATTCAATTCCTTGCTTGCATAGTCTATCGGATGAAAGATCTTGTTGTGCTTGTGCCCTAGAACAACCCATAAAGCAACACCACTTGCATTGCACATCACTTCAAATGGTTCCGACCAATATGAAGCAATAATCACTGGGGCTAAAATTAATTTAGCCTTCAAACATTCAAAGGATTTGTTGCATGTTTCATCGAAAGTGAACTTCATCTCCTTTTCTAACAACTTACACAAAAGATGTGCAATTTTAGAAAATTCATTAATGAATCGCCAATAGGATCCTGCATGACCCAAAATGCTATGAATCTCCTTGCCAAAATAGGTGGAGGCAGCTTTTCAATCTTCACTCTATCCACCTCCAAACATTTCTCAGACACTTTATGGCCTAGAACTATGCCTTCCTTGACCATGAAATGGCATTTTCCCCAGTTTAGCACTAGGTTTGCCTCTTCACATCTCGGTACTGCCCTGCTATGATTCAACAAATAGTCATAAAAAGTGTTACCTACCATAGAGAAATAATCCATGGATACCTCCAAAGTGTCTTCAACTATGTATGAAAAGATGGACATCATACACCGCTTGAAAATAGCGGGTGCATATATAAATGACATGCGCTTGAATGCAAAAGTAACATAAGGACATGTAAAAGTTGTTTTTTCCTGGTCTTCTGGTGCAATGAAAATCTTATTGTACCTAGAGTACCCATCAATGAAACTATACCACACTTTTCCTTCCAACCTTCCTAACATCTGGTCCATGAAAGGCATTGGGAAATGGTCTTTCAAGGTCTATTTATTCAACTTCCTATAGTCCAAACACACTCGCCAACTTGTAACTGGCCTTTACAAAATCAACTCATTCTATGCATTCGCCACTATAGTCATTCCACCATTTTTGGGCACACATTGCACTAGGCTTACCCAATGGCTATCAGAAATAGGGTATACCACTCCTGCATCTAGTTATTTAATAATTTCTTTCTTTACCACTTCTTTCATTGGTGGATTCAATCTCTGTCGATTCTCTATACTTGGGTAGTAATCATCCTCCAGTTGAATTTTGTTAGTGAAAATGTGTAGAGGTATCCAAATTATATCAGATATTATTCAACTAATTTCTTTCCTAAACCTCTTCAACACCTTCACCAATGTTTTCACTTTCTTAAAATTAAGATATATAGCCACAATAATAGGTAAAGTGTTATTTTCACCTAGAGATACATACCTCAGATGAATAGGCAACTGCTTCAATTCAAGCACAGGTGAATCCTCAACACATGGTTTTGCTGGAGGGTTTGGCCTGTTTTTCAAATCCAAGTCTATCTTTTTAGGAAATATGAATGTGATCCCATTCGTTGTAGTGAGTTTAGAGACTCTACAAAATCGACTAGAAAGACCTCATCAAAGTTCATTATTACTGTAGCTAGTGTCTCTACTGTAAATTTCTCCTCTATTGATGCTTCAGTGACCCCTTCTTCAACTATATCAATCACAGACACGACACTCATATCTTGCGGTTACTTGATTGGCTTGCACACTTTGTTATTGACCTATTCATTGTTCAATTAAAATTTAAGATCCCCACACTCCACATAAACTAATGCTCTACCAGTGGGCAAATATGGCCTTCCAAAAATTATGGGAACTTTGAAGTCCACTTCACAGTCCAGAATGACAAAATCAGTTGGGAAGATGAAACTTTACACCTTAACCAGTACATCAAACAAAATACCAACGGGCCTCTTTACGGATCTATCTACCATCATCAACCTTATAATAGTGGGCTATGTAGCCCCCAGCCCCAGCTGTTTGTACATTACCAATGACATGAGATTAATACTCGCTCCTAGATCACATAGAGCTTTAGCAAACTCGAATGCACCAATGGTTCATGGTATAGTGAAAGCACCTGGGTCCTCTTTAGTCTTCACCAAAGACCTTGTAGCTATAACACTATAATGGTGAACATTATCTATTGGTTTAAAACATGTTGCCATCTAGTTTGTGACTAAGTCCATCATGAACTTAGCGTAACCCGACATATATTCCAAAGCTTCTACTAATGGAATGTTTACTGATAGTTGCCGGAGCATGGAAATGAATTTCAAGAATTTTCCATCCTCAACTTTTTTCTTCATCCTTTTAGGGAATGGAGAAGGAGGTTTGATATATATATATATATATATATGTTGTAATGGTACAAACACCTCTACTGTGGATTCTTTTGCTCCTGGTGATCTCTCTATTCTTCTAGATATCTCTAAATCATCCACAACATCTACATTAACCTTTTTTTAATCATCTATTTCTGCTCCATAGGTTCTAGAAGTGATTCACCACTCTTATAGTGATAGCCATGTATTGCCCATCTTTCTTTGGGTTTTGAATGGTATCACTAAGCAGTGTTCCATTCATTCTTTGGTTAAGTGAGGCTGACAGTTGCCCAATATACTTTTCCAATGTCTTAATAGATGTCGAATGTGAGTCTACAAGTTGACTCCATACGCTTCTTCTCCTTTTGGAGCCTCCCTCATCGGCCATGCATCGGAGGAGACCAATTCTTATAAGGAGGTTTTCTATTCTCCCCAGTCCCCATCTAATTCCACCTCGAATCCTAGAAACCAATCCATTGAGTGTTTTCCCAACGAGCAGAAAGATAAATTGGATCCGATCATTTTGTTTGATTTCTCTTGCACTGCCCTTCCCAATGGGTTTTGAAGATAAAACTCCTTTAAATAACTCATTCAAAATGCATTTTAAAAGATTACGTGGTATAATTAGGTCGAATAAACCCTTCTGGAATAAGTATTCAGCTACTTGTGAACCTTCAGGTACTGTTTTATTCAATGTTTGTTCAATTACACTTTACCTGAATATGCAATGTAGGCATTAGGTTCAGCAATAATGATATCCCCCAACATACCAAAACTAGCTGCCACTTCACCAGTTGTCGGAGATGTAAGGATTTATACATAAAATAATTTTTATTTAATTTATTATCATATAAAGCAGATGATATTTTATCCATTTGCATCAAGCTCAAACGGTTAGAGTTATCCACTAACCTCTCGAAGATTGGCTTAGTGTTCAAGTCAGCCTTTCCAAAAGGTCGATAGCACTAGAGATTATGGTTCACTAGTGGCAAGATTTTGACAGATATTATGTAGTTGATGCGTCAAGGACCTTTGCAAGAAAGATAGGTATAGGATTTATTCGGCTAGCTCTTGCTATAGAATCCACTTAAAGTCCCTAGTCTCCCATGACTTGACTGATAACCAATTTCGAGTCCCTATTTTTTATATGCCTAATTCCTTGTAGAGTCACCGTCTTCTTTTACTCTAGTGGAAAGGCATAATCTAAGGGAAACCCTTTTACCTTAGGAATTAGGAATAAGCCGCTTATGCACTGTCTGGAGAAATCATTTTTCATCTCTTTGACACCCACATCTATAGGTTCAACTCTCTATAAACCTTCTCCATCATGTTTCCATCCTGGACCCGCTGAAACTACTACCTGTTAAATCCCTGTTACTCAGAGGTACATACATACTATTGCGCTCATTTTTGTATCCCTCCTTGGTTTGCAAATTGTGTTGCTCCCAGGTCCCTAGCCTATAATACTTACCATCTCTCTAATAATTTCAACCTTGATTTCTAGAATTATAGCGTTGGTTACCCGAGTTATAATTCCAAAAACCCCTAGGTTGTTCAAGTACTTGGCCTCCTCATCAAAATTAGCATCCTGCTCTTCATACATATTTTCTGCACCAACTGAATTTACTTTTTCTAGACCTGAAATAAGGTGAGGTGTTTCGTGAGGATGTCCATTTTGGTCTTTATACGGGCCATGTCTTGGTCCCGTTCTTCTTCTCTGTTTCTTTGTTCAGCTAAGAGTTCAACTGAACCCAAGGTCTCCAACCTCTATATCTCTTGTATGCCAAACTCTATTGTTCTTTGATACTTCATCCATGACAACCATAATCTATGGGAATTGCTTTCTCATGAACGATCCACCACATACTACATCAATAATGGGTTTAGTCACAAAGTTTGTAAAATACATGCTTGAAGTTTCGCTATCGAGGCAATGATTTGGGCATTTCTTTAGCTTTTGGCTAAACCTCCACCATGTGCCATGCATTGCTTCACCTGGTAGCTGCTTATGAGAACCTATCTCATCCTTCATCTACAATTCTTTTTATTCAATGAAGAACCTCTCCATGAAAGCCTCCATCAGCTCTACCCAAGTTTTGATTGAATCGTGTGGTAACTTAGTTAGCCAGTTTGTTTCTTCCCTTGTTAGAGACAAAGGGAACAACCTCGGCCTCATAGTAGGTTGGCTGACTCTAGGAATTTCAGCTGACTTGCAAATTTCCACAAAATTCATCAAGTGTTGATTCGCGTCCTCACTAGCAGTTTCTCTGTAAATCCCATTCAAGTTCAGCTGTTGGATCATGGTAGTAGGAATGGTGAATTTCACTCCTGGAGGCAACACTAATAGTACTATACCTCTAATAGCTCCAGCTCCATCTAACTCTAGGTCATCTTCTTCAAATGTATGCAGTAATTGTTGGAGTTGACTTTTTGGAGCTAGTGGTTGGTGATGAGGAGGGGCTATATTTTCTACCCCTTCATTTTCCTCAATCACCCTGTTTGGGTCATTGACATCGTTCTCAGCACCTCTCGCATTGGTCTCAACATCTTGTCTCAGTCTCTATGTCTAGGCTTCAAGTTCTTGTGCATCCACCATCTTCTTTATGGTTTTACTTGGCTCGAAATTGTCAACTAGAGTTGACGTCGATCCCACAGGGAATTTACAACAAAAATAAACCTACTAATGCTTATATTAAGTCGTGGTTAGTATTTTGAAAAGAAGTGAATTAAGAAAGGGAAATATTGGGTTGTTTGAGTTCAAGTAATCAATTTTCGTTATGATTAACAATTAATAATAGTAAAAACTAGTTCAAAGATTATGGTAATTGATTAAGCGACACTAGGATTGTGTTCCCCATGACATTTATTCCAACTCGAATTCTATGTGAATAACTATTTCTTGTCAATATTATATGTTCCTCGCAAGTTAGATACATCTAAATGCTTTTTAGCCCTATTAGATGACTTTCCTCTGGTCTTAGAGTCCTTTGAAGCTTACTCCTTGCATACTTCTTAAGAAGATATCTTTCCTAATTATTGCTTTTCTCTCGAACAAGTGATAAATACAGCAATTTCTAATGTGGGCACTCATTAGATGACATCCGTTACGAATGTAGAAACAACATGTGCAATTAACAATCAAATGTTACTCATATTTGAAACCGTAGTTAGGTTTTAGCCATCGTTCCCACAACCCTAGTTGTGGTATTTTGACGCTCATAATTCCAAAAAAAATATCACAAAAGATTATTGAAGGCATAATATAAACGATTTACAATAATAGCAAACCAAAAGCTTCTTGATTATCAACACTAAATCAATAACACAAAGTTTTGATCCAAACTAATCGACCAAGAAATGTGTTCAAAAGGAAACTATCATTTCTCTACGCTCAGAATGTCTCAATGTATCCATGATAATTCAAAAACAAACCCTAAGTAATTAAAATAGTCTATGAAAAGAGTCCTTTATGAAGTAGGAAATATGTTGTTGACCAGATTTATGAGTAGGGTAACGACTCATCTAAGGTACGACAACCCGTCAACCCTTCCTTAGTCTCACACTTAGACATTGTGGTGTCTTTCTTTAGTGTTCTTCTACACAAACTACTAGATGATTCGTCTTAAGCACCACGACTTGTCTAATGCTCTGTTGACTTTAGACTTCACTTACGCGACTTGTCTGTCTTCACTGTCACTCTCCTTGAGCCATAAGACGGCACAACTAGGGCCTCGTTTTGTTACACTTGAACTCTATTCTTTCCAGATCACTCCCATAAGGATCTTCACAGCTCGTATAATACCTCACGACTCATTTAGACTTTTGAATAACCTCTTTCACTTCACTTTCACTCTTTCTTCCTATAATTTGCTTCCAAGTGTTTCACTTATACAACATAAAAAGAAACCAATCATATCCATATAAAGAAGCTCGACTTCTTGCACAAATTTGTGTTTTGAGCATCAAATGTGCTATGAGTTCACAACACATCATCAAAAGTTTGTTGTTTTCCTAGGGGCTATTATAGTTAGTTGTTGAGATATGATTAGTGTCTTAGGGGTTATATATATGTCGCCTAACGGGGATATAAAGATGAGTTGAAGCTTATGAGCTACTCTGAATGCCTACATGCTATAATAGAGCCTACATGCTATTTTGATTGCCTAGGGAGCTATAATGAAGCATGTTTACTCATATATTATATTTTTTGGCTAAAAGGGCTAGATTTAGGATTACGGGACAAAGATTTCCCTTTGAGGTTATATGATATGCCTTATAGTCTTAGTACAAAGTGCCTTAGGTCTTAATCTGTTGCCTATATGACTAGATATGTTTCTTGTGGGGCTACAAAAGTTTCCTATAGAACTAGATATATTACTCGTGTGGATAAATAACTTGCCTATGGTGCTGGATATATATACAAGAGCCTTGTGTGTTTAAATATAGATACAATAGTGTTGTGTGCTCAGATATAGATAAAGGAGCATTTGGGTGCTCAGATACTGATATGAAGTGCCATATGGGATAGATATTACCTTCAAGGCTATACAAATATACATTTGCCATTAGGGCTATATTGTCATGACCAAAAAAAGGGATGTGACAACACTTGCCCATTCCTACCAAGACAATTCAGCGTCAAACCCAATAAAATGAAAAAAATGTGGAAAGTAAAGCAAGAATAACATGAGAGTAGAAAAATGATTCATTCTAATATAGCCCCAAAACCTGGTTGTCACGTGTACAAGCCGCTAATGTATTAAGTGAGGAATTGAAAGATAATTACGAGTCTCAATGTATTGATTTCTCAAATAGAAAAAAGCTTAAGACAGTGAACAAGAGAGTACACCAGGATGACAAGTAACTACCTCTTAACGTATCCTCAGAAAGCCTTAGATAAAATAAGAAGAAGAGCAACCACATAGATTTGGACTCGGAACCTACATATGTGTAGAAAAAAGGAATGAGTACCAAACAACATGGTACTCAGCAAGCAACCTACTAAACAAAGAAAAACTAGATAGAACATGATTACTCCTTTCATCCTAACCAAACCTCCTAAAACTACAACCTGCATAGAAATCAGCCTAACCTAACAGTTCTACAATATACAATTCACACAGCTTAACAATCACAGTCCAATAACCATAATTCAACAACCAACAGGTGTCAAATATGTCAATCACAAATATCAAGCATACAAATTACAAATATTAAGATTATCATGCACAAAATCAATCGGGACTCATGAGGAATGCCAATAGTACAAGTTCTCACCAGAAATGACCTCAACATCAATAACATTTGCCCGTAAAGACCTGATATAATCACATTTTCCGATAAAGACCTCAGCATAATAATACTCACCAGTAAAGACCTCTTCATAATTATACTTTTCGGTAAATACCTTGGCATAATCACAGTTGCTGGTATAGATATCGGCATAATCACACTTTTCAGTAAAGACTGCGACATCAATATCACTAGCCGAAACCATCCCCATTCTTCTTTGTCATCACATGTCTCATCATGGTGCATATAAATCATTGTAAATAGGAAATTGCACACTATAAGAAAGAGACAATAACTTAAGCGATTCAAGTTCACAATGATGTCATCAAAACGTTTCATCAACCAACAATTAGGGTCCACAAAAAGGAAATTCACAAAGAACAATTATCAACACATTTCCTTTTTAATTAATACCCCTTTCATTCATTAAGTTCATTAAAGTGAAATAATTGAACCCATCACCTCATTCCCATTACTTCCCTACACACACAATGAAGGGAAATATAAGAATTGGTTTAGAAATCACTCGCCTCAATTCAATCCAAAGTTAATTCAAGATTTGAGTCTTCCCTTTCCAAAAAATATCCTAATCCACACAATATAGTTCAATCAAGTAATCACAATAAGATTTTAGAATTAACAATTGCTAATCCATACATTTTAAAAAATGGGTCAAATAAACTCAAAAACCCAATCTCGAAAATGAGATTTGAATCCAGAAATTGTTACCCAATGCATTTGGAACTCATTGGTGAAAAACATTGTGAAAAAAGATTTGCAATCAGTTCACAATCATATTTTTGGTTTAGAACTCATGTTCTTGAAAAACCTTGTCTTTTTCCTATCAAAATCCCAAGTTTTGATGTAAAAATCCACAAATGATCAAAGGGACTAGAATTTTTAGGGCCACAAAAACTTACCCAAATGATTTATCACCAGAATATCTTAATAATCGCATCCAAGGGTTTTACAAAGCTAAACAAAAATGGAAAATGGGAGTTGAACCCATAAATTTGCAATACAAAACCCTTTTCGAAGTCGGTTAAGAGAACAAAAGTTCCCTTAAGTGAACCTTCCAAAAATCATGGGCTTTGGTTTCACGAACATGGTTCTCTTTCACAATCCTCAAAATTGCTACCATTCTTTGCTTAAGCAAACCCTGGCAACAAGTCAAACATTTGCTTTCGTGAAGACCCATTTGCTAACGTGAGGGTCACGAAAGTAGAAGACCTCTTGCGATCGCAAAGAACACAGACTAAGGAACCACCAAAATCAGTCACATCTCAAATATTCGAATGGACCCTCGAATTCACTCGTAACCTCGCATACAAAAACCATATAAACAAACCGACTATATTAAATGTTCGAACTCAATGGAACCATCAAAATACGAATTTGAGTCTATTTCCCAAAGCTTGTAAAAGTCCTAAGAAATAAACATAATGCTTAAAAGGCTAAACCAAGCCCTGACCTATGAAAATTCAACCCAGACCTCACCTAGGCATAAAATCTTTCCCTGAATCCAAAAGAACTCTAAGAACTATGATCTGAGTATCTTCACCTCAAATCGATCAAAGTCAACCCAAAGGCTAAAATGTCAATAATTTCAAACCTAAGACTTCAAATCCTCAAAAATACTATGAAACTAAAGCTAAGAACTCTCTTAGACCAATTTCTACATTACAAGACTAATGGAATCAATGAAATTCCATTCTGACAGTCGAAACTCCAAAAAACACATAAAATCATTTTTAACAACTTTTGTCTTTTGAAACCAAAAACTTTCAAAATTCACAACTTTAACTTAAAGTTTGAAACGAACTTTCAAAACTCAATAAAAAATGACTCAAGGTCATTATCAAGAGGGTAAAATGATAGCATTATGAAAATTTCTAAAAATGACCTTCCGGGTCATTACATATGTGTAAAGTACACGAGGATACGTCAAGTTGTAATGATTTCCTATGGGGATAAGGATTACCAATAGAGGTATATATATTAAATTGACACATATGAGGCTTATGGGGGCCTGTGTAGGTGGTCTTGTTTGATGTTTGTACCTATTGTAATTTATTAGTGACGTTTTAGGTTGTTGTTTACTATAATTGTATGATCTGTGCTAGAAATAGTTAAGTTATATTATGATAGTTGTTGACCTTCCTCCATGTGTACTTCATTGTTTAATGACATTATTTAGCTTAATTTAGGTAAGCAAAGTTTGTTATAGTTTGTAAGGCTAAGTTGAGAACATGACTAGCTAATCTCAGGCTCTCCACTTGAGTATTTATAGTACTTATGTTATCAATCTCATTATTATATATTCAAAATCAAATAACAGTGCTTAGAACATCTTTGACCCTCCTATGAGATTACTTATAGTATTATGGTATTACTTTCTGTTTCCTTAAATACTCGGTACATTATTTAATACTGATGCCCCATTGTCTAGGGGCACTGTATTCATGGATGAAGGTCTTAAAAAATGATCAAACATACATGCTAAGTAGTATAATCAAATCTTTAGAAGAGTGGTTGACACATCATTCTTCCATGAGTTGCCACAATCTCAAAGGTTTTCCTATTTTATTATTTATAGTTTTTGGGTAGGTCAAGGCCTTGTTCCACCTAGTATTATACTCATAGAGGCTTGTAGACTAGTTTGTTAGATTTTATAGCTATGATGTAGACAAGTTGGGACTTGTTATTGTCGTTGATAGTTTAACCACCTATTCATTTAGCTTATATTGTATTAACCTCTTTACAGTTCTTATATAGAGATCATAGTGGCCTTGACAAACTGAACCAATTTTGCATGTTACCTGCTTGTTGCTTTACATAAACTATTGATAGTAGCAATTTTCTTTGTCAAGTTGTTGACACGGGCCTTTCCAATCGAGGACTTATTTTTCTATCTAAATGTACTTGTTTATTTTATTGATTACGTGTGGATGCTATGCACCATTGGGAAATGATTTTGCAGGATCGGCCCAGACCTATGTTTTGGCAACAGGTGCTTAGTGTGCCCCTTATTGTTTGGGGTGTGACAAGTTGATGGACAGAAGATTGAATCTTTGATGAATGGGCCAAGGCCCCTAAATCCAGTGGAAGTTTGTACTTTTTTGGGCATATCAGGTTATTATTTTAGGTTGGTTGAAGGATTTTCTTCCATATCCACACCAACAATCACAAGCATCAAGAAAGCAAGTTCTAGTGGACTGAAGCTTGTGAGCAGAACTTTTCAGAGTTAAAGAAGAGGCTAGTGTGAGCACATGTCTTGACTCTCCTCGAGGGCAAAGACAGTTATATTTTTTATTGTGATGCTTCAAGGATTGGGTTGGGTTGTGCCCTTATACACCACAACAAAGTTATTGTGTATGCCTCCAGAGAAATATGTAAACACGAGCATAACTATCTTACTTATAACCTTGCCTTAGTTTCACTTGTTTGTATCTTAAAGATTTGGCACCATTACTTATATGAGGTTCATGTTGATGTCATTGCGTGTCATCAACGCATCCAATATCTGTTTAAGATGTAGGAGTTGAATCTATGATGTCGAAGATGGCTAGAGTTGCTAAAAGACTATGATGTCGATATTTTCACCCCGACAAATCTAATATAGTTGTTGATGCTCATAGGTGAAAGTCTACGGGTAGTTTGAGCTTTGGAAAATTTGAGAGAGTTGAGATGACAAGAGACTTACTCCAGCTAGGTAGTTTACGGGTACGGTTCTTAGACCAAGAGGATCAAGGCATTATTGTTCAAAATATATCAGTCTTCTTTTGTAACAAAAGTAAAGAGTAGGAAGCACGAGGATTCTAAGCTTATGAAATTAAAAGAAGAAATTGAGCAATAACAACAACCTTAGTTTGAGCTTACTATAGATTGAGTTACATCAAGTTGTTTATGTGTGCTTAGTGTGGGGGAGCTTCGCAAAAATATTCTCTTGAAGGTTCACTATTTTAGCTATTCATCTAGTATATGAATAATTAATATATATTGTGACTTTTGATACGCTTATTGGTTGAACAGTGTGAAGAGCAATGTGTTGTGATAGTAGCTAAGTGTCCCAATTTCTAGTAGGAAATAGCTGAACATCAGAGGTTCGGAGGCCTAAATCATCATATGAAAATTTGAATGTGGAAGTACAACATGATTAATATGAACTTCATTATAGGGTTGTCTCGCACTTAACAAAGGTATGACTCTATTTGGATGATGTAAATGGGTTGACAAAATGGCTTATTTCTTGTCCATCAGAATGATGTATACAACTGAAGTTATGCCAAGCTTTATATCATGAGATTGTTTGCATACATGGAGCACTAATGTCTATTATCTCATACATAGAGCATCATTTTACAACAACCTTCAAATCTTTTTAGAAGGATTTTGGTATTTAGATTAGTATGACCTTTAATTTGCAGACTGGACAAGCCAAGAACGCAATTTAGACAACTAAAGATATGATACATGTCTACATATTGGACTTCAAAGTAAGTTGGGACTACCGCTTACCTCTAATTGAATTCGCATATAATAAAAACTTCTATGCTAGTATCCAGATGGCCCCTTCTTAGGCATAACATGGGCAAAAATGTAGATGGCCAATCGGTTGATTTGAGAATGGGAAAGCATAGTTGCTAAGGCCCAATCTAGTTCAGCAAGTGAAAGAGAAGGTAAAGCTTACTATAGACAATACATGTAACATATAGTCAGAAAAAGTGTTATGTAGATCTTCGATGTTGAGAGTTAAAGTTTGATATTAAAGATGGAGATTTACTAAAGGTTTATCCTATGAAAGGTGTTATGTGGTTTGGCAAGAAATGGAAGATCTTTCCGGTAGGTCGAGCCATATAAGATTATCATAAGAATTGGTAGGGTTGCGTATCAACTTGAGTTTCCCTTAGTATTAGAGGTAGTGTATCATGTATTCCATGGATCTATGTTACAAAAATGTATCAAATATCCGTTGCGTATTACAGTCGTTATTGATATTCACATCTCAAAAGACTTACCATATGTTGAGCGGCTGTCAGTATCTTGGATGGGAGCTAAGAAAGCATCGGATGAAAGAAATATCCTCTATTCAAGTGCTATAGTGGAATAGTAATGCTGAGAAGATGATATGAGAAGAAGAAGAGAATGATATAGAAGTACCGACAATTATTTATGACCTAAGGTAAGTTATGGTTTGATAATTGATAATTCTTCCTAATGTTTCAACATGGTTAAATTTTAGAGTATATTTATGATTGCAAGCTAGTATTATGATGTAATGTAGCCTTACAAGGAACTTTGTTGAGATTCTTGAGTACATATTGAGGATTAGTTAATCTTTTTGTAGGAATGTGATCATATAAGTGAAATATTTCATTCGCAGAAGAATGCTTATAATGGGGTTGAATGTAACACTCCATAATTTTGTAACATTTAAGGTAACGAGTTTATGATTGTCGAGCCAAATTATCACAATATGTGTCAATCACTGAGGAGATTTTGAATTAATAATTATAATGATTATATGAAATAATGTTTATATTAATTGATTTGAAAAAAAATATTCCAAATTTATAGGCACCAAAAGGAGCCTTGGAGGAAAATCCCTAATTGATGGATTTATTGATGGCAACATTTTTAAGATAATCTTGTATGTGGTCTTACTTGGCACAAGCATATATCTAAATATATAATGAGTTAGAGTAGTTCCAACCAACTTAATCTAAGGCCCATAAGTTTAGTTTCCAACACATAAAACTATTTGTTATATTTACAACGGAGTAAAATATTATGACCATTTTATTGAGGACTATTTGGACAAACACATGTTTGAAAACCGGGTTGAGTCAAAATCACTTTATAAGTGCATTTGAAAACTATTCTCAATGCAATTTCTTTTAGAAAAGTAACGTTGTCTTGCTCTCTATCTATTGTGGTTCCAAGTTAAAAATTAAGAAATTTCACCAACCAAATCCTCAAAAAATAAGGCATTATCAAGGGGTGTTGTGGAGAGCAACCAACACATGTTTTCTCTATTGTATGGTGATGTTTGAAGTTACTTTTGAAGGAAAGAACTTGGTGATGCTTATATCTTCTTGGAGCTATGAGGTAATATTATAAGGATCATTTGGTGTTAATTTGTGGGAAGTTTTATGGTCATTTTGCTGATTAATTTGCTAATGGAAAATCTACCATTTTAGCTAATGTATAAATTATTTTAGGTGCTTCTGAACTGTGTATTTGTATTGGTTGTAAAGATTAGGAAATAATGAAGAATTATCATGGATGACATTTACGCATTTAATTGCTCGTTGATGAGATATGTATTGGGTTTAAGCAAGGTGTGAATGGGAAATAAGAATGAATGAGAAATTGTGAAATGTGGGGGAATCAATTTGGAGGGAAAATGAAAAAGTCATTTAAACTCAAAAGTCATTGAAAATGAAAAGTCATTTCTCTCATACTGGTAGAAGAAACGAAAAGGTTTGTCCTTATATTAGGAAACACTTCCTTTACCTCTTAAAGGTTAAGTAGAGGGTGCCCCATCGCCCCATCGCCGCCGACTGACTTTGGAAATGACAAATGACAAATGTTGTAGTTGATTAATTTATATTTTTTATGCAAAATTTTTTTAATAAATCTTATTATTTAATTTTCATTTTCTTAAAATTAATTCAGAATGATAATTAATTAATTAAATGAATTAATTTATATTCTCTTAGAAGGGACATGTTCCTTCCAAATAGACACTTATTTTCCAAATGATACCACCTATGTTTGGATATAAATAGAGAGGATTTCTGTCATTTTTCAAAGCTTAAATTTTCTCTTCTTATGCGTACATATCTTACAAATAAAATTGTCGATAGACTAAGTCTCTGTGTGTGATCTCGTTGCTATATTTTTTGAGTTCACTAAAATTATCAAAGTTTGAGGTACTGTGACTTCTTAAATGCTTCATCCATTTTATCTTGAGAGAAATCAATGAACAACCTCGATTACTTGAGGGGATTAAATTTCTTAAGGACACTTAGTAGGTTCTATGGACTCATATTGTTTTATTTTATGTTTTTTCTACTTTCATCTTTATTATTTCTGTTTTAATAACCTGAATACATGAGATAACAATCTTAAAAAAAAATTGTATATTTTTTCATTATTTGAGGTTTCTAGAGATTAAAACCTTTCTAATTTTCTACTTTATTTGAATTTAAGATTCATTCGATTAATGATTAGAAGAAATATAAGAACTTCATAGTTAAATCAGAATTAGGTGTTATAAAGATTTAATCTTCAATATAAGTATTTCATACATTAAACTCTCTATCAGAGAAATGAATAATTCAAGTCAAGTCAATGTTGGAACAATAAATGTTGCCAACATTGGCCAGCGAAAGACCCCAAATATTCAGCCCAAAATTGGCCCAACAAAACAAGCCCAAATATGCTCCAAATTAGCCCGAACCCTAAAACCAGGCAATAACTCGTCCCTTTTTCTTCACTCTATCATTTCTCATACAAATTAACTACAACGACTTTCCACAAAGGACAAAGTTCATAGTTCCATTTTGAATCAACATTTGTCTTTTCCTACTGAAACAATCAGACGCTACCCCTTTCTCCTTCATCAACATCTCTCTTCCTTAATTCATTCAATACAAGAGGAAATACTTCTGCCATTTTTGATAGAGTAAGATCAGAGATTTGATTTAAAATTCAAACAGATCTTTTTGACTCGATTTTAAAAGAAATCCCACCCAAATCAAGAACCTGAATTCCATTCTATAAGTATTAGAAAAAGTTTCTATTTTGGACAAGTTTGGCAGCCGCAGTTGTCCTCTCGAATAAATTTTAGCGATTAAAAATCATATTTTCTCTATCCTTTTAAATTTCTGTTGCCCATAACAAATATATTCTGGTTGCTCTATTGTTTCTCTTGCTATCCAAGTCAAGTAGGAGTTCAGAGTCCATCGAGTTTAAGATCTAATACCTACGTCTCATGTTCACTGCTCCGCAAAAGGTAAAAATCTGAAAATACCATATGTTAGTTCATTGATTGCTTCTTTCTTTTTAGTTTAAGATATGCAATGGTGTTTTTAAACATGTTAGAAGCCATTTTGTTTCATGTTTAGTTCTTTGTTGTATTTTTACACCATAAGACTTGTACTTAATGTAATAAATAGTCTTATTAAGTAAGGTACAAATCATATCTTAGACTTATTGTTTCGTAATTATAAGATTGGATGTTGCATTTTTATTGTGAGCGAAGTATTTTTTTTAAAAAAGAAAGTCTTCCAATTATGAAGTCCGTATTGTTACATACTAGAGTAAAACTTGAAGCTGTAACTTTAATTTCTATTTTTCACATATTTCTTAATTATATAATAAACTTTTAAGAGTGAATTGCTTGAATGAATAGAAACTTTCCGTGTTCCAATTGATATAAACTCATATTAATCCTTAGTCTGTTGATATTAAAATGTATTAATACGGTTTGATTTCTTCATCTTTTTCATCTTTGGTTTCCCTATGTCTCAAATGCCTTGGTTGTTGTGTCTTCTTTAATGATAAATGTTATATTTATATTCTAGAAGCTAAGTTGAGATTCTTATTTGGTTAGTAGAAGTTATACTATAACAAGTTCTTTTTAGTGTTATACAAAGAGGCAATAAATGTGCAAGACTAGTTACTTTGCGTTTGTCTCAAATGTATATTATTTTTGCTATCAATCAGGATTGTCCTCTAATATTTTTTTCCTTTTTCTTTACATGTACACTTTGGGAGAAAAAGTGGAGTCTCAACGAAAGACTCTCACTACCACGTAGATTCCTTGCCGCCATTAGATTTTGAAACGTGTATTCTTCCTTCTCATGCTATGTCTCATCCTTCCTCAAAACTCATCTAAGTGAAACAATGATGAGATTAAAAAATATTAATTACTCTATTATATTTTTAGTGATTTTGTGTTATGTTTTGCTTTAAATGATTGTTTGTGAACATGTATGATGTGGTATTCCTCTTTCCTTTTTTTTCGATTTCTTCTTTTTGGGGATAAATTTCTTTGTAGTTAATGAATGTTTCTATATTAGTTTTCATTTGTAAGTCTTTAATATAGACCAGCTTTCTTTTTTTTTTTTTTAAAAGAAAAAACCTTTTAAGGATGAAAGTTCATTCATTAATCTTTTAAGTCTCTATGTTTAAAAAATTGGTAGCTTTTCATTAGATTTTTTTTTTCCTAACAGAAAATGTCTTAAAAAGCTTTAAGTCTTTACTCTGTTGAAAGTAATTTATTTAGTTCTTCCAAAATGTGTTCTAAGAAAGCTCTTTTTTTTTTTTTTCAAATTAAGCATCTCTAATGCACTAGTAAATTTAATTTTTTTTCTTATTTTATTTACTTAGCCATAGATTTTGGGGGACTAGGGTAAATTTGTTTAAGAAAATGAATTCAGAATTTAGAAATTTCTTTTTCATTAATTAACCTATGTTTGGTTGGTAATCCTTTTGTAACGAATCTGAAAGGATACGTTACCCATTTGCTTTAGGATAACTAGAACCCTTACCTAAATCTCATGTTTAGTAGACCTTAAAATGAAGTTTACTTTAGACTATAACTTAATCATTTTAGATGCCCTAATTCACCGTAATTAATTAGGTGACGGCTTCTAAAATTAGTTAATAATTTGGAAATCACCAATATGTTGTACAAGTTTTGACCTCAAGTTAAAATGGGGTATACATAACATTAAGCATGTTCTTAATACTCACATAATCTTTAATGTAGGATTGGTTGTGAATGATGCTTTTCAAGTGGCGGACATTATTGAGAAGTTACCTTCGTTGTGAAAGGACTTAAAAAACTACTTGAAACATAAGCTCAAGGATATGACTATTGAAGATCTCGTGGTAAGGTTGAGAATCAAAACGGATAACAAGGCCACAGAAAGAGCTCATCATGTGGTAATTCAAAGAATATCCGAGCAAATGTTGTTGAAGAACATCTCATAAAGTCAAGAAAAAGAAAGAAACCATATTGACCAAAGAGCAATCCTTCTAAGAAGAAGTTCACAACAAACTGCTTCGATTATGGAAAATGTGGTCATAGGGCTACTGAATGACAGGTTCCTAAAAATGATAAGGAGGATCAAACAAAGTTTGCTGAATCCAATGAAGAGATGAGCGATCTTTGTGGAATTCTTTTGGAATGCAAGTTGGTTGGAAATCCAAGAGAATGGTGGATAGATTTTGAAGACTCATGCCAGGTGTGTGCCAACAAAGAATGTCATGACCCAGGGTTCCCTTTAGATGCAACATGGCATATAGAACATTGAAGGAATCCATACAAGACAATTAGTTATCATGACACAAGAAATAGAACAATAAAAGTAAAACAATAGTCCAAGTCCAAAACATTTTATAAATGCAAAGCAGAAGTCTAATACACTTGTCTCATCATAGTCATGTAATACAATAGAATGAAATTGGGCCTAGCCCTTACATCATCTCCAAAAGAGGAATACAAGAAGAAACTAATCAATGAAAGTCCATCCTTGAAGCATGAGGACTCACAAAAAGCTCAGAATATCTCAAAGCAACCTTTAGCCACGAAACTGATGACCCTGACTGCCGAACCCTATATTTGGGGAAATGTATGCAAGAGTATGCATTAGTACAAAACAATGTACCAAGTATGATTCCATGCATAAAACATTTAAATGATGCTAAAAAGGACATTTCATTTCATGACATGCAATTGACCAAGCTAAAATATGATATAAGCGAGTTAGAAAACAGAAGTTATAAAATCATGGTCAATGCAAGCTAACTTCATCTTTAAAACCTTTGAACTCATATGTGATACTTCTTGAAGTAACCTTATTTCATTATTACTTGTGGGGAATTAGCTAGCCTTAACCGACATAAAGGCCATGTGACCTATAACATGACTCCCCAGTGTCTCCCATACCGAAAAAGGTTATCCTATTTGCCAAGGTAGAACTATGATGTTCTAGCCTAAGTGGATCCAATAGTTAATCAACCTATGGGGGTACATAGTTAAGGGATAAGAAGATTTCTACTAGAAACCCGACCTCTACTAACGGGGGAGCTTCCATCTCATGAGATTGCTTCTAGAAACCCAAGCGCTCCAGTTCCATTTCATTTTACCAAGTTCAATGTTAGCCAGATTAGTCAACATTTATCTCTTTCGATGCAACAACAAGATCTTTTTTTGTAACAAGTGGTTTTCTTGGTTGGTTAATTGGTCACATTTTATTCATGAAATGGCTTGGATTGGTATTAGTTTGGATACAGCAAAATCATTCTATTAGATCTACCATCCCATTATTAATATCCACTCGATGCTAAGCATAAATCCCATAAAATAGTCATTTCTTACTTGACTTAATTAATCATGGAAAGGTTCCCTTGGACAACCAAACCAAGCTAGTTCATTAGGATAGCTCTTACTCTTTGATTCAATTAGGTGAGAAAGCCTTTCAACCTAAGAATCATTTATATGTGAGAAAACCTTTCATATCATGCTAGTATGTGTGTATGAGAATATCCTTTCCCAACACAACATCATGATTGGTACTTTACTCCCAAAGCACCCTTAAAACATTTACATAGATTTCATAAGAAAATGAATAAGTTCATAATTTACCTCTTGAGGTTCTAAACTCACTTTCAGTCATCAATGCTCAAAAAACATGGGTTAGATATGGATTTCATCATAAATACATGTAAAACTTGCAATATATGCTTAATTTCATAAAACACTTCCTTGAAGATCAAAATCTCACATAATATGATTCATAACTTGAAAACATGGGGATTACATGGGTTCATGGGGAAATCATCATAAAATCTTCATATTTCATCAATTCATGTATAAGAGTTCATAATCCAATCATTTAAATCAATAATGCAATGAACCCATGATAATGGAAGAAAACCCTAACTCAATTGGGAAATTCTACCTCTAGAAATAGAGCAATTTAGGCAATCCATGAATGGAAGGAATATATGGATGAAAAGTACCATACCTTGAATCCAAAAGCTAGCCTTCAATGGAGGAATTTAGACATTGGCTTGAAACCCTAGGTTGAATCTTCTTCTTCAAGTTTCTAGAGAGAGAAATATTTGGAGAGGAGATTTGGTTTTCTTTTGTGCATTGGGAAGAATGAAGTGAATGAGTTAGTTTAGGGGTTGAAAAAGCTCATGTAGGGGTCTTAGTGAAGGGTAAAACGACGTAGTATAGGAACTAATTAATTAGGAAAAGACCCAACTACCCCTAAACTTAATTGACAGCTAACCACCAACATACCTAGTCGACGGATCGTGGTCTGACCCACGACCCATCTTGGTGGACCGTGGTTGGTCATCAGAAACATGATATTTGGCCATCGAACCACGAACCCTGAACACGAACCATGGTTTGACCTACGGTCTGTAGGTCAAGCCATATTCCTAGACCTCAAGTCACTTGGTAGGGTGGCAAACCCACGACCCTCTTACGGTCCATGGTTTAGCCCACGAACTGTGGTTGGCCTCTATGGCTGGCACCTGCAACTTCCCAAAATTTGGTTCATTTCCCTTTTTCAGATACGGGGTGTTACAATATCTCTCCCTTGAGACCATTCGTCCTCGAATGAGATTCAAACTAGGTCTAAAAGAGTAGGAGAGGAACTAACAACCCAACCTACAATGTAATGCATACAACCAAGGAGGAACTATTGACTCCAAGCTAGGATATTCTCAAAACATCATAAGAGGGGTGAATCTGACTCTATCAGCCCATTATGCATGCAATGCACATAAACAATGAGGAAACATCAACTCTAAGATAATTATACTCAAATGCATCATAAGGAGGTAGGAACTACATATACCAACCCAATATGCATGAGTTTTCAAAATTACTCATGTTCAAGGAGGAACTACCTTCTCCAAGCTAAAGCATGCTCAACACAATCTCATGGAGCTCATATGCTATTCAATCTCAAAGACCATAGCTAAAGCATGTTCATTAATTGATCTTATGAAGTCTTTAAGCAACTCATACTAAATGCATAACAACATGAGGAAAATCAATCATATAAACTCATTTTCTTTAAAAACATAAGTTTTCATGAACATGCATCACATAAGGAAATCATGGAAACACATAAAAACACATGACTCCCAAAATAAGGAAAACCAAGAGGAACTCATTACCTCAAGGTAGAATAGGAGTAGAAGGAAAGAGATAAGGATATCGGGACATTATATAGGCCTTGGCCTCCCAATTAGCACCCTCAACTAATTGATTCCTCCATAATACTTTCACGGAAGCTATTTCCTAGTTTCTCAACTTCTGAAGAATAGAGACATGAAAAACGGGATAAATTGTCGCCAACTCATTTGGCAACTCTAACTCATAAGCAACCTTACCAACGCGTCTCAAAACCTGATATGGGCCTGCATATCGAGGACTAAGCTTCCCCTTCTAACCAAACCTCATTACACCCTTCATGGGTGAGATTTTTAAGTAAACCCAATCATTAACATCAAACTCTAGATCCTTTCTTCTCACATAGGCATACGACTTTTGTCGACTTTGAGCCGTTTTCAACTTTTCCTTTATAAGTTGAACTTTCTTCATGGTCTCTTGTACCAATTCGAGACCTATTAGGGAAACTTCACCTACCTCAAACCATCCTATAGGAGATCTACACCTCCTACAATATAAGGCCTCAAATGGAGCCATATCGATGCTTGAGTGATAACTGTTATTGTATGCAAACTCAATTAATGGCAAATGGTCATTCCCACTACCCTTAAAATTGATCACATAAGCCCTTAACATATCTTCCAAATTTTGGATAGTACGCTTCGCTTGCCCATCGGTTTGGGGATGAAAAGTCGTGCTAAGCTTAACCTTAGTGCCAAGACCCCTTTGGAATGATTTCCAAAACTAAGATGGGAATTAGGTACCACAATCGGAAATAGTGGACAGAGGTACTCCATGGAAACTTACCATTTCTCTCAAGTACAACTTGGCATAGTCCTCCACCGAATTAGAAACCTTTGATAGGAAGGAAATAGCCAATTTTGTCATCCTATCTACTATCACCCAAATCAAATTATGTTGTCGATGGGTGCGAGGCAAACCAACTATAAAGTCCATACTAAGTCTTCCCCCTTCCAAGTAGGAATGCTAATGTCTTGGGACAAACCTCCCGGTTTCTGATGCTCAACCTTCACTTGTTGGAAATTTTTACACTTTTCCACAAATCCCGCAATATCTTTCTGTATCCCATTCCACCAATAGACCTCATGTAAATCATGGTACATCTTGGTGACTCCCGGGTGAATGGAATACCGCAAACCATGGGCTTCTACTAAAATTTTTTCCCTCAAGTCATCCACATTTGGAACACATAAACGACCTTGGTATCTAAGTACCTCATCTCCCCCTTGGGAGAAAGCCTCACGGATTTCTTAAGCACCGCCTCTTTCAATTCTACCAAAATTGGATCAAGACCTTGGTTGGCTTTCACATCCACCACAAAAGATGATTCGAAACCATTGTGAGCCATAACACTACCCTTTGTGGAGTCTACTAGTTGAACACCTAGTCGAGCCAATCTATAAATGTCTCGAACCAACTCTTTCGTTTCTTATTCAACATGAGCAACACTACCCATAAATAACTGACTAAGAGCATCCGCTACTAGATTAGCTTTACCGAGGTGATAAAGAACACTCATGTCATAATCCTTCAATAACTCAAACCACCTTCTTTGGCGAAGATTTAGATCTTTTTGATTAAATACATATTGCAAACTCTTGTGATCGGTAAACACATCTACATGTACTACATACAAATAGTGTCTCCAAATCTTTAAGGCAAAAATGATCGCCACTAACTCGAGGTCGTGATAGGATAATTCTTTTCATGGATTTTAAGTTGCCTTGAGGAATAGGCAATAACTTTCCCATTTTGCATAAATACACACTCTAGCCCAATTCTCGAGGTAGCACAATAAACCACAAAACCATCCACCCCTTCCGATAAGGTCAACACTGGAGCAAAAGTAAGTGTATCCTTGAACTCTTGAAAACTCTTTCTTAACGCTTCAGACAATGCAAACTTAGCCTTTTTTTGAGTCAAAGCCGTCAAAGGAGAGGCAATTGAAGAGAAACCCTCAATAAACCTTCTATAGTAGCAGGCGAAACCCAAGAAAATTCTAATATCAAAAGGAGTTAGAGGTGTAGGCCAACTCTTGACCGTATCCATCTTCTTAGGATCCACCTCAATACCCTTACTCAAAACACTATGGCCAAGAAAAGATACGGACCTTAACCAAAATTCACATTTGCTAAACTTTGCAAAAAGTTATTGGTCCTTAAGAACTTGCAGCATGATCCTCAAATGATCAATGTGCTCGTCCTCACTCCTCAGTAGATCAAAATATCATCAATGAACACAATCACTAACATGTCAAGGTATATTCTAAACACCCTATTCATCAAATCCATCAACGCCGCTTGAGCATTAGTCAATCCAAATGACATTACCAAAAATTCATAATGACCATACCGAGTTTGAAAAGATGTCTTCGGAATGTCTTCATCTTTTACCCTCAATTTGTGATAACCTGGCCAAAGGTCAATCTTAAAGAAATACCTTGCTCCTTGAAGTTGGTCAAGTAAATCATTTATCCTTGGAAGAGGATACTTATTCTTAATGGTCGCCTTGTTCAACAGACGATAATCAATACACATATGGAGACAACCATCTTTCTTCTTAACAAATAAAACTGGAGGACCCCATGGAGAGATACTCGGTCGGATGAAACCCTTATCTAAGAAACCCTTCAATTGTTCCTTTAACTCTTTAAGTTTTGCTGGAGCCATATGATAATAAGGAATAGAGTTAGGTTGCATATCTCGGAGATGTTCAATACTGAAGTCTATTTCCCGCTCGGGAGAAATAATGAGTAGATCATCAGGGAACACTTCCAGAAACTCATTAACAATGAGGACCGACTTGAGAGAAGGGGTTTCGGAATCTACATACCTCACTCTAACTAGATGGTAAAAGCAAACCTTAGAAATCATCTTTCGAGCTTTAAGATAAGAAACAAACTGACGCTTAGGCATAGAATTTCCCCCCTTCCACTCTAGGATAGGCTCATTCGGGAACTAAAACTTAACTACATGAGCTCTACAATAAATAGAAGCATAACATGAGTAAAGACAATCTATACCCCAGATAACATCAAAATCTAACATATCAAGCTCTACCAAGTCAACAAGAGTAACTTATTGGGACAATGAAACGAGACAATTTCTATAGACCCTCTTAGCCACAATAGAATCATCAACATGAGTGGAGACAAAAAAAGATTCTAGCAACACATCTGGAAGAACATCACACCTCATAGCCACATATGGTGTCACAAAACACAAGGTAGCACCAGAATCATATAAACATAGACATCAAGTTGGAAAACTTTCAACATACCGGTAACAACATCGAGAGAACTCTTTTGTTCACCATGAGTATGAAGTGCATATAATTGGTTTTGCTTAGGAGCATTGGAACCCATACCACTAGTACTAGCTTTCTTGCCCTCTGTTCCTTTAGCCGCAAACATTGGGCTATCCCTCATTTTATGACCACTCTTACCACAACCAAAGAAACTATCCGTGCTGGCTAGGCATTTACCCTCGTGCTTCCTTCCACACATAGTACAATTATACCTATGTAATGAAGATCCACTACCATTACATCCTTGAGGCTTAAGGTTAGACACCCTATCTTGGTTGAACTTAGAAGGAGCATTGAAGGAGCCTTGACTAGAAAACCTTTGTCAGAATCTAAGACGACATTGTCCATCAGACCTCGAATTAGAGAAATTTCCATCTCTGGTCTTAAGCCCTTTTTACCTCTCTAGACTTTTACTTGAGTTTCTTCTCCTCAATTTGTCGTACATGCACCATGAGACGAGAGATGTTCATGTCATTAATGAGCATGTCATTTCGGCACACTTTAACCACCATATTGGACACATCCGAAACAAACTTACTTATCTTAGCCCTTGAATCGGCAACCATAGTTGGAGAATAATTGGTAAATTGAGTGAAATTTAGAGCATATTCCCTCACACTCATACTTCCTTATCGAAGGTTAATGAACTCAAGAACCTTGGCTTCCCTCATCTCAATGGGAAAGAACCTATCAAGAAAAGTGGCCTTAAACTTCTCCCAATCAAGAGGACATGCATCTTCCGTTCTCGCTTCCTTCCATTGGTTACACCATATTTTAGCCACACCTTTTAGTTGATAAGTGGCCAACTCTGCCTTTTCCACTAGTGTGACTCCTATGATCATCAACACCTTATAGACCTCATCAATAAACTTTTGAGGATCTTCCTCAACTTTAGAACCATGAAACTCCGAAGGATTCATCCTTGTGAAGTCCCTCACTCTTGAAGTCGTCATACCCACATTTGGGTTCATCGGAACCACTACTTCCCTATTGGCTTGGGCCATCATGGAATGAGCCAACACTTGAAAAACAATCCTAAACTCTGCATTCGACACTTGCTCCGCCAAAGGATCAACCGAAACTTGAGGAGCTTGGGGAGCAGCTTCTTGTTCTGCATTCTCCCTCACATTCCATCTAGTATAAGCTCTTCACAAAGCCATATCCTAAAGAACATAGGATAAGAATTAGGAGAGAGACTTTATAGAGTTAAACTCTATCGCATGACTTAAGAGTAATAAAAGAGGTGGAGTTTTATAATCATCTTGTAGCCTCTCATTCATAAATGTGGCGCGCTTCACATTCATGAATAAGACTCGACTAGATGTGGCTTATGAGATATCCTAGGACTATTCTAAACCTTGTGTTCTGATAACCAAGTTTGTCACGACCCAAGGATACCCCCTAGATGTAACATAGCGTATAGAACCCTGAAGGAGTCCATACAAGCCACTTAGCTCTCATAACATAAGAAATATAACAATAAGTGTATAGCAATAGTCCAAGTCCAAAACATTTTATAAAAGCAAAGCGGAAGTCTAATACTCTTGTCTCATCATTGCCATCTAATACAGTAGAATGAAATTGGGCCTAGCCCATATATCATGTCCAAAAGAGGAATACAAGAAGAAACTAAACAATGAAAGTTCATCCTCAAAGCATGAGGACTCACCAAAAGCTCGGAATATCTCAAAGCAACCTCTAGCTACGAAACTGATGACCCTTGATGTGAGGCCAAAAATATATTTTCTTATCATTATTTGCCACACATTTATTATTTATTTTCCCTTTTTGAACATGAATTTTATGGATTGTGCTAAATAATGTATTTTATTTGTAGGAATAAATTGGGGTAAAGTTGAAGGAATTTGGAGCTAAAACGAATTAAAGTTGAAAGATTATAGAAGGAAATCAAGGCATAAATCAATGGATTAAATTGAATATAATAATATATAAAACTTATATGCGGCAAAAGTGCACATTGTGAATTGGCAAATTGAAGATTGAACTACTGTGCCACGTGGCAGCAATCAAGGCACCAATATCAATTGTGCAGCAGTGAAACTTTCCAGCATAAGCACGCGTACAACTAGGAAACTAATTCATGTTGGTTTTGGTTTCCAATTTATTTTGGACTTAGTTATTTTATTTAGGGTTTTCTAAATTTATAAATAGTCCATAGAAATAATTATTTGGGGGAGATTAATTAGATGGAATTGAGTATAAAGTCGTCAATACTTTTTATGGTTCTTTTCTTAAATATTAGTGAAAAAACACCCTTGTTCTGAGGTTGTAGCTACAGATTGAATGTTGAATATTGAAGGATTTTTGAATTAATTCTTGCTTATCATTATAAGTTACTTTCATATTCTTTTTTTAGTATTTCATACTTGATCACTATAGAAATAAATCTATTGTCTATTCTTAAAATCGAGAGAGGAGAGGGTAGATAGACCAAAGAATATAGAAAACTCGATCATCCATTGAGTTGATGTGCGTTCAAGAGTGACGCCAGGACGAACAACTTGCTTGATTACGAAACAAGATGAAATATAAATGCTCGCCAGTTAGGCTTGCTAGCCCCGCTCAATGATGTAGTTAGTCAACTAAATGGAGTAGGCGACTAGAGGTCGAGAGACCCGACTCATACAATTAACCCTGTAAATCAGTAACTTGATAACCGAAATTATTTCATTGCGTGAGATACGATACATGAAGTCCAACGCATGCTCCTGCCTTGGAATTTTCCAAATCACTGTAAGTAATTTTATTATTTTAATCCTAAATTCTTTTCTTTTGGCACTCTTAAATAAATAATTAGACTAGTATAATTTATGGAACAGTTAATTGACAAGTCCTTTGTGTTTGATAATTTGGTTCTTTTAAGAGCCACTATATTACTTGTGCGAACGCGTACACTTGCGTGTGCAATTGGGAGCAACAAGTTTTTGGCGCCACTGCCAGGAACTTAGAAATTAACTATTCTTCTAGGTTATACTTTTATTTTTTTTATTTTTTATTTTTTAAATTAGTATTTATTTTCTAAACAATTACTTATTATTATTATTATTATTATTATTATTATTATTATTATTATTATTATTATTATTATTATTTTGTTTAAATAATTTGGTAGTCTTATTGATATGGATGATTGGGATAATATATGGATTGGTGATGAGAATTCTTATATAAATCCTTGTAATTTTTGTGGCAAACACCACTTAGATATCGAGTGTCCTATCTGTCATATATGTAGTCATCAATATATTCATTGTAATGGTTTTCCTAAATCTTATTCCCTCCCCCCCCCTCCCCCCAAATCCCCATTACGATTCTTCTGTTATTTGTGATGTTGACAGGGGCGATGAAGTGGATAATGCAAAACAAGAGGCGCACAATGTGAATTCACTTATGGAATGTACGGACATGCTGGACAAAGTTAATTCAAAAATCACAGAGCACATATTTGAATGCGGGGTAGAGCAATCAAAGCTCATGAAACTGCTGGATGAGCTTGACGCTATTCTATTAGAAATTACAGTCCAAGCTAAATTAAAAGAGATTGAAGCCCAATAAGGAGAAGCTATGGAGAAATAGAGATAGTGAGCCAATATTGGCTACAAGAACGAAACTCATCTTCTAAAGTTTCAAGAGTCTATTTGTAATGGTCTAATTTACATGACAATCCAAAGAGTTGAGCTCACACAATAAATAGATCAATTTGGATCATATATTCATGACTTAGAGGCTAACTTGAACAAAAAGATTGAGACGTCTGAAGCCCAATTACCAATTTTCGTGGATGATGACCAACTAGTGGAGAAAAAAGAGGAATTCCACCCATTTAACTATACCTTATTCCTTAATATAGATGTTGAGAAAGAGTCCAAAAGTGAGAATGTTGTAAAAAATGTTGCTTTAGAGTTGAGGCAACTTGAATCTCATTCAAAATACTTTTCTATATCATCTGAACTAATGAATGAGTGTATAGATGAGGAACAAGGTCCTTATATTCTAATGCCTTTTAGTACACGTAGAAAAAATGACATTCGTCCTAAGCACCAAGAAGTGCAAGATGTGACATATATTACTTGGTTCCTTTATCTTTATACCACCTCCCCTTGAGAGGAGCATAAAGATAGATGCAAAGTTAGGGGTACAATTCATAAGTTCAAAGTGGAAAGAAAAGTAGTGAATTTACTTGTGTCATCTCGCGACATTAAATTAGACGCTTACTAGGAGGCAACCCAATTTATAGTGTAGCTTCTTATTTTATTTTTTAAAGTATCATTTTTTTTATTGATTTTGTAGATTAGGGGAACTCTGAGTACCCAAAAATTTGAAGCAAAGATGCACGTTTGAGCTTAAGTGTGGGGTGACGACCCTTGATGAAAATTAAGAGAACATACTACTAGCTAGGCCTAAAGGCCTTAGGGAGTTTTCCTAACCCTTGTTTTACATTTTAGTTGATGCTTTGGGGCATAACATCTTTTTAAGTGTGGGGTGGAGGAATGAATTCCTAGTTTTTACTGTTTTATTGAGTCTTTTCTTTTTTAGGATGGGTTCCTGGACTTTTGTTTTCGGTTCTTTTCCTGAGGATAGTACCTTTGAACCGAGTGTCTTTTATTTTTTAGGAATAAGTTTTATTTTATTTTTTTTGAAAGAAAAGAAAAGACCCTTTTGAGTAGTGTGATACATGCTATTTAGGCCTAAATTTTTAGTAGTACTTTCTTGTGAATACTTGATTGATAAGGAAATTGCAGTCGTTGACACCTAAGCTCATGGTTGTAACTTTGTATATAGCTTATTTTATTTTGTAATTTCTTATGATCTTGCCTCTCTTAGAAGTGGAATTGATCCATCTTGATTGATACTTGTGCCATCTGTGGTAAAAATTTGTTTATTTCATGTTTTGCATCTTAGTCTAGAACTTGTCCTAACTAGTATTGAAGCAAAATAAAAGGTGTTGCTTTATTTAGGAGATGATAATAGGCTTTCATTTTATGTGTCTTATAAATTTTAGCCTTTTTAGATACTACATCACTAGTGAGCCTTTTTGAGCATGTAGCCTTTTGTTGGTTGCCATATTTTGTCCTAAACTATTTTGTTGAATCCCTAAGTTTTGCACCTTGCTTCCTTGAGCATTATAGCACAGACTTATTCTTATTATCAATTTTGAGAAAAAGGGATGGTTGAGTGAAAAGGTAATCAATGATAGCTACAAAGTGCTTAATAATCCCTCTTTGAAAGAATGTGACATGAAAAAAAAAAAAGAGAAGAACAAAAATACGTGACATGAAAAAAAAGAGAAAAAAATGTTTGAAGCATTCCTGAGATGATGAGAATTACTTGTGAAATAATTGTTGAAGAGAGGACCGAAAATAAAGAGAAAAAAATAATAGATTTAAACCAACAACGAATCCACCAACCAAACCACATTATTTATCTTAGCATATTCACACAACTTAACATCCTAAACTAGTTTAGTTTAGACTTAAACCAACAACGAATCAACCACCCAAACCACATTATTTATCTTAGCATATTCACACAACCTAAAAACCTAAATTAGTTTAGTTTAGACTTAAACCAACAACGAATCCACCAACCAAACCACATTATTTATCTTAGCACATTCGCAGAACTTAACAACCTAAACTAGTTTAGTTTAGAGTTACACCAACAACGAATCCACCAACCAAACCACATTATTTACCTTAGCATATTCGCACAACTTAACAACCTAAACTAGTTTAGTATAGACTTAAACCAACAACGAATCAACCAACAAGACCACATTATTTATCTTAGCATATTAGCACAACTTAACAACCTAAACTAGTTTAGTTTAGACTTAAACCAACAACGAATCACCCAACAAAACCACATTATTTATCTTAGCATATTCGCACAACTTAACAACCTAAACTAGTTTAGTTAAGACTCAAACCAACAACGAATCCACCAACCAAACCACATTATTTATCTTAGCATATTCGCACAACTTAACAACCTAAACTAGTTTAGTTTAGACTTAAACCAACAACGAATCAACCAACCAAACCACATTATTTATCTTAGCATATTCGCACAACTTAACAACCTAAACTAGTTTAGTTTAGACTTAAACCAACAACGAATCCACCAACCAAACCACCTTATTTACCTTAGCATATTCGCACAACTTAACAACCTAAACTAGTTTAGTTTAGACTTAAACCAACAATGAATCAACCAACCAAACCATATAATTTATCTTAGCATATTCACACAACCTAACAACCTAAACTAGTTTAGTTTAGACTTAAACCAAAAACGAATCAACCAACCAAACCACATTATTTATTTTAGCATATTCGCACAACTTAACAACCTAAACTAGTTTAGTTTAGACTCAAACCAACAACGAATCAACCAACCAAACCACATTATTTATCTTAGCATATTCGCACAACTTAACAACCTAAACTAGTTTAGTTTAGACTTAAACCAACAACGAATCAACCAACCAGACCACATTATTTATCTTAGCATATTCGCACAACTTAACAACCTATACTAGTTTAGTTTAGACTTAAAACAAGAACAAATCCACCAGCCAAACCACATTATTTATCTTAGCATATTAGCACAACTTAACAACCTAAACTAGTTTAGTTTAGAGTTAAACCAACAACGAATCCACCAACCAAACCACATTATTTACCTTAGCATATTCGCACAACTTAACAACCTAAACTAGTTTAGTATAGATTTAAACCAACAACGAATCAACCAACAAGACCACATTATTTATCTTAGCATATTAGCACAACTTAACAACCTAAACTAGTTTAGTTTAGACTTAAACCAACAACGAATCAACCAACCAAACCACATTATTTATCTTAGCATAATCACACAACCTAAACTAGTTTAGTTTAGACTTAAACCAACAACGAATCAACCAACCAAACCACGTTATTTATCTTAGCATATTCGCACAACTTAACAACGTAAACTAGATTAGTTTAGACTTCAACCAACAACGAATCAACCAACAAAACCACATTATTTACCTTAGCATATTCGCACAACTTAACAACCTATACTAGTTTAGTCTAGACTTAAACCAACAACGAATCCACCAACCAAACCACATTATTTACCTTAGCATATTCACAAAACCTAAACTAGTTTAGTTTAGACTTAAACCAACAATGAATCAACCAACCAAACCACATTATTTATCTTAGCATATTCACACAACCTAAACTAGTTTTGTTTAGACTTAAACAAACAACGAATCCACCAACCAAACCACATTATTTACCTTAGCATATTCACATAACCTAAACTAGTTTAGTTTAGACTTAAACCAACAACGAATCAACCAACCAAACCACATTATTTATCTTAGCATATTCACACAACCAAAACTAGTTTAGTTTCGACTTAAACCAACAACGAATCCACCAACCAAACAACATTATTTATCTTAGCATATTCGCACAACTTAACACCCTAAACTAGTTTAGTTTAGACTTAAACCAACAACGAATCCACTAACCAAACCACATTATTTATCTTAGCATATTCACACAACCTAACAACCTAAACTAGTTTAGTTTAGACTTAAACCAACAACGAATCAACCAACCAAACCACATTATTTATCTTAGCATATTCGCACAACTTGACAACCTAAACTAGTTTAGTTTAGACTTAAACCAACAACGAATCAACCAACCAAACCACATTATTTATCTTAGCATATTCACACAACCTAAACTAGTTTAGTTTAGACTTAAATCAACAACGAATCAACCAACCAAACCACATTATTTATCTTAGCATATTCGCACAACTTAACAACCTAAACTAATTTAGTTTAGACTTAAACCAACAACGAATCAACCAACCAAACCACATTATTTATCTTAGCATATTCCCACAACTTAACAACCTAAACTAGTTTAGTTTAGACTTAAACCAACAACGAATAAACCAACCAAACCACATTATTTATCTTAGCATATTCACACAACCTAAACTAGTTTAGTTTAGACTTAAACCAACAACGAATCAACCAACCAAACCACATTATTTATCTTAGCATAATCACACAACCTAAACTAGTTTAGTTTAGACTTAAACCAACAACGAATCAACCAACCAAACCACATTATTTATCTTAGCATATTCGCACAACTTAACAACGTAAACTAGATTAGTTTAGACTTCAACCAACAACGAATCAACCAACAAAACCACATTATTTATCTTAGCATATTCGCACAACTTAACAACCTATACTAGTTTAGTCTAGACTTAAACCAACAACGAATCCACCAACCAAACCACATTATTTACCTTAGCATATTCACAAAACCTAAACTAGTTTAGTTTAGACTTAAACCAACAATGAATCAACCAACCAAACCACATTATTTATCTTAGCATATTCACACAACCTAAACTAGTTTTGTTTAGACTTAAACCAACAACGAATCCACCAACCAAACCACATTATTTACCTTAGCATATTCACATAACCTAAACTAGTTTAGTTTAGGCTTAAACCAACAACGAATCAACCAACCAAACCACATTATTTATCTTAGCATATTCACACAACCTAAACTAGTTTAGTTTCGACTTAAACCAACAACGAATCCACCAACCAAACAACATTATTTATCTTAGCATATTCGCACAACTTAACACCCTAAACTAGTTTAGTTTAGACTTAAACCAACAACGAATCCACCAACCAAACCACATTATTTATCTTAGCATATTCACACAACCTAACAACCTAAACTAGTTTAGTTTAGACTTAAACCAACAACGAATCAACCAACCAAACCACATTATTTATCTTAGCAAATTCACACAACCTAACAACCTAAACTAGTTTAGTTTAGACTTAAATCAACAACGAATCAACCAACCAAACCACATTATTTATCTTAGCATATTCGCACAACTTAACACCCTAAACTAGTTTAGTTTAGACTTAAACCAACAACGAATCCACCAACCAAACCACATTATTTATCTTAGCATATTCACACAACCTAACAACCTAAACTAGTTTAGTTTAGACTTAAACCAACAACGAATCAACCAACCAAACCACATTATTTATCATAGCATATTCGCACAACTTGACAACCTAAACTAGTTTAGTTTAGACTTAAACCAACAACGAATCAACCAACCAAACCACATTATTTCTCTTAGCATATTCGCACAACTTAACAACCTAAACTAATTTAGTTTAGACTTAAACCAACAACGAATCAACCAACCAAACCGCATTTTTTATCTTAGCATATTCGCACAACTTAACAACCTATACTAGTTTAGTCTAGACTTAAACCAACAACGAATCCACCAACCAAACAACATTATTTATCTTAGCATATTCACACAACCTAACAACCTAAACTAGTTTAGTTTAGACTTAAACCAACAACGAATCCACCAATCAAACCACATTATTTACCTTAGCATATTCCCACAACTTGACAACCTAAACTAGTTTAGTTTAGACTTAAACCAATAACGAATCAACCAACCAAACCACTTTATTTATCTTAGCATATTCCCACAACCTAACAACCTAAACTAGTTTACTTTAGACTTAAACCAACAACGAATCAACCAACCAAACCACATTATTTATCTTAGCATATTTGCACAACTTAACAACCTAAACTAGTTTAATTTAGACTTAAACCAACAACGAATCAACCAACCAAACCACATTATTTATCTTAGCATATTCACACAACCTAAACTAGTTTAGTTTAGACTTAAACCAACAACGAATCAACCAACCAAACCACATTATTTATCTTAGCATATTCGCACAACTTAACAACCTAAACTAATTTAGTTTAGACTTAAACCAACAACGAATCAACCAACCAAACCACATTATTTATCTTAGCATATTCCCACAACTTAACAAGCTAAACTAGTTTAGTTTAGACTTAAACCAACAACGAATAAACCAACCAAACCACATTATTTATCTTAGCATATTCACACAACCTAAACTAGTTTAGTTTAGACTTAAACCAACAACGAATCAACCAACCAAACCACATTATTTATCTTAGCATAATCACACAACCTAAACTAGTTTAGTTTAGACTTAAACCAACAATGAATCAACCAACCAAACCACATTATTTATCTTAGCATATTCGCACAACTTAACAACGTAAACTAGATTAGTTTAGACTTCAACCAACAACGAATCAACCAACAAAACCACATTATTTATCTTAGCATATTCGCACAACTTAACAACCTATACTAGTTTAGTCTAGACTTAAACCAACAACGAATCCACCAACCAAACCACATTATTTACCATAGCATATTCACAAAACCTAAACTAGTTTAGTTTAGACTTAAACCAACAATGAATCAACCAACCAAACCACATTATTTATCTTAGCATATTCACACAACCTAAACTAGTTTTGTTTAGACTTAAACCAACAACGAATAAACCAACCAAACCACATTATTTACCTTAGCATATTCACATAACCTAAACTAGTTTAGTTTAGGCTTAAACCAACAACGAATCAACCAAGCAAACCACATTATTTATCTTAGCATATTCACACAACCTAACAACCTAAACTAGTTTAGTTTAGACTTAAACCAACAACAAATCAACCAACCAAACCACATTATTTATCTTAGCATATTCGCACAACCTGACAACCTAAACTAGTTTAGTCTAGACTTAAACCAACAACGAATCCACCAACCAAACCACATTATTTGTCTTAGCATATTAGCACAACTTAACAACCTAAACTAGTTTAGTTTAGACTTAAACCAACAACGAATAAACCAACCAAACCACATTATTTACCTTAGCATATTCGCACTACTTAACAACCTAAACTAGTTTAGTTTAGACTTAAACCAACAATGAATCAACCAACCAAACCACATTATTTTTCTTAGCATATTCACACAACCTAAACTAGTTTAGTTTAGACTTAAACCAACAACGAATCAACCAACCAAACCACATTATTTCTCTTAGCATATTCGCACAACTTAACAACCTAAACTAATTTAGTTTAGACTTAAACCAACAACGAATCAACCAACCAAACCGCATTTTTTATCTTAGCATATTCGCACAACTTAACAACCTATACTAGTTTAGTCTAGACTTAAACCAACAACGAATCCACCAACCAAACAACATTATTTATCTTAGCATATTCACACAACCTAACAACCTAAACTAGTTTAGTTTAGACTTAAACCAACAACGAATCCACCAATCAAACCACATTATTTACCTTAGCATATTCCCACAACTTGACAACCTAAACTAGTTTAGTTTAGACTTAAACCAATAACGAATCAACCAACCAAACCACTTTATTTATCTTAGCATATTCTCACAACCTAACAACCTAAACTAGTTTAGTTTAGACTTAAACCAACAACGTATCTAATAACCAAACCACATTATTTATCTTAGAATATTCGCACAACTTAACAACCTAAACTAGTTTACTTTAGACTTAAACCAACAACGAATCAACCAACCAAACCACATTATTTATCTTAGCATATTTACACAACTTAACAACCTAAACTAGTTTAGTTTAGACATAAACCAACAACGAATCAACCAACCAAACCACATTTTTTATCTTAGCATATTCGCACAACTTAACAACCTATACTAGTTTAGTCTAGACTTAAACCAACAACGAATCAACCAACCAAACCACATTATTTATCTTAGCATATTAGCACAACTTAACAACCTAAACTAGTTTAGTTTAGACTTAAACCAACAACGAATAAACCAACCAAACCACATTATTTACCTTAGCATATTCGCACTACTTAACAACCTAAACTAGTTTAGTTTAGACTTAAACCAACAACGAATAAACCAACCAAACCACATTATTTATCTTAGCATATTCACACAACCTAAACTAGTTTAGTTTAGACTTAAACCAACAACGAATCAACCAACCAAACCACATTATTTATCTTAGCATAATCACACAACCTAAACTAGTTTAGTTTAGACTTAAACCAACAACGAATCAACCAACCAAACCACATTATTTATCTTAGCATATTCGCACAACATAACAACGTAAACTAGATTAGTTTAGACTTCAACCAACAACGAATCAACCAACAAAACCACATTATTTATCTTAGCATATTCGCACAACTTAACAACCTATACTAGTTTAGTCTAGACTTAAACCAACAACGAATCCACCAACCAAAACACTTTATTTATCTTAGCATATTCCCACAACCTAACAACCTAAACTAGTTTAGTTTAGACTTAAACCAACAATGAATCAACCAACCAAACCACATTATTTATCTTAGCATATTCACACAACCTAAACTAGTTTTGTTTAGACTTAAACCAACAACGAATAAACCAACCAAACCACATTATTTACCTTAGCATATTCACATAACCTAAACTAGTTTAGTTTAGGCTTAAACCAACAACGAATCAACCAAGCAAACCACATTATTTATCTTAGCATATTCACACAACCTAACAACCTAAACTAGTTTAGTTTAGACTTAAACCAACAACAAATCAACCAACCAAACCACATTATTTATCTTAGCATATTCGCACAACCTGACAACCTAAACTAGTTTAGTCTAGACTTAAACCAACAACGAATCCACCAACCAAACCACATTATTTGTCTTAGCATATTAGCACAACTTAACAACCTAAACTAGTTTAGTTTAGACTTAAACCAACAACGAATAAACCAACCAAACCACATTATTTACCTTAGCATATTCGCACTACTTAACAACCTAAACTAGTTTAGTTTAGACTTAAACCAACAATGAATCAACCAACCAAACCACATTATTTTTCTTAGCATATTCACACAACCTAAACTAGTTTAGTTTAGACTTAAACCAACAACGAATCAACCAACCAAACCACATTATTTCTCTTAGCATATTCGCACAACTTAACAACCTAAACTAATTTAGTTTAGACTTAAACCAACAACGAATCAACCAACCAAACCGCATTTTTTATCTTAGCATATTCGCACAACTTAACAACCTATACTAGTTTAGTCTAGACTTAAACCATCAACGAATCCACCAACCAAACAACATTATTTATCTTAGCATATTCACACAACCTAACAACCTAAACTAGTTTAGTTTAGACTTAAACCAACAACGAATCCACCAATCAAACCACATTATTTACCTTAGCATATTCCCACAACTTGACAACCTAAACTAGTTTAGTTTAGACTTAAACCAATAACGAATCAACCAACCAAACCACTTTATTTATCTTAGCATATTCCCACAACCTAACAACCTAAACTAGTTTAGTTTAGACTTAAACCAACAACGTATCTACTAACCAAACCACATTATTTATCTTAGAATATTCGCACAACTTAACAACCTAAACTAGTTTACTTTAGACTTAAACCAACAACGAATCAACCAACCAAACCACATTATTTATCTTAGCATATTTACACAACTTAACAACCTAAACTAGTTTAGTTTAGACTTAAACCAACAACGAATCAACCAACCAAACCACATTATTTATCTTAGCATATTCACACAACCTAAACTAGTTTAGTTTAGACTTAAACCAACAACGAATCAACCAACCAAACCACATTATTTATCTTAGCATATTAGCACAACTTAACAACCTAAACTAGTTTAGTTTAGACTTAAACCAACAACGAATAAACCAACCAAACCACATTATTTACCTTAGCATATTCGCACTACTTAACAACCTAAACTAGTTTAGTTTAGACTTAAACCAACAACGAATAAACCAACCAAACCACATTATTTATCTTAGCATATTCACACAACCTAAACTAGTTTAGTTTAGACTTAAACCAACAACGAATCAACCAACCAAACCACATTATTTATCTTAGCATAATCACACAACCTAAACTAGTTTAGTTTAGACTTAAACCAACAACGAATCAACCAACCAAACCACATTATTTATCTTAGCATATTCGCACAACATAACAACGTAAACTAGATTAGTTTAGACTTCAACCAACAACGAATCAACCAACAAAACCACATTATTTATCTTAGCATATTCGCACAACTTAACAACCTATACTAGTTTAGTCTAGACTTAAACCAACAACGAATCCACCAACCAAACCACATTATTTACCATAGCATATTCACAAAACCTAAACTAGTTTAGTTTAGACTTAAACCAACAATGAATCAACCAACCAAACCACATTATTTATCTTAGCATATTCACACAACCTAAACTAGTTTTGTTTAGACTTAAACCAACAACGAATAAACCAACCAAACCACATTATTTACCTTAGCATATTCACATAACCTAAACTAGTTTAGTTTAGGCTTAAACCAACAACGAATCAACCAAGCAAACCACATTATTTATCTTAGCATATTCACACAACCTAACAACCTAAACTAGTTTAGTTTAGACTTAAACCAACAACAAATCAACCAACCAAACCACATTATTTAGCTTAGCATATTCGCACAACCTGACAACCTAAACTAGTTTAGTCTAGACTTAAACCAACAACGAATCCACCAACCAAACCACATTATTTGTCTTAGCATATTAGCACAACTTAACAACCTAAACTAGTTTAGTTTAGACTTAAACCAACAACGAATAAACCAACCAAACCACATTATTTACCTTAGCATATTCGCACTACTTAACAACCTAAACTAGTTTAGTTTAGACTTAAACCAACAACGAATCAACCAACCAAATCACATTATTTATCTTAGCATATTCACACAACCTAAACTAGTTTAGTTTAGACTTAAACCAACAACGAATCAACCAACTAAACCACATTATTTATCTTAGCATATTCAAATAACCTACACTAGTTTAGTTTATACTTAAACCAACAATGAATCAACCAACCAAACCACATTATTTATCTTAGCATATTCACACAACTTGACAACCTAAACTAGTTTAGTTTAGACTTAAACCAACAACGAATCCACCAACCAAACTACATTATTTATCTTAGCATATTCACACAACCTAAACTTGTTTAGTTTAGACTTAAACCAACAACCAATCAACCAACCAAACCACATTATTTATCTTAGCATATTCGCACAACTTAACAACCTAAACTAGTTTAGTTTAGACTTAAACCAACAACGAATCAACCAACCAAACCACATTATTTATCTTAGCATATTCGCACAACTTAACAACCTAAACTAGTTTAGTTTAGACTTAAACCAACAACGAATCAACCAACCAAACCACATTATTTATCTTAGCATATTCACACAACTTAACAACCTAAACTAGTTTAGTTTAGACTTAAACCAACAACGAATCAACCAACCAAACCACATTATTTATCTTAGCATATTCACACAACTTAACAACCTAAACTAGTTTAGTTTAGACTTAAACCAACAACGAATCAACCAACCAAACCACATTATTTATCTTAGCATATTCGCAAATCTTAACAACCTAAACTAGTTTAGTTTAGACTTAAACCAACAACGAATCAACCAACCAAACCACATTATTTATCTTAGCATATTCGCACAACTTAACAACCTAAACTAGTTTAGTTTAGACTTAAACCAACAACGAATCAACCAACCAAACCACATTATTTATCTTAGCATATTCGCACAACTTAACAACCTTAACTAGTTTAGTTTAGACTTAAACCAACAACGAATCAACCAACCAAACCACATTATTTATCTTAGCATATTTGCACAACTTAACAACCTAAACTAGTTTAGTTTAGACTTAAACCAACAACGAATCTACCAACGAAACCATATTATTTATCTTAGCATATTCGCACAACTTAACAACCTTAACTAGTTTAGTTTAGACTTAAACCAACAACGAATCAACCAACCGAACCACATTATTTATCTTAGCATATTCGTACAACTTAACAACCTAAACTAGTTTAGTTTAGACTTAAAACAACAACGAATCCACCAACAAAACCACATTATTTATCTTAGCATATTCGCACAACTTGACAACCTAAACTAGTTTAGTTTAGACTTAAACCAACAACGAATCAACCAACCAAACCACATTATTTATCTTAGCATATTCGCACAACTTAACAACCTAAACTAGTTTAGTTTAGACTTAAACCAACAACGAATCAACCAACCAAACCACATTATTTATCTTAGCATATTCGCACAACTTAACAACCTAAACTAGTTTAGTTTAGACTTAAACCAACAACGAATCAACCAACCAAACCACATTATTTATCTTAGCATATTCACACAACCTAAACTAGTTTAGTTTAGACTTAAACCAACAACGAATCAACCAACCAAACCACATTATTTATCTTAGCATATTCACACAACCTAAACTAGTTTAGTTTAGACTTAAACCAACAACGAATCAACCAACCAAACCACATTATTTATCTTAGCATATTCACACAACCTAAACTAGTTTAGTTTAGACTTAAACCAACAACGAATCAACCGACCAAACCACATTATTTATCTTAGCATATTCACACAACTTAACAACCTAAACTAGTTTAGTTTAGACTTAAACCAACAACGAATCAACCAACCAAACCACATTATTTATCTTAGCATATTCGCACAACTTAACAACCTAAACTAGTTTAGTTTAGACTTAAACCAACAACGAATCAACCAACCAAACCACATTATTTATCTTAGCATATTCGCACAACTTAACAACCTAAACTAGTTTAGTTTAGACTTAAACCAACAACGAATCAACCAACCAAACCACATTATTTATCTTAGCATATTCGCACAACTTAACAACCTAAACTAGTTTAGTTTAGACTTAAACCAACAACGAATCAACCAACCAAACCACATTATTTATCTTAGCATATTCACACAACTTAACAACCTAAACTAGTTTAGTTTAGACTTAAACCAACAACGAATCAACCAACCAAACCACATTATTTATCTTAGCATATTCACAACTTAACCTAAACTAGTTTAGTTTAGACTTAAACCAGCAACGAATCAACCAACCAAACCACATTATTTATCTTAGCATATTCAAGACAACTTAACCTAAACTAGTTTAGTTTAGACTTAAACCAACAACGAATCAACCAACCAAACCACATTATTTATCTTAGCATATTCGCACAACTTAACAACCTAAACTAGTTTAGTTTAGACTTAAACCAACAACGAATCAACCAACCAAACCACATTATTTATCTTAGCATATTAGCACAACTTAACAACCTAAACTAGTTTAGTTTAGACTTAAACCAACAACGAATCAACCAACCAAACCACATTATTTATCTTAGCATATTCGCACAACTTAACAACCTAAACTAGTTTAGTTTAGACTTAAACCAACAACGAATCAACCAACCAAACCACATTATTTATCTTAGCATATTCGCACAACTTAACAACCTAAACTAGTTTAGTTTAGACTTAAACCAACAACGAATCAACCAACCAAACCACATTATTTATCTTAGCATATTCGCACAACTTAACAACCTAAACTAGTTTAGTTTAGACTTAAACCAACAACGAATCAACCAACCAAACCACATTATTTATCTTAGCATATTCGCACAACTTAACAACCTAAACTAGTTTAGTTTAGACTTAAACCAACAACGAATCAACCAACCAAACCACATTATTTATCTTAGCATATTCACACAACCTAAACTAGTTTAGTTTAGACTTAAACCAACAACGAATCAACCAACCAAACCACATTATTTATCTTAGCATATTCGCACAACTTAACAACCTAAACTAGTTTAGTTTAGACTTAAACCAACAACGAATCAACCAACCAAACCACATTATTTATCTTAGCATATTCACACAACTTAACAACCTAAACTAGTTTAGTTTAGACTTAAACCAACAACGAATCAACCAACCAAACCACATTATTTATCTTAGCATATTCGCACAACTTAACAACCTAAACTAGTTTAGTTTAGACTTAAACCAACAACGAATCAACCAACCAAACCACATTATTTATCTTAGCATATTCACACAACTTAACAACCTAAACTAGTTTAGTTTAGACTTAAACCAACAACGAATCAACCAACCAAACCACATTATTTATCTTAGCATATTCGCACAACTTAACAACCTAAACTAGTTTAGTTTAGACTTAAACCAACAACGAATCAACCAACCAAACCACATTATTTATCTTAGCATATTCCAACAAAACCTAAACTAGTTTAGTTTAGACTTAAACCAACAACGAATCAACCAACCAAACCATTATTTATCTTAGCATATTCACACTTAACAACCTAAACTAGTTTAGTTTAGACTTAAACCAACAACGAATCAACCAACCAAACCACATTATTTATCTTAGCATATTCACAACTTAACAACCTAAACTAGTTTAGTTTAGACTTAAACCAACAACGAATCAACCAACCAAACCACATTATTTATCTTAGCATATTCACTTAACAACCTAAACTAGTTTAGTTTAGACTTAAACCAACAACGAATCAACCAACCAAACCACATTATTTATCTTAGCATATTCGCACAACTTAACAACCTAAACTAGTTTAGTTTAGACTTAAACCAACAACGAATCCACCAACCAAACCACATTATTTATCTTAGCATATTAACACAACTTAACAACCTAAACTAGTTTAGTTTAGACTTAAAGCAACAACGAATCAACCAACCAAACCACATTATTTATCTTAGCATATTCACAACCTAACAACCTAAACTAGTTTAGTTTAGACTTAAACCAACAACGAATCAACCAACCAAACCACATTATTTATCTTAGCATATTCGAACAACTTAACAACCTAAACTAGTTTAGTTTAGACTTAAACCAACAACGAATCAACCAACCAAACCACATTATTTATCTTAGCATATTCGCACAACTTAACAACCTAAACTAGTTTAGTTTAGACTTAAACCAACAACGAATCAACCAACCAAACCACATTATTTATCTTAGCATATTTACACAACTTAACAACCTAAACTAGTTTAGTTTAGACTTAAACCAACAACGAATCAACCAACCAAACCACATTATTTATCTTAGCATATTCACACAACTTAACAACCTAAACTAGTTTAGTTTAGACTTAAACCAACAACGAATCAACCAACCAAACCACATTATTTATCTTAGCATATTAGCACAACTTAACAACCTAAACTAGTTTAGTTTAGACTTAAACCAACAACGAATCAACCAACCAAACCACATTATTTATCTTAGCATATTCGCACAACTTAACAACCTAAACTAGTTTAGTTTAGACTTAAACCAACAACGAATCAACCAACCAAACCACATTATTTATCTTAGCATATTCACACAACCTAAACTAGTTTAGTTTAGACTTAAACCAACAACGAATCAACCAACCAAACCACATTATTTATCTTAGCATAATCACACAACCTAAACTAGTTTAGTTTAGACTTAAACCAACAACGAATCAACCAACCAAACCACATTATTTATCTTAGCATATTCGCACAACATAACAACGTAAACTAGATTAGTTTAGACTTCAACCAACAACGAATCAACCAACAAAACCACATTATTTATCTTAGCATATTCGCACAACTTAACAACCTATACTAGTTTAGTCTAGACTTAAACCAACAACGAATCCACCAACCAAACCACATTATTTACCTTAGCATATTCACAAAACCTAAACTAGTTTAGTTTAGACTTAAACCAACAATGAATCAACCAACCAAACCACATTATTTATCTTAGCATATTCACACAACCTAAACTAGTTTTGTTTAGACTTAAACCAACAACGAATAAACCAACCAAACCACATTATTTACCTTAGCATATTCACATAACCTAAACTAGTTTAGTTTAGGCTTAAACCAACAACGAATCAACCAAGCAAACCACATTATTTATCTTAGCATATTCACACAACCTAACAACCTAAACTAGTTTAGTTTAGACTTAAACCAACAACAAATCAACCAACCAAACCACATTATTTAGCTTAGCATATTCGCACAACCTGACAACCTAAACTAGTTTAGTCTAGACTTAAACCAACAACGAATCCACCAACCAAACCACATTATTTGTCTTAGCATATTAGCACAACTTGACAACCTAAACTAGTTTAGTTTAGACTTAAACCAACAACCAATCAACCAACCAAACCACATTATTTATCTTAGCATAATCACACAACCTAAACTAGTTTAGTTTAGACTTAAACCAACAACGAATCAACCAACCAAACCACATTATTTATCTTAGCATATTCACACAACTTAACAACGTAAACTAGTTTAGTTTAGACTTCAACCAACAACGAATCAACCAACCAAACCACATTATTTATCTTAGCATATTCACACAACCTAAACTAGTTTAGTTTAGACTTAAACCAACAACGAATCAACCAACCAAACCACATTATTTATCTTAGCATATTCAAATAACCTACACTAGTTTAGTTTATACTTAAACCAACAATGAATCAACCAACCAAACCGCATTATTTATCTTAGCATATTCACATAACCTAAACTAGTTAATTTAGACTTAAACCAACAACGAATCAACCAACCAAACCACACTATTTATCTTAGAATATTCGCACAACTTAACAACCTAAACTAGTTTAGTTTAGACTTAATCCAACAACGAATCAATCAACCAAACCATATTATTTATCTTAGCATATTCGCACAACTTAAGAACCTAAACTAGTTTAGTTTAGACTTAAACCAACAACGAATCAACCAACCAAACTGCATTTTTTATCTTAGCATATTCGCACAACTTAACAACCTAAACTAGTTTTGTTTAGACTTAAACCAACAACGAATCAACCAACCAAACCACATTATTTATCTTAGCATATTCACACAACCTAACAACCTAAACTAATTTAGTTTAGACTTAAACCAACAACGAATCAACCAACCAAACCGCATTTTTTATCTTTGCATATTCGCACAACTTAACAACCTAAACTAGTTTAGTTTAGACTTAAACCAACAACGAATCAACCAACCAAAACATATTATTTATCTTAGCATATTCACACAACCTAAACTAGTTTAGTTTAGACTTAAACCAATGACGAATCAACCAACCAAACCACATTATTTATCTTAGCATATTCACACAACCTAAACTAGTTTAGTTTAGACTTAAACCAACAACGAATCAACCAACCAAACCACATTATTTATCTTAGCATAATCACACAACCTAAACTAGTTTAGTTTAGACTTAAACCAACAACGAATCAACCAACCAAACCACATTATTTATCTTAGCATATTCGCACAACTTAACAACGTAAACTAGATTAGTTTAGACTTCAACCAACAACGAATCAACCAACAAAACCACATTATTTATCTTAGCATATTCGCACAACTTAACAACCTATACTAGTTTAGTCTAGACTTAAACCAACAACGAATCCACCAACCAAACCACATTATTTACCTTAGCATATTCACAAAACCTAAACTAGTTTAGTTTAGACTTAAACCAACAACGAATCAACCAACCAAACCACATTATTTATCTTAGCATATTCACACAACCTAAACTAGTTTTGTTTAGACTTAAACCAACAACGAATCCACCAACCAAACCACATTATTTACCTTAGCATATTCACATAACCTAAACTAGTTTAGTTTAGACTTAAACCAACAACGAATCAACCAACCAAACCACACTATTTATCTTAGCATATTCACACAACCTAAACTAGTTTAGTTAAGACTTAAACCAACAACGAATCCACCAACCAAACAACATTATTTATCTTAGCATATTCGCACATCTTAACACCCTAAACTAGTTTAGTTCAGACTTAAACCAACAACGAATCCACCAAACAAACCACATTATTTATCTTAGCATATTCGCACAACTTAACAACCTAAACTAGTTTAGTTTAGACTTAAACCAACAACGAATCAACCAACCAAACCACATTATTTATCTTAGCATATTCGCACAACTTAACAACCTAAACTAGTTTAGTTTAGACTTAAACCAACAACGAATCAACCAACCAAACCACATTATTTATCTTAGCATATTCACACAACCTAACAACCTAAACTAGTTTAGTTTAGACTTAAACGAACAACGAATCAACCAACCAAACCACATTATTTATCTTAGCATATTCGCACAACTTAACAACCCAAACTAATTTAGTTTAGATTTAAACCAACAACGAATCTACCAACCAAACCACATTATTTATCTTAGAATATTCGCACAACTTAACAACCTAAACTAGTTTAGTTTAGACTTAAACCAACAACGAATCAACCAACCAAACCACACTATTTATCTTAGCATATTCACACAACTTGACAACCTAAACTAATTTAGTTTAGACTTAAACCAACAACGAATCAACCAACCAAACCGCATTTTTTATCTTTGCATATTCGCGCAACTTAACAACCTAAACTAGTTTAGTTTAGACTTAAACCAACAACGAATCAACCAACCAAACCACATTATTTACCTTAGCATATTCACAAAACCTAAACTAGTTTAGTTTAGACTTAAACCAACAATGAATCAACCAACCAAACCACATTATTTATCATAGCATATTCACACAACCTAAACTAGTTTTGTTTAGACTTAAACCAACAACGAATCCACCAACCAAACCACATTATTTACCTTAGCATATTCACAAAACCTAAACTAGTTTAGTTTAGACTTAAACCAACAATGAATCAACCAACCAAACCACATTATTTATCTTAGCATATTAACACAACCTAAACTAGTTTTGTTTAGACTTAAACCAACAACGAATCCACCAACCAAACAACATTATTTACCTTAGCATATTCACATAACCTAAACTAGTTTAGTTTAGGCTTAAACCAACAACGAATCAACCAACCAAACCACATTATTTATCTTAGCATATTCACACAACCTAAACTAGTTTAGTTTCGACTTAAACCAACAACGAATCCACCAACCAAACAACATTATTTATCTTAGCATATTCGCACAACTTAACACCCTAAACTAGTTTAGTTTAGACTTAAACCAACAACGAATCCACCAACCAAACCACATTATTTATCTTAGCATATTCACACAACCTAACAACCTAAACTAGTTTAGTTTAGACTTAAACCAACAACGAATCAACCAACCAAACCACATTATTTATCTTAGCATATTAGCACAACTTAACAACCAAAACTAGTTTAGTTTAGACTTAAACCAACAATGAATCAACCAACCAAACCACATTATTTATCTTAGCATATTCACACAACCTAAACTAGTTTAGTTTAGCCTTAAACCAACAACGAATCCACCAACCAAACAACATTATTTATCTTAGCATATTCGCACAACTAAACACCCTAAACTAGTTTAGTTTAGACTTAAACCAACAACGAATCCACCAATCAAACCACATTATTTACCTTAGCATATTCCCACAACTTGACAACCTAAACTAGTTTAGTTTAGACTTAAACCAATAACGAATCAACCAACCAAACCACTTTATTTATCTTAGCATATTCCCACAACCTAACAACCTAAACTAGTTTAGTTTAGACTTAAACCAACAACGTATCTACTAACCAAACCACATTATTTATCTTAGAATATTCGCACAACTTAACAATCTAAACTAGTTTACTTTAGACTTAAACCAACAACGAATCAACCAACCAAACCACATTATTTATCTTAGCATATTTACACAACTTAACAACCTAAACTAGTTTAGTTTAGACTTAAACCAACAACGAATCAACCAACCAAACCACATTATTTATCTTAGCATATTCACACAACCTAAACTAGTTTAGTTTAGACTTAAACCAACAACGAATCAACCAACCAAACCACATTATTTATCTTAGCATATTAGCACAACTTAACAACCTAAACTAGTTTAGTTTAGACTTAAACCAACAACGAATAAACCAACCAAACCACATTATTTACCTTAGCATATTCACACAACCTAAACTAGTTTAGTTTAGACTTAAACCAACAACGAATAAACCAACCAAACCACATTATTTATCTTAGCATATTCACACAACCTAAACTAGTTTAGTTTAGACTTAAACCAACAACGAATCAACCAACCAAACCACATTATTTATCTTAGCATAATCACACAACCTAAACTAGTTTAGTTTAGACTTAAACCAACAACGAATCAACCAACCAAACCACATTATTTATCTTAGCATATTCGCACAACATAACAACGTAAACTAGATTAGTTTAGACTTCAACCAACAACGAATCAACCAACAAAACCACATTATTTATCTTAGCATATTCGCACAACTTAACAACCTATACTAGTTTAGGCTAGAATTAAACCAAAAATTAATCCACCAACAAAACCAGATTATTTACCATAGCATATTCACAAACCTAAACTAGTTTAGTTTAGACTTAAACCAACAATGAATCAACCAACCAAACCACATTATTTATCTTAGCATATTCACACAACCTAAACTAGTTTTGTTTAGACTTAAACCAACAACGAATAAACCAACCAAACCACATTATTTACCTTAGCATATTCACATAACCTAAACTAGTTTAGTTTAGGCTTAAACCAACAACGAATCAACCAAGCAAACCACATTATTTATCTTAGCATATTCACACAACCTAACAACCTAAACTAGTTTAGTTTAGACTTAAACCAACAACAAATCAACCAACCAAACCACATTATTTAGCTTAGCATATTCGCACAACCTGACAACCTAAACTAGTTTAGTCTAGACTTAAACCAACAACGAATCCACCAACCAAACCACATTATTTGTCTTAGCATATTAGCACAACTTAACAACCTAAACTAGTTTAGTTTAGACTTAAACCAACAACGAATAAACCAACCAAACCACATTATTTACCTTAGCATATTCGCACTACTTAACAACCTAAACTAGTTTAGTTTAGACTTAAACCAACAACGAATCAACCAACCAAATCACATTATTTATCTTAGCATATTCACACAACCTAAACTAGTTTAGTTTAGACTTAAACCAACAACGAATCAACCAACCAAACCACATTATTTATCTTAGCATATTCAAATAACCTACACTAGTTTAGTTTATACTTAAACCAACAATGAATCAACCAACCAAACCACATTATTTATCTTAGCATATTCACATAAGCTAAACTAGTTAATTTGGACTTAAACCAACAACGAATAAACCAACCAAACCACATTATTTATCTTAGAATATTCGCACAACTTAACAACCTAAACTAGTTTAGTTTAGACTTAAACCAACAACGAATCTACCAACCAAACCACATTATTTATCTTAGCATATTCACACAACCTAAACTAGTTTAGTTTAGACTTAAACCAACAACCAATCAACCAACCAAACCACATTATTTATCTTAGCATAATCACACAACCTAAACTAGTTTAGTTTAGACTTAAACCAACAACGAATCAACCAACCAAACCACATTATTTATCTTAGCATATTCACACAACTTAACAACGTAAACTAGTTTAGTTTAGACTTCAACCAACAACGAATCAACCAACCAAACCACATTATTTATCTTAGCATATTCACACAACCTAAACTAGTTTAGTTTAGACTTAAACCAACAACGAATCAACCAACCAAACCACATTATTTATCTTAGCATATTCAAATAACCTACACTAGTTTAGTTTATACTTAAACCAACAATGAATCAACCAACCAAACCACATTATTTATCTTAGCATATTCACATAACCTAAACTAGTTAATTTAGACTTAAACCAACAACGAATCAACCAACCAAACCACACTATTTATCTTAGAATATTCGCACAACTTAACAACCTAAACTAGTTTAGTTTAGACTTAATCCAACAACGAATCAATCAACCAAACCATATTATTTATCTTAGCATATTCGCACAACTTAAGAACCTAAACTAGTTTAGTTTAGACTTAAACCAACAACGAATCAACCAACCAAACTGCATTTTTTATCTTAGCATATTCGCACAACTTAACAACCTAAACTAGTTTTGTTTAGACTTAAACCAACAACGAATCAACCAACCAAACCACATTATTTATCTTAGCATATTCACACAACCTAACAACCTAAACTAATTTAGTTTAGACTTAAACCAACAACGAATCAACCAACCAAACCGCATTTTTTATCTTTGCATATTCGCACAACTTAACAACCTAAACTAGTTTAGTTTAGACTTAAACCAACAACGAATCAACCAACCAAAACATATTATTTATCTTAGCATATTCACACAACCTAAACTAGTTTAGTTTAGACTTAAACCAATGACGAATCAACCAACCAAACCACATTATTTATCTTAGCATATTCACACAACCTAAACTAGTTTAGTTTAGACTTAAACCAACAACGAATCAACCAACCAAACCACATTATTTATCTTAGCATAATCACACAACCTAAACTAGTTTAGTTTAGACTTAAACCAACAACGAATCAACCAACCAAACCACATTATTTATCTTAGCATATTCGCACAACTTAACAACGTAAACTAGATTAGTTTAGACTTCAACCAACGAATCAACCAACAAAACCACATTATTTATCTTAGCATATTCGCACAACTTAACAACCTATACTAGTTTAGTCTAGACTTAAACCAACAACGAATCCACCAACCAAACCACATTATTTACCTTAGCATATTCACAAAACCTAAACTAGTTTAGTTTAGACTTAAACCAACAACGAATCAACCAACCAAACCACATTATTTATCTTAGCATATTCACACAACCTAAACTAGTTTTGTTTAGACTTAAACCAACAACGAATCCACCAACCAAACCACATTATTTACCTTAGCATATTCACATAACCTAAACTAGTTTAGTTTAGACTTAAACCAACAACGAATCAACCAACCAAACCACATTATTTATCTTAGCATATTCACACAACCTAAACTAGTTTAGTTTCGACTTAAACCAACAACGAATCCACCAACCAAACAACATTATTTATCTTAGCATATTCGCACAACTTAACACCCTAAACTAGTTTAGTTTAGACTTAAACCAACAACGAATCCACTAACCAAACCACATTATTTATCTTAGCATATTCACACAACCTAACAACCTAAACTAGTTTAGTTTAGACTTAAACCAACAACGAATCAACCAACCAAACCACATTATTTATCTTAGCATATTCGCACAACTTGACAACCTAAACTAGTTTAGTTTAGACTTAAACCAACAACGAATCAACCAACCAAACCACATTATTTATCTTAGCATATTCACACAACCTAACAACCTAAACCAGTTTAGTTTAGACTTAAACCAACAACGAATCAACCAACCAAACCACATTATTTATCTTAGCATATTCGCACAACTTAACACCCTAAACTAGTTTAGTTTAGACTTAAACCAACAACGAATCCACCAACCAAACCACATTATTTATCTTAGCATATTCACACAACCTAACAACCTAAACTAGTTTAGTTTAGACTTAAACCAACAACGAATCAACCAACCAAACCACATTATTTATCTTAGCATATTCACACAACTTGACAACCTAAACTAGTTTAGTTTAGACTTAAACCAACAACGAATCAACAAACCAAACCACATTATTTATCTTAGCATATTCGCACAACTTAACAACCTAAACTAATTTAGTTTAGACTTAAACCAACAACGAATCTACCAACCAAACCACATTATTTATCTTAGAATATTCGCACAACTTAACAACCTAAACTAGTTTAGTTTAGACTTAAACCAACAACGAATCAACCAACCAAACCATATTATTTATCTTAGCATATTCACACAACCTAAACTAGTTTAGTTTAGACTTAAACCAACAACGAATCAACCAACCAAACCACATTATTTATCTTAGCATATTCGCACAACTTAACAACCTAAACTAGTTTAGTTTAGACTTAAACCAACAACGAATCCACCTACCAAACCACATTATTTACCTTAGCATATTCCCACAACTTAACAACCTAAACTAGTTTAGTTTAGACTTAAACCAACAACGAATCAACCAACCAAACCACATTATTTATCTTAGCATATTCACACAACCTAAACTAGTTTAGTTTAGACTTAAACCAACAACGAATCAACCAACCAAACCACATTATTTATCTTAGCATAATCACACAACCTAAACTAGTTTAGTTTAGACTTAAACCAACAACGAATCAACCAACCAATCCACATTATTTATCTTAGCATATTCGCACAACTTAACAACGTAAACTAGATTAGTTTAGACTTCAACCAACAACGAATCAACCAACAAAACCACATTATTTATCTTAGCATATTCGCACAACTTAACAACCTATACTAGTTTAGTCTAGACTTAAACCAACAACGAATCCACCAACCAAACCACATTATTTGTCTTAGCATATTAGCACAACTTAACAACCTAAACTAGTTTAGTTTAGACTTAAACCAACAACGAATAAACCAACCAAACCACATTATTTATCTTAGCATATTCGCACAACTTAACAACCTACACTAGTTTAGTTTAGACTTAAACCAACAACGAATCAACCAGCCAAACCACATTATTTATCTTAGCATATTCGCACAACTTAACAACCTAAACTAGTTTAGTTTAGACTTAAACCAACAACGAATCAACCAACCAAACCACATTATTTATCTTAGCATATTCACACAACCTAAACTAGTTTAGTTTAGACTTAAACCAACAACGAATCAACCAACCAAACCACATTATTTATCTTAGCATATTCTAATAACCTACACTAGTTTAGTTTATACTTAAACCAACAATGAATCAACCAACCAAACCACATTATTTATCTTAGCATATTCACATAACCTAAACTAGTTAATTTAGACTTAAACCAACAACGAATAAACCAACCAAACCACATTATTTATCTTAGAATATTCGCACAACTTAACAACCTAAACTAGTTTAGTTTAGACTTAAACCAACAACGAATCAACCAACCAAACCACATTATTTATCTTAGCATATTTGCACAACTTAACAACCTAAACTAGTTTAGTTTAGACTTAAACCAACAACGAATCAACCAACCAAACCACATTATTTATCTTAGCATATTCGCACAACTTAACAACCTAAACTAATTTAGTTTAGACTTAAACCAACAACGAATCAACCAACCAAACCGCATTTTTTATCTTTGCATATTCGCACAACTTAACAACCTAAACTAGTTTAGTTTAGACTTAAACCAACAACGAATCAACCAACCAAACCATATTATTTATCTTAGCATATTCACACAACCTAAACTAGTTTAGTTTAGACTTAAACCAACGACGAATCAACCAACCAAACCACATTATTTATCTTAGCATATTCGCACAACTTAACAACCTATACTAGTTTAGTCTAGACTTAAACCAACAACGAATCCACCAACCAAACCACATTATTTACCTTAGCATATTCACAAAACCTAAACTAGTTTAGTTTAGACTTAAACCAACAATGAATCAACCAACCAAACCACATTATTTATCTTAGCATATTCACACAACCTAAACTAGTTTTGTTTAGACTTAAACCAACAAATCAATACACCAACCAAACCACATTATTTACCTTAGCATATTCACAAAACCTAAACTAGTTTAGTTTAGACTTAAACCAACAATGAATCAACCAACCAAACCACATTATTTATCTTAGCATATTAACACAACCTAAACTAGTTTTGTTTAGACTTAAACCAACAACGAATCCACCAACCAAACAACATTATTTACCTTAGCATATTCACATAACCTAAACTAGTTTAGTTTAGGCTTAAACCAACAACGAATCAACCAACCAAACCACATTATTTATCTTAGCATATTCACACAACCTAAACTAGTTTAGTTTAGACTTAAACCAACAAATCTAATCCACCAACCAAACAACATTATTTATCTTAGCATATTCGCACAACTTAACACCCTAAACTAGTTTAGTTTAGACTTAAACCAACAACGAATCCACCAACCAAACCACATTATTTATCTTAGCATATTCACACAACCTAACAACCTAAACTAGTTTAGTTTAGACTTAAACCAACAACGAATCAACCAACCAAACCACATTATTTATCTTAGCATATTAGCACAACTTAACAACCAAAACTAGTTAAGTTTAGACTTAAACCAACAATGAATCAACCAACCAAACCACATTATTTATCTTAGCATATTCACACAACCTAAACTAGTTTAGTTTAGCCTTAAACCAACAACGAATCCACCAACCAAACAACATTATTTATCTTAGCATATTCGCACAACTAAACACCCTAAACTAGTTTAGTTTAGACTTAAACCAACAACGAATCCACCAATCAAACCACATTATTTACCTTAGCATATTCCCACAACTTGACAACCTAAACTAGTTTAGTTTAGACTTAAACCAATAACGAATCAACCAACCAAACCACTTTATTTATCTTAGCATATTCCCACAACCTAACAACCTAAACTAGTTTAGTTTAGACTTAAACCAACAACGAATCAACCAACCAAACCACATTATTTATCTTAGCATATTCAAATAACCTACACTAGTTTAGTTTATACTTAAACCAACAATGAATCAACCAACCAAACCACATTATTTATCTTAGCATATTCACATAACCTAAACTAGTTAATTTAGACTTAAACCAACAACGAATCAACCAACCAAACCACACTATTTATCTTAGAATATTCGCACAACTTAACAACCTAAACTAGTTTAGTTTAGACTTAATCCAACAACGAATCAATCAACCAAACCATATTATTTATCTTAGCATATTCGCACAACTTAACAACCTAAACTAGTTTAGTTTAGACTTAAACCAACAACGAATCAACCAACCAAACTGCATTTTTTATCTTAGCATATTCGCACAACTTAACAACCTAAACTAGTTTTGTTTAGACTTAAACCAACAACGAATCAACCAACCAAACCACATTATTTATCTTAGCATATTCACACAACCTAACAACCTAAACTAATTTAGTTTAGACTTAAACCAACAACGAATCAACCAACCAAACCACATTATTTATCTTTGCATATTCGCACAACTTAACAACCTAAACTAGTTTAGTTTAGACTTAAACCAACAACGAATCAACCAACCAAAACATATTATTTATCTTAGCATATTCACACAACCTAAACTAGTTTAGTTTAGACTTAAACCAATGACGAATCAACCAACCAAACCACATTATTTATCTTAGCATATTCACACAACCTAAACTAGTTTAGTTTAGACTTAAACCAACAACGAATCAACCAACCAAACCACATTATTTATCTTAGCATAATCACTTAACAACCTAAACTAGTTTAGTTGAGACTTAAACCAACAACGAATCCACCAACCAAACCACATTATTAAACTTAGCATATTCGCACAACTTAACAACCTAAACTAGTTTAGTTTAGACTTAAACCAACAACGAATCAACCAACCAAACAACATTTTTTATCTTAGCATATTCGCACAACTTAACAACCTCTACTAGTTTAGTCTAGACTTAAACCAACAACGAATCCACCAACCAAACCACATTATTTATCTTAGCATATTCACACAACCTAAACTAGTTTAGTTTAGACTTAAACCAACAACGAATCAACCAACCAAACCACATTATTTATCTTAGCATATTCACACAACCTAAACTAGTTTTGTTTAGACTTAAACCAACAACGAATCCACCAACCAAACCACATTATTTACCTTAGCATATTCACATAACCTAAACTAGTTTAGTTTAGACTTAAACCAACAACGAATCAACCAACCAAACCACATTATTTATCTTAGCATATTCACACAACCTAAACTAGTTTAGTTTAGACTTAAACCAACAACGAATCCACCAACCAAACAACATTATTTATCTTAGCATATTCGCACAACTTAACACCCTAAACTAGTTTAGTTTAGACTTAAACCAACAACGAATCCACCAACCAAACCACATTATTTATCTTAGCATATTCACACAACCTAACAACCTAAACTAGTTTAGTTTAGACTTAAACCAACAACGAATCAACCAACCAAACCACATTATTTATCTTAGCATATTCGCACAACTTGACAACCTAAACTAGTTTAGTTTAGACTTAAACCAACAACGAATCAACCAACCAAACCACATTATTTATCTTAGCATATTCACACAACCTAACAACCTAAACTAGTTTAGTTTAGACTTAAACCAACAACGAATCAACCAACCAAACCACATTATTTATCTTAGCATATTCGCACAACTTAACACCCTAAACTAGTTTAGTTTAGACTTAAACCAACAACGAATCCACCAACCAAACCACATTATTTATCTTAGCATATTCACACAACCTAACAACCTAAACTAGTTTAGTTTAGACTTAAACCAACAACGAATCAACCAACCAAACCACATTATTTATCTTAGCATATTCACACAACTTAACAACCTAAACTAGTTTAGTTTAGACTTAAACCAACAACGAATCAACCAACCAAACCACATTATTTATCTTAGCATATTCGCACAACTTAACAACCTAAACTAATTTAGTTTAGACTTAAACCAACAACGAATCTACCAACCAAACCACATTATTTATCTTAGAATATTCGCACAACTTAACAACCTAAACTAGTTTAGTTTAGACTTAAACCAACAACGAATCAACCAACCAAACCATATTATTTATCTTAGCATATTCACACAACCTAAACTAGTTTAGTTTAGACTTAAACCAACAACGAATCAACCAACCAAACCACATTATTTATCTTAGCATATTCGCACAACTTAACAACCTAAACTAGTTTAGTTTAGACTTAAACCAACAACGAATCCACCAACCAAACCACATTATTTACCTTAGCATATTCCCACAACTTAACAACCTAAACTAGTTTAGTTTAGACTTAAACCAACAACGAATCAACCAACCAAACCACATTATTTATCTTAGCATATTCACACAACCTAAACTAGTTTAGTTTAGACTTAAACCAACAACGAATCAACCAACCAAACCACATTATTTATCTTAGCATAATCACACAACCTAAACTAGTTTAGTTTAGACTTAAACCAACAACGAATCAACCAACCAAACCACATTATTTATCTTAGCATATTCGCACAACTTAACAACGTAAACTAGATTAGTTTAGACTTCAACCAACAACGAATCAACCAACAAAACCACATTATTTATCTTAGCATATTCGCACAACTTAACAACCTATACTAGTTTAGTCTAGACTTAAACCAACAACGAATCCACCAACCAAACCACATTATTTATCTTAGCATATTAGCACAACTTAACAACCTAAACTAGTTTAGTTTAGACTTAAACCAACAACGAATCAACCAACCAAACCACATTATTTATCTTAGCATATTCGCACAACTTAACAACCTAAACTAGTTTAGTTTAGACTTAAACCAACAACGAATCAACCAACCAAACCACATTATTTATCTTAGCATATTCGCACAACTTAACAACCTAAACTAGTTTAGTTTAGACTTAAACCAACAACGAATCAACCAACCAAACCACATTATTTATCTTAGCATATTCACACAACCTAAACTAGTTTAGTTTAGACTTAAACCAACAACGAATCAACCAACCAAACCACATTATTTATCTTAGCATATTCTAATAACCTACACTAGTTTAGTTTATACTTAAACCAACAATGAATCAACCAACCAAACCACATTATTTATCTTAGCATATTCACATAACCTAAACTAGTTAATTTAGACTTAAACCAACAACGAATAAACCAACCAAACCACATTATTTATCTTAGAATATTCGCACAACTTAACAACCTAAACTAGTTTAGTTTAGACTTAAACCAACAACGAATCAACCAACCAAACCACATTATTTATCTTAGCATATTTGCACAACTTAACAACCTAAACTAGTTTAGTTTAGACTTAAACCAACAACGAATCAACCAACCAAACCACATTATTTATCTTAGCATATTCGCACAACTTAACAACCTAAACTAGTTTAGTTTAGACTTAAACCAACAACGAATCAACCAACCAAACCACATTATTTATCTTAGCATATTCAAGACAACTTAACAACCTAAACTAGTTTAGTTTAGACTTAAACCAACAACGAATCAACCAACCAAACCATATTATTTATCTTAGCATATTCACACAACCTAAACTAGTTTAGTTTAGACTTAAACCAACGACGAATCAACCAACCAAACCACATTATTTATCTTAGCATATTCGCACAACTTAACAACCTATACTAGTTTAGTCTAGACTTAAACCAACAACGAATCCACCAACCAAACCACATTATTTACCTTAGCATATTCACAAAACCTAAACTAGTTTAGTTTAGACTTAAACCAACAATGAATCAACCAACCAAACCACATTATTTATCTTAGCATATTCACACAACCTAAACTAGTTTTGTTTAGACTTAAACCAACAACGAATCCACCAACCAAACCACATTATTTACCTTAGCATATTCACAAAACCTAAACTAGTTTAGTTTAGACTTAAACCAACAATGAATCAACCAACCAAACCACATTATTTATCTTAGCATATTAACACAACCTAAACTAGTTTTGTTTAGACTTAAACCAACAACGAATCCACCAACCAAACAACATTATTTACCTTAGCATATTCACATAACCTAAACTAGTTTAGTTTAGGCTTAAACCAACAACGAATCAACCAACCAAACCACATTATTTATCTTAGCATATTCACACAACCTAAACTAGTTTAGTTTCGACTTAAACCAACAACGAATCCACCAACCAAACAACATTATTTATCTTAGCATATTCGCACAACTTAACAACCTAAAATAGTTTAGTTTAGACTTAAACCAACAACGAATCCACCAACCAAACCACATTATTTATCTTAGCATATTCACACAACCTAACAACCTAAACTAGTTTAGTTTAGACTTAAACCAACAACGAATCAACCAACCAAACCACATTATTTATCTTAGCATATTAGCACAACTTAACAACCTAAACTAGTTTAGTTTAGACTTAAACCAACAATGAATCAACCAACCAAACCACATTATTTATCTAAGCATATTCACACAACCTAAACTAGTTTAGTTTAGACTTAAACCAACAACGAATCCACCAACCAAACAACATTATTTATCTTAGCATATTCGCACAACTAAACACCCTAAACTAGTTTAGTTTAGACTTAAACCAACAACGAATCCACCAACCAAACCACATTATTTATCTTAGCATATTCACACAACTTGACAACCTAAACTAGTTTAGTTTAGACTTAAACCAACAACGAATCCACCAACCAAACTACATTATTTATCTTAGCATATTCCCACAACTTAACAACCTAAACTAGTTTAGTTTAGACTTAAACCAACAACGAATCTACCAACCAAACCACATTATTTATCTTAGAATATTCGCACAACTTAACAACCTAAACTAGTTTAGTTTAGACTTAAACCAACAACGAATCAACCAACCAAACCACATTATTTATCTTAGCATATTTGCACAACTTAACAACCTAAACTAGTTTAGTTTAGACTTAAACCAACAACGAATCAACCAACCAAACCACATTATTTATCTTAGCATATTCACACAACCTAAACTAGTTTAGTTTAGACTTAAACCAACAACGAATCAACCAACCAAACCACATTATTTATCTTAGCATATTCGCACAACTTAACAACCTAAACTAGTTTAGTTTAGACTTAAACCAGCAACGAATAAACCAACCAAACCACATTATTTACCTTAGCATATTCGCACAACTTAACAACCTAAACTAGTTTAGTTTAGACTTAAACCAACAACGAATCAACCAACCAAACCACATTATTTATCTTAGCATATTCACACAACCTAAACTAGTTTAGTTTAGACTTAAACCAACAACGAATCAACCAACCAAACCACATTATTTATCTTAGCATAATCACACAACCTAAACTAGTTTAGTTTAGACTTAAACCAACAACGAATCAACCAACCAAACCACATTATTTATCTTAGCATATTCGCACAACATAACAACCTAAACTAGTTTAGTTTAGACTTAAACCAACAACGAATCAACCAACAAAACCACATTATTTATCTTAGCATATTCGCACAACTTAACAACCTATACTAGTTTAGTCTAGACTTAAACCAACAACGAATCCACCAACCAAACCACATTATTTACCTTAGCATATTCACTTAACCTAAACTAGTTTAGTTTAGACTTAAACCAACAATGAATCAACCAACCAAACCACATTATTTATCTTAGCATATTCACACAACCTAAACTAGTTTAGTTTAGACTTAAACCAACAACGAATCAACCAACCAAACCATATTATTTACCTTAGCATATTCACATAACCTAAACTAGTTTAGTTTAGACTTAAACCAACAACGAATCAACCAACCAAACCACATTATTTATCTTAGCATATTCACACAACCTAACAACCTAAACTAGTTTAGTTTAGACTTAAACCAACAACAAATCAACCAACCAAACCACATTATTTATCTTAGCATATTCGCACAACTTAACAACCTAAACTAGTTTAGTCTAGACTTAAACCAACAACGAATCCACCAACCAAACCACATTATTTGTCTTAGCATATTAGCACAACTTAACAACCTAAACTAGTTTAGTTTAGACTTAAACCAACAACGAATCAACCAACCAAACCACATTATTTACCTTAGCATATTCGCACAACTTAACAACCTAAACTAGTTTAGTTTAGACTTAAACCAACAACGAATCAACCAACCAAACCACATTATTTATCTTAGCATATTCACACAACCTAAACTAGTTTAGTTTAGACTTAAACCAACAACGAATCAACCAACCAAACCACATTATTTATCTTAGCATATTCAAATAACATAAACTAGTAAAGTTTATACTTAAACCAACAATGAATCAACCAACCAAACCACATTATTTATCTTAGCATATTCACATAAGCTAAACTAGTTAATTTGGACTTAAACCAACAACGAATAAACCAACCAAACCACATTATTTATCTTAGAATATTCGCACAACTTAACAACCTAAACTAGTTTAGTTTAGACTTAAACCAACAACGAATCTACCAACCAAACCACATTATTTATCTTAGCATATTCACACAACCTAAACTAGTTTAGTTTAGACTTAAACCAACAACCAATCAACCAACCAAACCACATTATTTATCTTAGCATAATCACACAACCTAAACTAGTTTAGTTTAGACTTAAACCAACAACGAATCAACCAACCAAACCACATTATTTATCTTAGCATATTCACACAACTTAACAACGTAAACTAGTTTAGTTTAGACTTCAACCAACAACGAATCAACCAACCAAACCACATTATTTATCTTAGCATATTCGCACAACTTAACAACCTAAACTAGTTTAGTTTAGACTTAAACCAACAACGAATCAACCAACCAAACCACATTATTTATCTTAGCATATTCAAATAACCTACACTAGTTTAGTTTATACTTAAACCAACAATGAATCAACCAACCAAACCACATTATTTATCTTAGCATATTCACATAACCTAAACTAGTTAATTTAGACTTAAACCAACAACGAATCAACCAACCAAACCACATTATTTATCTTAGAATATTCGCACAACTTAACAACCTAAACTAGTTTAGTTTAGACTTAATCCAACAACGAATCAATCAACCCAACCATATTATTTATCTTAGCATATTCGCACAACTTGACAACCTAAACTAGTTTAGTTTAGACTTAAACCAACAACGAATCAACCAACCAAACCACATTATTTATCTTAGCATATTCGCACAACTTAACAACCTAAACTAGTTTAGTTTAGACTTAAACCAACAACGAATCAACCAACCAAACCACATTATTTATCTTAGCATATTCACACAACCTAACAACCTAAACTAATTTAGTTTAGACTTAAACCAACAACGAATCAACCAACCAAACCGCATTTTTTATCTTTGCATATTCGCACAACTTAACAACCTAAACTAGTTTAGTTTAGACTTAAACCAACAACGAATCAACCAACCAAACCATATTATTTATCTTAGCATATTCACACAACCTAAACTAGTTTAGTTTAGACTTAAACCAACAACGAATCAACCAACCAAACCACATTATTTATCTTAGCATATTCACACAACCTAAACTAGTTTAGTTTAGACTTAAACCAACAACGAATCAACCAACCAAACCACATTATTTATCTTAGCATAATCACACAACCTAAACTAGTTTAGTTTAGACTTAAACCAACAACGAATCAACCAACCAAACAACATTATTTATCTTAGCATATTCGCACAACTTAACAACGTAAATTAGTTTAGTTTAGACTTAAACCAACAACGAATCTACCAACTAAACCACATTATTTATCTTAGAATATTCGCACAACTTAACAACCTATACTAGTTTAGTTTAGACTTAAACCAACAACGAATCCACCAACCAAACCACATTATTTATCTTAGCATACTCACATAACCTAAACTAGTTTAGTTTAGACTTAAACCAACGAATCAACCAACCAAACCACATTATTTATCTTAGCATATTCACACAACCTAAACTAGTTTAGTTTAGACTTAAACCAACAACGAATCAACCAACCAAACCACATTATTTATCTTAGCATATTAGCACAACTTAACAACCTAAACTAGTTTAGTTTAGACTTAAACCAACAACGAATCAACCAACCAAACCACATTATTTACCTTAGCATATTCGCACAACTTAACAACCTAAACTAGTTTAGTTTAGACTTAAACCAACAACGAATCAACCAACCAAACCACATTATTTATCTTAGCATATTCACACAACCTAAACTAGTTTAGTTTAGACTTAAACCAACAACGAATCAACCAACCAAACCACATTATTTATCTTAGCATAATCACACAACCTAAACTAGTTTAGTTTAGACTTAAACCAACAACGAATCAACCAACCAAACCACATTATTTATCTTAGCATATTCGCACAACTTAACAACGTAAACTAGATTAGTTTAGACTTCAACCAACAACGAATCAACCAACAAAACCACATTATTTATCTTAGCATATTCGCACAACTTAACAACCTATACTAGTTTAGTCTAGACTTAAACCAACAACGAATCCACCAACCAAACCACATTATTTACCTTAGCATATTCACATAACCTAAACTAGTTTAGTTTAGACTTAAACCAACAATGAATCAACCAACCAAACCACATTATTTATCTTAGCATATTCACACAACCTAAACTAGTTTTGTTTAGACTTAAACCAACAACGAATCCACCAACCAAACCACACTATTTATCTTAGCATATTCACACAACCTAAACTAGTTTCTTTTAGACTTAAACCAACAACGAATCAACCGACCAAACCACATTATTTACCTTAGCATATTCACACAACTTAACAACCTAAACTAGTTTAGTTTAGACTTAAACCAACAACAAATCAACCAACCAAACCACATTATTTATCTTAGCATATTCGCACAACTTAACAACCTAAACTAGTTTAGTTTAGACTTAAACCAACAACGAATCCACCAACCAAACCACATTATTTATCTTAGCATATTAGCACAACTTAACAACCTAAACTAGTTTAGTTTAGACTTAAACCAACAACGAATCAACCAACCAAACCACATTATTTACCTTAGCATATTCGCACAACTTAACAACCTAAACTAGTTTAGTTTAGACTTAAACCAACAACGAATCAACCAACCAAACCACATTATTTATCTTAGCATATTCGCACAACTTAACAACCTAAACTAGTTTAGTTTAGACTTAAACCAACAACGAATCAACCAACCAAACCACATTATTTATCTTAGCATATTCAAATAACCTACACTAGTTTAGTTTATACTTAAACCAACAATGAATCAACCAACCAAACCACATTATTTATCTTAGCATATTCACATAACCTAAACTAGTTAATTTAGACTTAAACCAACAACGAATAAACCAACCAAACCACATTATTTATCTTAGCATATTCGCACAACTTAACAACCTAAACTAGTTTAGTTTAGACTTAAACCAACAACGAATCTACCAACCAAACCACATTATTTATCTTAGCATATTATAACAACCTAAACTAGTTTAGTTTAGACTTAAACCAACAACGAATCAACCAACCAAACCACATTATTTATCTTAGCATATTCACACAACTTAACAACCTAAACTAGTTTAGTTTAGACTTAAACCAACAACGAATCAACCAACCAAACCACATTATTTATCTTAGCATATTCACACAACCTAAACTAGTTTAGTTTAGACTTAAACCAACAACGAATCAACCAACCAAACCACATTATTTATCTTAGCATATTCAAATAACCTACACTAGTTTAGTTTATACTTAAACCAACAATGAATCAACCAACCAAACCACATTATTTATCTTAGCATATTCACATAACCTAAACTAGTTAATTTAGACTTAAACCAACAACGAATCAACCAACCAAACCACACTATTTATCTTAGAATATTCGCACAACTTAACAACCTAAACTAGTTTAGTTTAGACTTAATCCAACAACGAATCAATCAACCAAACCACATTATTTATCTTAGCATATTCCCACAACTTAACAACCTAAACTAGTTTAGTTTAGACTTAAACCAACAACGAATCAACCAACCAAACCACATTATTTATCTTAGCATATTCACACAACCTAAACTAGTTTAGTTTAGACTTAAACCAACAACGAATCAACCAACCAAACCACATTATTTATCTTAGCATAATCACACAACCTAAACTAGTTTAGTTTAGACTTAAACCAACAACGAATCAACCAACCAAACCACATTATTTATCTTAGCATATTCGCACAACTTAACAACCTAAACTAGTTTAGTTTAGACTTCAACCAACAACGAATCAACCAACCAAACCACATTATTTATCTTAGCATATTCGCACAACTTAACAACCTAAACTAGTTTAGTTTAGACTTAAACCAACAACGAATCCACCAACCAAACCACATTATTTATCTTAGCATATTAGCACAACTTAACAACCTAAACTAGTTTAGTTTAGACTTAAACCAACAACGAATCAACCAACCAAACCACATTATTTATCTTAGCATATTCGCATAACTTAACAACCTAAACTAGTTTAGTTTAGACTTAAACCAACAACGAATCAACCAACCAAACCACATTATTTATCTTAGCATATTCGCACAACTTAACAACCTAAACTAGTTTAGTTTAGACTTAAACCAACAAATAATCCACCAACCAAACCACATTATTTATCTTAGCATTTTAGTATTTCATTACAAGATTAACTAGATTTGTTTAGACTTAAACCAACAACGAATCCACCAACCAAACCACATTATTTATCTTAGCATATTCTAATAACCTAAACTAGTTTAGTTTAGACTTAAACCAACAACGAATCAACCAACCAAACCACATTATTTATCTTAGCATATTCACATAACCTAAACTAGTTAATTTAGACTTAAACCAACAACGAATCAACCAACCAAACCACATTATTTATCTTAGAATATTCGCACAACTTAACAACCTAAACTAGTTTAGTTTAGACTTAAACCAACAACGAATCAACCAACCAAACCACATTATTTATCTTAGCATATTTGCACAACTTAACAACCTAAACTAGTTTAGTTTAGACTTAAACCAACAACGAATCAACCAACCAAACCACATTATTTATCTTAGCATATTCGCACAACTTAACAACCTAAACTAATTTAGTTTAGACTTAAACCAACAACGAATCAACCAACCAAACCACATTATTTATCTTAGCATATTCGCACAACTTAACAACCTAAACTAGTTTAGTTTAGACTTAAACCAACAACGAATCAACCAACCAAACCATATTATTTATCTTAGCATATTCACACAACCTAAACTAGTTTAGTTTAGACTTAAACCAACAACGAATCAACCAACCAAACCACATTATTTATCTTAGCATATTCGCACAACTTAACAACCTAAACTAGTTTAGTCTAGACTTAAACCAACAACGAATCCACCAACCAAGCCACATTATTTATCTTAGCATATTCACAAAACCTAAACTAGTTTAGTTTAGACTTAAACCAACAATGAATCAACCAACCAAACCACATTATTTATCTTAGCATATTCACACAACCTAAACTAGTTTTGTTTAGACTTAAACCAACAACGAATCCACCAACCAAACCACATTATTTACCTTAGCATATTCACATAACCTAAACTAGTTTAGTTTAGACTTAAACCAACAATGAATCAACCAACCAAACCACATTATTTATCTTAGCATATTACCACAACCTAAACTAGTTTTGTTTAGACTTAAACCAACAATGAATCCACCAACCAAACCACATTATTTACCTTAGCATATTCACATAACCTAAACTAGTTTAGTTTAGACTTAAACCAACAACGAATCAACCAACCAAACCACATTATTTATCTTAGCATATTCACACAACCTAAACTAGTTTAGTTTCGACTTAAACCAACAACGAATCCACCAACCAAACAACATTATTTATCTTAGCATACTCGCACAACTTAACACCCTAAACTAGTTTAGTTTAGACTTAAACCAACAACGAATCCACCAACCAAACCACATTATTTATCTTAGCATACTCACACAACCTAACAACCTAAACTAGTTTAGTTTAGACTTAAACCAACAACGAATCAACCAACCAAACCACATTATTTATCTTAGCATATTAGCACAACTTAACAACCAAAACTAGTTTAGTTTAGACTTAAACCAACAATGAATCAACCCACCAAACCACATTATTTATCTTAGCATATTCACACAACCTAAACTAGTTTAGTTTAGCCTTAAACCAACAACGAATCCACCAACCAAACAACATTATTTATCTTAGCATATTCGCACAACTAAACACCCTAAACTAGTTTAGTTTAGACTTAAACCAACAACGAATCCACCAACCAAACCACATTATTTATCTTAGCATATTCACACAACCTAACAACCTAAACTAGTTTAGTTTAGACTTAAACCAACAACGAATCAACCAACCAAACCACATTATTTATCTTAGCATATTCGCACAACTTAACAACCTAAACTAATTTAGTTTAGACTTAAACCAACAACGAATCAACCAACCAAACCACATTATTTATCTTAGCATATTCGCACAACTTAACAACCTAAACTAGTTTAGTTTAGACTTAAACCAACAACGAATCAACCAACCAAACCACATTATTTATCTTAACATATTCACACAACCTAAACTACTTTAGTTTAGACTTAAACCAACAACGAATCAACCAACAAGACCACATTATTTATCTTAGCATATTCTCACAACTTAACAACCTAAACTAGTTTAGTTTAGACTTAAACCAACAACGAATCCACCAACCAAACCACATTATTTATCTTAGCATATTCACAAAACCTAAACTAGTTTAGTTTAGACTTAAACCAACAACGAATCCAACAACCAAACCACATTATTTATCTTACCATATTCACACAACCTAAACTAGTTTTGTTTAGACTTAAACCAACAACGAATCCACCAACCAAACCACATTATTTACCTTAGCATATTCACATAACCTAAACTAGTTTAGTTTAGACTTAAACCAACAACGAATCAACCAACCAAACCACATTATTTATCTTAGCATATTCACACAACCTAAACTAGTTTAGTTTCGACTTAAACCAACAACGAATCTACCAACCAAACAACATTATTTATCTTAGCATATTCGCTCAACTTAACACCCTAAACTAGTTTAGTTTAGACTTAAACCAAGAACGAATCCACCAAGCAAACAACATTATTTATCTTAGCATATTCGCACATCTTAACACCCTAAACTAGTTTAGTTTAGACTTAAACCAACAACGAATCCACCAACCAAACCACATTATTTATCTTAGCACATTCGCACAACTTAACAACCTAAACTAGTTTAGTTTAGACTTAAACCAACAACGAATCAACCAACCAAACCACATTATTTATCTAAGCATATTCACACAACCTAAACTAGTTTAGTTTAGCCTTAAACCAACAACGAATCCACCAACCAAACAACATTATTTATCTTAGCATATTCGCACAACTAAACACCCTAAACTAGTTTAGTTTGGACTTAAACCAACAACGAATCCACCAACCAAACTACATTATTTATCTTAGCATATTCACACAACCTAACAACCTAAACTAGTTTAGTTTAGACTTAAACCAACAACGAATCAACCAACCAAACCACATTATTTATCTTAGCATATTCACATAACCTAAACTAGTTAATTTAGACTTAAACGAACAACGAATAAACCAACCAAACCACATTATTTATCTTAGCATATTTGCACAACTTAACAACCTAAACTAGTTTAGTTTAGACTTAAACCAACAACGAATCAACCAACCAAACCACATTATTTATCTTAGCATATTTGCACAACTTAACAACCTAAACTAGTTTAGTTTAGACTTAAACCAACAACGAATCCACCAACCAAACCACATTATTTATCTTAGCATATTCACACAACCTAACAACCTAAACTAGTTTAGTTTAGACTTAAACCAACAACGAATCAACCAACCAAACCACATTATTTATCTTAGCATATTCACATAACCTAAACTAGTTAATTTAGACTTAAACCAACAACGAATCAACCAACCAAACCACATTATTTATCTTAGCATATTCGCACAACTTAACAACCTAAACTAGTTTAGTTTAGACTTAAACCAACAACGAATCAACCAACCAAACCACATTATTTATCTTAGCATATTTGCACAACTTAACAACCTAAACTAGTTTAGTTTAGACTTAAACCAACAACGAATCAACCAACCAAACCACATTATTTATCTTAGCATATTCGCACAACTTAACAACCTAAACTAGTTAAGTTTAGACTTAAACCAACAACGAATCAACCAACCAAACCGCATTTTTTATCTTTGCATATTCGCACAACTTAACAACCTAAACTAGTTTAGTTTAGACTTAAACCAACAACGAATCAACCAACCAAACCATATTATTTATCTTAGCGTATTCACAAAACCTAAACTAGTTTAGTTTAGACTTAAACCAACAACGAATCAACCAACCAAACCACATTATTTATCTTAGCATATTCGCACAACTTAACAACCTAAACTAGTTTAGTTTAGACTTAAACCAACAACGAATCAACCAACCAAACCACATTATTTATCTTAGCATATTCGCACAACTTAACAACCTAAACTAGTTTAGTTTAGACTTAAACCAACAACGAATCAACCAACCAAACCACATTATTTATCTTAGCATATTCACACAACCTAACAACCTAAACTAGTTTAGTTTAGACTTAAACCTACAACGAATCAACCAAACAAACCACATTATTTATCTTAGCATATTTTAATAACCTAAACTAGTTTAGTTTAGACTTAAACCAACAACGAATCAACCAACCAAACCACATTATTTATCTTAGCATATTCACATAACCTAAACTAGTTAATTTAGACTTAAACCAACAACGAATCAACCAACCAAACCACATTATTTATCTTAGAATATTCGCACAACTTAACAACCTAAACTAGTTTAGTTTAGACTTAAACCAACAACGAATCAACCAACCAAACCACATTATTTATCTTAGCATATTCGCACAACTTAACAACCTAAACTAATTTAGTTTAGACTTAAACCAACAACGAATCAACCAACCAAACCACATTATTTATCTTAGCATATTCGCACAACTTAACAACCTAAACTAGTTTAGTTTAGACTTAAACCAACAACGAATCAACCAACCAAACCATATTATTTATCTTAGCATATTCACACAACCTAAACTAGTTTAGTTTAGACTTAAACCAACGACGAATCAACCAACCAAACCACATTATTTGTCTTAGCATATTCACGCAACCTAAACTAGTTTAGTTTAGACTTAAACCAACAACGAATCAACCAACCAAACCACATTATTTATCTTAGCATAATCACGCAACCTAAACTAGTTTAGTTTAGACTTAAACCAACAACGAATCAACCAACCAAACAACATTATTTATCTTAGCATATTCGCACAACTTAACAACCTAAACTAGTTTAGTTTAGACTTAAACCAACAACGAATCAACCAACCAAACCACATTATTTATCTTAGCATATTCGCACAACTTAACAACCTAAACTAGTTTAGTTTAGACTTAAACCAACAACGAATCCACCAACCAAACCACATTATTTATCTTAGCATATTCACAACTTAACCTAAACTAGTTTAGTTTAGACTTAAACCAACAACGAATCAACCAACCAAACCACATTATTTATCTTAGCATATTCGCACAACTTAACAACCTAAACTAGTTTTGTTTAGACTTAAACCAACAACGAATCCACCAACGAAACCACATTATTTACCTTAGCATATTCACATAACCTAAACTAGTTTAGTTTAGACTTAAACCAACAACGAATCAACCAACCAAACCACATTATTTATCTTAGCATATTCGCACAACTTAACAACCTAAACTAGTTTAGTTTAGACTTAAACCAACAACGAATCAACCAACCAAACCACATTATTTATCTTAGCATATTCACACAACCTAAACTAGTTTAGTTTAGACTTAAACCAACAACGAATCAACCAACCAAACCACATTATTTATCTTAGCATATTCACACAACCTAAACTAGTTTAGTTTAGACTTAAACCAACAACGAATCAACCAACCAAACCACATTATTTATCTTAGCATATTCGCACAACTTAACAACCTAAACTAGTTTAGTTTAGACTTAAACCAACAACGAATCAACCAACAAAACCACATTATTTATCTTAGCATATTCTCACAACTTAACAACCTAAACTAGTTTAGTTTAGACTTAAACCAACAACGAATCAACCAACCAAACCACATTATTTATCTTAGCATATTCGCACAACTTAACAACCTAAACTAGTTTAGTTTAGACTTAAACCAACAACGAATCAACCAACCAAACCACATTATTTATCTTAGCATATTCACACAACCTAAACTAGTTTAGTTTAGACTTAAACCAACTTAATCAACCAACCAAACCACATTATTTATCTTAGCATATTCACACAACCTAAACTAGTTTAGTTTAGACTTAAACCAACGACGAATCAACCAACCAAACCACATTATTTATCTTAGCATATTCACGTAACCTAAACTAGTTTAGTTTAGACTTAAACCAACAACGAATCAACCAACCAAACCACATTATTTATCTTAGCATATTCGCACAACTTAACAACCTAAACTAGTTTAGTTTAGACTTAAACCAACAACGAATCAACCAACAAAACCACATTATTTATCTTAGCATATTCGCACAACTTAACAACCTAAACTAGTTTAGTTTAGACTTAAACCAACAACGAATCAACCAACCAAACCACATTATTTATCTTAGCATATTCACAAAACCTAAACTAGTTTAGTTTAGACTTAAACCAACAATGAATCAACCAACCAAACCACATTACTTATCTTAGCATATTCACACAACCTAAATTAGTTTTGTTTAGACTTAAACCAACAACGAATCAACCAACCAAACCACATTATTTATCTTAGCATATTCGCACAACTTAACAACCTAAACTAGTTTAGTTTAGACTTAAACCAACAACGAATCAACCAACCAAACCACATTATTTATCTTAGCATATTCACACAACCTAAACTAGTTTAGTTTAGACTTAAACCAACAACGAATCAACCAACCAAACCACATTATTTATCTTAGCATATTCGCACAACTTAACAACCTTAACTAGTTTAGTTTAGACTTAAACCAACAACGAATCAACCAACCAAACCACATTATTTATCTTAGCATATTTGCACAACTTAACAACCTAAACTAGTTTAGTTTAGACTTAAACCAACAACGAATCAATCAACCAAACCACATTATTTATCTTAGCATATTCACACAACCTAAACTAGTTTAGTTTAGACTTAAACCAACAACGAATCAACCAACCAAACCACATTATTTATCTTAGCATATTCGCACAACTTAACAACCTAAACTAGTTTAGTTTAGACTTAAACCAACAACGAATCAACCAACCAAACCACATTATTTATCTTAGCATATTCGCACAACTTAACAACCTAAACTAGTTTAGTTTAGACTTAAACCAACAACGAATCAACCAACCAAACCACATTATTTATCTTAGCATATTCGCACAACTTAACAACCTAAACTAGTTTAGTTTAGACTTAAACCAACAACGAATCAACCAACCAAACCACATTATTTATCTTAGCATATTCACACAACCTAAACTAGTTTAGTTTAGACTTAAACCAACAACGAATCAACCAACCAAACCACATTATTTATCTTAGCATATTCGATCAACTTAACAACCTAAACTAGTTTAGTTTAGACTTAAACCAACAACGAATCAACCAACCAAACCACATTATTTATCTTAGCATATTCGCACAACTTAACAACCTAAACTAGTTTAGTTTAGACTTAAACCAACAACGAATCAACCAACCAAACCACATTATTTATCTTAGCATATTCACACAACCTAAACTAGTTTAGTTTAGACTTAAACCAACAACGAATCAACCAACCAAACCACATTATTTATCTTAGCATATTCTAATAACCTACACTAGTTTAGTTTATACTTAAACCAACAATGAATCAACCAACCAAACCACATTATTTATCTTAGCATATTCACATAACCTAAACTAGTTAATTTAGACTTAAACCAACAACGAATCAACCAACCAAACCACATTATTTATCTTAGAATATTCGCACAACTTAACAACCTAAACTAGTTTAGTTTAGACTTAAACCAACAACGAATCAACCAACCAAACCACATTATTTATCTTAGCATATTCGCACAACTTAACAACCTAAACTAGTTTAGTTTAGACTTAAACCAACAACGAATCCACCAACCAAACCACATTATTTATCTTAGCATATTCACACAACCTAAACTAGTTTAGTTTAGACTTAAACCAACAACGAATCCACCAACCAAACCACATTATTTATCTTAGAATATTCGCACAACTTAACAACCTAAACTAGTTTAGTTTAGACTTAAACCAACAACGAATCAACCAACCAAACCACATTATTTATCTTAGCATATTCACACAACCTAAACTAGTTTAGTTTAGACTTAAACCAACAACTAATCAACCAACCAAACCACATTATTTATCTTAGCATATTCACACAACCTAAACTAGTTTAGTTTAGACTTAAACCAACAATGAATCAACCAACCAAACCACATTATTTATCTTAGCATATTCGCACAACTTAACAACCTAAACTAGTTTAGTTTAGACTTAAACCAACAACGAATCAACCAACCAAACCACATTATTTATCTTAGCATATTCGCACAACTTAACAACCTAAACTAGTTTAGTTTAGACTTAAACCAACAACGAATCAACCAACCAAACCACATTATTTATCTTAGCATATTCACACAACCTAAACTAGTTTAGTTTAGACTTAAACCAACAACGAATCAACCAACCAAACCACATTATTTATCTTAGCATATTCACACAACCTAAACTAGTTTAGTTTAGACTTAAACCAACAATGAATCCACCAACCAAACAACATTATTTATCTTAGCATATTCGCACATATTAACAACCTAAACTAGTTTAGTTTAGACTTAAACCAACAACGAATCCACCAACCAAACCACATTATTTATCTTAGCATATTCGCACAACTTAACAACCTAAACTAGTTTAGTTTAGACTTAAACCAACAACGAATCCACCAACCAAACCACATTATTTATCTTAGCATATTCCCACAACTTAACAACCTAAACTAGTTTAGTTTAGACTTAAACCAACAACGAATCAACCAACCAAACCACATTATTTATCTTAGCAATTTCCCACAACCTAACAACCTAAACTAGTTTAGTTTAGACTTAAACCAACAACGAATCAACCAACCAAACCACATTATTTATCTTAGCATATTCGCACAACTTAACAACCTAAACTAGTTTAGTTTAGACTTAAACCAACAACGAATCAACCAACCAAACCACATTATTTATCTTAGCATATTCGCACAACTTAACAACCTAAACTAGTTTAGTTTAGACTTAAACCAACAAATCGAATCAACCAACCAAACCACATTATTTATCTTAGCATATTCACTTAACAACCTAAACTAGTTTAGTTTAGACTTAAACCAACAACGAATCAACCAACCAAACCACTTTATTTATCTTAGCATTTTCTAACAACTTAACAACCTAAACTAGTTTAGTTTAGACTTAAACCAACAAAGAATCAACCAACCAAACCACATTATTTATCTTAGCATATTCGCACAACTTAACAACCTAAACTAGTTTAGTTTAGACTTAAACCAACAACGAATCTACCAACCAAACCACATTATTTATCTTAGCATATTCGCACAACTTAACAACCTAAACTAGTTTAGTTTAGACTTAAACCAACAACGAATCCACCAACCAAACCACATTATTTATCTTAGCATATTCGCACATTTTCTAAAACTTAACTAGTTTTGTTTAGACTTAAACCAACAACGAATCAACCGACAAAACCACATTATTTATCTTAGCATATTCACACAACCTAAACTAGTTTAGTTTAGACTTAAACCAACAACGAATCCACCAACCAAACCACATTATTTATCTTAGCATATTCGCACAACTTAACAACCTAAACTAGTTTAGTTTAGACTTAAACCAACAACGAATCAACCAACCAAACCACATTATTTATCTTAGCATATTCACACAACCTAAACTAGTTTAGTTTAGACTTAAACCAACAACGATTCCACCAACCAAAGCACATTATTTACCTTAGCATATTCACACAACTTAACAACCTAAACTAGTTTAGTTTAGACTTAAACCAACAACAAATCAGCCAACCAAACCACATTATTTATCTTAGCATATTCGCACAACTTAACAACCTAAACTAGTTTAGTTTAGACTTAAACCAACAACGAATCAACCAACCAAACCACATTATTTATCTTAGCATATTCACACAACTTAACAACCTAAACTAGTTTAGTTTAGACTTAAACCAACAACAAATCAGCCAACCAAACCACATTATTTATCTTAGCATATTCGCACAACTTAACAACCTAAACTAGTTTAGTTTAGACTTAAACCAACAACAAATCAACCAACCAAACCACATTATTTATCTTAGCATATTCGCACAACTTAACAACCTAAACTAGTTTAGTTTAGACTTAAACCAACAACGAATCAACCAACCAAACCACATTATTTATCTTAGCATATTCGCACAACTTAACAACCTAAACTAGTTTAGTTTAGACTTAAACCAACAACGAATCCACCAACCAAACCACATTATTTATCTTAGCATATTCACACAACCTAAACTAGTTTATTTTAGACTTAAACCAACAACGAATCAACCGACCAAACCACATTATTTATCTTAGCATATTCACACAACCTAAACATGTTTAGTTTAGACTTAAAGCAACAACGAATCCACCAACCAAACCACATTATTTATCTTAGCATATTCACACAACCTAAACTAGTTTAGTTTAGACTTAAACCAACAACGAATCAACCAACCAAACCACATTATTTATCTTAGCATATTCGCACAACTTAACAACCTAAACTAGTTTAGTTTAGACTTAAACCAACAACGAATCAACCAACCAAACCACATTATTTATCTTAGCATATTCGCACAACTTAACAACCTAAACTAGTTTAGTTTAGACTTAAACCAACAATGAATCAACCAACCAAACCACATTATTTATCTTAGCATATTCGCACAACTTAACAACCTAAACTAGTTTAGTTTAGACTTAAACCAACAACGAATCAACCAACCAAACCACATTATTTATCTTAGCATATTCGCACAACTTAACAACCTAAACTAGTTTAGTTTAGACTTAAACCAACAACGAATCAACCAACCAAACCACATTATTTATCTTAGCATATTCACACAACCTAAACTAGTTTAGTTTAGACTTAAACCAACAACGAATCAACCAACCAAACCACATTATTTATCTTAGCATATTCTCACAACTTAACAACCTAAACTAGTTTAGTTTAGACTTAAACCAACAACGAATCAACCAACCAAACCGCATTTTTTATCTTAGCATATTCGCACAACTTAACAACCTATACTAGTTTAGTCTAGACTTAAACCAACAACGAATCCACCAACCAAACCACATTATTTATCTTAGCATATTCACAAAACCTAAACTAGTTTAGTTTAGACTTAAACCAACAACGAATCCACCAACCAAACCACATTATTTATCTTAGCATATTCGCACAACTTAACAACCTAAACTAGTTTAGTTTAGACTTAAACCAACAACGAATCAACCAACCAAACCACATTATTTATCTTAGCATATTCGCACAACTTAACAACCTAAACTAGTTTAGTTTAGACTTAAACCAACAACGAATCAACCAACCAAACCACATTATTTATCTTAGCATATTCGCACAACTTAACAACCTAAACTAGTTTAGTTTAGACTTAAACCAACAACGAATCCACCAACCAGACCACATTATTTATCTTAGCATATTCCCACAACTTAACAACCTAAACTAGTTTAGTTTAGACTTAAACCAACAACGAATCAACCAACCAAACCACATTATTTATCTTAGCATATTCACACAACCTAAACTAGTTTAGTTTAGACTTAAACCAACAACGAATCAACCAACCAAACCACATTATTTATCTTAGCATATTCGCACAACTTAACAACCTAAACTAGTTTAGTTTAGACTTAAACCAACAACGAATCAACCAACCAAACCACATTATTTATCTTAGCATATTCACACAACTTAACAACCTAAACTAGTTTAGTTTAGACTTAAACCAACAACGAATCAACCAACCAAACCACATTATTTATCTTAGCATATTCGCACAACTTAACACCCTAAACTAGTTTAGTTTAGACTTAAACCAACAATGAATCGACCAACCAAACCACATTATTTATCTTAGCATATTCACACAACCTAAACTAGTTTTGTTTAGACTTAAACCAACAACGAATCCACCAACCAAACCACATTATTTACCTTAGCATATTCACATAACCTAAACTAGTTTAGTTTAAACTTAAACCAACAACGAATCAACCAACCAAACCACATTATTTATCTTAGCATATTCACACAACCTAAACTAGTTTAGTTTCGACTTAAACCAACAACGAATCCACAAACCAAACAACATTATTTATCTCAGCATATTCGCACAACTTAACACCCTAAACTAGTTAAGTTTAGACTTAAACCAACAACGAATCCACCAACCAAACCACATTATATATCTTAGCATATTCACACAACCTAACAACCTAAACAAGTTTAGTTTAGACTTAAACCAACAACGAATCAACCAACCAAACCACATTATTTATCTTAGCATATTCACACAACCTAACAACCTAAACTAGTTTAGTTTAGACTTAAACCAACAACGAATCAACCAACCAAACCACATTATTTATCTTAGCATATTCGCACAACTTAACACCCTAAACTAGTTTAGTTTAGACTTAAACCAACAACGAATCCACCAACCAAACCACATTATTTATCTTATCATAATCAAACAACTTAACAACCTAAACTAGTTTAGTTTAGACTTAAACTAACAACGAATCAACCAACCAAACCACATTATTTATCTTAGCATATTCAGACAACCTAAACTAGTTTAGTTTAGACTTAAACCAACAACGAATCAACCAACCAAACCACATTATTTATCTTAGCATATTCGCACAACTTAACAACCCAAACTAATTTAGTTTAGACTTAAACCAACAACGAATCTACCAACCAAACCACATTATTTATCTTAGAATATTCGCACAACTTAACAACCTAAACTAGTTTAGTTTAGACTTAAACCAACAACGAATCAACCAACCAAACCACATTATTTATCTTAGCATATTTGCACAACTTAACAACCTAAACTAGTTTAGTTTAGACTTAAACCAACAACGAATCAACCAACCAAACCACATTATTTATCTTAGCATATTCACACAACCTAAACTAGTTTAGTTTAGACTTAAACCAACAACGAATCAACCAACCAAACCACATTATTTATCTTAGCATATTCGCACAACTTAACAACCTAAACTAGTTTAGTTTAGACTTAAACCAACAACGAATCAACCAACCAAACCACATTATTTATCTTAGCATATTCGCACAACTTAACAACCTAAACTAGTTTAGTTTAGACTTAAACCAACAACTAATCAACCAACCAAACCACATTATTTATCTTAGCATATTCACACAACCTAAACTAGTTTAGTTTAGACTTAAACCAACAACGAATCAACCAACCAAACCACATTATTTATCTTAGCATATTCGCACAACTTAACAACCTAAACTAGTTTAGTTTAGACTTAAACCAACAACGAATCCACCAACCAAACCACATTATTTATCTTAGCATATTCGCACAACTTAACAACCTAAACTAGTTTAGTTTAGACTTAAACCAACAACGAATCAACCAACCAAACCACATTATTTATCTTAGCATATTCTCACAACCTAAACTAGTTTAGTTTAGACTTAAACCAACAACGAATCAACCAACCAAACCACATTATTTATCTTAGCATATTCTCACAACCTAAACTAGTTTAGTTTAGACTTAAACAAAAAACGAATCAACCAACCAAACCACATTATTTATCTTAGCATATTCGCACAACTTAACAACCTAAACTAGTTTAGTTTAGACTTAAACCAACAACGAATCCACCAACCAAACCACATTATTTATCTTAGCATATTCACACAACTTAACAACCTAAACTAGTTTAGTTTAGACTTAAACCAACAACGAATCAACCAACCAAACCACATTATTTATCTTAGCATATTCGCACAACTTAACAACCTAAACTAGTTTAGTTTAGACTTAAACCAACAACGAATCAACCAACCAAACCACATTATTTATCTTAGCATATTCGCACAACTTAACAACCTAAACTAGTTTAGTTTAGACTTAAACCAACAACGAATCTACCAACCAAACCACATTATTTATCTTAGCATATTCGCACAACTTAACAACCTAAACTAGTTTAGTTTAGACTTAAACCAACAACGAATCAACCAACCAAACCACATTATTTATCTTAGCATATTCGCATAACAACCTAAACTAGTTTAGTTTAGACTTAAACCAACAACGAATCAACCAACCAAACCACATTATTTATCTTAGCATATTCGCACAACTTAACAACCTAAACTAGTTTAGTTTAGACTTAAACCAACAATGAATCAACCAACCAAACCACATTATTTATCTTAGCATATTCACACAACCTAAACTAGTTTTGTTTAGACTTAAACCAACAACGAATCCACCAACCAAACCACATTATTTACCTTAGCATATTCACACAACCTAAACTAGTTTAGTTTAGACTTAAACCAACAACGAATCAACCAACCAAACCACATTATTTATCTTAGCATATTCTCACAACTTAACAACCTAAACTAGTTTAGTTTAGACTTAAACCAACAACGAATCAACCAACCAAACCACATTATTTATCTTAGCATATTCGCACAACTTAACAACCTAAACTAGTTTAGTCTAGACTTAAACCAACAACGAATCCACCAACCAAGCCACATTATTTATCTTAGCATATTCACAAAACCTAAACTAGTTTAGTTTAGACTTAAACCAACAACGAATCCACCAACCAAACCACATTATTTATCTTAGCATATTCGCACAACTTAACAACCTAAACTAGTTTAGTTTAGACTTAAACCAACAACGAATCAACCAACCAAACCACATTATTTATCTTAGCATATTCGCACAACTTAACAACCTAAACTAGTTTAGTTTAGACTTAAACCAACAACGAATCCACCAACCAAACCACATTATTTATCTTAGCATATTCCCACAACTTAACAACCTAAACTAGTTTAGTTTAGACTTAAACCAACAACGAATCAACCAACCAAACCACATTATTTATCTTAGCATATTCACACAACCTAAACTAGTTTAGTTAAGACTTAAACCAACAACGAATCCACCAACCAAACCACATTATTTACCTTAGCATATTCACATAACCTAAACTAGTTTAGTTTAGACTTAAACCAACAACGAATCAACCAACCAAACCACATTATTTATCTTAGCATATTCACACAACCTAAACTAGTTTAGTTTAGACTTAAACCAACAACGAATCCACCAACCAAACAACATTATTTATCTTAGCATATTCGCTCAACTTAACACCCTAAACTAGTTTAGTTTAGACTTAAACCAACAACGAATCCACCAACCAAACCACATTATTTATCTTAGCATATTCACACAACCTAACAACCTAAACTAGTTTAGTTTAGACTTAAACCAACAACGAATCAACCAACCAAACCACATTATTTATCTTAGCATATTCACACAACCTAACAACCTAAACTAGTTTAGTTTAGACTTAAACCAACAACGAATCAACCAACCAAACCACATTATTTATCTTAGCATATTCGCACAACTTAACACCCTAAACTAGTTTAGTTTAGACTTAAACCAACAACGAATCCACCAACCAAACCACATTATTTATCTTAGCATATTCACACAACCTAACAACCTAAACTAGTTTAGTTTAGACTTAAACCAACAACGAATCAACCAACCAAACCACATTATTTATCTTAGCATATTCACACAACCTAAACTAGTTTAGTTTAGACTTAAACCAACAACGAATCAACCAACCAAACCACATTATTTATCTTAGCATATTCGCACAACTTAACAACCTAAACTAATTTAGTTTAGACTTAAACCAACAACGAATCTACCAACCAAACCACATTATTTATCTTAGAATATTCGCACAACTTAACAACCTAAACTAGTTTAGTTTAGACTTAAACCAACAACGAATCAACCAACCAAACCACATTATTTATCTTAGCATATTTGCACAACTTAACAACCTAAACTAGTTTAGTTTAGACTTAAACCAACAACGAATCAACCAACCAAACCACATTATTTATCTTAGCATATTCACACAACCTAAACTAGTTTAGTTTAGACTTAAACCAACAACGAATCAACCAACCAAACCACATTATTTATCTTAGCATATTCGCACAACTTAACAACCTAAACTAGTTTAGTTTAGACTTAAACCAACAACGAATCAACCAACCAAACCGCATTTTTTATCTTAGCATATTCGCACAACTTAACAACCTAAACTAGTTTAGTTTAGACTTAAACCAACAACAAATCAACCAACCAAACCACATTATTTATCTTAGCATATTCACACAACCTAAACTAGTTTAGTTTAGACTTAAACCAACAACGAATCAACCAACCAAACCACATTATTTATCTTAGCATATTCGCACAACTTAACAACCTAAACTAGTTTAGTTTAGACTTAAACCAACAACGAATCCACCAACCAAACCACATTATTTATCTTAGCATATTCGCACAACTTAACAACCTAAACTAGTTTAGTTTAGACTTAAACCAACAACGAATCAACCAACCAAACCACATTATTTATCTTAGCATATTCACACAACCTAAACTAGTTTAGTTTAGACTTAAACCAACAACGAATCAACCAACCAAACCACATTATTTATCTTAGCATATTCACACAACCTAAACTAGTTTAGTTTAGACTTAAACCAACAAATAATCAACCAACCAAACCACATTATTTATCTTAGCATATTCGCACAACTTAACAACCTAAACTAGTTTAGTTTAGACTTAAACCAACAACGAATCCACCAACCAAACCACATTATTTATCTTAGCATATTCACACAACCTAACAACCTAAACTAGTTTAGTTTAGACTTAAACCAACAACGAATCAACCAACCAAACCACATTATTTATCTTAGCATATTCGCACAACTTAACAACCTAAACTAGTTTAGTTTAGACTTAAACCAACAACGAATCAACCAACCAAACCACATTATTTATCTTAGCATATTCGCACAACTTAACAACCTAAACTAGTTTAGTTTAGACTTAAACCAACAACGAATCTACCAACCAAACCACATTATTTATCTTAGAATATTCGCACAACTTAACAACCTAAACTAGTTTAGTTTAGACTTAAACCAACAACGAATCAACCAACCAAACCACATTATTTATCTTAGCATATTCGCACAACTTAACAACCTAAACTAGTTTAGTTTAGACTTAAACCAACAACGAATCAACCAACCAAACCACATTATTTATCTTAGCATATTCGCACAACTTAACAACCTAAACTAGTTTAGTTTAGACTTAAACCAACAACGAATCCACCAACCAAACCACATTATTTATCTTAGCATATTCACACAACTTAACAACCTAAACTAGTTTAGTTTAGACTTAAACCAACAACGAATCAACCAACCAAACCACATTATTTATCTTAGCATATTCACACAACCTAAACTAGTTTAGTTTAGACTTAAACCAACAACGAATCAACCAACCAAACCACATTATTTATCTTAGCATATTCACACAACTTAACAACCTAAACTAGTTTAGTTTAGACTTAAACCAACAACGAATCAACCAACCAAACCACATTATTTATCTTAGCATATTCACACAACCTAAACTAGTTTAGTTTAGACTTAAACCAACAACGAATCAACCAACCAAACCACATTATTTATCTTAGCATATTCACACAACCTAAACTAGTTTAGTTTAGACTTAAACCAACAACGAATCAACCAACCAAACCACATTATTTATCTTAGCATATTCACACAACCTAAACTAGTTTAGTTTAGACTTAAACCAACAACGAATCCACCAACCAAACAACATTATTTATCTTAGCATATTCGCACAACTTAACAACCTAAACTAGTTTAGTTTAGACTTAAACCAACAACGAATCCACCAACCAAACCACATTATTTACCTTAGCATATTCACATAACCTAAACTAGTTTAGTTTAAACTTAAACCAACAACGAATCAACCAACCAAACCACATTATTTATCTTAGCATATTCACACAACCTAAACTAGTTTAGTTTAGACTTAAACCAACAACGAATCCACCAACCAAACAACATTATTTATCTTAGCATATTCGCACAACTTAACAACCTAAACTAGTTTAGTTTAGACTTAAACCAACAACGAATCCACCAACCAAACCACATTATTTATCTTAGCATATTCACACAACCTAACAACCTAAACTAGTTTAGTTTAGACTTAAACCAACAACGAATCAACCAACCAAACCACATTATTTATCTTAGCATATTCACACAACCTAACAACCTAAACTAGTTTAGTTTAGACTTAAACCAACAACGAATCAACCAACCAAACCACATTATTTATCTTAGCATATTCGCACAACTTAACACCCTAAACTAGTTTAGTTTAGACTTAAACCAACAACGAATCAACCAACCAAACCACATTATTTATCTTAGCATTATCACACAACCTAATCTAGTTTAGTTTAGACTTAAACCAACAACGAATCCACCAACCAAACCACATTATTTATCTTAGCATATTCACACAACTTAACAACCTAAACTAGTTTAGTTTAGACTTAAACCAACAACGAATCAACCAACCAAACCACATTATTTATCTTAGCATATTCACACAACCTAAACTAGTTTAGTTTAGACTTAAACCAACAACGAATCAACCAACCAAACCACATTATTTATCTTAGCATATTCGCACAACTTAACAACCTAAACTAGTTTAGTTTAGACTTAAACCAACAACGAATCTACCAACCAAACCACATTATTTATCTTAGCATATTCGCACAACTTAACAACCTAAACTAGTTTAGTTTAGACTTAAACCAACAACGAATCAACCAACCAAACCACATTATTTATCTTAGCATATTCACACAACCTAAACTAGTTTAGTTTAGACTTAAACCAACAACGAATCCACCAACCAAACAACATTATTTATCTTAGCATATTCGCACAACTTAACACCCTAAACTAGTTTAGTTTAGACTTAAACCAACAACGAATCCACCAACCAAACCACATTATTTATCTTAGTATATTCACACAACCTAAAACCTAAACTAGTTTAGTTTAGACTTAAACCAACAACGAATCAACCAACCAAACCACATTATTTATCTTAGCATATTCACACAACCTAACAACCTAAACTAGTTTAGTTTAGACTTAAACCAACAACGAATCAACCAACCAAACCACATTATTTATCTTAGCATATTCGCACAACTTAACAACCTAAACTAGTTTAGTTTAGACTTAAACCAACAACGAATCCACCAACCAAACCACATTATTTATCTTAGCATATTCACAAAACCTAAACTAGTTTAGTTTAGACTTAAACCAACAACGAATCAACCAACCAAACCACATTATTTATCTTAGCATATTCGCACAACTTAACAACCTAAACTAGTTTAGTTTAGACTTAAACCAACAACGAATCAACCAACCAAACCACATTATTTATCTTAGCATATTCACACAACCTAAACTAGTTTAGTTTAGACTTAAACCAACAACGAATCAACCAACCAAACCACATTATTTATCTTAGCATATTCGCACAACTTAACAACCTATACTAATTTAGTTTAGACTTAAACCAACAACGAACCAACCAACCAAACCACATTATTTATCTTTGCATATTCGCACAACTTAACAACCTAAACTAGTTTAGTTTAGACTTAAACCAACAACGAATCAACCAACCAAACCACATTATTTATCTTAGCATATTCACACAACCTAAACTAGTTTAGTTTAGACTTAAACCAACAACGAATCAACCAACCAAACCACATTATTTATCTTAGCATATTCTCACAACTTAACAACCTAAACTAGTTTAGTTTAGACTTAAACCAACAACGAATCAACCAACCAAACCGCATTTTTTATCTTAGCATATTCGCACAACTTAACAACCTATACTAGTTTAGTCTAGACTTAAACCAACAACGAATCCACCAACCAAACCATATTATTTATCTTAGCATATTCACACAACCTAAACTAGTTTAGTTTAGACTTAAACAAACAACGAATCCACCAACCAAACCACATTATTTATCTTAGCATATTCGCACAACTTAACAACCTAAACTAGTTTAGTTTAGACTTAAACCAACAACGAATCAACCAACCAAACCACATTATTTATCTTAGCATATTCACACAACCTAAACTAGTTTAGTTTCGACTTAAACCAACAACGAATCCACCAACCAAACCACATTATTTATCTTAGCATATTCAAGACAACTTAACAACCTAAACTAGTTTAGTTTAGACTTAAACCAACAACGAATCAACCAACCAAACCACATTATTTATCTTAGCATATTCGCACAACTTAACAACCTAAACTAGTTTAGTTTAGACTTAAACCAACAACGAATCCACCAACCAAACCACATTATTTATCTTAGCATATTCCCACAACTTAACAACCTAAACTAGTTTAGTTTAGACTTAAACCAACAATGAATCAACCAACCAAACCACATTATTTATCTTAGCATATTCACACAACCTAAACTAGTTTAGTTTAGACTTAAACCAACAACGAATCAACCAACCAAACCACATTATTTATCTTAGCATAATCACACAACCTAAACTAGTTTAGTTTAGACTTAAACCAACAACGAATCAACCAACCAAACCACATTATTTATCTTAGCATATTCGCACAACTTAACAACGTAAATTAGATTAGTTTAGACTTCAACCAACAATGAATCAACCAACAAAACCACATTATTTATCTTAGCATATTCGCACAACTTAACAACCTATACTAGTTTAGTCTAGACTTAAACCAACAACGAATCAACCAACCAAACCACATTATTTACCTTAGCATATTCACATAACCTAAACTAGTTTAGTTTAGACTTAAACCAACAATGAATCAACCAACCAAACCACATTATTTATCTTAGCATATTCACACAACCTAAACTAGTTTTGTTTAGACTTAAACCAACAACGAATCCACCAACCAAACCACATTATTTACCTTAGCATATTCACATAACCTAAACTAGTTTAGTTTAGACTTAAACCAACAACGAATCAACCAACCAAACCACATTATTTACCTTAGCATATTCACACAACCTAAACTAGTTTAGTTTCGACTTAAACCAACAACGAATCTACCAACCAAACAACATTATTTATCTTAGCATATTCGCTCAACTTAACACCCTAAACTAGTTTAGTTTAGACTTAAACCAAGAACGAATCCACCAACCAAACCACATTATTTATCTTAGCATATTCACACAACCTAACAACCTAAACTAGTTTAGTTTAGACTTAAACCAACAACGAATCAACCAACCAAACCACATTATTTATCTTAGCATATTCGCACAACTTAACAACCTAAACTAGTTTAGTTTAGACTTAAACCAACAACGAATCAACCAACCAAACCACATTATTTATCTTAGCATATTCACACAACCTAAACTAGTTTAGTTTAGACTTAAACCAACAATGAATCAACCAACCAAACCACATTATTTATCTTAGCATATTCGCACAACTTAACAACCTAAACTAGTTTAGTTTAGACTTAAACCAACAACGAATCAACCAACCAAACCGCATTTTTTATCTTAGCATATTCGCACAACTTAACAACCTAAACTAGTTTAGTTTAGACTTAAACCAACAACGAATCAACCAACCAAACCACATTATTTATCTTAGCATATTCGCACAACTTAACAACCTAAACTAGTTTAGTTTAGACTTAAACTAACAACGAATCAACCAACCAATCCACATTATTTATCTTAGCATATTCGCACAACTTAACAACCTAAACTAGTTTAGTTTAGACTTAAACCAACAACGAATCAACCAACCAAACAACATTTTTTATCTTAGCATATTCGCACAACTTAACAACCTATACTAGTTTAGTCTAGACTTGAACCAACAACGAATCCACCAACCAAACCACATTATTTATCTTAGCATATTCACATAACCTAAACTAGTTTAGTTTAGACTTAAACCAACAATGAATCAACCAACCAAACCACATTATTTATCTTAGCATATTCACACAACCTAAACTAGTTTTGTTTAGACTTAAACCAACAACGAATCCACCAACCAAACCACATTATTTACCTTAGCATATTCACATAACCTAAACTAGTTTAGTTTAGACTTAAACCAACAACGAATCAACCAACCAAACCACATTATTTATCTTAGCATATTCGCACAACTTAACAACCTAAACTAGTTTAGTTTAGACTTAAACCAACAACGAATCAACCAACCAAACCACATTATTTATCTTAGCATATTCGCACAACTTAACAACCTAAACTAGTTTAGTTTAGACTTAAACCAACAACGAATCCACCAACCAAACCACATTATTTACCTTAGCATATTCCCACAACTTAACAACCTAAACTAGTTTAGTTTAGACTTAAACCAACAACGAATCAACCAACCAAACCACATTATTTATCTTAGCATATTCACAAAACCTAAACTAGTTTAGTTTAGACTTAAACCAACAACGAATCAACCAACCAAACCACATTATTTATCTTAGCATAATCTAACAACCTAAACTAGTTTAGTTTAGACTTAAACCAACAACGAATCAACCAACCAAACCACATTATTTATCTTAGCATATTCGCACAACTTAACAACCTAAACTAGTTTAGTTTAGACTTAAACCAACAACGAATCAACCAACCAAACCGCATTTTTTATCTTAGCATATTCGCACAACTTAACAACCTATACTAGTTTAGTCTAGACTTAAACCAACAACGAATCCACCAACCAAGCCACATTATTTATCTTAGCATATTCACAAAACCTAAACTAGTTTAGTTTAGACTTAAACCAACAACGAATCCACCAACCAAACCACATTATTTATCTTAGCATATTCGCACAACTTAACAACCTAAACTAGTTTAGTTTAGACTTAAACCAACAACGAATCAACCAACCAAACCACATTATTTATCTTAGCATATTCGCACAACTTAACAACCTAAACTAGTTTAGTTTAGACTTAAACCAACAACGAATCCACCAACCAAACCACATTATTTATCTTAGCATATTCACACAACCTAAACTAGTTTAGTTTAGACTTAAACCAACAACGAATCAACCAACCAAACCACATTATTTATCTTAGCATATTCTCACAACTTAACAACCTAAACTAGTTTAGTTTAGACTTAAACCAACAACGAATCAACCAACCAAACCGCATTTTTTATCTTAGCATATTCGCACAACTTAACAACCTATACTAGTTTAGTCTAGACTTAAACCAACAACGAATCCACCAACCAAACCACATTATTTATCTTAGCATATTCACAAAACCTAAACTAGTTTAGTTTAGACTTAAACCAACAACGAATCCACCAACCAAACCACATTATTTATCTTAGCATATTCGCACAACTTAACAACCTAAACTAGTTTAGTTTAGACTTAAACCAACAACGAATCAACCAACCAAACCACATTATTTATCTTAGCATATTCGCACAACTTAACAACCTAAACTAGTTTAGTTTAGACTTAAACCAACAACGAATCCACCAACCAAACCACATTATTTATCTTAGCATATTCGCACAACTTAACAACCTAAACTAGTTTAGTTTAGACTTAAACCAACAATGAATCAACCAACCAAACCACATTATTTATCTTAGCATATTCACACAACCTAAACTAGTTTAGTTTAGACTTAAACCAACAACGAATCAACCAACCAAACCACATTATTTATCTTAGCATATTCACACAACCTAAACTAGTTTAGTTTAGACTTAAACCAACAACGAATCAACCAACCAAACCACATAATTTATCTTAGCATATTCTCACAAGTTAACAACCTAAACTAGTTTAGTTTAGACTTAAACCAACAACGAATCAACCAACCAAACCGCATTTTTTATCTTAGCATATTCGGACAACTTAACAACCTATACTAGTTTAGTCTAGACTTAAACCAACAATGAATCAACCAACCAAACCACATTATTTATCTTAGCATATTCACACAACCTAAACTAGTTTAGTTTAGACTTAAACCAACAACGAATCAACCAACCAAACCACATTATTTATCTTAGCATAATCACATAACCTAAACTAGTTTAGTTTAGACTTAAACCAACAACGAATCAACCAACCAAACCACATTATTTATCTTAGCATATTCGCACAACTTAATAACGTAAACTAGATTAGTTTAGACTTCAACCAACAACGAATCAACCAACAAAACCACATTATTTATCTTAGCATATTCGCACAACTTAACAACCTATACTAGTTTAGTCTAGACTTAAACCAACAACGAATCCACCAACCAAACCACATTATTTACCTTAGCATATTCACATAACCTAAACTAGTTTAGTTTAGACTTAAACCAACAATGAATCAACCAACCAAACCACATTATTTATCTTAGCATATTCACACAACCTAAACTAGTTTTGTTTAGACTTAAACCAACAACGAATCCACCAACCAAACCACATTATTTACCTTAGCATATTCACATAACCTAAACTAGTTTAGTTTAGACTTAAACCAACAACGAATCAACCAACCAAACCACATTATTTATCTTAGCATATTCTCACAACTTAACAACCTAAACTAGTTTAGTTTAGACTTAAACCAACAACGAATCAACCAACCAAACCACATTATTTATCTTAGCATATTCGCACAACTTAACAACCTATACTAGTTTAGTCTAGACTTAAACCAACAACGAATCCACCAACCAACCCACATTATTTATCTTAGCATATTCACAAGACCTAAACTAGTTTAGTTTAGACTTAAACCAACAACGAATCCACCAACCAAACCACATTATTTATCTTAGCATATTCGCACAACTTAACAACCTAAACTAGTTTAGTTTAGACTTAAACCAACAACGAATCAACCAACCAAACCACATTATTTATCTTAGCATATTCGCACAACTTAACAACCTAAACTAGTTTAGTTTAGACTTAAACCAACAACGAATCAACCAACCAAACCACATTATTTATCTTAGCATATTCACACAACCTAAACTAGTTTAGTTTAGACTTAAACCAACAATGAATCAACCAACCAAACCACATTATTTATCTTAGCATATTCACACAACCTAAACTAGTTTAGTTTAGACTTAAACCAACAACGAATCAACCAACCAAACCACATTATTTATCTTAGCATATTCGCACAACTTAACAACCTAAACTAGTTTAGTTTAGACTTAAACCAACAATGAATCAACCAACAAAACCACATTATTTATCTTAGCATATTCGCACAACTTAACAACCTAAACTAGTTTAGTTTAGACTTAAACCAACAACGAATCAACCAACCAAACCACATTATTTACCTTAGCATATTCACATAACCTAAACTAGTTTAGTTTAGACTTAAACCAACAATGAATCAACCAACCAAACCACATTATTTATCTTAGCATATTCACACAACCTAAACTAGTTTTGTTTAGACTTAAACCAACAACGAATCCACCAACCAAACCACATTATTTACCTTAGCATATTCACATAACCTAAACTAGTTTAGTTTAGACTTAAACCAAAAACGAATCAACCAACCAAACCACATTATTTATCTTAGCATATTCACACAACCTAAACTAGTTTAGTTTCGACTTAAACCAACAACGAATCCACAAACCAAACAACATTATTTATCTTAGCATATTCGCACAACTTAACACCCTAAACTAGTTAAGTTTAGACTTAAACCAACAACGAATCCACCAACCAAACCACATTATTTATCTTAGCATATTCACACAACCTAACAACCTAAACTAGTTTAGTTTAGACTTAAACCAACAACGAATCAACCAACCAAACCACATTATTTATCTTAGCATATTCACACAACCTAACAACCTAAACTAGTTTAGTTTAGACTTAAACCAACAACGAATCAACCAACCAAACCACATTATTTATCTTAGCATATTCGCACAACTTAACACCCTAAACTAGTTTAGTTTAGACTTAAACCAACAACGAATCCACCAACCAAACCACATTATTTATCTTAGCATATTCACACAACCTAACAACCTAAACTAGTTTAGTTTAGACTTAAACCAACAACGAATCAACCAACCAAACCACATTATTTATCTTAGCATATTCGCACAACTTGACAACCTAAACTAGTTTAGTTTAGACTTAAACAACAACGAATCAACCAACCAAACCACATTATTTATCTTAGCATATTCACACAACCTAAACTAGTTTAGTTTAGACTTAAACCAACAACGAATCAACCAACCAAACCACATTATTTATCTTAGCATATTCGCACAACTTAACAACCTAAACTAATTTAGTTTAGACTTAAACCAACAACGAATCAACCAACCAAACCGCATTTTTTATCTTTGCATATTCGCACAACTTAACAACCTAAACTAGTTTAGTTTAGACTTAAACCAACAACGAATCAACCAACCAAACCATATTATTTATCTTAGCATATTCACACAACCTAAACTAGTTTAGTTTAGACTTAAACCAACAACGAATCAACCAACCAAACCACATTATTTATCTTAGCATATTCTCACAACTTAACAACCTAAACTAGTTTAGTTTAGACTTAAACCAACAACGAATCAACCAACCAAACCGCATTTTTTATCTTAGCATATTCGCACAACTTAACAACCTATACTAGTTTAGTCTAGACTTAAACCAACAACGAATCCACCAACCAAGCCACATTATTTATCTTAGCATATTCACAAAACCTAAACTAGTTTAGTTTAGACTTAAACCAACAACGAATCCACCAACCAAACCACATTATTTATCTTAGCATATTCGCACAACTTAACAACCTAAACTAGTTTAGTTTAGACTTAAACCAACAACGAATCAACCAACCAAACCACATTATTTATCTTAGCATATTCGCACAACTTAACAACCTAAACTAGTTTAGTTTAGACTTAAACCAACAACGAATCCACCAACCAAACCACATTATTTATCTTAGCATATTCCCACAACTTAACAACCTAAACTAGTTTAGTTTAGACTTAAACCAACAACGAATCAACCAACCAAACCACATTATTTATCTTAGCATATTCAAACAACCTAAACTAGTTTAGTTTAGACTTAAACCAACAACGAATCAACCAACCAAACCACATTATTTATCTTAGCATAATCACACAACCTAAACTAGTTTAGTTTAGACTTAAACCAACAACGAATCAACCAACCAAACCACATTATTTATCTTAGCATATTCGCACAACTTAACAACGTAAACTAGATTAGTTTAGACTTCAACCAACAACGAATCAACCAACAAAACCACATTATTTATCTTAGCATATTCGCACAACTTAGCAACCTATACTAGTTTAGTCTAGACTTAAACCAACAACGAATCCACCAACCAAACCACATTATTTGTCTTAGCATATTAACACAACTTAACAACCTAAACTAGTTTAGTTTAGACTTAAACCAACAACGAATAAACCAACCAAACCACATTATTTACCTTAGCATATTCGCACAACTTAACAACCTAAACTAGTTTAGTTTAGACTTAAACCAACAACGAATCCACCAACCAAACCACATTATTTATCTTAGAATATTCGCACAACTTAACAACCTAAACTAGTTTAGTTTAGACTTAAACCAACAACGAATCAACCAACCAAACCACATTATTTATCTTAGCATATTCGCACAACTTAACAACCTAAACTAGTTTAGTTTAGACTTAAACCAACAACGAATCAACCAACCAAACCACATTATTTATCTTAGCATATTCGCACAACTTAACATCCTAAACTAGTTTAGTTTAGACTTAAACCAACAACGAATCAACCAACCAAACTACATTATTTATCTTAGCATATTCACACAACCTAACAACCTAAACTAGTTTAGTTTAGACTTAAACCAACAACGAATCAACCAACCAAACCACATTATTTATCTTAGCATATTCGCACAACTTAACACCCTAAACTAGTTTAGTTTAGACTTAAACCAACAACGAATCCACCAACCAAACCACATTATTTATCTTAGCATATTCACACAACCTAAACTAGTTTAGTTTAGACTTAAACCAACAACGAATCCACCAACCAAACCACATTATTTATCTTAGCATATTCGCACAACTTAACAACCTAAACTAGTTTAGTTTAGACTTAAACCAACAACGAATCAACCAACCAAACCACATTATTTATCTTAGCATATTCGCACAACTTAACAACCTATACTAGTTTAGTCTAGACTTAAACCAACAACGAATCCACCAACCAAACCACATTATTTATCTTAGCATATTAGCACAACTTAACAACCTAAACTAGTTTAGTTTAGACTTAAACCAACAACGAATCAACCAACCAAACCACATTATTTATCTTAGCATATTCGCACAACTTAACAACCTAAACTAGTTTAGTTTAGACTTAAACCAACAACGAATCAACCAACCAAACCACATTATTTATCTTAGCATATTCACACAACCTAAACTAGTTTAGTTTAGACTTAAACCAACAACGAATCAACCAACCAAACCACATTATTTATCTTAGCATATTCAAATAACCTACAGTAGTTTAGTTTATACTTAAACCAACAATGAATCAACCAACCAAACAACATTATTTATCTTAGCATATTCACATAACCTAAACTAGTTAATTTAGACTTAAACCAACAACGAATCAACCAACCAAACGACATTATTTATCTCAGCATATTCACACAACCTAAACTAGTTTAGTTTAGACTTAAACCAACAACGAATCCACCAACCAAACAACATTATTTATCTTAGCATATTCGCACAACTTAACACCCTAAACTAGTTTAGTTTAGACTTAAACCAACAACGAATCCACCAACCAAACCACATTATTTATCTTAGCATATTCACACAACCTAACAACCTAAACTAGTTTAGTTTAGACTTAAACCAACAACGAATCAACCAACCAAACCACATTATTTATCTTAGCATATTCACACAACCTAACAACCTAAACTAGTTTAGTTTAGACTTAAACCAACAACGAATCAACCAACCAAACCACATTATTTATCTTAGCATATTCGCACAACTTGACAACCTAAACTAGTTTAGTTTAGACTTAAACCAACAACGAATCAACCAACCAAACCACATTATTTATCTTAGCATATTCGCACAACTTAACAACCTAAACTAATTTAGTTTCGAATCTACCAACCAAACCACATTATTTATCTTAGAATATTCGCACAACTTAACAACCTAAACTAGTTTAGTTTAGACTTAAACCAACAACGAATCAACCAACCAAACCACATTATTTATCTTAGCATATTCGCACAACTTAACAACCTAAACTAGTTTAGTTTAGACTTAAACCAACAACGAATCAACCAACCAAACCACATTATTTATCTTAGCATATTCGCACAACTTAACATCCTAAACTAGTTTAGTTTAGACTTAAACCAACAACGAATCAACCAACCAAACCACATTATTTATCTTAGCATATTCACACAACCTAACAACCTAAACTAGTTTAGTTTAGACTTAAACCAACAACGAATCAACCAACCAAACCACATTATTTATCTTAGCATATTCGCACAACTTAACACCCTAAACTAGTTTAGTTTAGACTTAAACCAACAACGAATCCACCAACCAAACCACATTATTTATCTTAGCATATTCACACAACCTAAACTAGTTTTGTTTAGACTTAAACCAACAACGAATCCACCAACCAAACCACATTATTTATCTTAGCATATTCACAAAACCTAAACTAGTTTAGTTTAGACTTAAACCAACAACGAATCAACCAACCAAACCACATTATTTATCTTAGCATATTCTCACAACTTAACAACCTAAACTAGTTTAGTTTAGACTTAAACCAACAACGAATCAACCAACCAAACCGCATTTTTTATCTTAGCATATTCGCACAACTTAACAACCTATACTAGTTTAGTCTAGACTTAAACCAACAACGAATCCACCAACCAAGCCACATTATTTATCTTAGCATATTCACAAAACCTAAACTAGTTTAGTTTAGACTTAAACCAACAACGAATCCACCAACCAAACCACATTATTTATCTTAGCATATTCAAGACAACTTAACAACCTAAACTAGTTTAGTTTAGACTTAAACCAACAACGAATCAACCAACCAAACCACATTATTTATCTTAGCATATTCGCACAACTTAACAACCTAAACTAGTTTAGTTTAGACTTAAACCAACAACGAATCCACCAACCAAACCACATTATTTACCTTAGCATATTCCCACAACTTAACAACCTAAACTAGTTTAGTTTAGACTTAAACCAACAACGAATCAACCAACCAAACCACATTATTTATCTTAGCATATTCACACAACCTAAACTAGTTTAGTTTAGACTTAAACCAACAACGAATCAACCAACCAAACCACATTATTTATCTTAGCATAATCACACAACCTAAACTAGTTTAGTTTAGACTTAAACCAACAACGAATCAACCAACCAAACCACATTATTTATCTTAGCATATTCGCACAACTTAACAACGTAAACTAGATTAGTTTAGACTTCAACCAACAACGAATCAACCAACAAAACCACATTATTTATCTTAGCATATTCGCACAACTTAACAACCTATACTAGTTTAGTCTAGACTTAAACCAACAACGAATCCACCAACCAAACCACATTATTTATCTTAGCATATTCACACAACCTAACAACCTAAACTAGTTTAGTTTAGACTTAAACCAACAACGAATCAACCAACCAAACCACATTATTTATCTTAGCATATTCGCACAACTTGACAACCTAAACTAGTTTAGTTTAGACTTAAACCAACAACGAATCAACCAACCAAACCACATTATTTATCTTAGCATATTCGCACAACTTAACAACCCAAACTAATTTAGTTTAGAATCTACCAACCAAACCACATTATTTATCGTAGAATATTCGCACAACTTAACAACCTAAACTAGTTTAGTTTAGACTTAAACCAACAACGAATCAACCAACCAAACCACATTATTTATCTTAGCATATTCGCACAACTTAACAACCTAAACTAGTTTAGTTTAGACTTAAACCAACAACGAATCAACCAACCAAACCACATTATTTATCTTAGCATATTCGCACAACTTAACATCCTAAACTAGTTTAGTTTAGACTTAAACCAACAACGAATCAACCAACCAAACCACATTATTTATCTTAGCATAATCACACAACCTAAACTAGTTTAGTTTAGACTTAAACCAACAACTAATCAACCAACCAAACCACATTATTTATCTTAGCATATTCAAATAACCTACACTAGTTTAGTTTATACTTAAACCAACAATGAATTAACCAACCAAACAACATTATTTATCTTAGCATATTCACATAACCTAAACTAGTCAATTTAGACTTAAACTAACAACGAATCAACCAACCAAACCACATTATTTATCTTAGCATATTCAGACAACCTAAACTAGTTTAGTTTAGACTTAAACCAACAACGAATCCACCAACCAAACAACATTATTTATCTTAGCATATTCGCACAACTTAACACCCTATACTAGTTTAGTTTAGATTTAAACCAACAACGAATCCACCAACCAAACCACATTATTTATCTTAGCATATTCACACAAACTAACAACCTAAACTAGTTTAGTTTAGACTTAAACCAACAACGAATCGACCAATCAAACCACATTATTTATCTTAGCATCTTCACACAACCTAACAACCTAAACTAGTTTAGTTTAAACTTAAACCAACAACGAATCAACCAACCCAACCATATTATTTATCTTAGCATATTCGCACAACTTGACAACCTAAACTAGTTTAGTTTAGACTTAAACCAACAACGAATCAACCAACCAAACCACATTATTTATCTTAGCATATTCGCACAACTTAACAACCCAAACTAATTTAGTTTAGAATCTACCAACCAAACCACATTATTTATCGTAGAATATTCGAACAACTTAACAACCTAAACTCGTTTAGTATAGACTTAAACCAACAAAGAATCAACCAACCAAACCGCATTATTTATCTTAGCATATTCACACAACCTAAACTAGTTTAGTTTAGACTTAAACCAACAACGAATCAACCAACCAAACCACATTATTTATCTTAGCATATTTGCACAACTTAACATCCTAAACTAGTTTAGTTTAGACTTAAACCAACAACGAATCAACCAACCAAACCACATTATTTATCTTAGCATATTCACACAACCTAACAACCTAAACTAGTTTAGTTTAGACTTAAACCAACAACGAATCAACCAACCAAACCACATTATTTATCTTAGCATATTCGCACAACTTAACACCCTAAACTAGTTTAGTTTAGACTTAAACCAACAACGAATCCACCAACCAAACCACATTATTTATCTTAGCATATTCACACAACCTAAACTAGTTTTGTTTAGACTTAAACCAACAACGAATCCACCAACCAAACCACATTATTTACCTTAGCATATTCACATAACCTAAACTAGTTTAGTTTAGACTTAAACCAACAACGAATCAACCAACCAAACCACATTATTTATCTTAGCATATTCTCACAACTTAACAACCTAAACTAGTTTAGTTTAGACTTAAACCAACAACGAATCAACCAACCAAACCGCATTTTTTATCTTAGCATATTCGCACAACTTAACAACCTATACTAGTTTAGTCTAGACTTAAACCAACAACGAATCCACCAACCAAGCCACATTATTTATCTTAGCATATTCACAAAACCTAAACTAGTTTAGTTTAGACTTAAACCAACAACGAATCCACCAACCAAACCACATTATTTATCTTAGCATATTCGCACAACTTAACAACCTAAACTAGTTTAGTTTAGACTTAAACCAACAACGAATCAACCAACCAAACCACATTATTTATCTTAGCATATTCGCACAACTTGACAACCTAAACTAGTTTAGTTTAGACTTAAACCAACAACGAATCAACCAACCAAACCACATTATTTATCTTAGCATATTCACACAACCTGAACTAGTTTAGTTAAGACTTAAACCAACAACGAATCCACCAACCAAACCACATTATTTGTCTTAGCATATTAGCACAACTTAACAACCTAAACTAGTTTAGTTTAGACTTAAACCAACAACGAATAAACCAACCAAACCACATTATTTACCTTAGCATATTCGCACAACTTAACAACCTAAACTAGTTTAGTTTAGACTTAAACCAACAACGAATCAACCAACCAAACCACATTATTTATCTTAGCATAATCACACAACCTAAACTAGTTTAGTTTAGACTTAAACCAACAACTAATCAACCAACCAAACCACATTATTTATCTTAGCATATTCAAATAACCTACACTAGTTTAGTTTATACTTAAACCAACAATGAATTAACCAACCAAACAACATTATTTATCTTAGCATATTCACATAACCTAAACTAGTCAATTTAGACTTGAACCAACAACGAATCAACCAACCAAACCACATTATTTATCTTAGCATATTCACACAACCTAAACTAGTTTAATTTAGACTTAAACCAACAACGAATCCACCAACCAAACAACATTATTTATCTTACCATATTCGCACAACTTAACACCCTATACTAGTTTAGTTTAGATTTAAACCAACAACGAATCCACCAACCAAACCACATTATTTATCTTAGCATATTCACACAAACTAACAACCTAAACTAGTTTAGTTTAGACTTAAACCAACAACGAATCGACCAATCAAACCACATTATTTATCTTAGCATCTTCACACAACCTAACAACCTAAACTAGTTTAGTTTAAACTTAAACCAACAACGAATCAACCAACCCAACCATATTATTTATCTTAGCATATTCGCACAACTTGACAACCTAAACTAGTTTAGTTTAGACTTAAACCAACAACGAATCAACCAACCAAACCACATTATTTATCTTAGCATATTCGCACAACTTAACAACCCAAACTAATTTAGTTTAGAATCTACCAACCAAACCACATTATTTATCTTAGAATATTCGCACAACTTAACAACCTAAACTAGTTTAGTTTAGACTTAAACCAACAACGAATCAACCAACCAAACCACATTATTTATCTTAGCATATTCGCACAACTTGACAACCTAAACTAGTTTAGTTTAGACTTAAACCAACAACGAATCAACCAACCAAACCACATTATTTATCTTAGCATATTCGCACAACTTAACATCCTAAACTAGTTTAGTTTAGACTTAAACCAACAACGAATCAACCAACCAAACCACATTATTTATCTTAGCATATTCACACAACCTAACAACCTAAACTAGTTTAGTTTAGACTTAAACCAACAACGAATCAACCAACCAAACCACATTATTTATCTTAGCATATTCGCACAACTTAACACCCTAAACTAGTTTAGTTTAGACTTAAACCAACAACGAATCCACCAACCAAACCACATTATTTATCTTAGCATATTCACACAACCTAAACTAGTTTTGTTTAGACTTAAACCAACAACGAATCCACCAACCAAACCACATTATTTACCTTAGCATATTCACATAACCTAAACTAGTTTAGTTTAGACTTAAACCAACAACGAATCAACCAACCAAACCACATTATTTATCTTAGCATATTCGCACAACTTAGCAACCTATACTAGTTTAGTCTAGACTTAAACCAACAACGAATCCACCAACCAAACCACATTATTTGTCTTAGCATATTAGCACAACTTAACAACCTAAACTAGTTTAGTTTAGACTTAAACCAACAACGAATAAACCAACCAAACCACATTATTTACCTTAGCATATTCGCACAACTTAACAACCTAAACTAGTTTAGTTTAGACTTAAACCAACAACGAATCAACCAACCAAACCACATTATTTATCTTAGCATAATCACACAACCTAAACTAGTTTAGTTTAGACTTAAACCAACAACTAATCAACCAACCCAACCACATTATTTATCTTAGCATATTCAAATAACCTACACTAGTTTAGTTTATACTTAAACCAACAATGAATTAACCAACCAAACAACATTATTTATCTTAGCATATTCACATAACCTAAACTAGTCAATTTAGACTTGAACCAACAACGAATCAACCAACCAAACCACATTATTTATCTTAGCATATTCACACAACCTAAACTAGTTTAATTTAGACTTAAACCAACAACGAATCCACCAACCAAACAACATTATTTATCTTAGCATATTCGCACAACTTAACACCCTATACTAGTTTAGTTTAGACTTAAACCAACAACGAATCCACCAACCAAACCACATTATTTATCTTAGCATATTCACACAACCTAACAACCTAAACTAGTTTAGTTTAGACTTAAACCAACAACGAATCGACCAACCAAACCACATTATTTATCTTAGCATCTTCACACAACCTAACAACCTAAACTAGTTTAGTTTAGACTTAAACCAACAACGAATCAACCAACCCAACCATATTATGTATCTTAGCATATTCGCACAACTTGACAACCTAAACTAGTTTAGTTTAGACTTAAACCAACAACGAATCAACCAACCAAACCACATTATTTATCTTAGCATATTCGCACAACTTAACAACCCAAACTAATTTAGTTTAGAATCTACCAACCAAACCACATTATTTATCGTAGAATATTCGCACAACTTAACAACCTAAACTAGTTTAGTTTAGACTTAAACCAACAACGAATCAACCAACCAAACCACATTATTTATCTTAGCATATTCGCACAACTTGACAACCTAAACTAGTTTAGTTTAGACTTAAACCAACAACGAATCAACCAACCAAACCACATTATTTATCTTAGCATATTCGCACAACTTAACATCCTAAACTAGTTTAGTTTAGACTTAAACCAACAACGAATCAACCAACCAAACCACATTATTTATCTTAGCATATTCACACAACCTAACAACCTAAACTAGTCTAGTTTAGACTTAAACCAACAACGAATCAACCAACCAAACCACATTATTTATCTTAGCATATTCGCACAACTTAACCACCTAAACTAGTTTAGTTTAGACTTAAACCAACAACGAATCCACCAACCAAACCACATTATTTATCTTAGCATATTCACACAACCTAAACTAGTTTTGTTTAGACTTAAACCAACAACGAATCCACCAACCAAACCACATTATTTACCTTAGCATATTCACATAACCTAAACTAGTTTAGTTTAGACTTAAACCAACAACGAATCAACCAACCAAACCACATTATTTATCTTAGCATATTCTCACAACTTAACAACCTAAACTAGTTTAGTTTAGACTTAAACCAACAACGAATCAACCAACCAAACCGCATTTTTTATCTTAGCATATTCTCACAACTTAACAACCTAAACTAGTTTAGTTTAGACTTAAACCAACAACGAATCAACCAACCAAACCGCATTTTTTATCTTAGCATATTCGCACAACTTAACAACCTATACTAGTTTAGTCTAGACTTAAACCAACAACGAATCCACCAACCAAGCCACATTATTTATCTTAGCATATTCACAAAACCTAAACTAGTTTAGTTTAGACTTAAACCAACAACGAATCCACCAACCAAACCACATTATTTATCTTAGCATATTCACACAACCTAACAACCTAAACTAGTTTAGTTTAGACTTAAACCAACAACGAATCAACCAACCAAACCACATTATTTATCTTAGCATATTCACACAACCTAACAACCTAAACTAGTTTAGTTTAGACTTAAACCAACAACGAATCCACCAACCAAACCACATTATTTATCTTAGCATATTCGCACAACTTAACAACCTAAACTAGTTTAGTTTAGACTTAAACCAACAACGAATCAACCAACCAAACCACATTATTTATCTTAGCATATTCGCACAACTTGACAACCTAAACTAGTTTAGTTTAGACTTAAACCAACAACGAATCAACCAACCAAACCACATTATTTATCTTAGCATATTCACACAACCTGAACTAGTTTAGTTAAGACTTAAACCAACAACGAATCCACCAACCAAACCACATTATTTGTCTTAGCATATTAGCACAACTTAACAACCTAAACTAGTTTAGTTTAGACTTAAACCAACAACGAATAAACCAAGCAAACCACATTATTTACCTTAGCATATTCGCACAACTTAACAACCTAAACTAGTTTAGTTTAGACTTAAACCAACAACGAATCAACCAACCAAACCACATTATTTATCTTAGCATAATCACACAACCTAAACTAGTTTAGTTTAGACTTAAACCAACAACTAATCAACCAACCAAACCACATTATTTATCTTAGCATATTCAAATAACCTACACTAGTTTAGTTTATACTTAAACCAACAATGAATTAACCAACCAAACAACATTATTTATCTTAGCATATTCACATAACCTAAACTAGTCAATTTAGACTTGAACCAACAACGAATCAACCAACCAAACCACATTATTTATCTTAGCATATTCACACAACCTAAACTAGTTTAATTTAGACTTAAACCAACAACGAATCCACCAACCAAACAACATTATTTATCTTACCATATTCGCACAACTTAACACCCTATACTAGTTTAGTTTAGACTTAAACCAACAACGAATCCACCAACCAAACCACATTATTTATCTTAGCATATTCACACAACCTAACAACCTAAACTAGTTTAGTTTAGACTTAAACCAACAACGAATCGACCAACCAAACCACATTATTTATCTTAGCATCTTCACACAACCTAACAACCTAAACTAGTTTAGTTTAGACTTAAACCAACAACGAATCAACCAACCCAACCATATTATGTATCTTAGCATATTCGCAAGACAACTTGACAACCTAAACTAGTTTAGTTTAGACTTAACCCAACAACGAATCAACCAACCAAACCACATTATTTATCTTAGCATATTCGCACAACTTAACAACCCAAACTAATTTAGTTTAGAATCTACCAACCAAACCACATTATTTATCTTAGAATATTCGCACAACTTAACAACCTAAACTAGTTTAGTTTAGACTTAAACCAACAACGAATCAACCAACCAAACCACATTATTTATCTTAGCATATTCGCACAACTTGACAACCTAAACTAGTTTAGTTTAGACTTAAACCAACAACGAATCAACCAACCAAACCACATTATTTATCTTAGCATATTCGCACAACTTAACAACCTAAACTAGTTTAGTTTAGACTTAAACCAACAACGAATCAACCAACCAAACCACATTATTTATCTTAGCATATTCACACAACCTAACAACCTAAACTAGTTTAGTTTAGACTTAAATGAACAACGAATCAACCAACCAAACCACATTATTTATCTTAGCATATTCGCACAACTTAACAACTTAAACTAGTTTAGTTTAGAATTAAACCAACAACGAATCCACCAACCAAACCACATTATTTATCTTAGCATATTCACACTACCTAAACTAGTTTTGTTTAGACTTAAAACAACAACGAATCCACCAACCAAACCACATTATTTACCTTAGCATATTCACATAACCTAAACTAGTTTAGTTTAGACTTAAACCAACAACGAATCAACCAACCAAACCACATTATTTATCTTAGCATATTCGCACAACTTAGCAACCTATACTAGTTTAGTCTAGACTTAAACCAACAACGAATCCACCAACCAAACCACATTATTTGTCCTAGCATATTAGCACAACTTAACAACCTAAACTAGTTTAGTTTAGACTTAAACCAACAACGAATAAACCAACCAAACCACATTATTTACCTTAGCATATTCGCACAACTTAACAACCTAAACTAGTTTAGTTTAGACTTAAACCAACAACGAATCAACCAACCAAACCACATTATTTATCTTAGCATAATCACACAACCTAAACTAGTTTAGTTTAGACTTAAACCAACAACTAATCAACCAACCCAACCACATTATTTATCTTAGCATATTCAAATAACCTACACTAGTTTAGTTTATACTTAAACCAACAATGAATTAACCAACCAAACAACATTATTTATCTTAGCATATTCACATAACCTAAACTAGTCAATTTAGACTTGAACCAACAACGAATCAACCAACCAAACCACATTATTTATCTTAGCATATTCACACAACCTAAACTAGTTTAATTTAGACTTAAACCAACAACGAATCCACCAACCAAACAACATTATTTATCTTAGCAAATTCGCACAACTTAACACCCTATACTAGTTTAGTTTAGACTTAAACCAACAACGAATCCACCAACCAAACCACATTATTTATCTTAGCATATTCACACAACCTAACAACCTAAACTAGTTTAGTTTAGACTTAAACCAACAACGAATCGACCAACCAAACCACATTATTTATCTTAGCATCTTCACACAACCTAACAACCTAAACTAGTTTAGTTTAGACTTAAACCAACAACGAATCAACCAACCCAACCATATTATGTATCTTAGCATATTCGCACAACTTGACAACCTAAACTAGTTTAGTTTAGACTTAAACCAACAACGAATCAACCAACCAAACCACATTATTTATCTTAGCATATTCGCACAACTTAACAACCCAAACTAATTTAGTTTAGAATCTACCAACCAAACCACATTATTTATCGTAGAATATTCGCACAACTTAACAACCTAAACTAGTTTAGTTTAGACTTAAACCAACAACGAATCAACCAACCAAACCACATTATTTATCTTAGCATATTCGCACAACTTGACAACCTAAACTAGTTTAGTTTAGACTTAAACCAACAACGAATCAACCAACCAAACCACATTATTTATCTTAGCATATTCGCACAACTTAACATCCTAAACTAGTTTAGTTTAGACTTAAACCAACAACGAATCAACCAACCAAACCACATTATTTATCTTAGCATATTCACACAACCTAACAACCTAAACTAGTCTAGTTTAGACTTAAACCAACAACGAATCAACCAACCAAACCACATTATTTATCTTAGCATATTCGCACAACTTAACACCCTAAACTAGTTTAGTTTAGACTTAAACCAACAACGAATCCACCAACCAAACCACATTATTTATCTTAGCATATTCACACAACCTAAACTAGTTTTGTTTAGACTTAAACCAACAACGAATCCACCAACCAAACCACATTATTTACCTTAGCATATTCACATAACCTAAACTAGTTTAGTTTAGACTTAAACCAACAACGAATCAACCAACCAAACCACATTATTTATCTTAGCATATTCTCACAACTTAACAACCTAAACTAGTTTAGTTTAGACTTAAACCAACAACGAATCAACCAACCAAACCGCATTTTTTATCTTAGCATATTCTCACAACTTAACAACCTAAACTAGTTTAGTTTAGACTTAAACCAACAACGAATCAACCAACCAAACCGCATTTTTTATCTTAGCATATTCGCACAACTTAACAACCTATACTAGTTTAGTCTAGACTTAAACCAACAACGAATCCACCAACCAAGCCACATTATTTATCTTGGCATATTCACAAAACCTAAACTAGTTTAGTTTAGACTTAAACCAACAACGAATCCACCAACCAAACCACATTATTTATCTTAGCATATTCACACAACCTAACAACCTAAACTAGTTTAGTTTAGACTTAAACCAACAACGAATCAACCAACCAAACCACATTATTTATCTTAGCATATTCACACAACCTAACAACCTAAACTAGTTTAGTTTAGACTTAAACCAACAACGAATCAACCAACCAAACCACATTATTTATCTTAGCATATTCGCACAACTTAACACCCTAAACTAGTTTAGTTTAGACTTAAACCAACAACGAATCCACCAACCAAACCACATTATTTATCTTAGCATATTCACAAAACCTAAACTAGTTTAGTTTAGACTTAAACCAACAACGAATCCACCAACCAAACCACATTATTTATCTTAGCATATTCGCACAACTTAACAACCTAAACTAGTTTAGTTTAGACTTAAACCAACAACGAATCAACCAACCAAACCACATTATTTATCTTAGCATATTCGCACAACTTAACAACCTAAACTAGTTTAGTTTAGACTTAAACCAACAACGAATCCACCAACCAAACCACATTATTTACCTTAGCATATTCACACAACTTAACAACCTAAACTAGTTTAGTTTAGACTTAAACCAACAATGAATCAACCAACCAAACCACATTATTTATCTTAGCATATTCACACAACCTAAACTAGTTTAGTTTAGACTTAAACCAACAACGAATCAACCAACCAAACCACATTATTTATCTTAGCATAATCACACAACCTAAACTAGTTTAGTTTAGACTTAAACCAACAACGAATCAACCAACCAAACCACATTATTTATCTTAGCATATTCGCACAACTTAACAACGTAAATTAGATTAGTTTAGACTTCAACCAACAACGAATCAACCAACAAAACCACATTATTTATCTTAGCGTATTCGCACAACTTAACAACCTATACTAGTTTAGTCTAGACTTAAACCAACAACGAATCCACCAACCAAACCACATTATTTACCTTAGCATATTCACATAACCTAAACTAGTTTAGTTTAGACTTAAACCAACAATGAATCAACCAACCAAGCCACATTATTTATCTTAGCATATTCACACAACCTAAATTAGTTTTGTTTAGACTTAAATCAACAACGAATCCACCAACCAAACCACATTATTTACCTTAGCATATTCACATAACCTAAACTAGTTTAGTTTAGATTTAAACCAACAACGAATCAACCAACCAAACCACATTATTTATCTTAGCATATTCACACAACCTAAACTAGTTTAGTTTCGACTTAAACCAACAACGAATCCACCAACCAAACAACATTATTTATCTTAGCATATTCGCACAACTTAACACCCTAAACTAGTTTAGTTTAGACTTAAACCAACAACGAATCCACCAACCAAACCACATTATTTATCTTAGCATATTCACACAACCTAACAACCTAAACTAGTTTAGTTTAGACTTAAACCAACAACGAATCAACCAACCAAACCACATTATTTATCTTAGCATATTCACACAACCTAACAACCTAAACTAGTTTAGTTTAGACTTAAACCAACAACGAATCAACCAACCAAACCACATTATTTATCTTAGCATATTCGCACAAATTAACACCCTAAACTAGTTTAGTTTAGACTTAAACCAACAACGAATCCACCAACCAAACCACATTATTTATCTTAGCATATTCACACAACCTAACAACCTAAACTAGTTTAGTTTAGACTTAAACCAACAACGAATCAACCAACCAAACCACATTATTTATCTTAGCATAATCACACAACCTAAACTAGTTTAGTTTAGACTTAAACCAACAACGAATCAACCAACCAAACCACATTATTTATCTTAGCATATTCGCACAACTTAACAACGTAAACTAGATTAGTTTAGACTTCAACCAACAACGAATCAACCAACAAAACCACATTATTTATCTTAGCATATTCGCACGACATAACAACCTATACTAGTTTAGTCTAGACTTAAACCAACAACGAATCCACCAACCAAACCACATTATTTGTCTTAGCATATTAGCACAACTTAACAACCTAAACTAGTTTAGTTTAGACTTAAACCAACAACGAATAAACCAACCAAACCACATTATTTACCTTAGCATATTCGCACAACTTAACAACCTAAACTAGTTTAGTTTAGACTTAAACCAACAACGAATCAACCAACCAAACCACATTATTTATCTTAGCATATTCACACAACCTAAACTAGTTTAGTTTAGACTTAAACCAACAACGAATCAACCAACCAAACCACATTATTTATCTTAGCATATTCGCACAACTTAACAACCCAAACTAATTTAGTTTAGAATCTACCAACCAAACCACATTATATATCTTAGAATATTCGCACAACTTAACAACCTAAACTAGTTTAGTTTAGACTTAAACCAACAACGAATCAACCAACCAAACCACATTATTTATCTTAGCATATTCACACAACCTAAACTAGTTTAGTTAAGACCTAAACCAACAATGAATCCACCAACCAAACAACATTATTTATCTTAGCATATTCGCACATCTTAACACCCTAAACTAGTTTAGTTTAGACTTAAACCAACAACGAATCCACCAACCAAACCACATTATTTATCTTAGCACATTCGCACAACTTAACAACCTAAACTAGTTTAGTTTAGACTTAAACCAACAACGAATCCACCAACCAAACCACATTATTTACCTTAGCATATTCCCACAACTTGACAACCTAAACTAGTTTAGTTTAGACTTAAACCAACAACGAATCAACCAACCAAACCACTTTATTTATCTTAGCATATTCCTACAACCTAACAACCTAAACTAGTTTAGTTTAGACTTAAACCAACAACGAATCAACCAACCAAACCACATTATTTATCTTAGCATCTTCGCACAACTTGACAACCTAAACTAGTTTAGTTTAGACATAAACCAACAACGAATCAACCAACCAAACCACATTATTTATCTTAGCATATTCGCACAACTTAACAACCTAAACTAGTTTAGTTTAGACTTAAACCAACAACGAATCAACCAACCAAACCACATTATTTATCTTAGCATATTCACACAACCTAACAACCTAAACTAGTTTAGTTTAGACTTAAACCAACAACGAATCAACCAACCAAACCACATTATTTATCTTAGCATATTCGCACAGCTTAACACCCTGAACTAGTTTAGTTTAGACTTAAACCAACAACGAATCCACCAACCAAACCACATTATTTATCTTAGCATATTCACACAACCTAAACTAGTTTTGTTTAGACTTAAACCAACAACGAATCCACGAACCAAACCACATTATTTACCTCAGCATATTCACATAACCTAAACTAGTTTAGTTTAGACTTAAACCAACAACTAATCAACCAACCAAACCACATTATTTATCTTAGCATATTCGCACAACTTAACAACGTAAACTAGATTAGTTTAGACTTCAACCAACAACGAATCAACCAACAAAACCACATTATTTATCTTAGCATATTCGCACGACATAACAACCTATACTAGTTTAGTCTAGACTTAAACCAACAACGAATCCACCAACCAAACCACATTATTTGTCTTAGCATATTAGCACAACTTAACAACCTAAACTAGTTTAGTTTAGACTTAAACCAACAACGAATAAACCAACCAAACCACATTATTTACCTTAGCATATTCGCACAACTTAACAACCTAAACTAGTTTAGTTTAGACTTAAACCAACAACGAATCAACCAACCAAACCACATTATTTATCTTAGCATATTCACACAACCTAAACTAGTTTAGTTTAGACTTAAACCAACAACGAATCAACCAACCAAACCACATTATTTATCTTAGCATATTCGCACAACTTAACAACCCAAACTAATTTAGTTTAGAATCTACCAACCAAACCACATTATATATCTTAGAATATTCGCACAACTTAACAACCTAAACTAGTTTAGTTTAGACTTAAACCAACAACGAATCAACCAACCAAACCACATTATTTATCTTAGCATATTCACACAACCTAAACTAGTTTAGTTAAGACCTAAACCAACAATGAATCCACCAACCAAACAACATTATTTATCTTAGCATATTCGCACATCTTAACACCTAAACTAGTTTAGTTTAGACTTAAACCAACAAATCGAATCCACCAACCAAACCACATTATTTATCTTAGCACATTCAAGACAACTTCACAACCTAAACTAGTTTAGTTTAGACTTAAACCAACAACGAATCCACCAACCAAACCACATTATTTACCTTAGCATATTCCCACAACTTGACAACCTAAACTAGTTTAGTTTAGACTTAAACCAACAACGAATCAACCAACCAAACCACTTTATTTATCTTAGCATATTCCTACAACCTAACAACCTAAACTAGTTTAGTTTAGACTTAAACCAACAACGAATCAACCAACCAAACCACATTATTTATCTTAGCATCTTCGCACAACTTGACAACCTAAACTAGTTTAGTTTAGACATAAACCAACAACGAATCAACCAACCAAACCACATTATTTATCTTAGCATATTCGCACAACTTAACAACCTAAACTAGTTTAGTTTAGACTTAAACCAACAACGAATCAACCAACCAAACCACATTATTTATCTTAGCATATTCACACAACCTAACAACCTAAACTAGTTTAGTTTAGACTTAAACCAACAACGAATCAACCAACCAAACCACATTATTTATCTTAGCATATTCGCACAGCTTAACACCCTGAACTAGTTTAGTTTAGACTTAAACGAACAACGAATCCACCAACCAAACCACATTATTTATCTTAGCATATTCACACAACCTAAACTAGTTTTGTTTAGACTTAAACCAACAACGAATCCACGAACCAAACCACATTATTTACCTCAGCATATTCACATAACCTAAACTAGTTTAGTTTAGACTTAAACCAACAACTAATCAACCAACCAAACCACATTATTTGTCTTAGCATATTCTCACAACTTAACAACCTAAACTAGTTTAGTTTAGACTTAAACCAACAACGAATCAACCAACCAAACCGCATTTTTTATCTTAGCATATTCGCACAACTTAACAACCTATACTAGTTTAGTCTAGACTTAAACCAACAACGAATCCACCAACCAAGCCACATTATTTATCTTAGCATATTCACAAAACCTAAACTAGTTTAGTTTAGACTTAAACCAACGACGAATCAACCAACCAAACCGCATTTTTTATCTTAGCATATTCGCACAACTTAACACCCTAAACTAGTTTAGTTTAGACTTAAACCAACAACGAATCCACCAACCAAACCACATTATTTATCTTAGCATATTCACACAACCTAACAACCTAAACTAGTTTAGTTTAGACTTAAACCAACAACGAATCAACCAACCAAACCACATTATTTGTCTTAGCATATTCACACAACCTAACAACCTAAACTAGTTTAGTTTAGGCTTAAACCAACAACGAATCAACCAACCAAACCACATTATTTATCTTAGCATATTCGCACAACTTAACACCCTAAACTAGTTTAGTTTAGACTTAAACCAACAACGAATCCACCAACCAAACCACATTATTTATCTTAGCATATTCACACAACCTAAACTAGTTTTGTTTAGACTTAAACCAACAACGAATCCACCAACCAAACCACATTATTTACCTTAGCATATTCACATAACCTAAACTAGTTTAGTTTAGACTTAAACCAACAACGAATCAACCAACCAAACCACATTATTTATCTTAGCATATTCTCACAACTTAACAACCTAAACTAGTTTAGTTTAGACTTAAACCAACAACGAATCAACCAACCAAACCGCATTTTTTATCTTAGCATATTCGCACAACTTAACAACCTATTCTTGTTTAGTCTAGACTTAAACCAACAACGAATCCACCAACCAAGCCACATTATTTATCTTAGCATATTCACAAAACCTAAACTAGTTTAGTTTAGACTTAAACCAACAACGAATCCACCAACCAAACCACATTATTTATCTTAGCATATTCGCACAACTTAACAACCTAAACTAGTTTAGTTTAGACTTAAACCAACAACGAATCAACCAACCAAACCACATTATTTATCTTAGCATATTCGCACAACTTAACAACCTAAACTAGTTTAGTTTAGACTTAAACCAACAACGAATCCACCAACCAAACCACATTATTTACCTTAGCATATTCCCACAACTTAACAACCTAAACTAGTTTAGTTTAGACTTAAACCAACAATGAATCAACCAACCAAACCACATTATTTATCTTAGCATATTCACACAACCTAAACTAGTTTAGTTTAGACTTAAACCAACAACGAATCAACCAACCAAACCACATTATTTATCTTAGCATAATCACACAACCTAAACTAGTTTAGTTTAGACTTAAACCAACAACGAATCAACCAACCAAACCACATTATTTATCTTAGCATATTCGCACAACTTAACAACGTAAATTAGATTAGTTTAGACTTCAACCAACAACGAATCAACCAACAAAACCACATTATTTATCTTAGCATATTCGCACAACTTAACAACCTATACTAGTTTAGTCTAGACTTAAACCAACAACGAATCCACCAACCAAACCACATTATTTACCTTAGCATATTCACATAACCTAAACTAGTTTAGTTTAGACTTAAACCAACAATGAATCAACCAACCAAACCACATTATTTATCTTAGCATATTCACACAACCTAAATTAGTTTTGTTTAGACTTAAACCAACAACGAATCCACCAACCAAACCACATTATTTACCTTAGCATATTCACATAACCTAAACTAGTTTAGTTTAGACTTAAACCAACAACGAATCAACCAACCAAACCACATTATTTATCTTAGCATATTCACACAACCTAAACTAGTTTAGTTTCGACTTAAACCAACAACGAATCCACCAACCAAACAACATTATTTATCTTAGCATATTCGCACAACTTAACACCCTAAACTAGTTTAGTTTAGACTTAAACCAACAACGAATCCACCAACCAAACCACATTATTTATCTTAGCATATTCACACAACCTAACAACCTAAACTAGTTTAGTTTAGACTTAAACCAACAACGAATCAACCAACCAAACCACATTATTTATCTTAGCATATTCACACAACCTAAACTAGTTTAGTTTAGACTTAAACCAACAACGAATCAACCAACCAAACCACATTATTTATCTTAGCATATTCGCACAACTTAACAACCTAAACTAGTTTAGTTTAGACTTAAACCAACAACGAATCCACCAACCAAGCCACATTATTTATCTTAGGATATTCACAAAACCTAAACTAGTTTAGTTTAGACTTAAACCAACAACGAATCCACCAACCAAACCACATTATTTATCTTAGCATATTCGCACAACTTAACACCCTGAACTAGTTTAGTTTAGACTTAAACCAACAACGAATCCACCAACCAAACCACATTATTTATCTTAGCATATTCACACAACCTAACAACCTAAACTAGTTTAGTTTAGACTTAAACCAACAACGAATCAACCAACCAAACCACATTATTTATCTTAGCATATTCGCACAACTTGACAACCTAAACTAGTTTAGTTTAGACTTAAACAACAACGAATCAACCAACCAAACCACATTATTTATCTTAGCATATTCACACAACCTAAACTAGTTTAGTTTAGACTTAAACCAACAATGAATCAACCAACCAAACCACATTATTTATCTTAGCATATTCGCACAACTTAACAACCTAAACTAATTTAGTTTAGACTTAAACCAACAACGAATCAACCAACCAAACCGCATTTTTTATCTTTGCATATTCGTACAACTTAACAACCTAAACTAGTTTAGTTTAGACTTAAACCAACAACGAATAAACCAACCAAACCACATTATTTATCTTAGCATATTCACACAACCTAACAACCTAAACTAGTTTAGTTTAGACTTAAACCAACAACGAATCAACCAACCAAACCACATTATTTATCTTAGCATATTCGCACAACTTAACACACTAAACTAGTTTAGTTTAGACTTAAACCAACAACGAATCCACCAACCAAACCACATTATTTATCTTAGCATATTCACAAAACCTAAACTAGTTTAGTTTAGACTTAAACCAACAACGAATCAACCAACCAAACCGCATTTTTTATCTTAGCATATTCGCACAACTTAACACCCTAAACTAGTTTAGTTTAGACTTAAACCAACAACGAATCCACCAACCAAACCACATTATTTATCTTAGCATATTCACACAACCTAACAACCTAAACTAGTTTAGTTTAGACTTAAACCAACAACGAATCAACCAACCAAACCACATTATTTATCTTAGCATATTCGCACAACTTAACAACCTATACTAGTTTAGTCTAGACTTAAACCAACAACGAATCCACCAACCAAACCACATTATTTGTCTTAGCATATTAGCACAACTTAACAACCTAAACTAGTTTAGTTTAGACTTAAACCAACAACGAATAAACCAACCAAACCACATTATTTACCTTAGCATATTCGCACAACTTAACAACCTAAACTAGTTTAGTTTAGACTTAAACCAACAACGAATCAACCAACCAAACCACATTATTTATCTTAGCATATTCTCACAACTTAACAACCTAAACTAGTTTAGTTTAGACTTAAACCAACAACGAATCAACCAACCAAACCGCATTTTTTATCTTAGCATATTCGCACAACTTAACAACCTATACTAGTTTAGTCTAGACTTAAACCAACAACGAATCAACCAACCAAACCACATTATTTATCTTAGCATATTCGCACAACTTAACAACCTAAACTAGTTTAGTTTAGACTTAAACCAACAACGAATCCACCAACCAAACCACCTTATTTACCTTAGCATATTCGCACAACTTAACAACCTAAACTAGTTTAGTTTAGACTTAAACCAACAATGAATCAACCAACCAAACCATATAATTTATCTTAGCATATTCACACAACCTAACAACCTATACTAGTTTAGTCTAGACTTAAACCAACAACGAATCAACCAACCAAACCACATTATTTATCTTAGCATATTCGCACAACTTAACAACCTATACTAGTTTAGTCTAGACTTAAACCAACAACGAATCCACCAACCAAGCCACATTATTTATCTTAGGATATTCACAAAACCTAAACTAGTTTAGTTTAGACTTAAACCAACAACGAATCCACCAACCAAACCACATTATTTATCTTAGCATATTCGCACAACTTAACAACCTAAACTAGTTTAGTTTAGACTTAAACCAACAACGAATCCACCAACCAAGCCACATTATTTATCTTAGGATATTCACAAAACCTAAACTAGTTTAGTTTAGACTTAAACCAACAACGAATCCACCAACCAAACCACATTATTTATCTTAGCATATTCGCACAACTTAACACCCTAAACTAGTTTAGTTTAGACTTAAACCAACAACGAATCCACCAACCAAACCACATTATTTATCTTAGCATATTCACACAACCTAACAACCTAAACTAGTTTAGTTTAGACTTAAACCAACAAAGAATCAACCAACCAAACCACATTATTTATCTTAGCATATTCGCACAACTTGACAACCTAAACTAGTTTAGTTTAGACTTAAACAACAACGAATCAACCAACCAAACCACATTATTTATCTTAGCATATTCACACAACCTAAACTAGTTTAGTTTAGACTTAAACCAACAATGAATCAACCAACCAAACCACATTATTTATCTTAGCATATTCGCACAACTTAACAACCTAAACTAATTTAGTTTAGACTTAAACCAACAACGAATCAACCAACCAAACCGCATTTTTTATCTTTGCATATTCGTACAACATAACCACCTAAACTAGTTTAGTTTAGACTTAAACCAACAACGAATAAACCAACCAAACCACATTATTTATCTTAGCATATTCACACAACCTAACAACCTAAACTAGTTTAGTTTAGACTTAAACCAACAACGAATCAACCAACCAAACCACATTATTTATCTTAGCATATTCGCACAACTTAACACACTAAACTAGTTTAGTTTAGACTTAAACCAACAACGAATCCACCAACCAAACCACATTATTTATCTTAGCATATTCACAAAACCTAAACTAGTTTAGTTTAGACTTAAACCAACAACGAATCAACCAACCAAACCGCATTTTTTATAATAGCATATTAGCACAACTTAACAAACTAAACAATTTTAGTTTAGACTTAAACCAACAACGAATCCACCAACCAAACCACATTATTTATCTTAGCATATTCACACAACCTAACAACCTAAACTAGTTTAGTTTAGACTTAAACCAACAACGAATCAACCAACCAAACCACATTATTTATCTTAGCATATTCGCACAACTTAACAACCTATACTAGTTTAGTCTAGACTTAAACCAACAAATCTAATCCACCAACCAAACCACATTATTTGTCTTAGCATATTAGCACAACTTAACAACCTAAACTAGTTTAGTTTAGACTTAAACCAACAACGAATAAACCAACCAAACCACATTATTTACCTTAGCATATTCGCACAACTTAACAACCTAAACTAGTTTAGTTTAGACCTAAACCAACAACGAATCAACCAACCAAACCACATTATTTATCTTAGCATATTCTCACAACTTAACAACCTAAACTAGTTTAGTTTAGACTTAAACCAACAACGAATCAACCAACCAAACCGCATTTTTTATCTTAGCATATTCGCACAACTTAACAACCTATACTAGTTTAGTCTAGACTTAAACCAACAACGAATCAACCAACCAAACCACATTATTTATCTTAGCATATTCGCACAACTTAACAACCTAAACTAGTTTAGTTTAGACTTAAACCAACAACGAATCCACCAACCAAACCACCTTATTTACCTTAGCATATTCGCACAACTTAACAACCTAAACTAGTTTAGTTTAGACTTAAACCAACAATGAATCAACCAACCAAACCATATAATTTATCTTAGCATATTCACACAACCTAACAACCTATACTAGTTTAGTCTAGACTTAAACCAACAACGAATCAACCAACCAAACCACATTATTTATCTTAGCATATTCGCACAACTTAACAACCTATACTAGTTTAGTCTAGACTTAAACCAACAACGAATCCACCAACCAAGCCACATTATTTATCTTAGGATATTCACAAAACCTAAACTAGTTTAGTTTAGACTTAAACCAACAACGAATCCACCAACCAAACCACATTATTTATCTTAGCATATTCGCACAACTTAACAACCTAAACTAGTTTAGTTTAGACTTAAACCAACAACGAATCAACCAACCAGACCACATTATTTATCTTAGCATATTCGCACAACTTAACAACCTAATCTAGTTTAGTTTAGACTTAAACCAACAACGAATCCACCAACCAAACCACATTATTTACCTTAGCATATTCCCACAACTTAACAACCTAAACTAGTTTAGTTTAGACTTAAACCAACAACGAATCAACCAACCAAACCACATTATTTATCTTAGCATATTCACACAACCTAAACTAGTTTAGTTTAGACTTAAACCAACAACGAATCAACCAACCAAACCACATTATTTATCTTAGCATAATCACACAACCTAAACTAGTTTAGTTTAGAGTTAAACCAACAACGAATCAACCAACCAAACCACATTATTTATCTTAGCATATTCGCACAACTTAACAACGTAAACTAGATTAGTTTAGACTTCAACCAACAACGAATCAACCAACAAAACCACATTATTTATCTTAGCATATTCGCACAACTTAACAACCTATACTAGTTTAGTCTAGACTTAAACCAACAACGAATCCACCAACCAAACCACATTATTTGTCTTAGCATATTAGCACAACTTAACAACCTAAACTAGTTTAGTTTAGACTTAAACCAACAACGAATAAACCAACCAAACCACATTATTTACCTTAGCATATTCGCACAACTTAACAACCTAAACTAGTTTAGTTTAGACTTAAACCAACAACGAATCAGCCAACCAAACCACATTATTTATCTTAGCATATTCACACAACCTAAACTAGTTTAGTTTAGACTTAAACCAACAACGAATCAACCAACCAAACCACATTATTTATCTTAGCATATTCAAATAACCTACACTAATTTAGTTTATACTTAAACCAACAATGAATTAACCAACCAAACCACATTATTTATCTTAGCATATTCACATAACCTAAACTAGTCAATTTAGACTTGAACCAACAACGAATCAACCAACCAAACCACATTATTTATCTTAGCATATTCACACAACCTAAACTAGTTTTGTTTAGACTTAAACCAACAACGAATCCACCAACCAAACAACATTATTTATCTTAGCATATTCGCACAACTTAACACCCTATACTAGTTTAGTTTAGACTTAAACCAACAACGAATCCACCAAACAAACCACATTATTTAGCTTAGCATATTCACACAACCTAACAACCTAAACTAGTTTAGTTTAGACTTAAACCAACAACGAATCGACCAACCAAACCACATTATTTATCTTAGCATCTTCACACAACCTAACAACCTAAACTAGTTTAGTTTAGACTTAAACCAACAACGAATCAGCCAACCAAACCACATTATTTATCTTAGCATATTCGCTCAACTTGACAACCTAAACTAGTTTAGTTTAGACTTAAACCAACAACGAATCAACCAACCAAACCACATTATTTATCTTAGCATATTCGCACAACTTAACAACCTAAACTAGTTTAGTTTAGACTTAAACCAACAACGAATCAACCAACCAAACCACATTATTTATCTTAGCATATTCGCACAACTTAACAACCTAAAATAGTTTAGTTTAGACTTAAACCAACAACGAATCAGCCAACCAAACCACATTATTTATCTTAGCATGTTTGCACAACTTAACAACCTAAACTAGTTTAGTTTAGACTTAAACCAACAACGAATCAACCAACCAAACCACTTTATTAATCTTAGCATATTCACACAACCTAAACTAGTTTAGTTTAGACTTAAACCAACAACGAATCAACCAACCAAACCACATTATTTATCTTAGCATATTCACACAACCTAAACTAGTTTAGTTAAGACTTAAACCAACAACGAATCCACCAACCAAACAACATTATTTATCTTAGCATATTCGCACATCTTAACACCCTAAACTAGTTTAGTTTAGACTTAAACCAACAACGAATCCACCAACCAAACCACATTATTTATCTTAGCACATTCGCACAACTTAACAACCTAAACTAGTTTAGTTTAGACTTAAACCAACAACGAATCCACCAACCAAACCACATTATTTACCTTAGCATATTCCCACAACTTAACAACCTACACTAGTTTAGTTTAGACTTAAACCAACGACGAATCAACCAACCAAACCACTTTATTTATCTTAGCAATTTCCCACAACCTAACAACCTAAACTAGTTTAGTTTAGACTTAAACCAACAACGAATCAACCAACCAAACCACATTATTTATCTTAGCATATTCGCACAACTTGACAACCTAAACTAGTTTAGTTTAGACTTAAACCAACAACGAATCAACCAACCAAACCACATTATTTATCTTAGCATATTCGCACAACTTAACAACCTAAACTAGTTTAGTTTAGACTTAAACCAACAACGAATCCACCAACCAAACCACATTATTTATCTTAGCATATTCACACAACCTAAACTAGTTTAGTTTAGACTTAAACCAACAACGAATCAACCAACCAAACCACTTTATTTATCTTAGCATATTCCCACAACCTAACAACCTAAACTAGTTTAGTTTAGACTTAAACCAACAACGAATCAGCCAACCAAACCACATTATTTATCTTAGCATATTCGCTCAACTTGACAACCTAAACTAGTTTAGTTTAGACTTAAACCAACAACGAATCAACCAACCAAACCACATTATTTATCTTAGCATATTCGCACAACTTAACAACCTAAACTAGTTTAGTTTAGACTTAAACCAACAACGAATCAACCAACCAAACCACATTATTTATCTTAGCATATTCACACAACCTAAACTAGTTTAGTTTAGACTTAAACCAACAACGAATCAACCAACCAAACCACATTATTTATCTTAGCATATTCGCACAACTTGACAACCTAAGCTAGTTTAGTTTAGACTTAAACAACAATGAATCAACCAACCAAACGACATTATTTATCTTAGCATATTCACACAACCTAAACTAGTTTAGTTTAGACTTAAACCAACAATGAATCAACCAACCAAACCACATTATTTATCTTAGCATATTCGCACAACTTAACAACCTAAACTAATTTAGTTTAGACTTAAACCAACAACGAATCAACCAACCAAACCGCATTTTTTATCTTTGCATATTCGCACAACTTAACAACCTAAACTAGTTTAGTTTAGACTTAAACCAACAACGAATCAACCAACCAAACCATATTATTTATCTTAGCATATTCACACAACCTAAACTAGTTTAGTTTAGACTTAAACCAACAACGAATCAACCAACCAAACCACATTATTTATCTTAGCATATTCTCACAACTTAACAACCTAAACTAGTTTAGTTTAGACTTAAACCAACAACGAATCAACCAACCAAACCGCATTTTTTATCTTAGCATATTCGCACAACTTAACAACCTATACTAGTTTAGTCTAGACTTAAACCAACAACGAATCCACCAACCAAGCCACGTTATTTATCTTAGCATATTCACAAAACCTTAACTAGTTTAGTTTAGACTTAAACCAACAACGAATCAACCAACCAAACCGCATTTTTTATCTTAGCATATTCGCACAACTTAACAACCTATACTAGTTTAGTCTAGACTTAAACCAACAACGAATCAACCAACCAAACCACATTATTTATCTTAGCATATTCGCACAACTTAACAACCTAAACTAGTTTAGTTTAGACTTAAACCAACAACGAATCAACCAACCAAACCACATTATTTATCTTAGCATAATCACACAACCTAAACTAGTTTAGTTTAGAGTTAAACCAACAACGAATCAACCAACCAAACCACATTATTTATCTTAGCATATTCGCACAACTTAACAACGTAAACTAGATTAGTTTAGACTTCAACCAACAACGAATCAACCAACCAAACCACATTATTTATCTTAGCATATTCTCACAACTTAACAACCTAAACTAGTTTAGTTTAGACTTAAACCAACAACGAATCAACCAACCAAACCGCATTTTTTATCTTAGCATATTCGCACAACTTAACAACCTATACTAGTTTAGTCTAGACTTAAACCAACAACGAATCCACCAACCAAGCCACATTATTTATCTTAGGATATTCACAAAACCTAAACTAGTTTAGTTTAGACTTAAACCAACAACGAATCCACCAACCAAACCACATTATTTATCTTAGCATATTCGCACAACTTAACAACCTAAACTAGTTTAGTTTAGACTTAAACCAACAACGAATCAACCAACCAAACCACATTATTTATCTTAGCATATTCGCACAACTTAACAACCTAATCTAGTTTAGTTTAGACTTAAACCAACAACGAATCCACCAACCAAACCACATTATTTACCTTAGCATATTCCCACAACTTAACAACCTAAACTAGTTTAGTTTAGACTTAAACCAACAACGAATCAACCAACCAAACCACATTATTTATCTTAGCATATTCACACAACCTAAACTAGTTTAGTTTAGACTTAAACCAACAACGAATCAACCAACCAAACCACATTATTTATCTTAGCATAATCACACAACCTAAACTAGTTTAGTTTAGAGTTAAACCAACAACGAATCAACCAACCAAACCACATTATTTATCTTAGCATATTCGCACAACTTAACAACGTAAACTAGATTAGTTTAGACTTCAACCAACAACGAATCAACCAACAAAACCACATTATTTATCTTAGCATATTCACACAACTTAACAACCTATACTAGTTTAGTCTAGACTTAAACCAACAACGAATCCACCAACCAAACCACATTATTTATCTTAGCATATTCGCACAACTTAACAACCTAAACTAGTTTAGTTTAGACTTAAACCAACAACGAATCAACCAACCAAACCATATTATTTATCTTAGCGTATTCACACAACCTAAACTAGTTTAGTTTAGACTTAAACCAACAACGAATCAACCAACCAAACCACATTATTTATCTTAGCATAATCACACAACCTAAACTAGTTTAGTTTAGACTTAAACCAACAACGAATCAACCAACCAAACAACATTATTTATCTTAGCATATTCGCACAACTTAACAACGTAAATTAGATTAGTTTAGACTTCAACCAACAACGATTCTACCAACTAAACCACATTATTTATCTTAGAATATTCGCACAACTTAACAACCTATACTAGTTTAGTTTAGACTTAAACCAACAACGAATCAACCAACCAAACCACATTATTTATCTTAGCATATTCACACAACCTAAACTAGTTTAGTTTAGACTTAAACCAACAATGAATCAACCAACCAAACCACATTATTTATCTTAGCATATTCGCACAACTTAACAACCTAAACTAATTTAGTTTAGACTTAAACCAACAACGAATCAACCAACCAAACCGCATTTTTTATCTTTGCGTATTCGTACAACTTAACAACCTAAACTAGTTTAGTTTAGACTTAAACCAACAACGAATCAACCAACCAAACCATATTATTTATCTTAGCATATTCACACAACCTAAACTAGTTTAGTTTAGACTTAAACCAACAACGAATCAACCAACCAAACCACATTATTTATCTTAGCATATTCGCACAACTTAACAACCTAAACTAGTTTAGTTTAGACTTAAACCAACAACGAATCAACCAACCAAACCGCATTTTTTATCTTAGCATATTCGCACAACTTAACAACCTATACTAGTTTAGTCTAGACTTAAACCAACAACGAATCAACCAACCAAACCACATTATTTATCTTAGCATATTCGCACAACTTAACAACCTAAACTAGTTTAGTTTAGACTTAAACCAACAACGAATCCACCAACCAAACCACATTATTTACCTTAGCATATTCGCACAACTTAACAACCTAAACTAGTTTAGTTTAGACTTAAACCAACAATGAATCAACCAACCAAACCATATAATTTATCTTAGCATATTCACACAACCTAACAACCTATACTAGTTTAGTCTAGACTTAAACCAACAACGAATCAACCAACCAAACCACATTATTTATCTTAGCATATTCGCACAACTTAACAACCTATACTAGTTTAGTCTAGACTTAAACCAACAACGAATCCACCAACCAAGCCACATTATTTATCTTAGGATATTCACAAAACCTAAACTAGTTTAGTTTAGACTTAAACCAACAACGAATCCACCAACCAAACCACATTATTTATCTTAGCATATTCGCACAACTTAACAACCTAAACTAGTTTAGTTTAGACTTAAACCAACAACGAATCAACCAACCAAACCACATTATTTATCTTAGCATATTCGCACAACTTAACAACCTAATCTAGTTTAGTTTAGACTTAAACCAACAACGAATCCACCAACCAAACCACATTATTTACCTTAGCATATTCCACAACTTAACAACCTAAACTAGTTTAGTTTAGACTTAAACCAACAACGAATCAACCAACCAAACCACATTATTTATCTTAGCATATTCACACAACCTAAACTAGTTTAGTTTAGACTTAAACCAACAACGAATCAACCAACCAAACCACATTATTTATCTTAGCATAATCACACAACCTAAACTAGTTTAGTTTAGAGTTAAACCAACAACGAATCAACCAACCAAACCACATTATTTATCTTAGCATATTCGCACAACTTAACAACGTAAACTAGATTAGTTTAGACTTCAACCAACAACGAATCAACCAACAAAACCACATTATTTATCTTAGCATATTCGCACAACTTAACAACCTATACTAGTTTAGTCTAGACTTAAACCAACAACGAATCCACCAACCAAACCACATTATTTGTCTTAGCATATTAGCACAACTTAACAACCTAAACTAGTTTAGTTTAGACTTAAACCAACAACGAATAAACCACCCAAACCACATTATTTACCTTAGCATATTCGCACAACTTAACAACCTAAACTAGTTTAGTTTAGACTTAAACCAACAACGAATCAACCAACCAAACCACATTATTTATCTTAGCATATTCACACAACCTAAACTAGTTTAGTTTAGACTTAAACCAACAACGAATCAACCAACCAAACCACATTATTTATCTTAGCATATTCAAATAACCTACACTAATTTAGTTTATACTTAAACCAACAATGAATTAACCAACCAAACCACATTATTTATCTTAGCATATTCACATAACCTAAACTAGTCAATTTAGACTTGAACCAACAACGAATCAACCAACCAAACCACATTATTTATCTTAGCATATTCACACAACCTAAACTAGTTTTGTTTAGACTTAAACCAACAACGAATCCACCAACCAAACAACATTATTTATCTTAGCATATTCGCACAACTTAACACCCTATACTAGTTTAGTTTAGACTTAAACCAACAACGAATCCACCAAACAAACCACATTATTTAGCTTAGCATATTCACACAACCTAACAACCTAAACTAGTTTAGTTTAGACTTAAACCAACAACGAATCGACCAACCAAACCACATTATTTATCTTAGCATCTTCACACAACCTAACAACCTAAACTAGTTTAGTTTAGACTTAAACCAACAACGAATCAGCCAACCAAACCACATTATTTATCTTAGCATATTCGCTCAACTTGACAACCTAAACTAGTTTAGTTTAGACTTAAACCAACAACGAATCAACCAACCAAACCACATTATTTATCTTAGCATATTCGCACAACTTAACAACCTATACTAGTTTAGTCTAGACTTAAACCAACAACGAATCCACCAACCAAACCACATTATTTACCTTAGCATATTCACAAAACCTAAACTAGTTTAGTTTAGACTTAAACCAACAACGAATCCACCAACCAAACCACATTATTTACCTTAGCATATTCCCACAACTTAACAACCTACACTAGTTTAGTTTAGACTTAAACCAACGACGAATCAACCAACCAAACCACTTTATTTATCTTAGCAATTTCCCACAACCTAACAACCTAAACTAGTTTAGTTTAGACTTAAACCAACAACGAATCCTCCAACCAAACCACATTATTTATCTTAGCATATTCGCACAACTTAACAACCTAAACTAGTTTAGTTTAGACTTAAACCAACAACGAATCAACCAACCAAACCACATTATTTATCTTAGCATATTCGCACAACTTAACAACCTAAACTAGTTTAGTTTAGACTTAAACCAACAACGAATCCACCAACCAAACCACATTATTTATCTTAGCATATTCACACAACCTAAACTAGTTTAGTTTAGACTTAAACCAACAACGAATCAACCAACCAAACCACTTTATTTATCTTAGCATATTCCCACAACCTAACAACCTAAACTAGTTTAGTTTAGACTTAAACCAACAACGAATCAGCCAACCAAACCACATTATTTATCTTAGCATATTCGCTCAACTTGACAACCTAAACTAGTTTAGTTTAGACTTAAACCAACAACGAATCAACCAACCAAACCACATTATTTATCTTAGCATATTCGCACAACTTAACAACCTAAACTAGTTTAGTTTAGACTTAAACCAACAACGAATCAACCAACCAAACCACATTATTTATCTTAGCATATTCACACAACCTAAACTAGTTTAGTTTAGACTTAAACCAACAACGAATCAACCAACCAAACCACATTATTTATCTTAGCATATTCGCACAACTTGACAACCTAAACTAGTTTAGTTTAGACTTAAACAACAATGAATCAACCAACCAAACCACATTATTTATCTTAGCATATTCACACAACCTAAACTAGTTTAGTTTAGACTTAAACCAACAATGAATCAACCAACCAAACCACATTATTTATCTTAGCATATTCGCACAACTTAACAACCTAAACTAATTTAGTTTAGACTTAAACCAACAACGAATCAACCAACCAAACCGCATTTTTTATCTTTGCATATTCGCACAACTTAACAACCTAAACTAGTTTAGTTTAGACTTAAACCAACAACGAATCAACCAACCAAACCATATTATTTATCTTAGCATATTCACACAACCTAAACTAGTTTAGTTTAGACTTAAACCAACAACGAATCAACCAACCAAACCACATTATTTATCTTAGCATATTCTCACAACTTAACAACCTAAACTAGTTTAGTTTAGACTTAAACCAACAACGAATCAACCAACCAAACCGCATTTTTTATCTTAGCATATTCGCACAACTTAACAACCTATACTAGTTTAGTCTAGACTTAAACCAACAACGAATCCACCAACCAAACCACATTATTAATCTTAGCATATTCACACAACCTAAACTAGTTTAGTTTAGACTTAAACCAACAACGAATCAACCAACCAAACCACATTATTTATCTTAGCATATTCACACAACCTAAACTAGTTTAGTTAAGACTTAAACCAACAATGAATCCACCAACCAAACAACATTATTTATCTTAGCATATTCGCACATCTTAACACCCTAAACTAGTTTAGTTTAGACTTAAACCAACAACGAATCCACCAACCAAACCACATTATTTATCTTAGCACATTCGCACAACTTAACAACCTAAACTAGTTTAGTTTAGACTTAAACCAACAACGAATCCACCAACCAAACCACATTATTTACCTTAGCATATTCCCACAACTTGACAACCTAAACTAGTTTAGTTTAGACTTAAACCAACAACGAATCAACCAACCAAACCACTTTATTTATCTTAGCATATTCCCACAACCTAACAACCTAAACTAGTTTAGTTTAGACTTAAACCAACAACGAATCAGCCAACCAAACCACATTATTTATCTTAGCATATTCGCTCAACTTGACAACCTAAACTAGTTTAGTTTAGACTTAAACCAACAACGAATCAACCAACCAAACCACATTATTTATCTTAGCATATTCGCACAACTTAACAACCTAAACTAGTTTAGTTTAGACTTAAACCAACAACGAATCCACCAACCAAACCACATTATTTATCTTAGCATATTCACACAACCTAAACTAGTTTAGTTTAGACTTAAACCAACAACGAATCAACCAACCAAACCACATTATTTATCTTAGCATATTCCCACAACCTAACAACCTAAACTAGTTTAGTTTAGACTTAAACCAACAACGAATCAACCAACCAAACCACATTATTTATCTTAGCATATTCGCTCAACTTAACAACCTAAACTAGTTTAGTTTAGACTTAAACCAACAACGAATCAACCAACCAAACCACATTATTTATCTTAGCATATTCGCACAACTTAACAACCTAAACTAGTTTAGTTTAGACTTAAACCAACAACGAATCAACCAACCAAACCACATTATTTATCTTAGCATATTCACACAACCTAAACTAGTTTAGTTTAGACTTAAACCAACAACGAATCAACCAACCAAACCACATTATTTATCTTAGCATATTCGCACAACTTGACAACCTAAACTAGTTTAGTTTAGACTTAAACAACAATGAATCAACCAACCAAACCACATTATTTATCTTAGCATATTCACTTAACAACCTAAACTAGTTTAGTTTAGACTTAAACCAACAACGAATCAACCAACCAAACCACATTATTTATCTTAGCATATTCGCACAACTTAACAACCTAAACTAATTTAGTTTAGACTTAAACCAACAACGAATCAACCAACCAAACCGCATTTTTTATCTTTGCATATTCGCACAACTTAACAACCTAAACTAGTTTAGTTTAGACTTAAACCAACAACGAATCTACCAACCAAACCATATTATTTATCTTAGCATATTCACACAACCTAAACTAGTTTAGTTTAGACTTAAACCAACAACGAATCAACCAACCAAACCACATTATTTATCTTAGCATATTCTCACAACTTAACAACCTAAACTAGTTTAGTTTAGACTTAAACCAACAACGAATCAACCAACCAAACCACATTATTTATCTTAGCATATTCGCACAACTTAACAACCTATACTAGTTTAGTCTAGACTTAAACCAACAACGAATCCACCAACCAAGCCACATTATTTATCTTAGCATATTCACAAAACCTAAACTAGTTTAGTTTAGACTTAAACCAACAACGAATCAACCAACCAAACCACATTATTTATCTTAGCATATTCGCACAACTTAACAACCTATACTAGTTTAGTGTAGACTTAAACCAACAACGAATTAACCAACCAAACCACATTATTTATCTTAGCATATTCGCACAACTTAACAACCTAAACTAGTTTAGTTTAGACTTAAACCAACAACGAATCAACCAACCAAACCACATTATTTATCTTAGCATATTCACACAACCTAAACTAGTTTAGTTTAGACTTAAACCAACAACGAATCAACCAACCAAACCACATTATTTATCTTAGCATATTCGCACAACTTAACAACCTAAACTAGATTAGTTTAGACTTAAACCAACAACGAATCAACCAACCAAACCACATTATTTATCTTAGCATATTCTCACAACTTAACAACCTAAACTAGTTTAGTTTAGACTTAAACCAACAACGAATCAACCAACCAAACCGCATTTTTTATCTTAGCATATTCGCACAACTTAACAACCTATACTAGTTTAGTCTAGACTTAAACCAACAACGAATCCACCAACCAAGCCACATTATTTATCTTAGGATATTCACAAAACCTAAACTAGTTTAGTTTAGACTTAAACCAACAACGAATCCACCAACCAAACCACATTATTTATCTTAGCATATTCGCACAACTTAACAACCTAAACTAGTTTAGTTTAGACTTAAACCAACAACGAATCAACCAACCAAACCACATTATTTATCTTAGCATATTCGCACAACTTAACAACCTAATCTAGTTTAGTTTAGACTTAAACCAACAACGAATCCACCAACCAAACCACATTATTTACCTTAGCATATTCCCACAACTTAACAACCTAAACTAGTTTAGTTTAGACTTAAACCAACAACGAATCAACCAACCAAACCACATTATTTATCTTAGCATATTCACACAACCTAAACTAGTTTAGTTTAGACTTAAACCAACAACGAATCAACCAACCAAACCACATTATTTATCTTAGCATAATCACACAACCTAAACTAGTTTAGTTTAGAGTTAAACCAACAACGAATCAACCAACCAAACCACATTATTTATCTTAGCATATTCGCACAACTTAACAACGTAAACTAGATTAGTTTAGACTTCAACCAACAACGAATCAACCAACAAAACCACATTATTTATCTTAGCATATTCACACAACTTAACAACCTATACTAGTTTAGTCTAGACTTAAACCAACAACGAATCCACCAACCAAACCACATTATTTATCTTAGCATATTCGCACAACTTAACAACCTAAACTAGTTTAGTTTAGACTTAAACCAACAACGAATCAACCAACCAGACCACATTATTTATCTTAGCATATTCGCACAACTTAACAACATAATCTAGTTTAGTTTAGACTTAAACCAACAACGAATCCACCAACCAAACCACATTATTTACCTTAGCATATTCCCACAACTTAACAACCTAAACTAGTTTAGTTTAGACTTAAACCAACAACGAATCAACCAACCAAACCACATTATTTATCTTAGCATATTCACACAACCTAAACTAGTTTAGTTTAGACTTAAACCAACAACGAATCAACCAACCAAACCACATTATTTATCTTAGCATAATCACACAACCTAAACTAGTTTAGTTTAGACTTAAACCAACAACGAATCAACCAACCAAACCACATTATTTATCTTAGCATATTCGCACAACTTAACAACGTAAACTAGATTAGTTTAGACTTAAACCAACAACGAATCAACCAACAAAACCACATTATTTATCTTAGCATATTCGCACAACTTAACAACCTATACTAGTTTAGTCTAGACTTAAACCAACAACGAATCCACCAACCAAACCACATTATTTGTCTTAGCATATTAGCACAACTTAACAACCTAAACTAGTTTAGTTTAGACTTAAACCAACAACGAATAAACCAACCAAACCACATTATTTACCTTAGCATATTCGCACAACTTAACAACCTAAACTAGTTTAGTTTAGACTTAAACCAACAACGAATCAACCAACCAAACCACATTATTTATCTTAGCATATTCGCACAACTTAACAACCTAAACTAGTTTAGTTTAGACTTAAACCAACAACGAATCAACCAACCAAACCGCATTTTTTATCTTAGCATATTCGCACAACTTAACAACCTATACTAGTTTAGTCTAGACTTAAACCAACAACGAATCCACCAACCAAGCCACATTATTTATCTTAGCATATTCACAAAACCTAAACTAGTTTAGTTTAGACTTAAACCAACAACGAATCAACCAACCAAACCGCATTTTTTATCTTAGCATATTCGCACAACTTAACAACCTATACTAGTTTAGTCTAGACTTAAACCAACAACGAATCAACCAACCAAACCACATTATTTATCTTAGCATATTCGCACAACTTAACAACCTAAACTAGTTTAGTTTAGACTTAAACCAACAACGAATCAACCAACCAAACCACATTATTTATCTTAGCATAATCACACAACCTAAACTAGTTTAGTTTAGACTTAAACCAACAACGAATCAACCAACCAAACCACATTATTTATCTTAGCATATTCGCACAACTTAACAACGTAAACTAGATTAGTTTAGACTTCAACCAACAACGAATCAACCAACCAAACCACATTATTTATCTTAGCATATTCTCACAACTTAACAACCTAAACTAGTTTAGTTTAGACTTAAACCAACAACGAATCAACCAACCAAACCGCATTTTTTATCTTAGCATATTCGCACAACTTAACAACCTATACTAGTTTAGTCTAGACTTAAACCAACAACGAATCCACCAACCAAGCCACATTATTTATCTTAGCATATTCACAAAACCTAAACTAGTTTAGTTTAGACTTAAACCAACAACGAATCCACCAACCAAACCACATTATTTATCTTAGCATATTCGCACAACTTAACAACCTAAACTAGTTTAGTTTAGACTTAAACCAACAACGAATCAACCAACCAAACCACATTATTTATCTTAGCATATTCGCACAACTTAACAACCTAATCTAGTTTAGTTTAGACTTAAACCAACAACGAATCCACCAACCAAACCACATTATTTACCTTAGCATATTCCCACAACTTAACAACCTAAACTAGTTTAGTTTAGACTTAAACCAACAACGAATCAACCAACCAAACCACATTATTTATCTTAGCATATTCACACAACCTAAACTAGTTTAGTTTAGACTTAAACCAACAACGAATCAACCAACCAAACCACATTATTTATCTTAGCATAATCACACAACCTAAACTAGTTTAGTTTAGACTTAAACCAACAACAAATCAACCAACCAAACCACATTATTTATCTTAGCATATTCGCACAACTTAACAACCTAAACTAGTTTAGTTTAGACTTAAACCAACAACGAATCCACCAACCAAACCACATTATTTATCTTAGCATATTCGCACAACTTAACAACCTAAACTAGTTTAGTTTAGACTTAAACCAACAACGAATCAACCAACCAAACCGCATTTTTTATCTTAGCATATTCGCACAACTTAACAACCTATACTAGTTTAGTCTAGACTTAAACCAACAACGAATCCACCAACCAAGCCACATTATTTATCTTAGCATATTCACAAAACCTAAACTAGTTTAGTTTAGACTTAAACCAACAACGAATCCACCAACCAAACCACATTATTTATCTTAGCATATTCGCACAACTTAACAACCTAAACTAGTTTAGTTTAGACTTAAACCAACAACGAATCAACCAAACAAACCACATTATTTATCTTAGCATATTCGCACAACTTAACAACCTAAACTAGTTTAGTTTAGACTTAAACCAACAACGAATCCACCAACCAAACCACATTATTTACCTTAGCATATTCCCACAACTTAACAACCTAAACTAGTTTAGTTTAGACTTAAACCAACAACGAATCAACCAACCAAACCACATTATTTATCTTAGCATATTCACACAACCTAAACTAGTTTAGTTTAGACTTAAACCAACAACGAATCAACCAACCAAACCACATTATTTATCTTAGCATAATCACACAACCTAAACTAGTTTAGTTTAGACTTAAACCAACAACGAATCAACCAACCAAACCACATTATTTATCTTAGCATATTCGCACAACTTAACAACGTAAACTAGATTAGTTTAGACTTCAACCAACAACGAATCAACCAACAAAACCACATTATTTATCTTAGCATATTCGCACAACTTAACAACCTATACTAGTTTAGTCTAGACTTAAACCAACAACGAATCCACCAACCAAACCACATTATTTGTCTTAGCATATTAGCACAACTTAACAACCTAAACTAGTTTAGTTTAGACTTAAACCAACAACGAATAAACCAACCAAACCACATTATTTATCTTAGCATATTCGCACAACTTAACAACCTAAACTAGTTTAGTTTAGACTTAAACCAACAACGAATCAACCAACCAAACCACATTATTTATCTTAGCATATTCACACAACCTAAACTAGTTTAGTTTAGACTTAAACCAACAACGAATCAACCAACCAAACCACATTATTTATCTTAGCATATTCAAATAACCTACACTAATTTAGTTTATACTTAAACCAACAATGAATTAACCAACCAAACCACATTATTTATCTTAGCATATTCACACAACCTAACAACCTAAACTAGTTTAGTTTAGACTTAAACCAACAACGAATCAACCAACCCAACCATATTATTTATCTTAGCATATTCGCACAACTTGACAACCTAAACTAGTTTAGTTTAGACTTAAACGAACAACGAATCAACCAACCAAACCACATTATTTATCTTAGCATATTCGCACAACTTAACAACCCAAACTAATTTAGTTTAGATTTAAACCAACAACGAATCTACCAACCAAACCACATTATTTATCTTAGAATATTCGCACAACTTAACAACCTAAACTAGTTTAGTTTAGACTTAAACCAACAACGAATCAACCAACCAAACCACATTATTTATCTTAGCATATTTGCACAACTTAACAACCTAAACTAGTTTAGTTTAGACTTAAACTAACAACGAATCAACCAACCAAACCACATTATTTATCTTAGCATATTCACACAACCTAAACTAGTTTAGTTTAGACTTAAACCAACAACGAATCAACCAACCAAACCACATTATTTATCTTAGCATATTCACACAACCTAAACTAGTTTAGTTAAGACTTAAACCAACAACGAATCCACCAACCAAACAACATTATTTATCTTAGCATATTCGCACATCTTAACACCCTAAACTAGTTTAGTTTAGACTTAAACCAACAACGAATCCACCAACCAAACCACATTATTTACCTTAGCATATTCCCACAACTTAACAACCTACACTAGTTTAGTTTAGACTTAAACCAACGACGAATCAACCAACCAAACCACTTTATTTATCTTAGCATATTCCCACAACCTAACAACCTAAACTAGTTTAGTTTAGACTTAAACCAATAACGAATCAACCAACCAAACAACATTATTTATCTTAGCATATTCGCACAACTTGACAACCTAAACTAGTTTAGTTTAGACTTAAACCAACAACGAATCAACCAACCAAACCACATTATTTATCTTAGCATATTCAAGACAACTTAACAACCTAAACTAGTTTAGTTTAGACTTAAACCAACAACGAATCCACCAACCAAACCACATTATTTAACTTAGCATATTTGCACAACTTAACAACCTAAACTAGTTTAGTTTAGACTTAAACCAACAACGAATCAACCAACCCAACCACATTATTTATCTTAGCAATTTCCCACAACCTAACAACCTAAACTAGTTTAGTTTAGACTTAAACCAACAACGAATCAACCAACCAAACCACATTATTTATCTTAGCATATTCGCACAACTTAACAACCTAAACTAGTTTAGTTTAGACTTAAACCAACAACGAATCAACCAACCAAACCACATTATTTATCTTAGCATATTCGCACAACTTAACAACCTAAACTAGTTTAGTTTAGACTTAAACCAACAACGAATCAACCAACCAAACAACATTATTTATCTTAGCATATTCGCACAACTTAACAACCTTAACTAGTTTAGTTTAGACTTAAACCAACAACCAATCAACCAACCAAACCACATTATTTATCTTAGCATATTCGCACAACTTAAACTAGTTTAGTTTAGACTTAAACCAACAACGAATCCACCAACCAAACCACATTATTTATCTTAGCATATTCGCACAACTTAACAACCTAAACTAGTTTAGTTTAGACTTAAACCAACAACGAATCAACCAACCAAACCACATTATTTATCTTAGCATATTCGCACAACTTAACAACCTAAACTAGTTTAGTTTAGACTTAAACCAACAACGAATCCACCAACCAAACCAAATTATTTATCTTAGCATATTCACTTAACAACCTAAACTATTTTAGTTTAGACTTAAACCAACAACGAATCAACCAACCAAACCACATTATTTATCTTAGCATATTCCCACAACCTAACAACCTAAACTAGTTTAGTTTAGACTTAAACCAACAACGAATCAACCAACCAAACCACATTATTTATCTTAGCATATTCGCACAACTTGACAACCTAAACTAGTTTAGTTTAGACTTAAACCAACAACGAATCAACCAACCAAACCACATTATTTATCTTAGCATATTCGCACAACTTAACAACCCAAACTAATTTAGTTTAGAATCTACCAACCAAACCACATTATTTATCTTAGAATATTCGCACAACTTAACAACCTAAACTAGTTTAGTTTAGACTTAAACCAACAACGAATCAACCAACCAAACCACATTATTTATCTTAGCATATTTGCACAACTTAACAACCTAAACTAGTTTAGTTTAGACTTAAACTAACAACGAATCAACCAACCAAACCACATTATTTATCTTAGCATATTCACACAACCTAAACTAGTTTAGTTTAGACTTAAACCAACAACGAATCAACCAACCAAACCACATTATTTATCTTAGCATATTCACACAACCTAAACTAGTTTAGTTAAGACTTAAACCAACAACGAATCCACCAACCAAACAACATTATTTATCTTAGCATATTCGCACATCTTAACACCCTAAACTAGTTCAGTTTAGACTTAAACCAACAATGAATCCACCAACCAAACCACATTATTTATCTTAGCACATTCGCACAACTTAACAACCTAAACTAGTTTAGTTTAGACTTAAACCAACAACGAATCAACCAACCAAACCACATTATTTACCTTAGCATATTCCCACAACTTAACAACCTACACTAGTTTAGTTTAGACTTAAACCAACGACGAATCAACCAACCAAACCACTTTATTTATCTTAGCAATTTCCCACAACCTAACAACCTAAACTAGTTTAGTTTAGACTTAAACCAACAACGAATCAACCAACCAAACCACATTATTTATCTTAGCATATTCGCACAACTTGACAACCTAAACTAGTTTAGTTTAGACTTAAACCAACAACGAATCAACCAACCAAACCACATTACTTATCTTAGCATATTCGCACAACTTAACAACCTAAACTAGTTTAGTTTAGACTTAAACCAACAACGAATCCACCAACCAAACCACATTATTTATCTTAGCATATTCACACAACCTAAACTAGTTTATTTTAGACTTAAACCAACAACGAATAAACCAACCAAACCACATTATTTATCTTAGCATATTCGCATAACTTAACAACCTAAACTAGTTTAGTTAAGACTTAAACCAACAACTAAACAACCCACAAAACCACATTATTTACCTTATCATATTCGCTCAACTTAACTACCTAAACTAGTTTAGTTTAGACTTAAACCAACAACGAATCAACCAACCAAACCACATTATTTATCTTAGCATATTCGCACAACTTAACAACCTAAACTAGTTTAGTTTAGACTTAAACCAACAACGAATCAACCAACCAAACCACATTATTTATCTTAGCATATTCACACAACCTAAACTAGTTTAGTTTAGACTTAAACCAACAACGAATCAACCAACCAAACCACATTATTTATCTTAGCATATTCGCACAACTTAACAACCTAAACTAGTTTAGTTTAGACTTAAACCAACAACGAATCAACCAACCAAACCACATTATTTATCTTAGCATATTCAAGACAACTTAACAACCTAAACTAGTTTAGTTTAGACTTAAACCAACAACGAATCAACCAACCAAACCACATTATTTATCTTAGCATATTCGCACAACTTAACAACCTAAACTAGTTTAGTTTAGACTTAAACCAACATATAATCCACCTACCAATCCACTTTATTTATCTTAGCATATTCCCGAACTTAACAACCTAAACTAGTTTAGTTTAGACTTAAACCAACAACGAATCAACCAACCAAACCACATTATTTATCTTAGCATATTCACACAACCTAAACTAGTTTAGTTTAGACTTAAACCAACAACGAATCAACCAACCAAACCACATTATTTATCTTAGAATATTCGCACAACTTAAAAACCTAAACTAGTTTAGTTTAGACTTAAACCAACAATGAATCAACCAACCAAACCACATTATTTATCTTAGCATATTCGCACAACTTAACAACGTAAACTAGATTAGTTTAGACTTCAACCAACAACGAATCAACCAACAAAACCACATTATTTATCTTAGCATATTCGCACAACTTAACAACCTATACTAGTTTAGTCTAGACTTAAACCAACAACGAATCCACCAACCAAACCACATTATTTGTCTTAGCATATTAGCACAACTTAACAACCTAAACTAGTTTAGTTTAGACTTAAACCAACAACGAATCAACCAACCAAACCACATTATTTATCTTAGCATATTCACACAACCTAAACTAGTTTAGTTTAGACTTAAACCAACAACGAATCAACCAACCAAACCACATTATTTATCTTAGCATATTCAAATAACCTACACTAATTTAGTTTATACTTAAACCAACAATGAATTAACCAACCAAACCACATTATTTATCTTAGCATATTCACACAACCTAACAACCTAAACTAGTTTAGTTTAGAATTAAACCAACAACGAATCAACCAACCCAACCATATTATTTATCTTAGCATATTCGCACAACTTGACAACCTAAACTAGTTTAGTTTAGACTTAAACAACAACGAATCAACCAACCAAACCACATTATTTATCTTAGCATATTCGCACAACTTAACAACCCAAACTAATTTAGTTTAGAATCTACCAACCAAACCACATTATTTATCTTAGAATATTCGCACAACTTAACAACCTAAACTAGTTTAGTTTAGACTTAAACCAACAACGAATCAACCAACCAAACCACATTATTTATCTTAGCATGTTTGCACAACTTAACAACCTAAACTAGTTTAGTTTAGACTTAAACCAACAACGAATCAACCAACCAAACCACTTTATTAATCTTAGCATATTCACACAACCTAAACTAGTTTAGTTTAGACTTAAACCAACAACGAATCAACCAACCAAACCACATTATTTATCTTAGCATATTCACACAACCTAAACTAGTTTAGTTAAGACTTAAACCAACAATGAATCCACCAACCAAACAACATTATTTATCTTAGCATATTCGCACATCTTAACACCCTAAACTAGTTTAGTTTAGACTTAAACCAACAACGAATCCACCAACCAAACCACATTATTTACCTTAGCATATTCCCACAACTTGACAACCTAAACTAGTTTAGTTTAGACTTAAACCAACAACGAATCAACCAACCAAACCACTTTATTTATCTTAGCATATTCCTACAACCTAACAACCTAAACTAGTTTAGTTTAGACTTAAACCAACAACGAATCAGCCAACCAAACCACATTATTTATCTTAGCATATTCGCTCAACTTGACAACCTAAACTAGTTTAGTTTAGACTTAAACCAACAACGAATCAACCAACCAAACCACATTATTTATCTTAGCATATTCGCACAACTTAACAACCTAAACTAGTTTAGTTTAGACTTAAACCAACAACGAATCCACCAACCAAACCACATTATTTATCTTAGCATATTCACACAACCTAAACTAGTTTAGTTTAGACTTAAACCAACAACGAATCAACCAACCAAACCACTTTATTTATCTTAGCATATTCCCACAACCTAACAACCTAAACTAGTTTAGTTTAGACTTAAACCAACAACGAATCAGCCAACCAAACCACATTATTTATCTTAGCATATTCGCTCAACTTGACAACCTAAACTAGTTTAGTTTAGACTTAAACCAACAACGAATCAACCAACCAAACCACATTATTTATCTTAGCATATTCGCACGACTTAACAACCTAAACTAGTTTAGTTTAGACTTAAACCAACAACGAATCAACCAACCAAACAACATTATTTATCTTAGCATATTCGCACAATTTGACAACCTAAACTAGTTTAGTTTGGACTTAAACCAACAACGAACCAACCAACCAAACCACATTATTTATCTTAGCATATTCACACAACCTAAACTAGTTTAGTTTAGACTTAAACCAACAACGAATCAACCAACCAAACCACTTTATTTATCTTAGCATATTCCCACAACCCAACAACCTAAACTAGTTTAGTTTAGACTTAAACCAACAACGAATCAACCAACCCAACCATATTATTTATCTTAGCATATTCGCACAACTTGACAACCTAAACTAGTTTAGTTTAGACTTAAACCAACAACGAATCCACCAACCAAACCACATTATTTATCTTAGCATATTCACACAACCTAAACTAGTTTAGTTTAGACTTAAACCAACAACGAATCAACCAACCAAACCACTTTATTTATCTTAGCATATTCCCACAACCTAACAACCTAAACTAGTTTAGTTTAGACTTAAACCAACAACGAATCAACCAACCCAACCATATTATTTATCTTAGCATATTCGCATAACTTGACAACCTAAACTAGTTTAGTTTAGACTTAAACCAACAACGAATCAACCAACCAAACCACATTATTTATCTTAGCATATTCGCACAACTTAACAACCCAAACTAATTTAGTTTAGAATCTACCAACCAAACCACATTATTTATCTTAGAATATTCGCACAACTTAACAACCTAAACTAGTTTAGTTTAGACTTAAACCAACAACGAATCAACCAACCAAACCACATTATTTATCTTAGCATGTTTGCACAACTTAACAACCTAAACTAGTTTAGTTTAGACTTAAACCAACAACGAATCAACCAACCAAACCACTTTATTAATCTTAGCATATTCACACAACCTAAACTAGTTTAGTTTAGACTTAAACCAACAACGAATCAACCAACCAAACCACATTATTTATCTTAGCATATTCACACAACCTAAACTAGTTTAGTTAAGACTTAAACCAACAATGAATCCACCAACCAAACAACATTATTTATCTTAGCATATTCGCACATCTTAACACCCTAAACTAGTTTAGTTTAGACTTAAACCAACAACGAATCCACCAACCAAACCACATTATTTATCTTAGCACATTCGCACAACTTAACAACCTAAACTAGTTTAGTTTAGACTTAAACCAACAACGAATCCACCAACCAAACCACATTATTTACCTTAGCATATTCCCACAACTTAACAACCTACACTAGTTTAGTTTAGACTTAAACCAACGATGAATCAACCAACCAAACCACTTTATTTATCTTAGCATATTCCCACAACGTAACAACCTAAACTAGTTTAGTTTAGACTTAAACCAACAACGAATCAACCAACCAAACCACATTATTTATCTTAGCATATTCGCACAACTTGACAACCTAAACTAGTTTAGTTTAGACTTAAACCAACAACGAATCAACCAACCAAACCACATTATTTATCTTAGCATATTCGCACAACTTAACAACCTAAACTAGTTTAGTTTAGACTTAAACCAACAACGAATCCACCAACCAAACCACATTATTTATCTTAGCATATTCACACAACCTAAACTAGTTTAGTTTAGACTTAAACCAACAACGAATAAACCAACCAAACCACTTTATTTATCTTAGCATATTCCCACAACCTAACAACCTAAACTAGTTTAGTTTAGACTTAAACCAACAACGAATCAGCCAACCAAACCACATTATTTATCTTAGCATATTCGCTCAACTTGACAACCTAAACTAGTTTAGTTTAGACTTAAACCAACAACGAATCAACCAACCAAACCACATTATTTATCTTAGCATATTCGCACAACTTAACAACCTAAACTAGTTTAGTTTAGACTTAAACCAACAACGAATCAACCAACCAAACCACATTATTTATCTTAGCATATTCACACAACCTAAACTAGTTTAGTTTAGACTTAAACCAACAACGAATCAACCAACCAAACCACATTATTTATCTTAGCATATTCGCACAACTTAACAACCTAAACTAGTTTAGTTTAGACTTAAACCAACAACGAATCAACCAACCAAACCACATTATTTATCTTAGCATATTCGCACAACTTAACAACCTAAACTAGTTTAGTTTAGACTTAAACCAACAACGAATCAACCAACCAAACCACATTATTTATCTTAGCATATTCGCACAACTTAACAACCTAAACTAGTTTAGTTTAGACTTAAACCAACAACGAATCCACCAACCAAACCACATTATTTCCCTTAGCATATTCCCAGAACTTAACAACCTAAACTAGTTTAGTTTAGACTTAAACCAACAACGAACCAACCAACCAAACCACATTATTTATCTTAGCATATTCACACAACCTAAACTAGTTTAGTTTAGACTTAAACCAACAACGAATCAACCAACCAAACCACATTATTTATCTTAGCATAATCACACAACCTAAACTAGTTTAGTTTAGACTTAAACCAACAACGAATCAACCAACCAAACCACATTATTTATCTTAGCATATTCGCACAACTTAACAACGTAAACTAGATTAGTTTAGACTTCAACCAACAACGAATCAACCAACAAAACCACATTATTTATCTTAGCATATTCGCACAACTTAACAACCTATACTAGTTTAGTCTAGACTTAAACCAACAACGAATCCACCAACCAAACCACATTATTTGTCTTAGCATATTAGCACAACTTAACAACCTAAACTAGTTTAGTTTAGACTTAAACCAACAACGAATAAACCAACCAAACCACATTATTTACCTTAGCATATTCGCACAACTTAACAACCTAAACTAGTTTAGTTTAGACTTAAACCAACAACGAATCCACCAACCAAACCACATTATTTCCCTTAGCATATTCCCACAACTTAACAACCTAAACTAGTTTAGTTTAGACTTAAACCAACAACGAACCAACCAACCAAACCACATTATTTATCTTAGCATATTCACACAACCTAAACTAGTTTAGTTTAGACTTAAACCAACAACGAATCAACCAACCAAACCACATTATTTATCTTAGCATAATCACACAACCTAAACTAGTTTAGTTTAGACTTAAACCAACAACGAATCAACCAACCAAACCACATTATTTATCTTAGCATATTCGCACAACTTAACAACGTAAATTAGATTAGTTTAGACTTCAACCAACAACGAATCAACCAACAAAACCACATTATTTATCTTAGCATATTCGCACGACTTAACAACCTATACTAGTTTAGTCTAGACTTAAACCAACAACAAATCCACCAACCAAACCACATTATTTGTCTTAGCATATTAGCACAACTTAACAACCTAAACTAGTTTAGTTTAGACTTAAACCAACAACGAATAAACCAACCAAACCACATTATTTACCTTAGCATATTCGCACAACTTAACAACCTAAACTAGTTTAGTTTAGACTTAAACCAACAACGAATCAACCAACCAAACCACATTATTTATCTTAGCATATTCACACAACCTAAACTAGTTTAGTTTAGACTTAAACCAACAACGAATCAACCAACCAAACCACATTATTTATCTTAGCATATTCGCACAACTTAACAATCCAAACTAATTTAGTTTAGAATCTACCAACCAAACCACATTATTTATCTTAGAATATTCGCACAACTTAACAACCTAAACTAGTTTAGTTTAGACTTAAACCAACAACGAATCAACCAACCAAACCACATTATTTATCTTAGCATGTTTGCACAACTTAACAACCTAAACTAGTTTAGTTTAGACTTAAACCAACAACGAATCAACCAACCAAACCACTTTATTAATCTTAGCATATTCACACAACCTAAACTAGTTTAGTTTAGACTTAAACCAACAACGAATCAACCAACCAAACCACATTATTTATCTTAGCATATTCACACAACCTAAACTAGTTTAGTTAAGACTTAAACCAACAATGAATCCACCAACCAAACAATATTATTTATCTTAGCATATTCAAGACATCTTAACACCTAAACTAGTTTAGTTTAGACTTAAACCAACAACTAATCCACCAACCAATCCACAATATTTATCTTAGCACATTCAAGACAACTTAACAACCTAAACTAGTTTAGTTTAGACTTAAACCAACAACGAATCCACCAACCAAACCACATTATTTACCTTAGCATATTCCCACAACTTGACAACCTAAACTAGTTTAGTTTAGACTTAAACCAACAACGAATCAACCAACCAAACCACTTTATTTATCTTAGCATATTCCCACAACCTAACAACCTAAACTAGTTTAGTTTAGACTTAAACCAACAACGAATCAACCAACCAAACCACATTATTTATCTTAGCATATTCACACAACCTAAACTAGTTTAGTTTAGACTTAAACCAACAACGAATCAACCAACCAAACCACATTATTTATCTTAGCATATTCGCACAACTTAACAACCCAAACTAATTTAGTTTAGAATCTACCAACCAAACCACATTATATATCTTAGAATATTCGCCCAACTTAACAACCTAAACTAGTTTAGTTTAGACTTAAACCAACAACGAATCAACCAACCAAACCACATTATTTATCTTAGCATGTTTGCACAACTTAACAACCTAAACTAGTTTAGTTTAGACTTAAACCAACAACGAATCAACCAACCAAACCACTTTATTAATCTTAGCATATTCACACAACCTAAACTAGTTTAGTTTAGACTTAAACCAACAACGAATCAACCAACCAAACCACATTATTTATCTTAGCATATTCACACAACCTAAACTAGTTTAGTTAAGACTTAAACCAACAACGAATCCACCAACCAAACAACATTATTTATCTTAGCATATTCGCACATCTTAACACCCTAAACTAGTTTAGTTTAGACTTAAACCAACAACGAATCCACCAACCAAACCACATTATTTATCTTAGCACATTCGCACAACTTAACAACCTAAACTAGTTTAGTTTAGACTTAAACCAACAACGAATCCACCAACCAAACCACATTATTTACCTTAGCATATTCCCACGACAACCTACACTAGTTTAGTTTAGACTTAAACCAACGACGAATCAACCAACCAAACCACTTTATTTATCTTAGCAATTTCCCACAACCTAACAACCTAAACTAGTTTAGTTTAGACTTAAACCAACAACGAATCAACCAACCAAACCACATTATTTATCTTAGCATATTCGCACAACTTGACAACCTAAACTAGTTTAGTTTAGACTTAAACCAACAACGAATCAACCAACCAAACCACATTATTTATCTTAGCATATTCGCACAACTTAACAACCTAAACTAGTTTAGTTTAGACTTAAACCAACAACGAATCAACCAACCAAACCACATTATTTATCTTAGCATATTCACACAACCTAACAACCTAAACTAGTTTAGTTTAGACTTAAACCAACAACGAATCAACCAACCAAACCACATTATTTATCTTAGCATATTCGCACAACTTAACACCCTAAACTAGTTTAGTTTAGACTTAAACCAACAACGAATCCACCAACCAAACCACATTATTTATCTTAGCATATTCACACAACCTAAACTAGTTTTGTTTAGACTTAAACCAACAACGAATCGACCAACCAAACCACATTATTTACCTTAGCATATTCACATAACCTAAGCTAGTTTAGTTTAGACTTAAACCAACAACGAATCAACCAACCAAACCACATTATTTATCTTAGCATATTCTCACAACTTAACAACCTAAACTAGTTTAGTTTAGACTTAAACCAACAACGAATCAACCAACCAAACCGCATTTTTTATCTTAGCATATTCGCACAACTTAACAACCTATACTAGTTTAGTCTAGACTTAAACCAACAACGAATCCACCAACCAAGCCACATTATTTATCTTTTCATATTCACAAAACCTAAACTAGTTTAGTTTAGACTTAAACCAACAATGAATCCACCAACCAAACCACATTATTTATCTTAGCATATTCGCACAACTTAACAACCTAAACTAGTTTAGTTTAGACTTAAACCAACAACGAATCAACCAACCAAACCACATTATTTATCTTAGCATATTCGCGCAACTTAACAACCTAAACTAGTTTAGTTTAGACTTAAACTAACAACGAATCCACCAACCAAACCACATTATTTACCTTAGCATATTCCCACAACTTAACAACCTAAACTAGTTTAGTTTAGACTTAAACCAACAATGAATCAACCAACCAAACCACATTATTTATCTTAGCATATTCACACAACCTAAACTAGTTTAGTTTAGACTTAAACCAACAACGAATCAACCAACCAAACCACATTATTTATCTTAGCATATTCGCACAACTTAACAACGTAAATTAGATTAGTTTAGACTTCAACCAACAACGAATCAACCAACAAAACCACATTATTTATCTTAGCATATTCGCACAACTTAACAACCTATACTAGTTTAGTCTAGACTTAAACCAACAACGAATCCACCAACCAAACCACATTATTTACCTTAGCATATTCACATAACCTAAACTAGTTTAGTTTAGACTTAAACCAACAATGAATCAACCAACCAAACCACATTATTTATCTTAGCATATTCACACAACCTAAATTAGTTTTGTTTAGACTTAAACCAACAACGAATCCACCAACCAAACCACATTATTTACCTTAGCATATTCACATAACCTAAACTAGTTTAGTTTAGACTTAAACCAACAACGAATCAACCAACCAAACCACATTATTTATCTTAGCATATTCACACAACCTAAACTAGTTTAGTTTCGACTTAAACCAACAACGAATCCACCAACCAAACAACATTATTTATCTTAGCATATTCGCACAACTTAACACCCTAAACTAGTTTAGTTTAGACTTAAACCAACAACGAATCCACCAACCAAACCACATTATTTATCTTAGCATATTCATACAACCTAACAACCTAAACTAGTTTAGTTTAGACTTAAACCAACAACGAATCAACCAACCAAACCACATTATTTATCTTAGCATATTCACACAACCTAACAACCTAAACTAGTTTAGTTTAGACTTAAACCAACAACGAATCAACCAACCAAACCACATTATTTATCTTATCATATTCGCACAACTTAACACCCTAAACTAGTTTAGTTTAGACTTAAACCAACAATGAATCAACCAACCAAACCACATTATTTATCTTAGCATATTCACACAACCTAAACTAGTTTAGTTTAGACTTAAACCAACAACGAATCAACCAACCAAACCACATTATTTATCTTAGCATATTCGCACAACTTAACAACGTAAATTAGATTAGTTTAGACTTCAACCAACAACGAATCAACCAACAAAACCACATTATTTATCTTAGCATATTCGCACAACATAACAACCTATACTAGTTTAGTCTAGACTTAAACCAACAACGAATCCACCAACCAAACCACATTATTTACCTTAGCATATTCACATAACAACCTAAACTAGTTTAGTTTAGACTTAAACCAACAATGAATCAACCAACCAAACCACATTATTTATCTTAGCATATTCACACAACCTAAATTAGTTTTGTTTAGACTTAAACCAACAACGAATCCACCAACCAAACCACATTATTTACCTTAGCATATTCACATAACCTAAACTAGTTTAGTTTAGACTTAAACCAACAACGAATCAACCAACCAAACCACATTATTTATCTTAGCATATTCACACAACCTAAACTAGTTTAGTTTCGACTTAAACCAACAACGAATCCACCAACCAAACAACATTATTTATCTTAGCATATTCGCACAACTTAACACCCTAAACTAGTTTAGTTTAGACTTAAACCAACAACGAATCCACCAACCAAACCACATTATTTATCTTAGCATATTCACACAACCTAACAACCTAAACTAGTTTAGTTTAGACTTAAACCAACAACGAATCAACCAACCAAACCACATTATTTATCTTAGCATATTCACACAACCTAAAAACCTAAACTAGTTTAGTTTAGACTTAAACCAACAACGAATCAACCAACCAAACCACATTATTTATCTTATCATATTCGCACAACTTAACACCCTAAACTAGTTTAGTTTAAACTTAAACCAACAACGAATCCACCAACCAAACCACATTATTTATCTTAGCATATTCACACAACCTAACAACCTAAACTAGTTTAGTTTAGACTTAAACCAACAACGAATCAACCAACCAAACCACATTATTTATCTTAGCATAATCACACAACCTAAACTAGTTTAGTTTAGACTTAAACCAACAACGAATCAACCAACCAAACCACATTATTTATCTTAGCATATTTGCACAACTTAACAACGTAAACTAGATTAGTTTAGACTTCAACCAACAACGAATCAACCAACAAAACCACATTATTTATCTTAGCATATTCGCACGACTTAACAACCTATACTAGTTTAGTCTAGACTTAAACCAACAACGAATCCACCAACCAAACCACATTATTTGTCTTAGCATATTAGCACAACTTAACAACCTAAACTAGTTTAGTTTAGACTTAAACCAACAACGAATAAATCAACCAAACCACATTATTTACCTTAGCATATTCGCACAACTTAATTACCTAAACTAGTTTAGTTTAGACTTAAACCAACAACGAATCAACCAACCAAACCACATTATTTATCTTAGCATATTCACACAACCTAAACTAGTTTAGTTTAGACTTAAACCAACAACGAATCAACCAACCAAACCACACTATTTATCTTAGCATATTCGCACAACTTAACAACCTAAACTAATTTAGTTTAGAATCTACCAACCAAACCACATTATATATCTTAGAATATTCGCACAACTTAACAACCTAAACTAGTTTAGTTTAGACTTAAACCAACAACGAATCAACCAACCAAACCACTTTATTTATCTTAGCATATTCCTACAACCTAACAACCTAAACTAGTTTAGTTTAGACTTAAACCAACAACGAATCAACCAACCAAACCACATTATTTATCTTAGCATCTTCGCACAACTTGACAACCTAAACTAGTTTAGTTTAGACTTAAACCAACAACGAATCAACCAACCAAACCACATTATTTACCTTAGCATATTCCCACAACTTGACAACCTAAACTAGTTTAGTTTAGACTTAAACCAACAACGAATCAACCAACCAAACCACTTTATTTATCTTAGCATATTCCTACAACCTAACAACCTAAACTAGTTTAGTTTAGACTTAAACCAACAACGAATCAACCAACCAAACCACATTATTTATCTTAGCATCTTCGCACAACTTGACAACCTAAACTAGTTTAGTTTAGACTTAAACCAACAACGAATCAACCAACCAAACCACATTATTTATCTTAGCATATTCGCACAACTTAACAACCTAAACTAGTTTAGTTTAGACTTAAACCAACAACGAATCCACCAACCAAACCACATTATTTATCTTAGCATATTCACACAACCTAACAACCTAAACTAGTTTAGTGTAGACTTAAACCAACAACGAATCATCCAACCAAACCACATTATTTATCTTAGCATATTCGCACAACTTAACACCCTAAACTAGTTTAGTTTAGACTTAAACCAACAACGAATCAACCAACCAAACCACATTATTTATCTTAGCATATTCACACAACCTAAACTAGTTTTGTTTAGACTTAAACCAACAACGAATCCACCAACCAAACCACATTATTTACCTTAGCATATTTACAAAACCTAAACTAGTTTAGTTTAGACTTAAACCAACAACGAATCAACCAACCAAACCACATTATTTATCTTAGCATATTCTCACAACTTAACAACCTAAACTAGTTTAGTTTAGACTTAAACCAACAACGAATCAACCAACCAAACCACATTATTTATCTTAGCATATTCGCACAACTTAACAACCTAAACTAGTTTAGTCTAGACTTAAACCAACAACGAATCCACCAACCAAACCACATTATTTATCTTAGCATATTCACACAACCTAAACTAGTTTAGTTTAGACTTAAACCAACAACGAATCCACCAACCAAACCACATTATTTATCTTAGCATATTCGCACAACTTAACAACCTAAACTAGTTTAGTTTAGACTTAAACCAACAACTAATCAACCAACCAAACCACATTATTTATCTTAGCATATTCTCACAACTTAACAACCTAAACTAGTTTAGTTTAGACTTAAACCAACAACGAATCAACCAACCAAACCACATTATTTATCTTAGCATATTCGCACAACTTAACAACCTAAACTAGTTTAGTTTAGACTTAAACCAACAACGAATCAACCAACCAAACCACATTATTTATCTTAGCATATAATCACAACTTAACAACCTAAACTAGTTTAGTTTAGACTTAAACCAACAATGAATCCACCAACCAAACCACATTATTTATCTTAGCATATTCGCACAACTTAACAACCTAAACTAGTTTAGTTTAGACTTAAACCAACAACGAATCAACCAACCAAACCACATTATTTATCTTAGCATATTCGCTGAAACTTAACAACCTAAACTAGTTTAGTTTAGACTTAAACTAACAACGAATCCACCAACCAAACCACATTATTTACCTTAGCATATTCCCACAACTTAACAACCTAAACTAGTTTAGTTTAGACTTAAACCAACAATGAATCAACCAACCAAACCACATTATTTATCTTAGCATATTCACACAACCTAAACTAGTTTAGTTTAGACTTAAACCAACAACGAATCAACCAACCAAACCACATTATTTATCTTAGCATATTCGCACAACTTAACAACGTAAATTAGATTAGTTTAGACTTCAACCAACAACGAATCAACCAACAAAACCACATTATTTATCTTAGCATATTCGCACAACTTAACAACCTATACTAGTTTAGTCTAGACTTAAACCAACAACGAATCCACCAACCAAACCACATTATTTACCTTAGCATATTCACATAACCTAAACTAGTTTAGTTTAGACTTAAACCAACAATGAATCAACCAACCAAACCACATTATTTATCTTAGCATATTCACACAACCTAAATTAGTTTTGTTTAGACTTAAACCAACAACGAATCCACCAACCAAACCACATTATTTACCTTAGCATATTCACATAACCTAAACTAGTTTAGTTTAGACTTAAACCAACAACGAATCAACCAACCAAACCACATTATTTATCTTAGCATATTCACACAACCTAAACTAGTTTAGTTTCGACTTAAACCAACAACGAATCCACCAACCAAACAACATTATTTATCTTAGCATATTCGCACAACTTAACACCCTAAACTAGTTTAGTTTAGACTTAAACCAACAACGAATCCACCAACCAAACCACATTATTTATCTTAGCATATTCACACAACCTAACAACCTAAACTAGTTTAGTTTAGACTTAAACCAACAACGAATCAACCAACCAAACCACATTATTTATCTTAGCATATTCACACAACCTAACAACCTAAACTAGTTTAGTTTAGACTTAAACCAACAACGAATCAACCAACCAAACCACATTATTTATCTTATCATATTCGCACAACTTAACACCCTAAACTAGTTTAGTTTAGACTTAAACCAACAATGAATCAACCAACCAAACCACATTATTTATCTTAGCATATTCACACAACCTAAACTAGTTTAGTTTAGACTTAAACCAACAACGAATCAACCAACCAAACCACATTATTTATCTTAGCATATTCGCACAACTTAACAACGTAAATTAGATTAGTTTAGACTTCAACCAACAACGAATCAACCAACAAAACCACATTATTTATCTTAGCATATTCGCACAACATAACAACCTATACTAGTTTAGTCTAGACTTAAACCAACAACGAATCCACCAACCAAACCACATTATTTACCTTAGCATATTCACATAACCTAAACTAGTTTAGTTTAGACTTAAACCAACAATGAATCAACCAACCAAACCACATTATTTATCTTAGCATATTCACACAACCTAAATTAGTTTTGTTTAGACTTAAACCAACAACGAATCCACCAACCAAACCACATTATTTACCTTAGCATATTCACATAACCTAAACTAGTTTAGTTTAGACTTAAACCAACAACGAATCAACCAACCAAACCACATTATTTATCTTAGCATATTCACACAACCTAAACTAGTTTAGTTTCGACTTAAACCAACAACGAATCCACCAACCAAACAACATTATTTATCTTAGCATATTCAAGACAACTTAACAACCTAAACTAGTTTAGTTTAGACTTAAACCAACAACGAATCCACCAACCAAACCACATTATTTATCTTAGCATATTCACACAACCTAACAACCTAAACTAGTTTAGTTTAGACTTAAACCAACAACGAATCAACCAACCAAACCACATTATTTATCTTAGCATATTCACACAACCTAAAAACCTAAACTAGTTTAGTTTAGACTTAAACCAACAACGAATCAACCAACCAAACCACATTATTTATCTTATCATATTCGCACAACTTAACACCCTAAACTAGTTTAGTTTAGACTTAAACCAACAACGAATCCACCAACCAAACCACATTATTTATCTTAGCATATTCACACAACCTAACAACCTAAACTAGTTTAGTTTAGACTTAAACCAACAACGAATCAACCAACCAAACCACATTATTTATCTTAGCATAATCACACAACCTAAACTAGTTTAGTTTAGACTTAAACCAACAACGAATCAACCAACCAAACCACATTATTTATCTTAGCATATTTGCACAACTTAACAACGTAAACTAGATTAGTTTAGACTTCAACCAACAACGAATCAACCAACAAAACCACATTATTTATCTTAGCATATTCGCACGACTTAACAACCTATACTAGTTTAGTCTAGACTTAAACCAACAACGAATCCACCAACCAAACCACATTATTTGTCTTAGCATATTAGCACAACTTAACAACCTAAACTAGTTTAGTTTAGACTTAAACCAACAACGAATAAACCAACCAAACCACATTATTTACCTTAGCATATTCGCACAACTTAATTACCTAAACTAGTTTAGTTTAGACTTAAACCAACAACGAATCAACCAACCAAACCACATTATTTATCTTAGCATATTCACACAACCTAAACTAGTTTAGTTTAGACTTAAACCAACAACGAATCAACCAACCAAACCACATTATTTATCTTAGCATATTCGCACAACTTAACAACCTAAACTAATTTAGTTTAGAATCTACCAACCAAACCACATTATATATCTTAGAATATTCGCACAACTTAACAACCTAAACTAGTTTAGTTTAGACTTAAACCAACAACGAATCAACCAACCAAACCACATTATTTATCTTAGCATGTTTGCACAACTTAACAACCTAAACTAGTTTAGTTTAGACTTAAACCAACAACGAATCAACCAACCAAACCACTTTATTAATCTTAGCATATTCACACAACCTAAACTAGTTTTGTTTAGACTTAAACCAACAACGAATCAACCAACCAAACCACATTATTTATCTTAGCATATTCACACAACCTAAACTAGTTTAGTTAAGACTTAAACCAACAATGAATCCACCAACCAAACAACATTATTTATCTTAGCATATTCGCACATCTTAACTCCCTAAACTAGTTTAGTTTAGACTTAAACCAACAACGAATCCACCAACCAAACCACATTATTTATCTTAGCACATTAGCACAACTTAACAACCTAAACTAGTTTAGTTTAGACTTAAACCAACAACGAATCCACCAACCAAACCACATTATTTACCTTAGCATATTCCCACAACTTGACAACCTAAACTAGTTTAGTTTAGACTTAAACCAACAACGAATCAACCAACCAAACCACTTTATTTATCTTAGCATATTCCTACAACCTAACAACCTAAACTAGTTTAGTTTAGACTTAAACCAACAACGAATCAACCAACCAAACCACATTATTTATCTTAGCATCTTCGCACAACTTGACAACCTAAACTAGTTTAGTTTAGACTTAAACCAACAACGAATCAACCAACCAAACCACATTATTTATCTTAGCATAATCGCACAACTTAACAACCTAAACTAGTTTAGTTTAGACTTAAACCAACAACGAATCCACCAACCAAACCACATTATTTATCTTAGCATATTCACACAACCTAACAACCTAAACTAGTTTAGTGTAGACTTAAACCAACAACGAATCATCCAACCAAACCACATTATTTATCTTAGCATATTCGCACAACTTAACACCCTAAACTAGTTTAGTTTAGACTTAAACCAACAACGAATCCACCAACCAAACCACATTATTTATCTTAGCATATTCACACAACCTAAACTAGTTTTGTTTAGACTTAAACCAACAACGAATCCACCAACCAAACCACATTATTTACCTTAGCATATTTACAAAACCTAAACTAGTTTAGTTTAGACTTAAACCAACAACGAATCAACCAACCAAACCACATTATTTATCTTAGCATATTCTCACAACTTAACAACCTAAACTAGTTTAGTTTAGACTTAAACCAACAACGAATCAACCAACCAAACTGCATTTTTTATCTTAGCATATTCGCACAACTTAACAACCTATACTAGTTTAGTCTAGACTTAAACCAACAACGAATCCACCAACCAAGCCACATTATTTATCTTAGCATATTCACAAAACCTAAACTAGTTTAGTTTAGACTTAAACCAACAACAAATCCACCAACCAAACCACATTATATATCTTAGAATATTCGCACAACTTAACAACCTAAACTAGTTTAGTTTAGACTTAAACCAACAACGAATCAACCAACCAAACCACATTATTTATCTTAGCATGTTTGCACAACTTAACAACCTAAACTAGTTTAGTTTAGACTTAAACCAACAACGAATCAACCAACCAAACCACTTTATTAATCTTAGCATATTCACACAACCTAAACTAGTTTAGTTTAGACTTAAACCAACAACGAATCAACCAACCAAACCACATTATTTATCTTAGCATATTCGCACAACTTAACAACGTAAATTAGATTAGTTTAGACTTAAACCAACAACGAATCAGCCAACCAAACCACATTATTTATCTTAGCATATTCGCTCAACTTGACAACCTAAACTAGTTTAGTTTAGACTTAAACCAACAACGAATCAACCAACCAAACCACATTATTTATCTTAGCATATTCACACAACCTAAACTAGTTTAGTTTCGACTTAAACCAACAACGAATCCACCAACCAAACAACATTATTTATCTTAGCATATTCGCACAACTTAACACCCTAAACTAGTTTAGTTTAGACTTAAACCAACAACGAATCCACCAACCAAACCACATTATTTATCTTAGCATATTCACACAACCTAACAACCTAAACTAGTTTAGTTTAGACTTAAACCAACAAGGAATCAACGAACCAAACCACATTATTTATCTTAGCATATTCACACAACCTAACAACCTAAACTAGTTTAGTTTAGACTTAAACCAACAACGAATCAACCAACCAAACCACATTATTTATCTTATCATATTCGCACAACTTAACACCCTAAACTAGTTTAGTTTAGACTTAAACCAACAACGAATCCACCAACCAAACCACATTATTTATCTTAGCATATTCACACATCCTACAACCTAAACTAGTTTAGTTTAGACTTAAACCAACAACGAATCAACCAACCAAACCACATTATTTATCTTAGCATAATCACACAACCTAAACTAGTTTAGTTTAGACTTAAACCAACAACGAATCAACCAACCAAACCACATTATTTATCTTAGCATATTCGCACAACTTAACAACGTAAACTAGATTAGTTTAGACTTCAACCAACAACGAATCAACCAACAAAACCACATTATTTATCTTAGCATATTCGCACGACTTAACAACCTATACTAGTTTAGTCTAGACTTAAACCAACAACGAATCCACCAACCAAACCACATTATTTGTCTTAGCATATTAGCACAACTTAACAACCTAAACTAGTTTAGTTTAGACTTAAACCAACAACGAATAAACCAACCAAACCACATTATTTACCTTAGCATATTCGCACAACTTAACAACCTAAACTAGTTTAGTTTAGACTTAAACCAACAACGAATCAACCAACCAAACCACATTATTTATCTTAGCATATTCACACAACCTAAACTAGTTTAGTTTAGACTTAAACCAACAACGAATCAACCAACCAAACCACATTATTTATCGTAGCATATTCGCACAACTTAACAACCTAAACTAATTTAGTTTAGAATCTACCAACCAAACCTCATTATATATCTTAGAATATTCGCACAACTTAACAACCTAAACTAGTTTAGTTTAGACTTAAACCAACAACGAATCAACCAACCAAACCACATTATTTATCTTAGCATGTTTGCACAACTTAACAACCTAAACTAGTTTAGTTTAGACTTAAACCAACAACGAATCAACCAACCAAACCACTTTATTAATATTAGCATATTCACACAACCTAAACTAGTTTAGTTTAGACTTAAACCAACAACGAATCAACCAACCAAACCACATTATTTATCTTAGCATATTCACACAACCTAAACTAGTTTAGTTAAGACTTAAACCAACAATGAATCCACCAACCAAACAACATTATTTATCTTAGCATATTCGCACATCTTAACACCCTAAACTAATTTAGTTTAGACTTAAACCAACAACGAATCCACCAACCAAACCACATTATTTATCTTAGCACATTCGCACAACTTAACAACCTAAACTAGTTTAGTTTAGACTTAAACCAACAACGAATCCACCAACCAAACCACATTATTTACCTTAGCATATTCCCACAACTTGACAACCTAAACTAGTTTAGTTTAGACTTAAACCAACAACAAATCAACCAACCAAACCACTTTATTTATCTTAGCATATTCCAACAACCTAACAACCTAAACTAGTTTAGTTTAGACTTAAACCAACAACGAATCAACCAACCAAACCACATTATTTATCTTAGCATCTTCGCACAACTTGACAACCTAAACTAGTTTAGTTTAGACTTAAACCAACAACGAATCAACCAACCAAACCACATTATTTATCTTAGCATATTCGCACAACTTAACAACCTAAACTAGTTTAGTTTAGACTTAAACCAACAACGAATCAACCAACCAAACCACATTATTTATCTTAGCATATTCACACAACCTAAACTAGTTTAGTTTAGACTTAAACCAACAACGAATCAACCAACCAAACCACATTATTTATCTTAGCATATTCGCACAACTTAACAACCTAAACTAGTTTAGTTTAGACTTAAACCAACAACGAATCAACCAACCAAGCCACATTATTTATCTTAGCATATTCACACAACCTAAACTAGTTTAGTTTAGACTTAAACCAACAACGAATCAACCAACCAAACCACATTATTTATCTTAGCATATTCTCACAACTTAACAACCTAAACTAGTTTAGTCTAGACTTAAACCAACAACGAATCAACCAACCAAACCGCATTTTTTATCTTAGCATATTCGCACAACTTAACAACCCAAACTAATTTAGTTTAGAATCTACCAACCAAACCACATTATTTATCTTAGAATATTCGCACAACTTAACAACCTAAGCTAGTTTAGTTTAGACTTAAACCAACAACGAATCAACCAACCAAACCACATTATTTATCTTAGCATATTCGCACAACTTAACAACCTAAACTAGTTTAGTCTAGACTTAAACCAACAACGAATCAACCAACCAAACCGCATTTTTTATCTTAGCATATTCGCACAACTTAACAACCCAAACTAATTTAGTTTAGAATCTACCAACCAAACCACATTATTTATCTTAGAATATTCGCACAACTTAACAACCTAAACTAGTTTAGTTTAGACTTAAACCAACAACGAATCAACCAACCAAACCACATTATTAATCTTAGCATACTCCCACAACCTAACAACCTAAACTAGTTTAGTTTAGACTTAAACCAACAACGAATCAACCAACCAAACCACATTATTTATCTTAGCATATTCACACAACCTAAACTAGTTTAGTTAAGACTTAAACCAACAATGAATCCACCAACCAAACAACATTATTTATCTTAGCATATTCGCACATCTTAACACCCTAAACTAGTTTAGTTTAGACTTAAACCAACAACGAATCCACTGACCAAACCACATTATTTTTCTTAGCACATTCGCACAACTTAACAACCTAAACTAGTTTAGTTTAGACTTAAACCAACAACGAATCCACCAACCAAACCACATTATTTACCTTAGCATATTCCCACAACTTGACAACCTAAACTAGTTTAGTTTAGACTTAAACCAACAACGAATCAACCAACCAAACCACTTTATTTATCTTAGCATATTCCCACAACCTAACAACCTAAACTAGTTTAGTTTAGACTTAAACCAACAACGAATGAACCAACCAAACCACATTATTTATCTTAGCATATTCGCACAACTTGACAACCAAAACTAGTTTAGTTTAGACTTAAACCAAAAACGAATCAACCAACCAAACCACATTATTTATCTTAGCATATTCGCACAACTTAACAACCTAAACTAGTTTAGTTTAGACTTAAACCAACAACGAATCAACCAACCAAACCACATTATTTATCTTAGCATATTCACACAACCTAAACTAGTTTAGTTTAGACTTAAACCAACAACGAATCAACCAACCAAACCACATTATTTATCTTAGCATATTCACACAACCTAAACTAGTTTAGTTAAGACTTAAACCAACAACGAATCCACCAACCAAACAACATTATTTATCTTAGCATATTCGCACATCTTAACACCCTAAACTAATTTAGTTTAGACTTAAACCAACAACGAATCCACCAACCAAACCACATTATTTATCTTAGCACATTCGCACAACTTAACAACCTAAACTAGTTTAGTTTAGACTTAAACCAACAACGAATCCACCAACCAAACCACATTATTTACCTTAGCATATTCCCACAACTTGACAACCTAAACTAGTTTAGTTTAGACTTAAACCAACAACAAATCAACCAACCAAACCACTTTATTTATCTTAGCATATTCCAACAACCTAACAACCTAAACTAGTTTAGTTTAGACTTAAACCAACAACGAATCAACCAACCAAACCACATTATTTATCTTAGCATCTTCGCACAACTTGACAACCTAAACTAGTTTAGTTTAGACTTAAACCAACAACGAATCAACCAACCAAACCACATTATTTATCTTAGCATATTCGCACAACTTAACAACCTAAACTAGTTTAGTTTAGACTTAAACCAACAACGAATCAACCAACCAAACCACATTATTTATCTTAGCATATTCACACAACCTAAACTAGTTTAGTTTAGACTTAAACCAACAACGAATCAACCAACCAAACCACATTATTTATCTTAGCATATTCGCACAACTTAACAACCTAAACTAGTTTAGTTTAGACTTAAACCAACAACGAATCCACCAACCAAGCCACATTATTTATCTTAGCATATTCACACAACCTAAACTAGTTTAGTTTAGACTTAAACCAACAACGAATCAACCAACCAAACCACATTATTTATCTTAGCATATTCTCACAACTTAACAACCTAAACTAGTTTAGTCTAGACTTAAACCAACAACGAATCAACCAACCAAACCGCATTTTTTATCTTAGCATATTCGCACAACTTAACAACCCAAACTAATTTAGTTTAGAATCTACCAACCAAACCACATTATTTATCTTAGAATATTCGCACAACTTAACAACCTAAGCTAGTTTAGTTTAGACTTAAACCAACAACGAATCAACCAACCAAACCACATTATTTATCTTAGCATATTCGCACAACTTAACAACCTAAACTAGTTTAGTCTAGACTTAAACCAACAACGAATCAACCAACCAAACCGCATTTTTTATCTTAGCATATTCGCACAACTTAACAACCCAAACTAATTTAGTTTAGAATCTACCAACCAAACCACATTATTTATCTTAGAATATTCGCACAACTTAACAACCTAAACTAGTTTAGTTTAGACTTAAACCAACAACGAATCAACCAACCAAACCACATTATTAATCTTAGCATACTCCCACAACCTAACAACCTAAACTAGTTTAGTTTAGACTTATACCAACAACGAATCAACCAACCAAACCACATTATTTATCTTAGCATATTCACACAACCTAAACTAGTTTAGTTAAGACTTAAACCAACAATGAATCCACCAACCAAACAACATTATTTATCTTAGCATATTCGCACATCTTAACACCCTAAACTAGTTTAGTTTAGACTTAAACCAACAACGAATCCACTGACCAAACCACATTATTTATCTTAGCACATTCGCACAACTTAACAACCTAAACTAGTTTAGTTTAGACTTAAACCAACAACGAATCCACCAACCAAACCACATTATTTACCTTAGCATATTCCCACAACTTGACAACCTAAACTAGTTTAGTTTAGACTTAAACCAACAACGAATCAACCAACCAAACCACTTTATTTATCTTAGCATATTAGCACAACCTAACAACCTAAACTAGTTTAGTTTAGACTTAAACCAACAACGAATGAACCAACCAAACCACATTATTTATCTTAGCATATTCGCACAACTTGACAACCAAAACTAGTTTAGTTTAGACTTAAACCAAAAACGAATCAACCAACCAAACCACATTATTTATCTTAGCATATTCGCACAACTTAACAACCTAAACTAGTTTAGTTTAGACTTAAACCAACAACGAATCAACCAACCAAACCACATTATTTATCTTAGCATATTCACACAACCTAAACTAGTTTAGTTTAGACTTAAACCAACAACGAATCAACCAACCAAACCACATTATTTATCTTAGCATATTCGCACAACTTAACAACCTAAACTAGTTTAGTTTAGACTTAAACCAACAACGAATCAACCAACCAAACCACATTATTTATCTTAGCATATTCGCACAACTTAACAACCTAAACTAGTTTAGTTTAGACTTAAACCAAGAACGAATCAACCAACCAAACCACATTATTTATCTTAGCATAATCACACAACCTAAACTAGTTTAGTTTAGACTTAAACCAACAACGAATCAACCAACCAAACCACATTATTTATCTTAGCATATTCGCACAACTTAACAACGTAAATTAGATTAGTTTAGACTTCAACCAACAACGAATCAACCAACAAAACCACATTATTTGTATTAGCATATTCGCACAACTTAACAACCTATACTAGTTTAGTCTAGACTTAAACCAACAACGAATCCACCAACCAAACCACATTATTTACCTTAGCATATTCACATAACCTAAACTAGTTTAGTTTAGACTTAAACCAACAATGAATCAACCAACCAAACCACATTATTTATCTTAGCATATTCACACAACCTAAATTAGTTTTGTTTAGACTTAAACCAACAACGAATCCACCAACCAAACCACATTATTTACCTTAGCATATTCACATAACCTAAACTAGTATAGTTTAGACTTAAACCAATAACGAATCAACCAACCAAACCACATTATTTATCTTAGCATATTCACACAACCTAAACTAGTTTAGTTTCGACTTAAACCAACAACGAATCCACCAACCAAACAACATTATTTATCTTAGCATATTCGCACAACTTAACACCCTAAACTAGTTTAGTTTAGACTTAAACCAACAAATCTAATCCACCAACCAAACCACATTATTTATCTTAGCATATTCACACAACCTAACAACCTAAACTAGTTTAGTTTAGACTTAAACCAACAACGAATCAACCAACCAAACCACATTATTTATCTTAGCATATTCACACAACCTAACAACCTAAACTAGTTTAGTTTAGACTTAAACCAACAACGAATCAACCAACCAAACCACATTATTTATCGTAGCATATTCGCACAACTTAACACCCTAAACTAGTTTAGTTTAGACTTAAACCAACAACGAATCCACCAACCAAACCACATTATTTATCTTAGCATATTCACACAACCTAACAACCTAAACTAGTTTAGTTTAGACTTAAACCAACAACGAATCAACCAGCCAAACCACATTATTTATCTTAGCATATTCGCGCAACTTGACAACCTAAACTAGTTTAGTTTAGACTTAAACAACAACGAATCAACCAACCAAACCACATTATTTAACTTAGCATATTCGCACAACTTAACAACCTAAATTAATTTAGTTTAGACTTAAACCAACAACGAATCTACCAACCCAACCACATTATTGATCTTAGAATATTCGCACAACTTAACAACCTAAACTAGTTTAGTTTAGACTTAAACCAACAACGAATCAACCAACCAAACCACACTATTTATCTTAGCATATTTGCACAACTTAACAACCTAAACTAGTTTAGTTTAGACTTAAACCAACAACGAATCAACCAACCAAACCACATTATTTATCTTAGAATATTCACACAACCTAAACTAGTTTAGTTTAGACTTAAACCAACAACGAATCAACCAACCAAACCACATTATTTATCTTAGCATATTCGCACAACTTAACAACCGAAACTAATTTTGTTTAGACTTAAACCAACAACGAATCAACCAACCAAACCGCATTTTTAATCTTTGCATATTCGCACAACTTAACAACCTAAACTAGTTTAGTTTAGACTTAAACCAACAACGAATCTACCAACCAAACCATATTATTTATCTTAGCATATTCACACAACCTAAACTAGTTTAGTTTAGACTTAAACCAACAACGAATCAACCAACCAAACCACATTATTTATCTTAGCATATTCTCACAACTTAACAACCTAAACTAGTTTAGTTTAGACTTAAACCAACAACGAATCAACCAACCAAACCGCATTTTTTATCTTAGCATATTCGCACAACTTAACAACCCAAACTAATTTAGTTTAGAATCTACCAACCAAACCACATTATTTATCTTAGCATATTCACACAACCTAAACTAGTTTAGTTTAGACTTAAACCAACAACGAATCAACCAACCAAACCACATTATTTATCTTAGCATGTTTGCACAACTTAACAACCTAAACTAGTTTAGTTTAGACTTAAACCAACAACGAATCAACCAACCAAACCACATTATTAATCTTAGCATACTCCCACAACCTAACAACCTAAACTAGTTTAGTTTAGACTTAAACCAACAACGAATCAACCAACCAAACCACATTATTTATCTTAGCATATTCACACAACCTAAACTAGTTTAGTTAAGACTTAAACCAACAATGAATCCACCAACCAAACAACATTATTTATCTTAGCATATTCGCACATCTTAACACCCTAAACTAGTTTAGTTTAGACTTAAACCAACAACGAATCCACCGACCAAACCACATTATTTATCTTAGCACATTCGCACAACTTAACAACCTAAACTAGTTTAGTTTAGACTTAAACCAACAACGAATCCACCAACCAAACCACATTATTTACCTTAGCATATTCCCACAACTTGACAACCTAAACTAGTTTAGTTTAGACTTAAACCAACAACGAATCAACCAACCAAACCACTTTATTTATCTTAGCATATTCCCACAACCTAACAACCTAAACTAGTTTAGTTTAGACTTAAACCAACAACGAATGAACCAACCAAACCACATTATTTATCTTAGCATATTCGCACAACTTGACAACCAAAACTAATTTAGTTTAGACTTAAACCAAAAACGAATCAACCAACTAAACCACATTATTTATCTTAGCATATTCGCACAACTTAACAACCTAAACTAGTTTAGTTTAGACTTAAACCAACAACGAATCAACCAACCAAACCACATTATTTATCTTAGCATATTCACACAACCTAAACTAGTTTAGTTTAGACTTAAACCAACAACGAATCAACCAACCAAACCACATTATTTATCTTAGCATATTCGCACAACTTAACAACCTAAACTAGTTTAGTTTAGACTTAAACCAACAACGAATCAACCAACCAAACCACATTATTTATCTTAGCATATTCGCACAACTTAACAACCTAAACTAGTTTAGTTTAGACTTAAACCAACAACGAATCAACCAACCAAACCACATTATTTATCTTAGCATAATCACACAACCTAAACTAGTTTAGTTTAGACTTAAACCAACAACGAATCAACCAACCAAACCACATTATTTATCTTAGCATATTCGCACAACTTAACAACGTAAATTAGATTAGTTTAGACTTCAACCAACAACGAATCGACCAACAAAACCACATTATTTATATTAGCATATTCGCACAACTTAACAACCTATACTAGTTTAGTCTAGACTTAAACCAACAACGAATCCACCAACCAAACCACATTATTTACCTTAGCATATTCACATAACCTAAACTAGTTTAGTTTAGACTTAAACCAACAATGAATCAACCAACCAAACCACATTATTTATCTTAGCATATTCACACTACCTAAACTAGTTTTGTTTAGACTTAAAACAACAACGAATCCACCAACCAAACCACATTATTTACCTTAGCATATTCACATAACCTAAACTAGTTTAGTTTCGACTTAAACCAACAACGAATCAACCAACCAAACCACATTATTTACCTTAGCATATTCACACAACCTAAACTAGTTTAGTTTCGACTTAAACCAACAACGAATCTACCAACCAAACAACATTATTTATCTTAGCATATTCGCTCAACTTAACACCCTAAACTAGTTTAGTTTAGACTTAAACCAAGAACGAATCCACCAACCAAACCACATTATTTATCTTAGCATATTCACACAACCTAACAACCTAAACTAGTTTAGTTTAGACTTAAACCAACAACGAATCAACCAACCAAACCACATTATTTATCTTAGCATATTCACACAACCTAACAACCTAAACTAGTTTAGTTTAGACTTAAACCAACAACGAATCAACCAACCAAACCACATTATTTATCTTAGCATATTCGCACAACTTAACACCCTAAACTAGTTTAGTTTAGACTTAAACCAACAACGAATCCACCAACCAAACCACATTATTTATCTTAGCATATTCACACAACCTAACAACCTAAACTAGTTTAGTTTAGACTTAAACCAACAACGAATCACCCAACCAAACCACATTATTTATCTTAGCATATTCGCGCAACTTGACAACCTAAACTACTTTAGTTTAGACTTAAACAACAACGAATCAACCAACCAAACCACATTATTTAACTTAGCATATTCGCACAACTTAACAACCTAAATTAATTTAGTTTAGACTTAAACCAACAACGAATCTACCAACCAAACCACATTATTTATCTTAGAATATTCGCACAACTTAACAACCTAAACTAGTTTAGTTTAGACTTAAACCAACAACGAATCAACCAACCAAACCACATTATTTATCTTAGCATATTTGCACAACTTAACAACCTAAACTAGTTTAGTTTAGACTTAAACCAACAACGAATCAACCAACCAAACCACATTATTTATCTTAGCATATTCACACAACCTAAACTAGTTTAGTTTAGACTTAAACCAACAATGAATCGACCAACCAAACCACATTATTTATCTTAGCATATTCGCACAACTTAACAACCTAAACTAATTTAGTTTAGACTTAAACCAACAACGAATCAACCAACCAAACCGCATTTTTTATCTTTGCATATTCGTACAACTTAACAACCTAAACTAGTTTAGTTTAGACTTAAACCAACAACGAATCAACCAACCAAACCATATTATTTATCTTAGCATATTCACACAACCTAAACTAGTTTAGTTTAGACTTAAACCAACAACGAATCAACCAACCAAACCACATTATTTATCTTAGCATATTCTCACAACTTAACAACCTAAACTAGTTTAGTCTAGACTTAAACCAACAACGAATCAACCAACCAAACCGCATTTTTTATCTTAGCATATTCGCACAACTTAACAACCCAAACTAATTTAGTTTAGAATCTACCAACCAAACCACATTATTTATCTTAGCATATTCACACAACCTAAACTAGTTTAGTTTAGACTTAAACCAACAACGAATCAACCAACCAAACCACATTATTTATCTTAGCATATTTGCACAACTTAACAACCTAAACTAGTTTAGTTTAGACTTAAACCAACAACGAATCAACCACCCAAACCACATTATTTATCTTAGCATATTCACACAACCTAACAACCTAAACTAGTTTAGTTTAGACTTAAACCAACAACGAATCAACCAACCAAACCACATTATTCATCTTAGCATATTCACACAACCTAAACTAGTTTAGTTAAGACTTAAACCAACAATGAATCCACCAACCAAACAACATTATTTATCTTAGCATATTCGCACATCTTAACACCCTAAACTAGTTTAGTTTAGAATTAAACCAACAACGAATCCACCAACCAAACCACATTATTTATCTTAGCACATTCGCACAACTTAACAACCTAAACTAGTTTAGTTTAGACTTAAACCAACAACGAATCCACCAACCAAACCACATTATTTACCTTAGCATATTCCCACAACTTGACAACCTAAACTAGTTTAGTTTAGACTTAAACCAACAACGAATCAACCAACCAAATCACTTTATTTATCTTAGCATATTCCCACAACCTAACAACCTAAACTAGTTTAGTTTAGACTTAAACCAACAACGAATCAACCAACCAAACCACATTATTTATCTTAGCATATTCGCACAACTTGACAACCAAAACTAGTTTAGTTTAGACTTAAACCAAAAACGAATCAACCAACCAAACCACATTATTTATCTTAGCATATTCGCACAACTTAACAACCTAAACTAGTTTAGTTTAGACTTAAACCAACAACGAATCAACCAACCAAACCACATTATTTATCTTAGCATATTCGCACAACTTAACAATCTAAACTAGTTTAGTTTAGACTTAAACCAACAACGAATCTACCAACCAAACCACATTATTTATCTTAGAATATTCGCACAACTTAACAACCTATACTAGTTTAGTTTAAACTTAAACCAACAACGAATCCACCAACCAAACCACATTATTTATCTTAGCATATTCGCACAACTTAACAACTTAAACTAGTTTAGTTTAGAATTAAACCAACAACGAATCCACCAACCAAACCACATTATATACCTTAGCATATTCACATAACCTAAACTAGTTTAGTTTAGACTTAAACCAACAATGAATCAACCAACCAAACCACATTATTTATCTTAGCATATTCACACAACCTAAACTAGTTTTGTTTAGACTTAAACCAACAACGAATCCACCAACCAAACCACATTATTTAACTTAGCATATTCACATAACCTAAACTAGTTTAGTTTAGACTTAAACCAACAACGAATCAACCAACCAAACCACATTATTTATCTTACCATATTCACACAACCTAAACTAGTTTTGTTTAGACTTAAACCAACAACGAATCCACCAACCAAACCACATTATTTATCTTAGCATATTCGCACAACTTGACAACCTAAACTAGTTTAGTTTAGACTTAAACTAACAACGAATCAACCAACCAATCCACATTATTTATCTTAGCATATTCGCACAACTTAACAACCTAAACTAGTTTAGTTTAGACTTAAACCAACAACGAATCCACCAACCAAACCACATTATTTATCTTAGCATATTCACACAACCTAACAACCTAAACTAGTTTAGTTTAGACTTAAATGAACAACGAATCAACCAACCAAACCACATTGTTTATCTTAGCATATTCGCACAACTTAACAACTTAAACTAGTTTAGTTTAGAATTAAACCAACAACGAATCCACCAACCAAACCACATTATTTACCTTAGCATATTCACATAACCTAAACTAGTTTAGTTTAGACTTAAACCAACAACGAATCAACCAACCAAACCACATTATTTATCTTAGCATATTCGCACAGCTTAACAACGTAAACTAGATTAGTTTAGACTTCAACCAACAACGAATCAACCAACAAAACCACATTATTTATCTTAGCATATTCGCACAACTTAACAACCTATACTAGTTTAGTCTAGACTTAAACCAACAACGAATCCACCAACCAAACCACATTATTTGTCTTAGCATATTAGCACAACTTAACAACCTAAACTAGTTTAGTTTAGACTTAAACCAACAACGAATAAACCAACCAAACCACATTATTTACCTTAGCATATTCGCACAACTTAACAACTTAAACTAGTTTAGTTTAGACTTAAACCAACAAATCTAATCAACCAACCAAACCACATTATTTATCTTAGCATATTCACTTAACAACCTAAACTAGTTTAGTTTAGACTTAAACCAACAACGAATCAACCAACCAAACCACATTATTTATCTTAGCATATTCAAATAACCTACACTAGTTTAGTTTATACTTAAACCAACAATGAATCAACCAACCAAACCACATTATTTATCTTAGCATATTCACATAACCTAAACTAGTTAATTTAGACTTAAACCAACAACGAATCAACCAACCAAACCACATTATTTATCTTAGCATATTCACACAACCTAAACTAGTTTAGTTTAGACTTAAACCAACAACGAATCCACCAACCAAACAACATTATTTATCTTAGCATATCCGCACAACTTAACACCCTATACTAGTTTAGTTTAGACTTAAATCAACAACGAATCCACCAACCAAACCACATTATTTATCTTAGCATATTCACACAACCTAACAACCTAAACTAGTTTAGTTTAAACTTAAACCAAAGAACGAATCAACCAACCAAACCATATTATTTATCTTAGCATATTCGCACAACTTAACAACCTAAACTAGTTTAGTTTAGACTTAAACCAACAAATCTAATTAACCAACCAAACCACATTATTTATCTTAGCATATTCGCACAACTTAACAACGTAAACTAGATTAGTTTAGACTTCAACCAACAACGAATCAACCAACAAAACCACATTATTTATCTTAGCATATTCGCACAACTTAACAACCTAAACTAGTTTAGTTTAGACTTAAACCAACAACTATTCCAAAAACAAAACCACTTTAGTTGTCTTAGCATATTCGCACAACTTAACAACCTAAACTAGTTTAGTTTAGACTTAAACCAACAAATCTAATAAACCAACCAAACCACATTATTTACCTTAGCATATTCGCACAACTTAACAACTTAAACTAGTTTAGATTAGACTTAAACCAACAACGAATCCACCAACCAAACCACATTATTTATCTTAGCATATTCACACAACCTAACAACCTAAACTAGTTTAGTTTAGACTTAAACCAACAACGAATCAACCAACCAAACCATATTATTTATCTTAGCATATTCACACAACCTAAACTAGTTTAGTTTAGACTTAAACCAACAAAGAATCAACCAACCAAACCGCATTATTTATCTTAGCATATTCAAGACAACTTAACAACCTAAACTAGTTTAGTTTAGACTTAAACCAACAACGAATCAACCAACCAAACCACATTATTTATCTTAGCATATTCGCACAACTTAACAATCTAAACTAGTTTAGTTTAGACTTAAACCAACAACGAATCTACCAACCAAACCACATTATTTATCTTAGAATATTCGCACAACTTAACAACCTATACTAGTTTAGTTTAAACTTAAACCAACAACGAATCCACCAACCAAACCACATTATTTATCTTAGCATATTCGCACAACTTAACAACTTAAACTAGTTTAGTTTAGAATTAAACCAACAACGAATCCACCAACCAAACCACATTATATACCTTAGCATATTCACATAACCTAAACTAGTTTAGTTTAGACTTAAACCAACAATGAATCAACCAACCAAACCACATTATTTATCTTAGCATATTCACACAACCTAAACTAGTTTTGTTTAGACTTAAACCAACAACGAATCCACCAACCAAACCACATTATTTAACTTAGCATATTCACATAACCTAAACTAGTTTAGTTTAGACTTAAACCAACAACGAATCAACCAACCAATCCACATTATTTATCTTAGCATATTCGCACAACTTAACAACCTAAACTAGTTTAGTTTAGACTTAAACCAACAACGAATCCACCAACCAAACCACATTATTTACCTTAGCATATTCCCACAACTTAACAACCTAAACTAGTTTAGTTTAGACTTAAACCAACAACGAATCAACCAACCAAACCACATTATTTATCTTAGCATATTCACACAACCTAAACTAGTTTAGTTTAGACTTAAACCAACAACGAATCAACCAACCAAACCACATTATTTATCTTAGCATAATCACACAACCTAAACTAGTTTAGTTTAGACTTAAACCAATAACGAATCAACCAACCAAACCACATTATTTATCTTAGCATATTCGCACAGCTTAACAACGTAAACTAGATTAGTTTAGACTTCAACCAACAACGAATCAACCAACAAAACCACATTATTTATCTTAGCATATTCGCACAACTTAACAACCTATACTAGTTTAGTCTAGACTTAAACCAACAACGAATCCACCAACCAAACCACATTATTTGTCTTAGCATATTAGCACAACTTAACAACCTAAACTAGTTTAGTTTAGACTTAAACCAACAACTAATAAACCAACCAAACCACATTATTTACCTTCGAATATTCGCTCAACTTAACTACCTTCTCTAGATTTGTTTAGACTTAAACCAACAACGAATCAACCAACCAAACCACATTATTTATCTTAGCATATTCACACAACTTAACAACCTAAACTAGTTTTGGTTTAGACTTAAACCAACAACGAATCAACCAACCAAACCACATTATTTATCTTAGCATATTCAAATAACCTACACTAGTTTAGTTTATACTTAAACCAACAATGAATCAACCAACCAAACCACATTATTTATCTTAGCATATTCACATAACCTAAACTAGTTAATTTAGACTTAAACCAACAACGAATCAACCAACCAAACCACATTATTTATCTTAGCATATTCACACAACCTAAACTAGTTTAGTTTAGACTTAAACCAACAACGAATCCACCAACCAAACAACATTATTTATCTTAGCATATCCGCACAACTTAACACCCTATACTAGTTTAGTTTAGACTTAAATCAACAACGAATCCACCAACCAAACCACATTATTTATCTTAGCATATTCACACAACCTAACAACCTAAACTAGTTTAGTTTAAACTTAAACCAGCAACGAATCAACCAACCCAGCCATATTATTTATCTTAGCATATTCGCACAACTTGACAACCTAAACTAGTTTAGTTTAGACTTAAACCAACAACGAATTAACCAACCAAACCACATTATTTATCTTAGCATATTCGCACAGCTTAACAACGTAAACTAGATTAGTTCAGACTTCAACCAACAACGAATCAACCAACAAAACCACATTATTTATCTTAGCATATTCGCACAACTTAACAACCTGTACTAGTTTAGTCTAGACTTAAACCAACAACGAATCCACCAACCAAACCACATTATTTGTCTTAGCATATTAGCACAACTTAACAACCTAAACTAGTTTAGTTTAGACTTAAACCAACAACGAATAAACCAACCAAACCACATTATTTACCTTAGCATATTCGCACAACTTAACAACTTAAACTAGTTTAGTTTAGACTTAAACCTACAACGAATCAACCAACCAAACCACATTATTTATCTTAGCATATTCACACAACCTAAACTAGTTTAGTTTAGACTTAAACCAACAACGAATCAACCAACCAAACCACATTATTTATCTTAGCATATTCAAATAACCTACACTAGTTTAGTTTATACTTAAACCAACAATGAATCAACCAACCAAACCACATTATTTATCTTAGCATATTCACATAACCTAAACTAGTTAATTTAGACTTAAACCAACAACGAATCAACCAACCAAACCACATTATTTATCTTAGCATATTCACACAACCTAAACTAGTTTAGTTTAGACTTAAACCAACAACGAATCCACCAACCAAACAACATTATTGATCTTAGCATATTCGCACAACTTAACAACCTAAACTAGTTTAGTTTAGACTTAAACCAACAACGAATCCACCAACCAAACCACATTATTTACCTTAGCATATTCCCACAACTTGACAACCTAAACTAGTTTAGTTTAGACTTAAACCAACAACGAATCAACCAACCAAACCACTTTATTTATCTTAGCATATTCCCACAACCTAACAACCTAAACTAGTTTAGTTTAGACTTAAACCAACAACGAATGAACCAACCAAACCACATTATTTATCTTAGCATATTCGCACAACTTGACAACCTAAACTAGTTTAGTTTAGACTTAAACCAACAACGAATCCACCAACCAAACCACATTATTTACCTTAGCATATTCCCACAACTTGACAACCTAAACTAGTTTAGTTTAGACTTAAACCAACAACGAATCAACCAACCAAACCACTTTATTTATCTTAGCATATTCCCACAACCTAACAACCTAAACTAGTTTAGTTTAGACTTAAACCAACAACGAATCCACCAACCAAACAACATTATTTATCTTAGCATATTCGCACAACTTAACACCCTATACTAGTTTAGTTTAGACTTAAATCAACAACGAATCCACCAACCAAACCACATTATTTATCTTAGCATATTCACACAACCTAACAACTTAAACTAGTTTAGTTTAGACTTAAACCAACAACGAATCAACCAACCAAACCACATTATTTACCTTAGCATATTCGCACAACTTAACAACTTAAACTAGTTTAGTTTAGACTTAAACCAACAACGAATCAACCAACAAAACCACATTATTTATCTTAGCATATTAGCACAACTTAACAACCTATACTAGTTTAGTCTAGACTTAAACCAACAACGAATCCACCAACCAAACCACATTATTTATCTTAGCATATTCGCACAACTTGACAACCAAAACTAGTTTAGTTTAGACTTAAACCAAAAACGAATCAACCAACCAAACCACATTATTTATCTTAGCATATTCGCACAACTTAACAACCTAAACTAGTTTAGTTTAGACTTAAACCAACAACGAATCCACCAACCAAACCACATTATTTATCTTAGCATATTCAAATAACCTACACTAGTTTAGTTTATACTTAAACCAACAATGAATCAACCAACCAAACCACATTATTTATCTGAGCATATTCACATAACCTAAACTAGTTAATTTAGACTTAAACCAACAACGAATCAACCAACCAAACCACATTATTTATCTTAGCATATTCACACAACCTAAACTAGTTTAGTTTAGACTTAAACCAACAACGAATCCACCAACCAAACAACATTATTTATCTTAGCATATCCGCACAACTTAACACCCTATACTAGTTTAGTTTAGACTTAAATCAACAAATCTAATCCACCAACCAAACCACATTATTTATCTTAGCATATTCACACAACCTAACAACCTAAACTAGTTTAGTTTAAACTTAAACCAAAGAACGAATCAACCAACCAAACCATATTATTTATCTTAGCATATTCAGACAACTTGACAACCTAAACTAGTTTAGTTTAGACTTAAAACCAACAACGAATTAACCAACCAAACTACATTATTTATCTTAGCATATTCGCATTGTACCTTAACAACGTAAACTAGATTAGTCTGCATTTCAACCAACAACGAATCAACCAACAAAACCACATTATTTATCTTAGCATATTCGCACAACTTAACAACCCGCACTAGTTTAGTCTAGACTTAAACCAACAAATCTAATCCACCAACCAAACCACATTATTTGTCTTAGCATATTAGCACAACTTAACAACCTAAACTAGTTTAGTTTAGACTTAAACCAACAAATCTAATAAACCAACCAAACCACATTATTTACCTTAGCATATTCGCACAACTTAACAACTTAAACTAGTTTAGTTTAGACTTAAACCTACAAATCTAATCAACCAACCAAACCACATTATTTATCTTAGCATATTCACACAACCTAAACTAGTTTAGTTTAGACTTAAACCAACAACGAATCAACCAACCAAACCACATTATTTATCTTAGCATATTCAAATAACCTACACTAGTTTAGTTTATACTTAAACCAACAATGAATCAACCAACCAAACCACATTATTTATCTTAGCATATTCACATAACCTAAACTAGTTAATTTAGACTTAAACCAACAACGAATCAACCAACCAAACCACATTATTTATCTTAGCATATTCACACAACCTAAACTAGTTTAGTTTAGACTTAAACCAACAACGAATCCACCAACCAAACAACATTATTGATCTTAGCATATTCGCACAACTTAACAACCTAAACTAGTTTAGTTTAGACTTAAACCAACAACGAATCCACCAACCAAACCACATTATTTACCTTAGCATATTCCCACAACTTGACAACCTAAACTAGTTTAGTTTAGACTTAAACCAACAACGAATCAACCAACCAAACCACTTTATTTATCTTAGCATATTCCCACAACCTAACAACCTAAACTAGTTTAGTTTAGACTTAAACCAACAACGAATGAACCAACCAAACCACATTATTTATCTTAGCATATTCGCACAACTTGACAACCTAAACTAGTTTAGTTTAGACTTAAACCAACAACGAATCCACCAACCAAACCACATTATTTACCTTAGCATATTCCCACAACTTGACAACCTAAACTAGTTTAGTTTAGACTTAAACCAACAACGAATCAACCAACCAAACCACTTTATTTATCTTAGCATATTCCCACAACCTAACAACCTAAACTAGTTTAGTTTAGACTTAAACCAACAACGAATCCACCAACCAAACAACATTATTTATCTTAGCATATTCGCACAACTTAACACCCTATACTAGTTTAGTTTAGACTTAAATCAACAACGAATCCACCAACCAAACCACATTATTTATCTTAGCATATTCACACAACCTAACAACTTAAACTAGTTTAGTTTAGACTTAAACCAACAACGAATCAACCAACCAAACCACATTATTTACCTTAGCATATTCGCACAACTTAACAACTTAAACTAGTTTAGTTTAGACTTAAACCAACAACGAATCAACCAACAAAACCACATTATTTATCTTAGCATATTAGCACAACTTAACAACCTATACTAGTTTAGTCTAGACTTAAACCAACAACGAATCCACCAACCAAACCACATTATTTATCTTAGCATATTCGCACAACTTGACAACCAAAACTAGTTTAGTTTAGACTTAAACCAAAAACGAATCAACCAACCAAACCACATTATTTATCTTAGCATATTCGCACAACTTAACAACCTAAACTAGTTTAGTTTAGACTTAAACCAACAACGAATCAACCAACCAAACCATATTATTTATCTTAGCATATTCACACAACCTAAACTAGTTTAGTTTAGACTTAAACCAACAACGAATCAACCAACCAAACCACATTATTTATCTTAGCATATTCACACAACCTAAACTTGTTTAGTTTAGACTTAAACCAACAACGAATCAACCAACCAAACCACATTATTTATCTTAGCATATTCGCACAACTTAACAATCTAAACTAGTTTAGTTTAGACTTAAACCAACAACGAATAAACCAACCAAACCACATTATTTACCTTAGCATATTCGCACAACTTAACAACTTAAACTAGTTTAGTTTAGACTTAAACCAACAAACGAATCAACTAACCAAACCACATTATTTATCTTAGCATATTCACACAACCTAAACTAGTTTAGTTTAGACTTAAACCAACAACGAATCAACCAACCAAACCACATTATTTATCTTAGCATATTCAAATAACCTACACTAGTTTAGTTTATACTTAAACCAACAATGAATCAACCAACCAAACCACATTATTTATCTTAGCATATTCACATAACCTAAACTAGTTAATTTAGACTTAAACCAACAACGAATCAACCAACCAAACCACATTATTTATCTTAGCATATTCACACAACCTAAACTAGTTTAGTTTAGACTTAAACCAACAACGAATCCACCAACCAAACAACATTATTTATCTTAGCATATTCGCACAACTTAACACCCTATACTAGTTTAGTTTAGACTTAAACCAACAAATCTAATCCACCAACCAAACCACATTATTTGTCTTAGCATATTCACACAACGTAACAACCTAAACTAGTTTAGTTTAAACTTAAACCAAAGAACGAATCAACCAACCAAACCATATTATTTATCTTAGCATATTCGCACAACTTGACAACCTAAACTAGTTTAGTTTAGACTTAAACCAACAACTCATTAACCAACCAAACCACATTATTTATCTTAGCATATTCGCACAACTTAACAACCCAAACTAATTTAGTTTAGACTTCAACCAACAACGAATCAACCAACAAAACCACATTATTTATCTTAGCATATTCGCACAGCTTAACAACCTATACTAGTTTAGTCTAGACTTAAACCAACAACGAATCCACCAACCAAACCACATTATTTGTCTTAGCATATTAGCACAACTTAACAACCTAAACTAGTTTAGTTTAGACTTAAACCAACAACGAATAAACCAACCAAACCACATTATTTACCTTAGCATATTCGCACAACTTAACAACTTAAACTAGTTTAGTTTAGACTTAAACTAACAACGAATCAACCAACCAAACCACATTATTTATCTTAGCATATTCACACAACCTAAACTAATTTAGTTTAGACTTAAACCAACAACGAATCAACCAACCAAACCACATTATTTATCTTAGCATATTCAAATAACCTACACTAGTTTAGTTTATACTTAAACCAACAATGAATCAACCAACCAAACCACATTATTTATCTTAGCATATTCACATAACCTAAACTAGTTAATTTAGACTTAAACCAACAACGAATCAACCAACCAAACCACATTATTTATCTTAGCATATTCACAAAACCTAAACTAGTTTAGTTTAGACTTAAAACAACAACTAATCCACCATCCAAACCACATTATTTCTCTTAGCATATTCGCACTACTTAACACCCTATACTAGTTTAGTTTAGACTTAAATCAAGAACTAATCAACCAACCAAATGCATATTTTTTATATTAGCATATTCACACAACTTAACAACCTAAAATATTTTAGTTTAAACTTTAACCAAAGAACGAATCAACCAACCAAATTATATTATTTATCTTAGCATATTCGCACAACTTGACAACCTAAACTAGTTTAGTTTAGACTTAAACCAACAACCAATTAACCAACCAAACCACATTATTTATCTTAGCATATTCGCACAACTTAACAACCCAAACTAATTTAGTTTAGACTTAAACCAACAACGAATCTACCAACCAAACCATATTATTTATCTTAGCATATTCGCACAACTTGACAACCTAAACTAGTTTAGTTTAGACTTAAACCAACAACGAATCAACCAACCAAACCACATTATTTATCTTAGCGTATTTGCACAACTTAACAACCTAAACTAGTTTAGTTTAGACTTAAACCAACAACGAATCAACCAACCAAACCACATTATTTATCTTAGCATAATCACACAACCTAAACTAGTTTAGTTTAGACTTAAACCAACAACGAATCAACCAACCAAACCACATTATTTATCTTAGCGTATTTGCACAACTTAACAACCTAAACTAGTTTAGTTTAGACTTAAACCAACAACGAATCAACCAACCAAACCACATTATTTATCTTAGCATAATCACACAACCTAAACTAGTTTAGTTTAGACTTAAACCAACAACGAATCAACCAACCAAACCACATTATTTATCTTAGCATATTCACACAACCTAACAACCTAAACTAGTTTAGTTTAAACTTAAACCAGCAACAAATCAACCAACCCAGCCATATTATTTATCTTAGCATATTCGCACAACTTGACAACCTAAACTAGTTTAGTTTAGACTTAAACCAACAACGAATTAACCAACCAAACCACATTATTTATCTTAGCATATTCGCACAACTTAACAACCCAAACTAATTTAGTTTAGACTTAAACCAACAACGAATAAACCAACCAAACCACATTATTTACCTTAGCATATTCGCACAACTTAACAACTTAAACTAGTTTAGTTTAGACTTAAACCAACAACGAATCAACCAACCAAACCACATTATTTATCTTAGCATATTCACACAACCTAAACTAGTTTTGGTTTAGACTTAAACCAACAACGAATCAACCAACCCAGCCATATTATTTATCTTAGCATATTCGCACAACTTGACAACCTAAACTAGTTTAGTTTAGACTTAAACCAACAACCAATTAACCAACCAAACCACATTATTTATCTTAGCCTATTCGCACAACTTAACAACCCAAACTAATTTAGTTTAGAATTAAACCAACAACGAATCTACCAACCAAACCATATTATTTATCTTAGCATATTCGCACAACTTGACAACCTAAACTAGTTTAGTTTAGACTTAAACCAACAACGAATCAACCAACCAAACCACATTATTTATCTTAGCGTATTTGCACAACTTAACAACCTAAACTAGTTTAGTTTAGACTTAAACCAACAACGAATCAACCAACCAAACCACATTATTTATCTTAGCATAATCACACAACCTAAACTAGTTTAGTTTAGACTTAAACCAACAACGAATCAACCAACCAAACCACATTATTTATCTTAGCATATTCGCACAGCTTAACAACGTAAACTAGATTAGTTTAGACTTCAACCAACAACGAATCAACCAACAAAACCACATTATTTATCTTAGCATATTCGCACAACTTAACAACCTATACTAGTTTAGTCTAGACTTAAACCAACAACGAATCCACCAACCAAACCACATTATTTGTCTTAGCATATTAGCACAACTTAACAACCTAAACTAGTTTAGTTTAGACTTAAACCAACAACGAATAAACCAACAAAACCACATTATTTACCTTAGCATATTCGCACAACTTAACAACTTAAACTAGTTTAGTTTAGACTTAAACCAACAACGAATCAACCAACCAAACCACATTATTTATCTTAGCATATTCACACAACCTAAACTAGTTTAGTTTAGACTTAAACCAACAACGAATCAACCAACCAAACCACATTATTTATCTTAGCATATTCAAATAACCTACACTAGTTTAGTTTATACTTAAACCAACAATGAATCAACCAACCAAACCACATTATTTATCTTAGCATATTCACATAACCTAAACTACTTAATTTAGACTTAAACCAACAACGAATCAACCAACCAAACCACATTATTTATCTTAGCATATTCACACAACTTAACAACCTAAACTAGTTTAGTTTAGACTTAAACCAACAACGAATCCACCAACCAAACAACATTATTTATCTTAGCATATTCGCACAACTTAACACCCTATACTAGTTTAGTTTAGACTTAAATCAACAACGAATCCACCAACCAAACCACATTATTTATCTTAGCATATTCACACAACCTAACAACCTAAACTAGTTTAGTTTAAACTTAAACCAGCAACAAATCAACCAACCCAGCCATATTATTTATCTTAGCATATTCGCACAACTTGACAACCTAAACTAGTTTAGTTTAGACTTAAACCAACAACGAATTAACCAACCAAACCACATTATTTATCTTAGCATATTCGCACAACTTAACAACCCAAACTAATTTCGTTTAGACTTCAACCAACAACGAATCAACCAACAAAACCACATTATTTATCTTAGCATATTCGCACAACTTAACAACCTATACTAGTTTAGTCTAGACTTAAACCAACAAATCGAATCCACCAACCAAACCACATTATTTTTCTTATCTTATTAGCACAACTTAACAACATTATATATTTTAGTTTAGACTTAAACCTACAAATAATCAAACAAACAAACCACATTATTTACCTTAGCATATTCAAGCACAACTTAACAACTTAAACTAGTTTAGTTTAGACTTAAACCAACAACGAATCAACCAAACAAACAACAGTATTTATCTTAGCATATTCACACAACACAACCTAAACTAGTTTAGTTTAGACTTAAACCAACAACGAATCAACCAACCAAACCACATTATTTATCTTAGCATATTCAAATAACCTACACTAGTTTAGTTTATACTTAAACCAACAATGAATCAACCAACCAAACCACATTATTTATCTTAGCATATTCACATAACCTAAAGTAGTTAATTTAGACTTAAACCAACAACGAATCAACCAACCAAACCACATTATTTATCTTAGCATATTCACACAACCTAAACTAGTTTAGTTTATACTTAAACCAACAAATCTAATCCACCAACCAAACAACATTATTTATCTTAGCATATTCGCACAACTTAACACCCTATACTAGTTTAGTTTAGACTTAAATCAACAAATCTAATCCACCAACCAAACTACATTATTTATCTTAGCATATTCACACAACCTAACAACCTAAACTAGTTTAGTTTAAACTTAAACCAAAGAACAAATCAGCCAACCAAACCATATTATTTATCTTAGCATATTCGCACAACTTGACAACCTAAACTAGTTTAGTTTAGACTTAAACCAACAACGAATTAACCAACCAAACCACATTATTTATCTTAGCATATTCGCACAACTTAACAACCCAAACTAATTTAGTTTAGACTTCAACCAACAACGAATCAACCAACAAAACCACAATATTTATCTTAGCATATTCGCACAGCTTAACAACCTATACTAGTTTAGTCTAGACTTAAACCAACAACGAATCCACCAACCAAACCACATTATTTGTCTTAGCATATTAGCACAACTTAACAACCTAAACTAGTTTAGTTTAGACTTAAACCAACAACGAATCAACCAACCAAACCACATTATTTATCTTAGCATATTCACACAACCTAAACTAGTTTAGTTTAGACTTAAACCAACAACGAATCCACCAACCAAACAACATTATTTATCTTAGCATATTCGCACAACTTAACACCCTATACTAGTTTAGTTTAGACTTAAATCAACAACGAATCCACCAACCAAACCACATTATTTATCTTAGCATATTCACACAACCTAACAACCTAAACTAGTTTAGTTTAAACTTAAACCAGCAACAAATCAACCAACCCAGCCATATTATTTATCTTAGCATATTCGCACAACTTGACAACCTAAACTAGTTTAGTTTAGACTTAAACCAACAACGAATAAACCAACCAAACCACATTATTTATCTTAGCATATTCGCACAACTTAACAACCCAAACTAATTTCGTTTAGACTTCAACCAACAACGAATCAACCAACAAAACCACATTATTTATCTTAGCATATTCGCACAACTTAACAACCTATACTAGTTTAGTCTAGACTTAAACCAACAACGAATCCACCAACCAAACCACATTATTTGTCTTAGCATATTAGCACAACTTAACAACCTAAACTAGTTTAGTTTAGACTTAAACCAACAACGAATCTACCAACCAAACCATATTATTTATCTTAGCATATTCGCACAACTTGACAACCTAAACTAGTTTAGTTTAGACTTAAACCAACAACGAATCAACCAACCAAACCACATTATTTATCTTAGCGTATTCGCACAACTTAACAACCTAAACTAGTTTAGTTTAGACTTAAACCAACAACGAATCAACCAACCAAACCACATTATTTATCTTAGCATAATCACACAACCTAAACTAGTTTAGTTTAGACTTAAACCAACAACGAATCAACCAACCAAACCACATTATTTATCTTAGCATATTCGCACAGCTTAACAACGTAAACTAGATTAGTTTAGACTTCAACCAACAACGAATCAACCAACAAAACCACATTATTTATCTTAGCATATTCGCACAACTTAACAACCTATACTAGTTTAGTCTAGACTTAAACCAACAAATGAATCCACCAACCAAACCACATTATTTGTCTTAGCATATTAGCACAACTTAACAACCTAATCTAGTTTAGTTAATACTTAAACCAACAACTAATATACCAAACACAACACATTATTTAACTTAGCATATTCGCACAACTTAACAACTTACACTAGTTTAGTTTAGAATTAAACCAACAACGAATCAACCAACCAAACCACATTATTTATCTTAGCATATTCACAACTTAACAACCTAAACTAGTTTGGTTTAGACTTAAACCAACAACGAATCAACCAACCAAACCACATTATTTATCTTAGCATATTCAAATAACCTACACTAGTTTAGTTTATACTTAAACCAACAATGAATCAACCAACCAAACCACATTATTTATCTTAGCATATTCACATAACCTAAACTAGTTAATTTAGATTTAAACCAACAACGAATCAACCAACCAAACCACATTATTTATCTTAGCATATTCACACAACCTAAACTAGTTTAGTTTAGACTTAAACCAACAACGAATCCACCAACCAAACAACATTATTTATCTTAGCATATTCGCACAACTTAACACCCTATACTAGTTTAGTTTAGACTTAAATCAACAACGAATCCACCAACCAAACCACATTATTTATCTTAGCATATTCACACAACCTAACAACCTAAACTAGTTTAGTTTAAACTTAAACCAGCAACAAATCAACCAACCCAGCCATATTATTTATCTTAGCATATTCGCACAACTTGACAACCTATACTAGTTTAGTTTATACTTAAACCAACAACGAATCAACCAACCAAACCACATTATTTATCTTAGCATATTCGCACAACTTAACAACCTAAACTAATTTAGTTTAGACTTAAACCAACAACGAATCAACCAACAAAACCACATTATTTAT